>CM070537.1:21238359-21838359 GCA_036346415.1 Raddia guianensis | reverse complement strand
TGGCCTGCTCAAGATCGCGTTGTACGCGGATGGGAAGTCGACCACGTCGAACGTGATCAACTCCGTCCGGAAGTTGCTCGGGTTGCCGAAGGTAACCGGCAGGAGAACCTGCCCCAACGGCTTGACGGCTTCTCCCGGAACAATTCCGTAGAAGGGCATTGCGACTTCCTTCAGCTTAGAATGAGGAATCTGCATCTCGTCCAAGACCTTAGCAGAAAGCAAGTCCAAAGCGGTCCCGCCGTCTACTAAAACACGGCCAACTCTTGCGTTGCTGATGGTCGGGGCGACCACCAGTGGGAGCCGCTGAGGCTTGGTCATCCCAGTGGGGCAATCCTCATGAGAGAAGGAGATGGGGACCTCGGTCCACTTCATCGATTCAGGCTGAGGTTTTGCCTTTTCAACGTTGTGGACCTCCCGAGCAGCTTCCATGAGGCTACGTCGAGAGGTGTAAGCCGAGGAGCCGCCGAAGATGACGGTGATATGGTTCACGGGCTCTTGATATTCATCATCATCTTCCCGATCACCATCGTCGGTTTGGCGCTTGGCCTTACCGGCATCACCTTGTTCGGGCAGGATGGGCATTGGGCCCTTGCCGTTGTAGAAGTCTTCGAGCTTTGCGGCCCAAGTTCTGCAATGGCGTATATCGTGTCCGTAGTGCTGGTGGAACTTGCAAAATCGGTCGCTTGGACCTTTCTTGCCTTGTCCGCCTCCCTGAGCAGGCTTATAGCTACTGTTGGGCTTCTTCTGCCCATCCTTGGGAGGAGGTGCGCGATCTATACCGGCGACGGTATTGTTCGCATCACCTTTGTTCTTTTTCTTCTGGGACTTCTTGTCACCGGGGTTGCCGCTCTCTTCTTCTTCTCATCCACACCACTGGGCGCGGCTCGCCTTGTCGAGCGCCTTTTTATCTTGAACGCGCTCGCCGTTGGCATATGATCGGCCGCCTTGAACAGGTCGTTGGCGGTCCAGTCTCGTTGATCTCGAGATCTGGGTGAGCCGCTTCGTCGCGGACTCCGTTTTTGAAAGCGCGGACAACGGATTCGTCCGAGATGTTCGGGATCGTGTTGCGAATCTTAATGAAACGCTTCACGGTTGCGGAGGGTCTCCCGTTCATCTGGATCATCCGGTGCAGATCATCCTCCTTGCCCGAGACGCACGTAATGACTCTAAAAATTAGCGATCGAGGCGTCACAAAGCTGGTTCCATGAGTGATGGAACCCTCCTGGCGATTGAAGAGCCACGTCCGGCGGCGCCCTCAAGGACGATCGGGAGGTAATTAGCCATAACGAGCTCGTCACCCCGGCGCCATGATGGCCGTGGCGTGAGATGGAAAGGAATTCCTCTGGGTTCTGAGTCCCATTGTATCTCTCCATATGACCGGGCTTGAACTTTGAGGGCCACCGGACAGCCCGAAGCTCGTCAGAGAAAGCCCTGCAGCCCAAAGCATATGACCGGCCACCTTCCTCGGCAGAACCTAGTCTTGAGAAGACGTTGGCCTCATGCTATGCGGAGGAACTCTGCTGAACAGGATGATTCACTGGAGAAACTCTCTCCGAGACAACCCACCACGCCTTCCTCGTGGTCGCGACGACGCGCTCCTCACGAGGGGACCGTCCGTGGTCATCGCGTCGCGCTTGCCCCTGTTGTCGCGATGACTACGAGGACTCGGCGGCGACGGCGACCACGGTAGCTTGC
Source organism: Raddia guianensis (assembly GCA_036346415.1). NCBI lineage: Eukaryota > Viridiplantae > Streptophyta > Magnoliopsida > Poales > Poaceae > Raddia > Raddia guianensis. The sequence continues at coordinate 21,836,664 of CM070537.1, read as the reverse complement.
TCATGGACGATGATCGCCGATGGTGACGAGGGTCACGCGATCGATCGAGCTGTCCGAACCATTCCGGCGGTTTGGTCTGCTGCCGCTGGAGGAGTTGTTGACTTCTCCTAGAGACTTTAGGCCTTGATCAATCGTTCTAGGTTAGAAGCAACGCATCGCCCATCTGGCGAGTCGGCTGGTTAGTGGATCTAATCACCGGCCATGGCCGCGAGTCGTTCCGACTACGCTCTAGGGTTCGGGACCCCGAGGCATCCGCGTTACGCCCGACCGAGTCCGATTCTGCTGAGAACTAACCCGACAGAGAAACTTCGCGGGAGACTTAGCGAGGGCACGCGAGGTGGGTCGCGACGCGGTCGCTTACCCGATCAGCGGAACCGTGCCGCGGTCGATTGATGGAATCGTCGAGGTTGCGGCGAATGACTTCTTGCTCGCGAAAGCGACCAGTATGACCTCGTCTTGATGCCAAGCGGAGTTAACTGCCGCCTCGCCCGCCACCGCCACGCCCGTGCGAGGATTCTCGAGGGTTCCTACATCGGCCATGTTAATGCTGCGGGGGCCATGCGAAGGTATGCTAGACGGTGTCATCACCGTGTCTCCACAGTAGAATCTCATCGACATAGCCTTGGAATCCGATAGATCTAAACCGTCGTAAAGATCGCCGGTTCCATAGTCATCGTCAATAGCGGAGTGCGATCTGCGGCTATCTACGCCATATAGGCGAGACCTCCGTCGAGATCACGGAAAGTGTTCGAGACCGAACAGATCGTCTGAATCGGCGAGGATGAAACATCCTGTCGCCGAGTCGTGGCCGTCGGGAAGTATCTCTCATCGGCGACGGAGTTCGACATGCTCGATCTGCGTGTCCCCACGGACGGCGCCGGTTGCCGGCGGTTGGGATATTGACCCAAGTCAACCAAGGTTCTTCAAGGAGGAGATAGGAGACACGCCGAACAACCACGAACGACAGCGAGCAGAGAGACAGGGTTTTATCCTGGTTCGGCCTCTCGGAGAGATAATAGCCCTCGTCTAGCCTTTCTTTATATCAAAGAGGATTACAAGGTGGAACTCGGCGAGCTCGGCGAGTCTCGGCGAGTAGTATCTGAAAATCTATTGGCGGGGTCCTCTAAACGCCGTAGGGCCCTCTTTATATAATCTGAAGCAACCGACCTCCGATAAATATCGGGCGGGCTAACTACTGAGATCGCAGCGAACTCATACATGCCAAATATGACCTACGGTAGATAAGGTAATCTCCTAATCTTGGGGATCACGACTCCTAATCCAATCCGGGAAACCAACGTCCGGGTCTTCACGTAGTCGTGCACAACTCCTGTTCGAGATGGACTCAAACACGATTCCTTGGCCGTTACGCACCGTGCCAGCCAGGAGGCTGTTTGGCAGAATGCATATGAGCCAGATGAAACCTTCCAGAGAACTGGGCCCTGGTAGGCTGTTCGATTGGGCCGTCAGGGAGTGGGCCATGGCAATGGGCCGTAATTTAATCCCCGACAACTGCTTAATAGACAATGTTGTTGAGGCAAGCCCATTTTCACACATATACCTGACTTGATGAAAGAATTCTTTTTCATCAACTCGTGTTCGCCCTGAAACAAATGTACAAACTGTTAAAAACAAAGAAACTTGCTGATGATTTATGAATTATGACCGGCCTGCATTTTGTTGCAAATTCTTCCTTACTTGTCAGTTAATATAAAGGATTCACATGTTCTCTTTTTTTATAAGCCATTTAAGCATGTTAACTTTATATTACAATGCATTCAATTCCATCTTTGGTGGAAAATTTACAAAATTGTTTCGGACTGATACATAAATTGAATAGATTTTATAATATTTTTGAATTAATGATAGACTGATATTATTCATTGATGTTTACTTTTTACCTTGCAAGGGCGGTTATCTTTGAACAAAGCGAAGCCAAGAATATAAAAATTCTATTGCCAATTTGGAATGTCATTGTAATGGAGAACAAACCATCAGATATTTTTATATTGTTTATTCTATGCAACTTTTTTTTTATAGATGTACGACTCGAAATCTTGTATGGATGTTGGATATTATTTTGGGTCATATTATAAACGAGAGGTTCTTACTATTGTGTTGTTTATGTTGATTTTGATTGATGAAATATTAATCCTTTTTTCTACTATTATTTATACGAAGTAATGTTGGCATGACAAAAGTGGAATATGTAAGATTGTATACACTATTGCAACAAAAGGATTGTCTTTGTATTATGATGAGAGATGATGACCATTTTGTTGCATTAAGTTATTGGCACGGAATCATATTGGTTGTAACAAGTATTTGCCATAAAAATTATGTTGTTGCATTAAACTTTTACCACATATACATTTCGTTGCACTACAATATTACCACAAAATATTCTTTGTTGCGTTAAGCTATTGCCACAAATTCCATTTTGTTGCAACATTATATTGCCATGGAATAATTAACGTTGCATTATGTTCTTACCACCAAATATAGTTCGTTGCAATAAGCTATAGCCATGTAAATTAAATTGTGGCAATACATATAAATTGCAATGATTTCAACACGTGGCCATAGATTGCTATCGCAACAACCAATTTGTTGCAACATATAAATTTATTGCCACCATTTGGAGTTTGTTGCAATTTTTTATTACCATGGAAATTATTGCAACGATTTCATGTTCGTAGCAATACACATATATTGCAACGTTTTTTACCTTATTGCAACAATATTTGTTGTTGCGGCAAGTTGATTTCCTTGTAGTGAACATGTCTAATGGATTCAATCTATTATATAGTGGGTTTTGCGCTAATACTATTCCATGTGGGAATTAGAGTCCTAGTGGGTATCTAACATAGAGTCCGTTAACACGTCCATATAGGGAGAGGCCTAACGCGGCGCAGCGAGAGTTAAGCAAGGAGAGCATTCACCACACCATAGCCGCGCGACCTGGTGCTTGTGCACTAGTGCACAACATTTTCAACCTTGGAGAGGCGGCGCATTGCTGACGCGCTAATCGGTGAACCTCAACTAGATCGTCTACTTCCTTTATGCTTGACAATTACATATCGGCTAGCGTCAATCGATGACAACGACACGACCTTAGTGGCGCGCATAGATGCGATCAGCTAGGAGACGTTTGGCCCTGGCATGAACAACTATTTACTGTATCACGACGTGTTTGACGTGAGAACCGACTTCTACAACTCTACTTCCGCTGCTACCATGCCTACTTTGCATGATGTCCTAGGTGAGTGTGGTAGAAAATTTTGTTTTTGGCTAACCTAGCCTACCCGTTCCCTATTAAGACCCAAATTTGTTGAGTGGAAAATAACTCTATATACTAAAGCTAATCCAACACCACACCTTCACGCATCAATGCCACCGAGATGTTCTAAGTGTCCGGTCCCTTGACCTCGTGTTAGCCTCCGCCCTCCATATAGCTTGTCATGAAGGAGGATAGGAGGAATAAGAAGAATTTGATTATTTTTAAAAAAAATCAAGAGTTTTTTTTAAAAAAAAGACTGTGCTCATGCATCCAAGTTTCTCAAAGCTTTCGTTAGTTAACGGTGCCTCCGGACGACTCTGCAGGGTGCACCTCTGCATTGGTGATTTCGACAGAAATGCGATGCATCTCATGCTGCGCAATAACGCATGAATGTTGTCACTAACATCTGGGCTTTGCACGAATCTCGAGGACCGAATCGACGGTGTATATCTCCCGTTCCCCTCTTTGTTAGCAAATCCCGCCTTCCTCTCAAATCCATTCCGCTCCATCTTGTCCTTGCCGCCAAATAACAACTCTCCAAGCCCCATCTCCAAGCCCCTCCCTTCTCTAGTCTCCCGTGGTCAGCGAGCGCCAAGAAACGGCGGCGCCATCCATGGACTGGTCGGAAGAGGGCGCCGACGAGGAGGACGGCCAGACCTCCCTGCGGAGGCCGAGGCAAAGGCTGCCGTCTCCCCCGCGCGGCGACCGGCCGAGCATTGCCGTCGGGGGGAGGACCGCCTACTCGGTGCGGACGACCAGGGGGTCGCCAAGATCGTCGAGTCCTGCTTCTCCCCCTGCCGGCGCCGGCGATCGTGGCGGCGGAGGAGCTCCCACCGTGGAGGAGATCATCTCCTCGCTGAGGGCGGCGGGCGAGAGGCCGAGATTGGTCGGGCCGTCGGATGCCACCTCGAGTTCTGCTTCAATCATCGGAGGCGGCGCCGCGGCTGCGGCGGCGGCGGCGGAGGCGGAGGCGGCGGAGGAGGATGAGGAGTACGGGGAGTTCTCCTTCCCTTCGCTGGGCGAGCTGCCGAGGGTCGACGCGGGGCACGTTCTTGATCGCTTCTCAGAAGCCGAGACGGAGAGGAACGCGAAGGCGCGGGCCGAGTTCTTGGAGGCGACATTCGGCGCCGGCGCCGGCGCCAGGACGGAGGAGATGAAGAAGGAGCTCATCGTCCGAGGGAAAGTGCTCGACCTGGCGGGGCTGGAGAGGTGGCTGAGAAGGGTGGAGGCGACCGGCGAGCTCGCTTGGTTCACGGAGCTGTGCGCCGACGAGGAGAAGCCGGTGCCACCGCTCGAGCTCTTCGAGTGCGCATTCCACGCGCTGCAGAGCGCCCGGTCCGACGAGCTCCACCGCGGCGCCGACGCCAGGAGGCTCTGGATCGGGTCGGTGGCCGTGCCGGAGTTGTTCCTCTGCCCTGTCTCCAACAAGGTCATGGAGAACCCAGTCGTTCTCACCTCTGGAAAGGTGCGTCTGAATCTTTCGCCTGCTCTGTCTTCTTGAGTTCTTGGGCTGCTCCTGTGCTGTTCTTGCGATCTCACTGTTCGGGCGTTCTTTTTTCCTGATGAATTAATGCAATGGGACTTGCACCTATTGTTCTTGAAGAATGTCTTCATCCTAGTTGGAAAATTTGTCTTGATCTTGTAACACCAGTTTGGATCGATTGCAATTCGCAATGTGTATCTTTCCTGATTATTATACTATATTAGAAAGTTCAGATTATCTTTTAGCGAGAAGTTCAGATAATTTACCTCCATGAACAGATTTTTCTGTGTTAGGTCATAACAGATTGCTTCATGACAAAGAATATTTGCATCTGTTCCCTAGAAAATCTTGTTAGGTTGTTATTTCTGGGTCAATTGAGATTCTCTGGTTTGGTTATTGCTTGTTCTGAAGAACCGTCTAAATGCATGTTTGGTTCAAACTAAAAGGAGATAAAGATCGTCCTGATGTGACCGTGATTTGGGTACTTAGTGGATAAGAGAGTGTCTGCTCAATTCATCACGTAGATTTAAGAGATGCCATCTGAGACATGCAATGACATTGAACTGTAGGAGTCCCCAACTTCTCTGTACATTCAATTTTTGGCAAAATGGAATTTCATCTGAATTTGATCAGTCAAAATAGCTGGAGTTAGCACAAGTGAAAAAAAAAAATCAGTGTCTGCAGTGTTGTTTCTTGCAGCGGGTAATAATCAAAGCACTTGCCAACCTTCATTTATCTTACCTCTGTTAGATTCACTCAAAAGAATTACCACTGTTAAAAATCTCTAGTTTTCTGATTACTGCGTACTCCTTGTTCTGATCCAATAACTTAGGCCCCGGTCTCTATAGCTTATTTGACTTATTTGATTTATCTACTTATTTGCTTATCTTTGTGTAAAATATAAATAATTTGTTTTTTAACTATGAGATAAATAAGGTAAGATAAGGTTTATACGAAGTACGGAGTACTTCTTTACAATACCAGTGCATGTGTACTGAACAAATAATTCCAAAGCCTCATTACTCCCAGCTTAATCCTTCCTGAGCTTGTTTCCTGTCTGTTTCTTCATCTCTGTTCTGTGGCTGCAGACAGTTGATCTTGCGGCACTGCAGGAATGGTGGAAGATCCACAACCACCACAAGCGCGTCTGCCCGGTCACCGGCGACGCGCTCATGAGCAGCTTCTTCGCGCCGCACATCCTCATCGCCTCCTGCATCTCGCTGTGGCGCAACGCGAACGGCATCACCGCCGCTGATCTGACGGCGGCTGCCGCTGGGCCAGCCGTGTCCCCGGAGGAGCAGGCCCTGTTCAACGAGGTCACCCTCCTGGCTTACTCCCCGAGCTGCTCCGAGCGAGCCTACGACGCGATCCTGCGCCTGCTCGAGCTCGTCGGCGACGGCGAGGAGCGGGCGCCGTTCCTGCACCTGCTCGGCCGGAGCCCCGGGACGATCGCGAAGCTCGCCTGCATCCTGCCGGAGACGTGCCTGGAGCCCGACCCCGAGCTGGACGACGCCGTCCTCGAGATCATCTCCATGGCGGCCTCGTACGGCCCCAACAAGGAGGTCATCGGCGGCGACCGGTACGCCATCCCGGTGCTGATCGCGAGGGCACTGCTGGGGCCGGTGCCAGCGAGAGCCCGGTGCGCGCACATCCTCGGGATGCTGGCCGACAACTACTACAACAAGATCAAGATCGGCGAGCTCGGGGGCTTCCCGCCGCTGATGGAGCTGCTCGCTGTCGGCGACGCCGGCGTCAAGAGGGCGGCGGCGGCGGCGCTCGCCAGCCTCTGCGAGGCGCAGGAGAACTGGAGCAGGTTCGTCAGGGAGGGCGTGGCCGGCGCCGCCGTAGGCCTGATCCGGAAGGACGGGCTGGTGGAGGAGGCCCAGGGCATGCTGCTGCAGGCGTACGGCTTCGAACTCGCCATGGTGGAGGTCATGGAGGCGCTGGCGTCGTGTCCCGGTGACCGGAGGTGCGAGGAGTTGGCCGGCCGCCTCTGGAACACATTCATGCGCTCCAAGCCGGGACAGAGGCGCGCCGCCAACTCCTACGCGGCCGCGTCTTCATCCAAGGCGGCGGTGGAGACCTCCTCGTCGTCGTCGTCGTCGCCGTCGCCGTCGTCGTCATCGTCGGAGGGGGGGATCGTGGAGGAGCCTGCGGGGAACGGTGGTTTGGCAGGGCCGAGCAAGAAGGATGTCAAGACTATCGTTTCATGGCTGGAGAAGAAGACCTACTTCCCCTATACATACAGATACCGAAACTGATCATACTATCATAGGAAGATCTGTAAAGAACTAACAGGAGAGGGTTGCTAATTGAATGTGGATAGAAAGATTTCAAAGAAGCAATAGCTGATTCTGAACATATGATTGCAGCTCAGCTCAGGATGATTGGTTGCTCTGAAGTCTGAACTTCTGGATGGCTGATGAATGGTAGTACTATTTGGATATCATTCGTCTTCTGTATAGCTGAGAGCCTGAGATATAGTGCTTTTTAGTTGTCGTTACATATAGTCGCAGAAGTTTAGGATATTCAGATTTTTGCATTTACAGTTTTACAATGTTTGGTAGATTTCGAGGTTCATTCTTGTCATCATTACAGTTTTACAGGCTCTGTATGAATCTGATTTAAAATCAGGAAGAGATTTTGAGCAGTGTGATTTTTTTTTTTGAACTTCTTTATCACAGTATCTGAAAAGACAAGGATCTGAACCGAGGTTGTCAATTCTGAAATAAAGTGTTCTTATTTGTAAGAATACTAGCAGGAGATAATGCACAGCGGCGCGTCAGCTCCGTGTACCCAATTAAATTGTGATACAATATTGAGACACAAAATAGGACAATGTATAGCCTCCAAAAAAAAATCAAAGATCAACAAAATACTTTGGTGGTAGACATGATTTTTGTACTGTTGTATATAGATTTGGAAAACAAAGAGCTCCAACAAAAAAAAAATTTGTACGACCTAATAATTGAAAATGTCCTATTTTCACATGTTGGTAAATGTTGAAATGTATAGTTCTGATAGAACTACAAAGAGTTAATGATTGTCGATGTGGACAACACATGGGTGCCCTCTCCACTGCTTTCAAGAGGGACCTATGGCAAGGTTAGAAGGAAAGCATGTAGAGTTTACATTATCCAACCTGAACAGGAGGGTGTATAGACCCTGCTACTAGGTATCGATCAAGACACATGGCGGTCCAGTGAGTAGGTGGATGACTAGGCCCTAGGTGCCGGGTGACCAGGACGCGTGGCGGCCCGACGAGCAAACGGACGGGCACTAACGTAGGCGAAACGGGGGGGGGGGGGGGCATTGGCCTGCTGTCAGGGATACATTACGAAGGTAGGAGAAAGCTTCCTTAAGGATTTCTCCGGGACGCACCAACTCTAGATCATTTAATGCGAAGTAACAAGTCTGACGGGGCGTGTGGGGCGTCTGACGGCATGATTGCCCCCGCCTCGCTAGTGGAGTCAGCTACACTGTGGCCATCCCATCCACACAGGCTAAGGCGCGGCAGTGAGGCGGTCAAGATAGGTGGGTTGTGTCGGGGATAAAATCATAGCCCATTGCCATGGCCCACTCCCTGACTGCTAAATCGAACATCCTCATAGGGCCTGGTTTCCTATAGGGCTCTTTCAGGCCCATGTGCATCCTGTCGAACAGCTTCCTGGTTGGTACGGTGCGTAATGGCCTAGGGTTCGTGTTTGAGTCCGACTCGAACAAGAGTTTTGCACGGCTACGTGAAGACCCGGACACAGGTTTCCCGGATTGGAGCAGACGTCGTAATCCCCAAGAATTGGAGTATACATTATCTATCTCGAGATATATTTGTCATGTATCGAGTTTGTTACAGACTTGTGGTCAGCCAGGCCCGATTTATCTCCTGGTAGGTCGGTTGTTCAACACTATATAAACAGGGCCCCTTCGGCGTGTAGAGGGCACAACCTGAAGCCAAGATCGCATATTACTTCTTGTACACCGATAATCTCGTCGAGTTCTTCCTTGTAATCCTCTTTCATATAAAGAAGCGCTGGACGTAGTGTTATTATCTCTCCGGAGAGGCCTGAACCAGGATAAAAACCCTGTGTCTGCTCGTTGCTCGTTGATTGCTGTTTGCCTTGCTCGGCAGTGTCTTCTATCTCCCTTCTCAAGAACCTTAGTTGACTTGGGACCGATATCCCAACCGTCGACAGGCTGCTTTGTCCCATCAAACTTGCCTCTCTATCAGAATGAGGGCAGGGGGACGACGACGCGGACTAAGAGACGGATGAGTACCATTGACCGGACCAATAAATATATTCTTCCTTTCCCTTTATCCAAGTCAGCCTCTGTGTGTATAAGACGGGGGTGCTTCCGTAAAACGGGGAGGTCACTCGGTTGAACCATAATAGACATGAGTAGAAAGAGCTCAAGCAGGACTAGGGTCGTTACCCACTCTGGGGCCTGAACCTGGGTAATCCTGATGTATTCTTGAGTGTTCTTATCCAGTTCATCCACGCGTGAAGAGAGAAAGAGAGGTGATCTAACTACGCAAACCCCTATTACCGAACATCGGATTAGTCCCCGAAAAAACCTGCCGACTTAAATACGCCGACACCGATAAAGGCAAAAATCAACTATGTTCTAAATATTATTATTTAAACTGCAGTGGTGATCATAGTAGAAAAATGTAGCACATATTGGTTTCGAATCAGGGACATCAACATAAAATCGAAAACCTTGGCTTTTTTGCGAAGTTGTCAGGCTGTGAAGAACTGAACACTAACGGTCAGAAAAACAGCTGCACGGTCCGATCGTACGACCCAAGAGCACGGGGTGACGCGGCCAATGTGATTGGCTAGGGAATGCAAAAGGTGCTAAGCGCTATATACTCCCTCCGGTCACAAAAAGAAGTTGCCATTGACTTTTGGATACACCTTTAACCATTCGTTTTATTCAAAAATGTTATATAAATATTATTTATATAAACGTTGGGCTATATTAGCCATGTGAAGAAAATGGCAAGCAGCAGATATTCTATTGGTCCCCATCTTTCTTATTCCTCTCTCATTCTCTCCCTCACGCACGTACAACAATGTCGCTGTTGTGCGCCACCGCCTGCACCGCCGACCGGTGCCATCACATCGCTGGCCCAATCCACTGATCCAAAGACCTGTGCATAAGGGTGGAAACGAGCTGAGTTCAAGCAAGCTCACTCTGGCTCGGCTCGGCTCGGCTCGGCTCGTGAAATGTCACGATTTGGAGAAGAGGCTCGGCTCGTGCTCATGAGTTGGAGAAGAGGCTCGGCTCGGGGTCGTGAAAATCAACCGCCTCCACGCTGTTGCCGCTGCGCCTTCCCTCTAGATCCAAACGTCGCCGCCTCCGCGCCGTCGTCGTCACCCGCCATGGCGCCGCGTGCCGCCTCCCTCTAGATCCAGAAGATGACGTCGCCGCTCGCCTCCACTCGTGGGGCGAGAGAGAGAGAGAGAGAGAGAGAGAGAGAGAGAGAGAGAGAGAGCGAGAGGGTGAGGGGAGAGAGCAGGCATCGGGCGAGAGAGACTGAGGGTGATTGGCCAATGGAGACCTGAGGTGGGGATGTGGTTGGGGATTAGAGTTGTGTGGTTGTTTGTAGTCATTGGATTTGCATCCAACGGTGGGGTATCGGGGGCATGTGGTCTATAGTACTGGCCAAGCCACGAGTGAGCCAGGCCTGGTGTAAACGAGCTGAGCTCGAGCCCGAGTTTTTTTTCGAGCCGAGCCCGAGCTGATTGCGAGCCACGAGATAAAATTCCAGCCCTACATGTGCACAATTACTAACTCCGTAATCATGCATATACCATAGGAAAACGAGTGTTGTCGAGCAAAAAACTTGTCTACAGTTTCTGAATCATCTCCGTCTGTTTTTTGTGGTAAGGAATTATCTTTTTTCTGCTTGCCAAGGCAGATGACATGCATATGACCACGTTGTGCCCTTGTATATTAGCAAAACAATTGTGCAATTGCATTGCCCTCTGGCGTGGTGATTTTATACAAGCTTAGTGTGCCTTTAATAGATATACAAGTAAATTTGTGAAGATTTATTAGACAAGGATGAATGTGCCAAATGATTTTCCATTCGAATGGATCGAAAACAGTTTGTTTTCCATTCCAATTTTGGCTCGTTTGAGACTGACGGCTACTGCTACGTGGCATCACTACAGGAAACGAACTCTACGTGGGCGGTCAGAAAAATCAGTGTCGGAGGCCAGGAAGCCACCGACCAACCAATTTCGGCGGCACAACCTAAACCGCCGACACAGCGAGAGTAATATCAACGGCCTAATCGAGTTTGCCGACAAAGGATCAGCCCCCTCCCGCCCCCAGGATGAAAATTCAAATTTGGAGCCCGCCCATTAATCTATGTCGGCGGCAAAATAAAAGCCCCCGACATTTCCCCTCCCCCAGACGGAAGAATAACTGGTTGAACGGGACGATGTTAAAGCGGTCCCACGCGTCAGTAAGGCGACGTCGCTGACATGCGGGGCCAGCAGTTTAGCTGCTATGGAGCGATAGACACGTGTCTAAAGCAGCTTAGCTACCAGGAAGGCACTGTGTCAGCGGTCTTTCAGTTCGCCGCCGATATAGCTTTAGACACGTGTCGCCTTCTCGCTCGTCACATGGACCCCACAAGTCAGAGCGCTGTGATAGGATCGGGCCATTTGATAAAGTTCGACGATGTAAAAGCCGCTGACATAGACCTACCGCACAGGAGCCCAGTCAGTTTTGTCGGCGGGGCCGCCGACAAAATGAAGCTGTGTCGGCCAAGCAGGGTCGGCGAACTTGTCGGCAGCTAGCCGCCGACAAAGTTCAATGTCGGCAGTATTTTGACCTGTGTCGCCCGACACTGCTATAGATTCCTGTAGTGCATATGCCTTAGAAAATTAAGATGCTCGACGATTCGAGAGAAATTAAAATAGCAGGCGCTAATTACCCAATGATAAGGCTCGGTTCTCTGCAGCATTTATTTATTTGACTTATTTATTTATTTATTTTCTAAATTTCTAAAGAATATAAATAATTTAGTTTTTTAATGTATCTTTTTGTTTCTTAAGGCGTGTTTAACTCTTTAAAAACAAGTCAGCCAGTGAGGACCCCGCTCTTAAGTTCACCTTAAAAAACCCTCAAAGTTAAAAGATAAGTTAGATAAGTAAAAAAGTTCATACCTGACTTCCATGTATCCCACGATAGAGTCCAAAATTCATATTTCATTATTTAAAAAAAGACCGCATATGCTGCAAATGCCTACGCTATTGGGCAAAGTGCAAGCATTAATTCCGTGATCCTAATTACAGGAAAAAATGCGTGCAATTTTTGCGCACCCTAAATATACTTGGGATTTTGCACAAAGACTAATCAGCGACTATTTATTAAGATCGAAAGCCCATACCAAAAGCAATTTAAATCTTTCTAAAAAAACATGAATCACGAACCAAAGATAATTCTGATTGCTAAAAAAAATACAAGTAATTTCAATATAATATAAGTTCAATTTAGTCATCCTTGAAATGCGCAAAAAATTATAAACAAAATTTCTTTATAAGTTAAAAAACTATTGAATTCTAGTGAAATCAAATTTAGCTAGGGCACCGGCCATGCGCATGCACTTGATGCGCAGGCACTATAGTACAGGCTATGCGCATGCATGCATGTCGTGCATGTTCCATATTGGACATGCATGAACAAAGAATTTTTATTATTTTCTACACTTCATGCAAATGCATATATTTCATAATAAAAATTTAAATAAAACATAAGTTAAAACAAAATGTCTGATGCTTTTACTAAAAACAGTTTAAAAAATAGTCTAATGTCTGATGCTTTTACTAAAAACAGTTTAAAAATAGTCTTTCATAATAAATACATAGGATTTTCACTATTATAATGACTAAAAAACCTATGTAATGAATTGCAAAAAAATGCATGCACGGAACAACCAAATGCAGACGTCCGAGTATATACATGACCAGAAGTTCTAAAAAGAAGCTAGATATCAGTTCCAAGAATGCATGCACGAACCGCAACCAAGCGGGTAATTAATTTGCTGGTTCTTGTAGAGTAGCGAGGAGAACTACCGATTAAACCCTGTACATTGTCACTGAACAAGATAGCCGACGGGATCGGCTCTTGCAAGCCCGGTTGTGATGCCCCTCGGGCATCAGTCGCGGTTGCCTGCAAGCGGGCCTTACGAGCCGCTTGGGAAGTCCCGATCCGCAGTAGTGCCCCAGCCATGGCGGCCGCCGTCCGTGTGGATGTGCGACGGCGGAGCTAGCGTCGCGGCCGTCGCTGTGGCTGCCGCCGCCTGGGGACGTACCTGCGCGCCCACAGGTGCCGCCCGTTGACGAGGAGCCTCGCCAGCCGCCGCCCGCCGAGCACCGCCGCCACCACGGCCTCGCGTCGGCACACCACCCTGCCGTACGCCGGCAGCTCCCCCGGCGCCGTCTTCTCCATCATCATCCTCTCCACGCAGCCGGCGCCCCACCTCCTGTAGGCAGATCATTCATGTAATCATGTTGCAAATTTCTCCGTAAATAAAATTGATGTTGCAGCTTGTTTATGCGGATGCAATAAAATTACAATGTCGTGGATGTTTTCCCGACATGAATTTATAAAATTACAATGTTCATGCATGTTCCAATCAACATATTTTTGGAATAAAAAAGAGATGGAAATTATAAAAATGCAAATTAGTTGAATATATTAGGATTGGTCATAGTTGTATGAGAAATTCCAAGGTCAAAAATGTACCTGTATTTTTTAAATAAAACCAAAAATATTGTATTATCAAGCCATGGAAATGATATGCCAGTAAGGGAAGTACTATTAAATATTTGGATGAATTGCAACCTTGTCTTTTCAAGTTTATACTTTACAAAAACATTACTCTTGCGCCTAAGCAAGTAAGTCCATGATGAACATGTCATTTTTCATAAAAAATACCAAATACCAACTTTATAATGGCATGCATGCAATTTAATTCCTCTGAATAATTTTGTTGAACAAAAAATACTACTATCATGTAGCATATTTTTTAAGAAAAGCGTGTAATATTTTGAACAAATTTTTTTGGAACTAATGTATTATTATTATTATTTCAAAAACACATCGCTCACAGCTCCCAACTAATACCAGGTCGAAGTTTATCGCATGCGAGTGTAATTAATTAATCTGCTTTGAGACTTGGAGCTACGTACCCAGTGAAGAACTCAACAATCTCTTCGCGCGTTAATGGGAATCCCTTGGAGAACGTGATGAAGAGCGACCGGCCGTCTTCGTCCCCATCCGTAGCCACCGGCGGCGGCGGTGGCGGTGGCGGTGGCGGTGGCTGTGGCGGCGCTCCGCCGCCGCGGCGATACGGCGAGGCCAGCTCCGCCGGGAGCGCGCCGCCGCCCTCCTCGTGTCGGCGCAGCAGCGCGTGCAGCCGGTCGTCGAACACCAGCACCCCGACGCCGTCGAGCACCACGGCGACGCCGCGGCGCGGGGCGTCGACGGGGAAGAGCGCGAGGAGCCGTCCGAAGTCGTCGCGGCACAGGGACGAGAGGAGCGGCGTCCCGGCGCTGTGTTCCGGCGGCCGGGCGCCGCCGCCGCTGCCGCGGTGGAGCACGGCCTGGACCTCGGATTGGAGCCGCGCGGCGGCGGCCGGGGTCTGGACGGCAGCGGGGAGGCCGGCGACGGCGTCGATGCCGGCGTTGCGGTGGAGCCACATGAGGAGCGCGACGGCGTCGCGGGCGGGCTGGCGGCCTGAGCCGAGCAAGCGCAGGCGGTCGTAGGCGGCACGGTCGACGCGGTGGAACGCGAGGATGTCGCGCACGGAGACGGAGGGTTCCATAGCCTACGTGTGCGGGAGTGTACTACTATATTGTGACCTCTTTAGAGACTGGAGAGGTGTATCCGTGTAGGCATGTATATGTTATGTATGTACATCACCACTATTTTTAGAATATTAGCCTCGGTTGGCATCAAACAATACGTATTCTAATTCTAACATAATTATTTCAGGATCTTGTGAGTCCAAAATCACATATATATATATATGGCAACAAACTAGCTAGACAAATTAGGATTCTATCGATTATCCAGTTATTTCTATATATATATCATCCCTCCTAATCACATATCCGTACTCTTCAAAATTCTTTTTGGAAAGGAGAATTCCTTGTTTTTATGAAAGGAATAGAATGTCTTGTTTGCCCCGGAAAAGTTTGCTCGTTCCATAACATGCCACTTTTTCAAACTCTACGTTGGCCAATGTTTGATGAACTCCGCTCCTTATTTGTCAAAATGATTTGAAACTATTTCAAAGACCTCACCCAACTTGCACTTATGTGCCACTATAAAGAGGTGGCTTCGCTCTTTTGCCACACCGTCCCACTTTTATAGACACAAATGATCCCAAATATTAGTAAGAGAAAAGTGACAAAATAGAGAAGCTTAGTGGCGAAGCTAGAAAATTACAAAGAGGGGAGCTAAATAAGGAACATTATATGCTTCAAGTGCATAGCCAATAACCGCATCAAAAACCTAATGATAGTATTATACTCCATCCGTTTTTTTTTTGTTTGACGCCTTTGACTTTTTGCACGTCTTTTACCATTTGTCTTAATCAAAAATTTAGTGCAAAGTTGTAAAAAAATAAGACAAATTTAAAGTACCTCTATTGATAAAACAAATCACAACAAAATAAATGATATTTACAAAAATAATTTAAATGAGATGAATGGTCAAACGCGTGTCGAAAAGTCAAAGGCGTCAAACAAAAAAACGGAGATAGTACTATGTAACAAGAAATATCTATGCTAGAAGTATATAATAGTTTTTCTCAAAAAAAAAGAAGTATATAATAGTTGTCGTAATCTATATGGAGTATAATAGAAGAAAAATGATATAATATATATTATCAAGTAAAATGCATTTAATGAATAAAAACCTACCCCTAATTACATTAGATGATATTTATTTTTTTTTTATCTTATGGGGATATAAAATTCCTTAGTTCTAGAATCATAAAACAAGTACTCAATTACAGAAGCTGGAGTAGTATTGGAATTCATCAAATCATGAAATTAGGAAACTATCAATCAAGAGTGATGAAACTAAAATTCTAGTCAACCAGAGAATCAAACACTTGCAACCCTCCACCATGGCTTAGATGCGATGGCCGATGGGCTCCCGGAGTGCACCGCGATGCCACACGGAGCATCACCTGGCTTGTTCCCAATCTTGAAGCACCGAGAAGCGAGCCATTTCGGATCGGCCTGAACTCCCACTCCGTACCAGGGGCTCGAAGGAGAGAGTGCAGCTGTGCAGGCCATGAGGTCACAACCGGCGAGTATAGGAACCGTGGAACGCTACCGGCCACCACCAAAAGAGAGGCACTGTGGGAGGCTGGGAGGGGGCGAAGATGGCGGCGTTGTGTAGGTGAGCTAAGTTGAAGCACTCACCTAAGTTGGGATTTCATCGTTGAAGCACTCACCTAAGTTGACGGGGAGGTCGTCGGAGGCAGCGCGCCGGCCGTGTGCGAGAGCCGATGTCGGAGGCGGCTCGGATGTGCTGTGGCAGCGGGGCAGCGGGCTCACGGCGCGGCATGGCTGACGGGGAAGGCGGCGGTGTAGGGCCGAAGTCAAGGGCAGCGCGTCGGGCTGCAGGACGGGGAGTTCGTCGAGGACGGCACACGGGGAGGTCGGAGGCGGTGGATCGCCGGCTGTTGGCGTGAGCTCGCTAAACGGCATGTTGACGGGGGAAGAGAAGACTGAGCGGTACAGGCCCGAGGTCGAGAGTGATGCGCCGGGCTGTAGGACAGGGGGTCCGATGAGTACGGCCCACGGGGAGGTCAGAGCGGTGACGCCGAGCTGCAGGACAGGGAGTTCAACGAGGAAGACGCATCACGCATGGGGAGGTCAAAGCCGGAATCCACTACAGGAACCAGGGTCAGTGTGGTCGGTAAAAACCGACCACATAGCCCAAAATACCGTCGAGATAACTCTATGTCGGCAGCTAGCCGCCGACACTGCGTTGCCGAGACCCCGTGGTCGACATAGCCCACTTCTATCGTCGGGTCCGCCGACAAAGCAGCATCCAACGCAAGCTGCCCCAGTGGCAACCTATGTCCACGGCATTTTTTGACCATCGACATTGCTGACGGCTCGCGCCGTTTAACGGCAACCTGACAGGTGGGCTCCACCGGGCGACCAATGGACGACGCGTGGCACAACCTATGTCGGCAGCATATTTAATGCCGCCGACATAGGCGTGGGCTAGGAAATGATAATGCCGGCGACAGGAGGTGAACAATGTCGGCGGGTTAGACTTATGACGGCGACGTAGATCTAGGGCATTGTCGGCGGCGTTGACATATGCCGCCGAGACTGGTGGTGCATCGCCGAGGCCTGGAGGAGGCCTATGTCGGTGGCATATAGAAGGCCGCCGACATAGGTATTGCAGCAACAATTAATATTGTTGCTGATTTTTGATAAAAACATCAATTTTAACCTAAAAAAATATACAATTCCCAGCAGAAATAGCTCTCCCCAATTTGTCCACACATCATCCACATATTTAGGTGCTCGAATCCACATCTTTTCGAGCACTCCGCAATCACATCGATGCAAAACATAAATTCAACGACAAATATAAACCAAATGACACATAGCCCTCCCCAAACATAACCAAATGACACATAGCTTCCAAATATATACATAACTAAATGACAGCACATATATAAGGTCATAACAATGTCATATAAGCAAGTTTTATATCCTAAACATCGACAAGTGCGTACATACTAAACCTAACGGTTTTGTGAACTGCCGTAGAGGCTGGGATCCTGCACAAAGAAGCCCTCCACGAACTGCTGGGCCTCGGAGGCTGTGGCACTGTCGTCGCCTCCCTGCTGTACATTCTGTGCATGCGCAGGCGTAGCTGAGCCGGACACCTGCAAGAGCGAAGAAAATCATGTATCTGACTAACTTATATTGCGCATGGCATAAAAAAAAAATGCGTGCCTTAGCATGGCATAACGAACAAATCTCCCATCTGGTCAACAGCGCGCGGCACGGTGCGGGCTCCTCATGCGTCACGGGTTCGAGCCCTACCGTGCCCCCTTTTTTTTTTAATTACCTATGTCGGCGACCTTTTCTATGCCGCCGACATAGGTGTCTCCCCCTCAGGCCCACCGTATGATGGCGCCGTTAAGGTCGTCACACGGCCGTGACCGGCCGACTGTTTTGTCGGCGGCCTAGACAATGCCGCCGAGACTGATGAAGTGGCGGTAGGGAATTTTTAAATTTTCGGGTTGGCGGGGTGCTTTTGTCGGCAGCCTTATGGATGCCGCCGAGATAAAATAAGGACAAACCCTAGAGTTTTGATCGCGTGCGGGGATGCAGTGTCTATGTCGGAGGCAAATGTTATGCCGCCGACACAGGGGAGGGCAATCTCGTCGAGTTTGTTTGCCGCCGACATTGTATTCCACAGTAAATGCGTTTCCTGTAGTGATCGTCGGGCTGCAGGACGGGGAGTCCGTTGAGGACGGCACACGGGTTACTTTGATGCCGGTTTCCTCGACCGAAACACAAACCTTACCACAGTGTATAAACTATTTAAAAAATATGGTGAGTCTTACCACGGTATATAAAATATTTATAAAATATGGCAAACCGAAGACTTGAGTCTTGAACCTTCTGCCACCGCGGGACTTTCCACTCACCATTCTAACCAACCCACCCAGCCACACGTATTTACTAGGATATGCATTCTTTTAAAAATATTTAACACGAACCGGGACTAAATCCTACCTTCAGTCCGGGTTCGTGTTACGAACCGGGACTAAATCCTACCTTTAGTCCGAGTTCGTGTTAGCTGGCATGTACCCGTCTGCCAAATCATTCTTCCATATCCCAGTTTGTGACACGAACCGAGACTAATGTGGGTGAAAAATCATGCTTTTGGCACAATAGCCATGAGCCGGGACTAATGCCACTATCAGTCCGGGTTTCTAGTTAACCGGTATTGATGTGCCAGGATAGAAGGCCCGTTCTGTAGTAGTGGAGCGGGCTTCGCAGAAGAGTAATGTATTGGAGTGAGACGTGAATGGAGTGGATAAGATAAGGATGAATTCAAAATTTGATGGTGTTTTCAGTGGGGTAACATTGCTGGGCAATTAAATTGAAGTGTGACACCCCTAGCACCACCACAAACCACTTATCTATTTTATCCAAAGTCCAAATCACATCAGATAAAATTTTTAAATTTATCTAAAATCCTAATATAGCTATTCTGTAATTTTTAAAATTTTATTTTTTTTGTTTTACAAATTTATTCATTTGATGCTAGAATTTCATGATTTCTATTTTTGGCAAACTGACTCATATTTGACAATAAACCAAATAATGTACACATAATATACCAAATTTTTGTTACATTATTCAGCTTCAACCAAACAATACCCTACCAAATTGTTGTTTCAATCCAAACATGACACTTTTTCAGTGTTTTGGTCGTGCTTTGAGTTCGGCCATGGCCAAAAATTAGTGGGGCTAAACTTGGTCACAAAACAAACTTGCCCTTGGCTTCCACCTCCATACATGTAGGTCACTACATATATGACATCCAAGGGTTATGGATTGTTCTTTGTACCTGTGCACCAACAAGCTCTTTTGCACATAATATTTTCCATACATACGAGGATCCTTAAGTTTATTTTTCACATATTAATCATCTTTCTTATTTTTGCATAGATTATATATTTCTAAATGTTTGGATGCAATAACTTCCATACATTATGTTCTAAGAACTATTATGTATAACTAAAATGTAATGGACAAAAGTACATGCATGATATCGTGTTAATTATGAGGCCACAGGAAAAAAATGAAGAAAATGTTTTTAACAACAAATAAAACGTAGAAGAATTTATGTTCTCCTTTCATTTTATAGGCATGCCAAGCAAGTTATTACTTAAAAATTTAAACACTTTTTTAAATGGTAAAACCACTGCATTTGCTGATGTTACTTATGAATTTGAGGAAGTGGAACAAGCTGCATACTTAGATGTGTCTCACTTCTCTATCCTATACAACTAGTACATTCTATAAAAGATTAACCCTTGGTAAGGGGGTGAACCAAATTTTGAATAGAGACAAGTGATAGATTTATCATTTTTTTTGTACTCCTACACAAATATGGATAGTGTAAAAATATAAATACAAATTGAATATTTTCATGAATATTTTATTGCTACACGAAACCCAACAAATTTTATGTGTAAAATCAGTGAATGCAAATATCTAGTTTCATTGATAAAAAATGACGGTATTTGCACAAATTCTGATATCACTGCATTAAGGTAAGGTCTGTAGACAACATGAGCAAAGATAACAAATAAGTCATAATTGTACACATCAATAAGGGGTTTGGTGATGTGCAGCCATAAAGCTACCACCGACCAACTGCAACTAAACCATCTAAATCGTAAACCGATCAAATATAGAAAGAAATGAGCAAAAATACCTCATCTCCAACACCAGTGGTGACCAAAAAATATGATTGGAAGCCCATCCTGACCAACTTTTTACCACTGAGGAGGTATGCATGGGCGGCACTAGATGGGAAAAGGCTTGTCATGGAGGGGCAATGCGTGTGGCATCACTGACTCGTTGGTGATTAGCGCTGAAGCAAGGACGTTTGGATTTAAGGATGACTAGATTCCGTAAGAAAAAGCAAGTCATGTAGGACTGGTTTTGATGTTGTCGTTAAAGTACCATATGAGTGGATATATAGGAAAGGAATCCAACTATTGTATTGCCATTGGCTAGCGCTAGTCATCGCTATCACTATCAAATCCGAAACAAGGCTATCCCGGTTCTACTTCTGCCTGGTGGAGTCACCACCCAAGGTTTCAAAACCTTTCAAAGCATTCAAAAGCTTATTGTTTTTAGCTGGAGCGGATCGACTATAAATTAGTTAGGTAAAAAAGGGAGATAATTTCAGATACACTAGTGTGAAAATAAGACCACTCTGAGCAAGTGTCATCACTCGGAAATAAGGAAACGGATTTCATTTGCTAGTAGTCAGCTCCCAAGTTACTCCCTGAGCTATAGCAGTGCAGATACTTTAACCCCCCACGTAAAAAACCGTCTAGGTGGACCCCTGTAGTACGTTTAGTGGTGCAAATACACCCCGCAAGCGGTTTTCTGGGCGGTTTTGCCACATGGGCAGCCCATGTGGGCCACATGCTGGCACTACGTTAAAACCACACAAAGGAGACACAATATAGGTGGAAGATAATCTGCATCCGTCACTAAAATAAATATTAATGGCAGGTCTATAACGTCCGCCACTTATGTAGGATGCTTCGGGTCAACAATGATGTCCTATAACGTCCGTCACTTACGTCATTACCGGATCTTCCTTACGTCATTAGCGAATCTTCAGGTGAACAATGATGTCCTCTTAGTTATTCGACGGCGGATCGCTCATTTTTTGGTGTCTGAAATCCTTATCCCAAAAGGCAAGTTCCACTTTGTCGACTCAACCTAGCTAGATAGGACAATGTAAGAACTTACTTGGCATTATCTTGTGGATATATCTGTATATGAGTTTATAACTTGTTAATGTGTACTATGTGTTTATAAATTGTGAATTTGTATTGTGTGTTTTATTGATGCGAATAAAGATTTTAAAAATTGTAAATGTATTATGCCGTGTACATGTTTATGAATTTACATCAGGATGCGGCCTGTACTGCATGCCCCGTGATAAACATTTTATCCGTCACTGTCATCAGAAAAAGTGCCGGGTAAACATTTTTTCCGTCACTTATATGCGTCATGACGAACATACGATGTTCTCCGAGCGCCCACTACTAGGGAAATGGCCTTTAATCCCGGTTGGCAACTGGCTTTAGTCTCGGTTACCAAACCGCCGGAACACAAACGTTACCACGGTGTAGAAAATATCTAAAAAATATGACGAACTCAAGGCTCGAATCTAGAACCTCCTGCCACCATGGGACTCCGCACTCACCATTCTAACCAACCCACCCAGCCACACGTATTTACTAGACTAGGATATGCATTCCTTTTGAATTATTCTGGAACGAGGCTTTAGTCTTGGTTCATAACACGAACCGGGACTAAAGCTTACCTTCAATCCCGGTTCGTGTTACGAACCGGGACTAACTTGTGCCCGTGTCAGCTGGCATGTACCCGTCTGTCAAAGCGTTCTTCTATCTCGGTTTATGACATAAACCGGGACTAATGTGGACGAAAAATCGTGCTTTTGGCCTAGTAGCCATGAACCGGGACTGATGCCACTATCAGTCCGGGTTTGTAGTTATCTGGGACTGATGTGTCGGGATAGAAGGCCCGTTCCGTAGTAGTGGCCGTTGCCGTGGCGTGGAGCCGCCAGAGGGGCGCCGTGAACGCCTCTAGCTTCGTGCGCCCGAGCCCCGCTGAGGCCTGCAGTGCGGCGATGTCGTCGGCAGTGACGCGTTATTTAGGGCGGTGGCGACCCCGTGGGTGGCGGCGGCGCGCGGCTGACGGGGACAAAGAGGTGATCGGCGAGCGTGGCGGCGCGCGGAGGCAGAGACGTACGGGCTGGTCGGCGCGAGAAAAGAGCGGTGGAAGGATTGGGGTGGCGGCGCGGTGGAGCCGCCCCCGGCGGCGGCGGCCCACGTGGTGAGGAACATGTTGAAAGAGTAGGCGTCGTAGACGCGGCGGTCGAAGGTGCAACCCACGACGGCGCCGCTGCACTTAAACCTGGTCACCTGCGTGCGTCAGTGCGTGCGTCGGTGCATTTGCCATGCATGCAATGCAGTGGTACAGTTGTGAAGTCACAACAAAATTTACAATCAAACGATTTTGCCTTTCTTATATACGAAAATTATACTTATGCAGTTCTATTCTTAGACATAAAGATTGAGTTCAATATATGATCTTACAAGTATATGAAATAAATTAGAGGTTAGTGCGTTGGACACCACCTCCCCGGCGAGCGGGCAGTGTGCCACCAGCACCTTCGCCAGCGCCGCCTGCGTCGCGGCCGGCCGGTGGCCGCCGCCGCGCCGGCGTAGTAGAAGAAGATGCCAGTCCAGCGGCTCCTGCAGCGGCAGCGCCGGCGCCACCGTAAAGGCAGCATCGACCTAGCTATTACCCGGGCATTATGCCGTCGTCGATCGAGGTCTAGATCGCGTGCATGGCGTCGGGGATTTCGAGCTTGATCGCGTCGCGGCTGGGCGCGGCGGCGGCGGTGGAGGCGGAGCGGAAGGAGGCCGTGGTGGCTCAGCAGCGGGGGATGGTGCTTGATTACGACGAGGATGCCGTGGGCCGACCTGCCCGGCCCGTTCGATGTGTTCATCAACCACCGCGGGGTGGACACCAAGCGCACGGCGGCGGCGCTGCTCCACAACCAGCTGGTGCTCTGCTCCGGCGATGTATGCAGGTCGGCAACTTCATTCACCGGGCAATAACTTAATCTATTTGTCTAGTTCCAGCAGGTATTTGCCCTCGACAACTATGCTAAATAGATTAATAGGCTGTTTGGTTAGCTGCATTCACAGAGATTTGCATCTATAGATGCAGAATCTTACTTTTTTTCTTGTGTTTGGTTGCCTGTATCTGGTTTTGAGCCTGGCTCTGTGGATGCAAGATTCTCCATGCAGCCTGGCTCTGGAGAAACACAGAAAATGGGCGTTTCTCTAGATGCAACGCATGCCGACCTCGTGTTCTGCGCATGGGGCCATAGTCAGTCACCCTATCAAGCTATGCATGGGCTGCCACGTAGCAGGTAAGTTTTTCTTTTTCCTTTTTTGTTTGTATCTTTTTATTAGCATATCTGATTACCGAACCGATTATAAAAATAGATTTCTGACATTTTTTTGAACAAAACTAGACCACACTCGCAATATAAATTTTAAAATAATTAAATTTCAAAATATTCGCCTACTAAACACTCAACCAAACACTGTCTCTGCATCTGCACATCCCGTATCTTACCAGCCTGGCTGAGTCGAACGGGCCAGGCTCGTGAGAGAAGGCAACCAAACAGCCTATAAGTTGCTCTCGTGGATATGATGCGCCAACCCGCGTGGAGGTCAAGCCAGTGTGTTGCCCACGTGGGCTGCGCGCATGGCAAAACCGCCTAGAAAATAGCCTGCGGAGACGATATTTGCGCTACTAATCGTAATACAGGCTAGACGGTTTTGCACGTGCAGGTCTAAAGTCTATTCACCACTATAGTTCCAGGGTCAAGTAGTCTTTTTCCAAATGTTATTAGTGTTGGAATGGCTAGTGAAGATGGGCAAGGGTATCTAGGTATTCGAACACATACATATGTGGATATCCATATTTTTTTTGATCCATAGTATATTTCCATGTTGAATTCATATCCGTACCAATAAATTGTATCGGAACCTATGATATCCAGAAAAATATCCCACCACATCCAACCAGAACCAAAACCATCTTATCCATTCTCATCCCTCTTGGTATAGAAACCCTGCCTTATCCCTTCCATGGGATACGGATGACAAGGGCTAATTTCTAAGGGTGTGTTTTGTTGCTTGTACCTAGAGTTCCAGATTTTAACCCAACCTGTCGGGTCTTCACCCAACCCAACCTTTTTTTTTCCCCACTGGGGTAAGAGTCGGATCGGGGCACCGGTTGAGGCGGCTCAGCTTCGGGTTTCTCCTATACCTGTCTTGACCTGACTCGGGTACCATATACAACCAGTGGCCTAATGGTGTGATGGACGCGGACGCGGGGTCCCGATCTTCTGGTGAGAGACGACGAGGATAATTCGGTAGGTGTCACGGAGACCTAAACGGTCCGGCTTCCAACCCCACAAGGAACTGGAAATCCCGGCGATCGCTAAACCACCACGACGAGTGTTATTTACCGATCCAGAGGCACGATCGACCTGTCCACAAAGGGCAGTTCCTGCAAGCAACTGAAGAACGAGTAAGAACACAAAATAAGCAATCACAATTGTGAATATAAATTAAGAATAATGGGGTTCAGAAACTTGGTCCTGTTGGTCTAGCCGACACAAGAAGAAATCAACTAAACAAAATCCAACTAAAACGAAGCACGGTGGGAAACTTATATAGGCGGCGGCCGGAGGAGGAGCGGCGCCCAAACAGGTGCCCACGCATGCAAAACCCAAACCCTAGGGGTACACGGGCCTTGGGCCCAAAAATACGGCGACGCAGCACCGGGAAGTTTCTATCCGTTAGCTTGTTTTCACGATTTCTGTTGACTCAGATTGAATTTGGAGGCGTGGCTAGATCCGTTGGAAAGCTTATCTCGTAAGCTTTCCGTAGAGTTCTTATTTGCCTCATTTGGACGTCGTATGTGATCTGGGCGTCCGTTTAAAGGTGCACTGGTCCTAAATGGCCGAACCGGACTCGGCAACGACTTCGATGTCCTCTCGACTTGGGCCCGGTGGTCGGGGACTTCTTGAACCTTGTTAGGAGCAGCAAGCTCGTCATCAACAGTGATGTCCTCATCATGATGCAATACATATTATTTTTGGTATACGACGGTATGAGTGATCCATATATTTGAATTTTCCATGTGACTAGAATACGTATGTATAAATCTTAATTGTGTTGAATGTTTATCGCTTAACAGTTAAGACCATGTTTTTTTCCGTTCGGATGTGCTCGCCTGCCTAGTGGCTGCTACCTTATTGAACCCGGTCGGGTTGGTGCTCCGTCGGGGCATCGATGGGGCGAGGCACAAAATTACACACCCGTCAGCAGGTCGGGACGAGCCGGGTCGGTGCACCGGGATAGGTGGTGTGGCGTGGGTAAAGGCCCGACTCATCCCCACCCCGCCCCATCTCGAAATCTACTTGCACCATGTTAAACCAGACCTGACCATTTATCTGGTTCGAGGGAGCTCGGGCCGGGTTTTTCAAAACCTGACTAAAAATTAGTTGGCCCGAACCAAACATGACAACACCGGGCCCGGTGCACCAGGTCACAAATTTGGGTCTGAACCCAACCCAAAACCCAAAAACCTGAATTTAATGGTTGATTTTGCAATTTTCTTAGGCCCGAGCCCAGCTAGACCCAACCCGATGCACTGGGTGCGCTAGGTTTTTCAGGTCAGGCCGGACTACCCGAGATGGTTTTGTACGATATGATTCATGTAGGATGTTTGGTTGGTTGAAAGGAATTGTACTAGATTTTGTTTTGTTCTCATATGGGATGATGCTGGATTATTCAAGTATTATCAAATAAAACTATCTTACGAAACTTAGACCTTACATATGATTTTATTTTGAAAGGTTCAAGCCATATTTAATTTTTAAGTTCAACATTTAAACCAAATTTTAAATTCAACATTCAAAACAGATTCAATATTTCAATTAGATTTTAAATTCAATTTAATTCTGCATTCAAACTAGACTTAAAATTTGAAATCTATCCATTCAAATTAAAACTAAATTCTAAAATCAAAATTCAAGGCAAATTCAAATTTAGAATTCACAACTTAAATCAGATTTTCTATTTAAGATTCAAGCTAGTCTGAAAATTCAGACGGATTTGAAATTCTAAATCT
The DNA here is from genome assembly GCA_036346415.1 of Raddia guianensis. Classification (NCBI taxonomy): domain Eukaryota; kingdom Viridiplantae; phylum Streptophyta; class Magnoliopsida; order Poales; family Poaceae; genus Raddia; species Raddia guianensis. Next base: position 21,810,326 of record CM070537.1, on the reverse strand, counting down.
ACCCAAATTCAAAAATATATTAAAATTTTAATTGTAAAACTCAAATTGAATTTTAAAGTCAATATTTAAGCTACTTTGAAAATTGAGATCAATTTTTCAATATTTAAAATTTTTCAATTCAAAATTTTAAGGCTAAAAATTAGATTTAAAATTGAAATCAGATTAATTCGAAACAAACTGATTTTAAATTTGGTATGCTACGAAAATTTTGAATCAGCGTGCAAGAGAAAGTTGTACACCGTAGATTGGCCAAATCGAGCAGATGGAGTTGTACAATATATTGAAGGAATATTCCAGATTTTTGTATACCATTGTTCAGGATGTTTTGATATTATTCACAAACAGATACTATCCTATACAGAAACCATTTCATTCAGGTATTAAAACGCACCTTAAGTCTACAACGACAACTCGAGAAGCACGCTTGTATTAATTTCATCCCCCTCACTAGGTAGTGTAGACTTTCAAACATTTAAGTCGCACATCTGCTTTAAAATACAATCTTTGAAACAATAGTTATTGCCATGAATTAAAAGGCTCGCCCTACACATGTAGAACAGTAGACCCAATGGTCACTGAGCTTTACTTCATGAATGAATATATTTAGAGGCACAAATATTTACAGTTAGCAACCATTATACAGAGTAAATAACCGAATAGAACATAGTAGAGCTCTGAATTGACAAAAGGTCAAGACTCTCGATAATAGAACTTTAGTGTATATATTCCTTTGAAAAGCATAATATTCCTTTAGTGTATATATTAATTGTCAATTCACTAAATAACTATCGTTTTATAATTAAATATTTGATGTTTGTTCACCTCAAATCCCATAAGTGTTAGGTATATATGTTAGATGTCCAACAAGAGTGGCTAGCTATGATCTTGGAGTTCACATTCATCCCTCAAGGAAGACTGGTCAGATCGTGTGTTTCCCATATCCCTAGTCTTGTGCAAAAGAAATGTTCCTGCAACAATTGTCACAAATCCGCACAACTCCGTTGCTATTTGTGTTGCGCTCTGAGAGTCCCAATCCTGCGATGGAAAACTAGCACTGATTAAATGTTTGTCTACATAAAGTAACATGAAAAATGAATGTATCTACTATAAATATTATAGGTAACACCAAATGATAGGGATGAAGATCCGAATAAAATGCACAGTTCAATACACCGAGTATTCAAATCAAACAAATAAATGCTACAACTTATTTGCTACATTAATTTTTCAACTGTAGGCTGAGCATAGTAATTTGCTACATGCAGTGAGAATGAAAATTAGACATGAAGATTGCTTATCATAAAAATATCACATCAATAGAATTTATAAAAGATATGAACAATGCATACATCACCTTGTACATGATCATGTTAGCAAGAATAGTAAGAATGGTGAACATCACATAATATACAGGAGATACCACTGCTGTATTGAACGAGTCCAGGGCCTAAAATAACAAAAAAAAAAAAAGGTTAAAGAAATTGTTCTCCATTCATTAAATTAGCTCAAAAGATGTGAAACTATAGGCAATAATTAGACAATGTGTTGGAGTATGTGTATTTAGGCCCATGTAGCAAGCCCGTGAGGCCCATGTACTCTATCCTATTTGTACCACCCTTCTAGGGTTTAGAATGCAAGGTAATTATTCCCTATCTAACATGGTATCAGCTAGCTTCTTCTCTTCCTCTCCTCTCCTAGCTTGCCTTGCGCCATGCCATGCCGCCGCCATGGCCGGCCTCCCTTCTCCTTCTCCTCCTTCCTCCTCTCTCCTCTCCCTCCCGGCGCCTTCCAGGCCGCCCTGCCGCCGCGCGCGCCTCTGCTGCCCGCGCCGCCCGCCGCCCGCCCTTCTTGCGTGCGTGGCCAGCCGCCACCCGCCGCCTCCGCTGCGCGCGGCGTGCTACCCGCCTCCGCCCGGCATGCGGCGCCGCCCGCCTCCTCGCCGCCGCCCTCGTCGCCCAGTCGGGCGCGCGCGACCGCCGCCGCCCTGGGGCGAGGCATGGCGGGCGCGCCGCCGCGCCGCCGCGCATGCGCGCGCCGCCGCTGCCACTACTACCCAATCCCGGTGGTGGGAGCGGCACAAGCGATCGCCACCCCACCGCCGCCGCCAACCTCGCCCCGCCCTGCGCTCCGTGACCCCCTCCTCGCCGCCGACATCGCCGCTAGCAAGCAGCTCGCCGCGGCGAACTCCGCCGCCGGCGCCTCCTCACCGCCAAGTCCGAGGCAGCGGCACGAGGCGTGAGCGGCGGCGCTCTTGCTTGGGAGCGTGAGCGCGCCGCGGCCGATGCTCTTGCTCGCCCGCGCCGCGGCGAGCTCCACCTCTTCGTCTCCGCCGACCGCCACCTCCTCGACTACTGCCGAGGTGTCGCCTCTTCCTTCCACCGGCCCCACCACTCTGACGTTTTCCCGCGAATCCGGCCAATGCGATGGTCGCCAGCTCCACCTCCAGGCCGCTGGCGTCCAGAACATCCGGGCCCTGGTCCCGGTTGTCCTCGACCCCGCGTCGTCCTCTTATGGGCGCTGGCGGGACCTGGCCCTCCTCGACACGCCGGTCGCGGCTCGGACCCTGGCGTGGCAGCGCCTCGACTGCGTCGCCCTGTCCTGGATCGTTGGGACCCTCTCCCTCGATCTCCAGGACATCGTCCGGACCCGCGGTGGCACGGCGCGTCAGGCCTGGCTGGCGCTCGAGGGTCAGTTCCTTGGCAACGCCGAGGCCCGCGCTCTCCAGCTCGACGCGACTTTCCGCCACTTCGCGCAGGGGGACCTCTCCGTTGGCGAGTACGGCCGGCGGATGAAGGGCATGGCCGATGCTCTTCACGACCTCGGCTGGCCGGTGGAGGACCGGATCCTGGTTCTCAATGTCCTGCGGGGTCTCAACGACAGCTACAGCCACCTGCGGACATGGATCACCCGGCAGCGGCCCTTCCCCTCCTTCCTGCAGGTTCGGGACGACCTTGTCCTGGAGGAGTTCACCAAGGGCCACACGACTGGGTCCTCCTCCTCGACAGCCCTCGTCGCCGCTTCACCGAGCTCCACCGGCCCGCCTGCCACCTCTCTACTCGGCGCTCCTGCCGCTTCCTTCCTCGGCGCTCCTCTCCCCGGGGCGAGCGGTGGTGGAGGGGGCCGCGGCGGACGTCGTCGTCGGGGGGGGGGGGGGACGTGGTGGTGCCGGTCGCGGGAGTATGCCCACACCACCTCCCCCTGCTGCTGCTGGTGCGCCCTGGCCATCCTTCAGCAACCCATGGTCCGGGCGCATCTCGATGTGGCCGTTCCAGTCCACCGGGGGGGGATCTCGTCCTCAGCAGCAGCCGGCGGCCATGGTCACTGGCGCTGCCCCTCCTCCGTTCCGGCGACACAGGCTCCACCGTTCACCTCGTCCACCTCCGACTTGGCTCCGCCGTGGGACCGAGCTTCACTTGCGCGATCCTTGACACCATGGGTGACACCACCGTCGATGCCGATTGGATCGCTGACTCCGGCGCCTCGTACCACACCACGCCGGATGCTGGTATACTCTCCTCTGTCCGACCTCCCCATCCTTCTTGCCCTTCTTCCATCATGGTCGGCAATGGTTCTTGTCTTCCTGTCACCTCAGTGGGTAGTCGCGGTACCCATGGTCCCTTCGTCTTTCAATGTTCTTGTTGCCCCAACTTGGTTCATAATCTTCTTTCCATTCGCCAATTTACAACTGACAATTCCTGTTCTGTCGAATTTGACTCTTCTGGTCTTACTGTGAAGGATTCGGCTACCCGGCGTCCACTTCTCCGATGTGATAGCACGGGGCCCCTTTACACCCTTCGGCTTCCCATTTCCGCTGCACCGTTTTCCGCTTCGCCTTCTTCGTCATTGCCTTCGCCACCACACTTCTTCCACTCGTGGCACCGCCGCTTGGTCACCCCGGCCGCGACATTTTGGCTCAGCTTAGTCGTAGCGCAGCTGTCCCTTGTACTAGAGCTACTGATGAGCATCTTTGTCACGCGTGCCAGTTGGGCCGTCATGTTAGACTTCCGTTTCCTTCTTCTTCTTCGCATGCGGCTCATATTTTTGATCTTGTTCACTGTGATCTGTGGACCTCTCCTGTACTCAGCATTTCTGGCTATAAGTACTATCTGGTGGTGGTTGATGATTTCTCTCATTACTCTTGGACTTTTCCTTTGCGCGCCAAGTCTGAGGCGTTCTCCACGCTCTCCCACTTCTTCGCCTGGGTGTCCACTCAGTTCGGCCTCACCATCAAGGCCGTCCAGTGTGACAACGGACGTGAGTTCGATAACAACGCCTCCCGCTCTTTCTTCCTCTCTCGCGGTGTCCAGCTGCGCATGTCTTGTCCCTATACCTCCCTCAAACGGCAAAGTGGCGCATGATTCGCACCACTAACGATGTCATGCGCACCCTTCTGTTCCAGGCCTCTCTTCCTGCTAGCTTCTGGGTAGAGAGTCTCCACACCACCACCTACTTGCTCAACCGCCTACCCTCCACTGCTTCCCGGCTCCCACTCCACACCACTCTTTTGGTACTCCTCCTCGCTCGATCACCTCCGAGTCTTGGTGCGCGTGTTACCCTAACACCTCTGCCACTGCTCCCCACAAGCTGGCGCCTCGTTCGACTCGTTGTGTGTTTCTCGGTTACTCCCCAGACCACAAGGGGTACCGCTGCTTCGACCTCACTTCTCGCCGGATCCTTATCTCCCGACACGTTGTGTTTGACGAGTCGGATTTCCCCTTCTCCACCACCTCCGCCCCCGCCTCCGACCTCGAGTTGGAGTCCTTGTTTCAGCCCGACCGGTGGTTCACCACCCTTGTCTGAGTGTCCTGCGCAGTCCTCCGCGCGTATTTCCACGATCTTGGTGCGCTTCCAGCGGTCTCTGCTGCGCCACGCGCGACCACGAGTTCCTCGCTGCGCCACGTGCGGCCCGGCGCTTCATTGCGCCACGCAGCTGCATGCGCGCCCATTGCGCCATCGCGGCCCGATGGCGCCGTCTCCGGCGCATGCCCGCGCGCTACTGCGCAACCCGTCGCGTGTCTACCGGCGCCGTCGGTCTGCTTCCCGGCCCGCTGCCGCCGTCTCGGCGTCTCCCGCGACGCTTCGCCCGGCCGTCGCGTCTACGCCGCCTTCCGATGCCACCTTGCCACCGACACACCGGCGGCGCCTCTCTCGCCGGAACGCCGTGTGGTGCCCGGCTTCGCTCGCGACGAGCCGTCGGTGTACCACCGCCCGTCGTCCATCGGGCCCTGGTCATATTCACCCCATGGTGGCGAGGTCGGCGGCCGTGTTCTTCGCCCAAGATCCTCTCTGCTTTGCCGCCGAGCCGCTGATCTCTCGGTACCCTCTTCCGTCCGTGGCGCCTGGCGGATCTCACTGGCGCCGCGATGGAAGAGAATCGCGCCCTCCTGCCAACGGGACGTGGGACACGGTGCGCGTCCGTCTGGTCGCAATGTGGTCACGGCAAGTGGATCTCGACACACTGGCGGCGGTGATGGTACCACAGGCGTTACAAGGCTCATTGGGTTCTCCGAGAACTTCACCCAGCGCCCGGCGTGGACTATGATGAGACTTTCAGCCCAGTGGTGAAGCACCTTTCTGATCGCATGCCTCTCTCTCAGGCTCTCTCCGCTCTGGCGGTGCACCACTCGATGTGAAGAATCGTTCCTCCATGGCACTCTGGCCGAGATAGTCTCTGCGGCCACCGGCGGGGGTTCGTGGATCCTTCTCGCCCTAAGATGGTCTGTCGACTCAACAAGTCCCTCTATGGCTTGAAGCAGGCTCCTCGGACTTGGTACTCTCGTTTTGCTACCTACCTGGTGACTCTGGGTTTCACTGAGGCCAAGTCGGACACCTCTCTGTTTGTCTACCGCCGGGGGGATGAGACTGCATATCTGCTACTCTATGTTGATGACATTGTTCTCACCGCTTCCAGTCAGCACTTGCTTCAGCGCATCATCACCTCTCTGCAGCAGGAGTTTGCTATGAAGGACCTTGGTGTGCTCCATCACTTCTTGGGTGTCACTGTTGAGCCCCGTCCTTCCGGGCTTCTCCTCCACCAATGACGATACACTATCGATATCTGGAGCGGGCGGGTTCATTGATCGCAACCCTGTTCCACCTGTTGATACCGAGCCAAGGCTGTCCAGGATGCGGCCCCGATTCTTGATCCTCGCCTACGGAGCCTTGCTTGGCGCCTGCGATATCTTACCTTCACGGGCGAGACATCACCTATGCGGTTCAAGAGTGCGCCTTCATATGCACGATCCCGGAGCCCCATCTCACTTGCTCTCAGCGGATCCTCGCTACCTCCGTGGCACGATTGACCACGCCACCTTCTCCACCGGTCCCCCTCTGCTGAGCTCGTCGTCTACACCGACGCTGACTGGGCTGGCTGTCCGGACACTCGCCGCTCCACTTCGCTCGCCGTCTTCTGGCGGCAACCTCGTCTCTGATGCGTCAAGCGACGGCCGGTTGTCTCCGCTCGGTCTTGAGGCGAGTACCGAGTATGTCATAAGCGGTGTGGTGAGGCTTCCTAGCTCCGCCAAGAGCACTCTCGTCTACTGCGACAACGTCAGCGCGGTGTATCTCTCCACCAACCCGGTTCAGCACCAGCGAACTAAGCATGTGGAGATCAACTTGCACTTCGTTCGCGACCAGGTCGCCATCGGCGATGTTCGGGTTCTCCACGTCCCGACCACCTCCCAGTTTGCCGATATCTTCACCAAGGGTCTACCCTCCTCGACCTTTTCCGAGTTTCGCTCCGGCCTCAACATCGGTAGTGGCTAGCCGAGGCTAACGAAGTGTTGCCACATGGGTGTTTTCTTTCTTGTCGATCTCGAACTCCACTGCGCGGAAGTTCAGATCATGGGGGTGTTGGAGTATGTGTATTTAGGCCCATGTAGCAGGCCCGTGAGGCCCATGTACTCTATCCTATTTGTACCACCCTTCTAGGGTTTGGAATGCAAGGTAATTATTCCCTATCTAACACAATGTAAAATTGAAGCACGTAAAAAATGTGCAAGACAGGTCGAATCACACGTGCTAAGTCTACTCACAAGTCACAACCATACAACTTTCTTTCTTTTTTAATTGTCATATAACAACATAGAAAAAATTAATGTAATTAAACTTACCAACACTTGTCTTATTTTGCCACATTTTAAATTTTGCAATAAAAAGTAATAAAAGTTGGGCAAAGTGTGGCATGTTTTGGCTTCCAACCAAACATGATATTACAAGCTGGGATCTTGACTTTGTCATGATACTTGGAATAACCACATCGAACTGGCATGGCTAAATTACAAAATAAGCCAACCCATTGTAGCCAAAAGATAGTTAAAATAACAAAGAAGATAATAGAATTATAAATATATAATAATATTTAAAGGAATGAATTATCATAATAAGGTAGCATTTTAATTACATATACTCGATTCCAAACCATGTCGACCTAGGCCACCACTACACAAAATAGGCCATAGGGCAACAACACAAGCTAGGCCATAGGGCAACAACCCAAGTATGGTTCATTGGGCTTTTTTGCACATGTTATTATGGGCTTTTTTGCACATATGCCCATTTCAAAATTACACCGAATCTACCATTAATTCATCTCTTTTTCATTATTTATCCATCTCCCGTGAGATCTGCTAGTGCCAGTGAGCTTCCTCAGTGACACCAACCCAAGTATTTGGTGCTCCACAACAATCTAGTGATGCCTTCCCGTCAGGCCACAATGCTTGAGTCCTTGCTCCTGCCACAGTGACACCTCCAATACCACCTTTAACTGAACCACTCTGGGTCACGGCGCCTTGTCCAAGATGTGTTTCCCAATCCCTACCTCACACCGTTGTGCCACCTCTAGTATTACCTTCTGCAGGACCACTCCAGTCTAGGTCGCTTTGCCCGAGCACAAGCTCACACCACCTCCAAGTTGTGCCCTCCTCCACCTAGTTGCACTGCCCAAGCTTGGCAATCAAAGAAGAGAATGCCTAACGAGTCAGCAAAGCTCAAACAGCATGGTAGGAGACCAACGGAGCTTGGGCAATGACAAATCCAAGGTGGACAATGGTAGATCTAAGGTTGATGATGGCAGATTGAGCTCATGTGGTCGAAGTGGAGGGAGTCACGACTTGCCGATGGAGGTGAGAGAAAGGTGACGGGTAGCGGAAACTTGGTCTTCCGTGACTATTAATAATCATTGACATGATTATATGGAAGTTTTTGTAAAAAAATATAATTCATCCAATAAAATGTAAATATATCATATAAATACATTTCTTTTTATAAAATGCTAGTGCATAAGCAAAAATAGTCATACATTATCATGAAAATTATCTAAGTGCAAATTTGTTTAGCCACCTGCCATGGCGCTAGGCAGCCCCCCCTCCCCCCCACACCACGCCCCCCGCTCCTATGATAACTAGTCTGGTCATGAAGAGGGAGGTGAAGTGTGATCTCGTGTGAGAGAGAAGAGGAAGAGGGTGAGGACCCAACGCTTTGAGGCGACGTGTGAAACTAAGGTACGAGGAAGATTGGTAGTGTTAGGGTTTGGGATAAATCGGCTAGATGAACAAGCCCACAAGCTATCTAGGTCCTAGCTCCACATTTTTTTTACCAAGATAGGGAAACTCAGGCCTGTTGTTGCCAATCCTACATGTGGTTGTCAGTTATAAGTGAGTGATGATGGTTGATTTTGATTAGAGATTTTATGGATTTTATTATTAAATGTTAAATTCTGCATAGAGTTATTTGTAATTTATTTGTATCAAAAACACTTTGCACAACTCCTAAGAAAATCAAAGTTCAAGTAATTCCTTAACCAATGTGAGCACAACTTAACCAAAAGGTTTAGAAATGATTATGCATAAGAGTTTAGAAATGCTCTTAATGAGTCAATAATGAGTCAAGGAGACAGATGTTGCATTTTTTTTCTTTCGAAATAGTTTCTTGTTTCAACAAAAGGCAGGACTATTTGAAATTCTATATCATGTATGGAAGTATACTTTAAAAATTCAAATATGGTGGTATCACTCACCTTGTTTAAGTAATTTAGCTGTACTAAACAGCATATAATCACAACAAAAATAAAGAACCAGGTCTGGACGTAGATAAATTGGTTCACTCCACTAAATGAGAGCTTTAAGGCAATAGCCACTGCTTTAACACTGATTACCTGCCCAAATATGGCACCTCATTAGAAAATGCTAAAACTTCATTCAGAAAGAGAGATTAATTCTAGTAAAATGTACAGAACGTACCGTAAGAGACCCCATCAATGAACAGATTGCAATATATGCGAGCATTTTGCGTTGTTCAGTCCGACGAACAACCCAAAAAATTAGAACAAGTGCAAGAGCTACAGCCAAGAAAGAATAGACGATGAAACCTGCCAGAACAAATTATGCTTACATGTTAAAATGGGTTTTGACGTGCAGTTAGCTAGAAAACATAACCACGAGAAGAAAGAATACTTTTGCACAAAGAAAAAAGTTGCACATTCCCCAGATACTTTCTTGATGTTGTACCATCAGTTTTTTTTTTATGGAAGCATTCCCTCAAATACTATTGTATCAATATAGTGTGTAAGCATAGATAGTACTCCCTACATTCTAAATTAGTAGTTGCTTTATACTTGTCTAAGTCAAACTTTTAAAATTTTATCCAAAAAAATTAAACTATTTAGACAGGGCATATAATAATCATATAGATAGATTTTTCTCGAAAAAACTTCTTAAATACTATTATAATTTTAATTTTAATTGCATTTTATAAATAAATTATAATAGATTTTAGTGGTCAAGGTTATATTTTAGAGATCATGTTCAAAATGACAACTATTTTGGAATGGAGGGAGTATTAGTTCCGATAATATTAAAATCAGAACATAGAATGCCTTTTCTACCAAAAAAGCAGTAAAAATAAAACATTAATATTTTTAAATAAAGAAACTAAACAGTAACTATGTCATCCATATAAACAAGGGTGATGATATGGATCTGATCTACTAGGCCATAGCTAGAAGAGAGAAGACACACCGGTGAGGAGATCTCATTGGCAGCAAGGGGTGTCGTGCATGGCATGTGGATAACTCGTGCACTGCGCTGTTGATTCTTGACCAATCTTTCTAATTCGTGAAGAATACATGCCGTTCTTTTTATAGGGATGATTGACTTAAACTCTAAAAAATATCTTATCTTTTATGAAAACTAATATCAATTATATCATAATGATTTGATTTTATCTAGCCAATCTCTAAATAAATGACAACTAACACAATCATATCTATAACTTTCTATCCTCTTAGGAGATTATTCCTTGCCATGGGTTATTGTTATAATAATTCCAGCGCCTATCTTATGTCCTTTGAGACCCACGTGATTTCAAAAGAGCAAGATTTGGGTACAGAGCAAACTACCTAGCAACCCGACTTGGAGCACAAAATGATTAAAAGCATAAGGCCAAAACCGTGGAGAACCAATCATACATAATAGTGAAAATATGGAACAACTAGAAATCTTTAAATATTATTGTGTGTTGTTCAGCAAATGCAATTCAGATTAGTACTGATGGAAAAGTAGGAATATAGCAAACTATGGTATTAGAAACACAAATCCACTTGAACGGGTAAACTATATATACCAACCAAAATGACAACTGGAATATAACCATCAAAGGATTTTGAAGCGTTACCTGGTTCAGTTGCAAGATGCCATATTTCACTAACTGAATCAATCTTTCTTTCCTTTGGGGCGTGCAAAACTATACCAACTGAACCAACGACACATAGTATGCAACCAACAACGCCAAACATATGCAACCTCTCATTCAAAATGAAGTGTGCTAGCACTGCACTGCATGAACAAAAGAGTATTATAGAAACATCATAATCTCCGTTCAACATAATTATTGGATACAGCATAAAAAAAACATGTGTAAAACCTGAATATGATGCTCAGGGCTCCAAGAGGAGTAACCAGTATTGCAGGAGCAAAGGCATATGCTGCGAAGTTGGCCACCTCACCCAAAATCACTGCAAAATATATGCAAAGTGATAAACCGTCACTTGGGCTTACATCATCTCAAATCAAAACGATCGAATAAACCTTCATAGTTGCTGAGCGTTCGAAATAAAAATATCAGGCCTTTAATCTATTTTTTCCAGGAGGTTATTCATTCTATTAATCATTATGCAAGCCTTCCTTCTCTCATATTATCTGTAAAATATGCCACTCATACTTTATTATAATACATTTGTATCTGACAACAAAAAGAAATTAGTTCTGTACTGGGTGTGCCTCCGTTGTCACACCATCACATCACAGAAGAGGACATTGTAATCAACCCTTACTAGTAATCATTCCTACCCACCAAAGCGGCTCATATAAGTATGAGTAGCCTCCGGAACCTGCAAATCACGAGGGAAAAATAGTAAAATAACTAACAATGGATTATTGAACATTGTAGTTGCATGAGTTATTGAGCATTCCAGAAAAAAAAACAGATTTTATGTCCTATCACAAAGCGTATTATTTAAATAGATACAGGAGGCAGGCACAACCTGCTCTTACCCCAGCATCCCCAGCTTTCTTCAGCCCAATCTTCTTGATCACAAAACTTGAACCAATAAACGCACTTGATGATGTGGCTAATGCAAAGCCCCTCACATTGTCTAAAGACATCACCATCCCTGCAGTCTATTTGCAGTTAACCTCAGCAAATATCCTACAAAACAGAATGATGTTCAAGGTAAACAGCTAGCATATAATTTATTACTGTACATTCCAGTGTTCATCGTAAACCTAGAACCCTGGGTTGCTCGCTTACTGCTTTTGAGTGGATTTGTGGAGCCAGGCCCTTCCTTGCTTCCTTTTACAAGTGCTAGGACAAAATGACAGCCCCGGCTCACATATAGCCCGAAAGATCAATCCCTACCTGCAAAACCAAAAGCACAAATATCAAAGTTACGTGCATAAAAAACAAGAAAATGAAATGTCCGCTTGTACATCAAATCAAAAGAACCAGTTGCCTTGGATCGCGAGACACTAAGATACCGATAAGAAAAAAAGCGGGGATGTTGTGAAAGTCATACTCTTGACTAATTTTTTTTTTATTTTTTTTACTTTTATTTGAAAGTGGAACGGCTCGCCCTGCGCAGTTCCGGTCTTTAGCATAAACTTAAATATGAAGCACATTATTGATCCATAGGATGGGTAGGCATAAACGACCTTAATCTTCATAGAGATTAATCTCAAACTCTCAGGGAGAGATAGAGATATCGCCAAAATGGCGTAACAAATCCTGCATGAGAACGCATCAGAGGCAGATAGTAAGAAATAATTTGTTTGATCAGCTCTGTCAAAGCAGAGCATGTTCCATTGGTCCTCTGTTCTTGGACACCATGGGCGATTTAGCGTAGAGCGTGGGGTTCAACTAAAATCCTTTAGGAAAATATGCATCCGCACCCTAGATACGAGCGGTAACTGGTAAGAGATCAACTGATATGCTTGGTGATCGATCTCGCACGCCGAGGTAATTGATGGTATCATTCTACGACGCGGCAAATAAATCCGCAGCTGGATGATGAGAAGGCGAGATTTGGGTTTGATCACTCAAACCAACGGCAAAGAAGAGGTCCCCACCCCCACTTCCCAGGACGAAATCCATTCTTCGAACGAACCATCCAAGGTTGAATTAGGGTTCCTTACCGACGCGGCAGGATCAGAACCGATCCGAGCCCGGCCGGCCGGCGCCGCGCGCCCCGTTGAGATCGAAAGGAGGGCAGGACACACGGGTGGAAGCGCCGTCGCCGGAGGTGAGGCGCAAGAATCTGTGGGTGGGAGGAAGACGAAGAGCCGGTCTGAGGGGGAGTGGATCTGGGGAGCAATTGCAGAAGAAACAGGCGAGACGAGGAGGGAAGAACCGTCGGGCGCCTTCACCACGTTCGCTCGCACGACTCCCAAGCCCATGCACGGAAGAGGAAGTGGGCCCAGGTTTGGATACCAACCTTTTTGTGTTTTTTTCCTTTAAAAGTCTCAAAGCACACAAATATTATACAATTAAAAACAAGAGAAATGTTACAGGACGGACGTCCGTCTCGACGGTCTCGACGGATGAACCGCGTAACCGCGCCCAGCTCCCCTTCGCCCGTGCGCGCTCGCTGTGCAGAGAAGGAGGAGGAGGAAGGATACCTCGACGCCGTCGCCGCCCTCGCCCTCGTCGTCGCCGCCATCGAGCTCGCCGCCGCCGGATTAGGGTTCGGGTTAGGGAACATGTGGGTTCCTCCGGTTGTAGAGGGAGGTCGGGAGGCGGCGGACCGGTGGTGGGGGCTTCGTCGGGGGCGGAGGCGGCGGTGGCGCCACGAGCCGGAGGGGCCAGGCGGCTGGGCCGGAGGTGGAGGGACCACGCCGTCCCGTCCGTTAGGGTGGGCGGGTGGCACGGCAGGCGGGGAGGCGGAGAGGCCAGCGGCGAGGCGTCGCCTGGGTGGTGGTGGGCGGCGGGGGGAGGTGGCGGGCCTTGAGCGGACGAGGCCGAGGAGGCGAGGCGGTGAGGCGGGCGACGCGAGGTGGCGAGGTGGAGGCGAGTGGGGCAGGTCATCCGTTGATTTGTGTTTCGACGGATGACCGTGCTGTATGGGCTCCCAAAAAACAAAACAAAAATCATCTTTGTTTGCTTGTAGGCCAAACGTTAAAAACAAAATTATAAAAACATGTTTCTTTGTCGCAAAAATGCCTAGTTAGTACCGAGGTCTACCTTCACCTTATGAGTATTTAATTTCAATTCAAATCCGGACCCATGTGTTGTTATGAACCATGGGTATATAACATAATTAAGAAAAAATCGCCTCAATCTAGCTTATCTACCTACTCACCTAAGAGCATCCCCAGCAGGAGCTGTATCCTGCTCTGTATCAATCGCGATTTACTGTAGCTCGAGCGGGAAATTCAAACCCAAGGCACAACAGAAGCTCTCCCATCCTGCAAAAATCACGCTGTACTGTAGCAACATTATTTTACAGGTGCTGATACAGCTCCTGCTAGGGATGCTCTAAGCAATCCCTACCTCTTAACACTAACCCCCTTCCCTCCTAATCCAACTCTTGTCAATCGTTGCCCAACTTTGTTTTTAGGGATGGCAAAAATACCAATGGGTCCGGGTACCGTGGGTACCCGATACGATGGGTCTAGGTTGGGTTCAACTCTGGACATATAGGTATTTGGTTTCAAGTTCAGGTCCGAATCCAAATTTAGGTCTTAAATTAGACCATGGGTACCTAGACCCAGGCCCAAGAAATGGCACTGACATGTTGGCCTCACTTAGCGGTGTCTCAGTTACTCCTTCACAACTCACACCATCCAATCCAACCGGCTGGCCCAAGAGGCCAAGACCACAAGGCATCCCCATTCATTCCCCAACCTCTCCTACTCCATACCCTAGCCACCACCCATGAATCCTCCCCGTCGCCCTCTACTCTTCCATCCTCCCAGCTGCTTCCCACGAATCCATCGCGTTGCCAGCGTTTGCCACTCCTCCAATAGGTTATCAACTACCGTCCTCCTCCGCTACTTCCTCCTCCCTACACTGATCGGTCCAGTCCACCACCTCCCACAACAACCACCGGCTAGCCCTAGCCTTCTCCTTCCCTTTCCTCCTCAGCACGGTGAGGGTAACCCCTCCTCTTCCTCCCACACCGACTGCCCTAAATGGACGTCGCATCTTGCACCTTGTAACATCCCCATTTTCAAAACCCTAAAAGGCATGGCATCTATATTTCATGTGTACATATATTCCAAAAGAACATAGGACTAGAGTATTTCCTCCACCGCCGAGGGCCTGAACCTGTCTAATCCCTTGTCCCATGTCACCATTGAGTTTAGGAGATTTACCGCAATACCCCATATAAAATCATTGCCGACGACAACCCCTGATTTATCAAACGTCAGCACAAGTATTATCTCATAATTGTTGATGATTGCTTCCACTTCATGCGGACCTTTTCTCTCCACCTCAAGTCCAACATTTTTCCCACCATCTTCCACTTCTTTTCTTATGTTTGAACTCAGTTTGGCACAACTATCAAGTGTGTGCAAATTGATAACGGTTGCGAATTCGATAACTACACATCTAGGTCCTTCCTCGCTCTAGGCGTGGTTTTTCGCATGTTGTGTCCCTACACTTCTCCTTAAAATAGCAAGGCCGAACATGCTATTTGTACCACTTATGATACGATGTGATGAGTTCACTTATGTTCCAGGCGAGCCTCCCCCTTCCTTCTCGGTCGAGGCCCTCCATGCAGCTACCTACCTTCTCAACATTCGTTCCACTTCCACCCTTTCCCACTCCACTTTATACTTCACCCTTTACAACATCCACCATATCTACGACGACCTTCGCGTGTTTGGTTGCGCTTGCTACCCTAACCTCTCTAGAACTGCCCCGCACAAACTCACTCCTCGCTCTACCCTTTGTGTCTTCCTCGGATATCTCTCCGATCACAAAGGCTGGCGCTGTCTGGATTTCACATCCAGTCGCATCATCATTTGTCGACATGTCACTTTTGACGAGTCAAGTTTCCCCTTGCCTATGGCACCTCCACCCCTTTCATCCCTTCTGATCTCGATTTCCTTAAAGAGCACGCCGACCTCCCCCTATGCCCATAAGGGTCCACCGCTCGTTCTCCTCTACAGGTACTTCTACACCACCAGTGGTCACATCGGTCGCTTTTCTACCTTCAACTACCGCTGCCCCTATTGGATCCCCTCCACGGGTTGTTGCTTACGGTGTCACCCGGTCGGTCTCTATTGCCACTGTCGGTTCCCTAACATAGGTTGTTGCCAGCAGAGTCCTCCCTTCTCTGTTTCTGCATTCAACCACTGCTACCCCTCTTGGACACCCTACACAATTTGTTACTAGCGGTGTCACCCGGTCGGTCCCCACTGCCCCTGCTGGTATTACACGGCAGGATGTTGCCAGTGGTCACTGACCGCCCGCTCCCGTGTTGGCGACCCTGCCGGCCACCGTTGTCACCGCTGCCCCTACTGGATCACATCCATAGGTTGTTGCCAGTGGTGTTCCGTCACCTCTCGCTGCCCCCGTTGGTCTCCCACCATGAGTTGTTGTCAGCGGGACCACCACTGTTGCCCTTGCTGGTTCCTCATCACATGCTGCTGCTAGCAGTGCCACCCCCCGCTCTTATCGGGCTTGGCATTGGCACCTCCTGTTGAGGTTTGTGTTAGCGCTACCTTGCCGGTTCCTCCATCGGCCATTACACTAGTTATTGCTGCCTCTGTTGGATCCCATCCACAGGCTGCTGCCAGCGGGGCCTCTTTGCCTGCTATGACCAATGCTCATCACATGGTCACACGTCAAAAGGTCGGCATTGCTGGCTCGCCTCGCGACCGGCTGAATCCCCATGTCTCGGCGCTTCCTCCTTCACTGACGTCGTATTGCGCCGATCCACACTTGCACCAGGCGATGACCAGGGAGTTTGAGGCCCTTCATGCCAACAACACATGGGACCTTCTTCTGAAGCCAGCTGGAGCAAATGTGGTTACCGGAAAGTAGATCTTTAAATTCGAGCTTCATGCAGATGGCTCTATCGACTAATACAAGGCTCGTTGGCTCGTTCAGGGTTTCACTTAGTGCCCCGGAATTGACTCTGATGAAACCTACAGCCCGATTGTCAAGTCAACCCTCATTCGGACCGTGTTTTCTCTAGCACTCTCTCGAGGTTTGTCTCTCCGACAACTAGGTGTCAACAACGCCTTTCTGTGTGGCTTCCTCACAGAGACAGTGTACTACGCTCAGCCGTCAAGGTTTGTTGATCCATCTTGTCCTGATCATGTTTGTCTGCTCAACAAGTCTCCGTATGGTTTTAAGAAGGCACCCCAGGCTTGGTATAACACCATTGCTTCCTTTCTCTGTTCCCTCGGGTTTGTTGAAGTAAAGTCGGACACTTCCTTGTTCGTATTTCACCATGGGCTGACATGGTGTATTTGTTTCTCTATGTGGATGACATCGTGTTAATAGCCTCCTCAGTCGACCTGCTTAGCCGGACGATGATTGCCCTTGAAAGCAAGTTCTCACTGAAGGATCTTGTTCCTCCACGTCACTTTCTCGACGTCTAAGTTCAGCTTCAACACGAGGGTCTCCCTTTTTTTTGTCAGTGGTAGTATACCCTAGACATTCTGGAGCATGCTGGTATGACATCTTGTAAACCGTGTTACAGTGGACACATGCTCCAAACTCTCTGCTGATGGATCTTCTATAACAGATGCCACCCTGTATCGCAGTCTTGCTGAAGCCCCGCAGTATTTGACATTTACTCGGCCAGACATCACCTATGCAATACAGCAAGTGTGCTTGTTTATGCATGATCCTTGGGAGTCTCACTTCGCTACTCTAAAGCGCATTCTGCGCTATCTATAGGGCACAATGTATTTTGGTTTGTTTCTGCACCAAAATGCCTCTGCTGACTTGACGTGCTACTCCGACGTTGATTGGGTCGGCTGCCCAGACACACGTAAGTCCACCTCTGACTACGGTGTTTTCTTGAAGACAACCTTATCGACTGGTTCTACAAGAGACAACACACGACGTCATACTACAGCGCCGAGGCTGAGTACCGCGCCGTAGCCAATGGTGTTGCCGAGGCATGCTGGCTACGCCAACTCCTTCAGGAGCTCCACTCTCCTTTTCATCGTGTCACCATTGTCTATTACGACAACATCAGCGCGGACCCAATTCAGCACTAGCGAACCAAGCATGTCGAGATCAACTTGCATTTTGTCCGTGAGCGCGTAGCTCTTGACCATGTGCGTGTTTTACACGTCCTGACGTTGACTCAGAATATCGAAATCTTCACCAAAGGACTGCCAACTATGATCTTCACTGAGTTTCGGTTTAGCATGAACGTGTGTGCTGCCATTCCGACTACGGTGGAGTGTGTATATTTTGTATCAGTCTAAACATGCTTAGTGTCGTTCAGACTGCGGAGGAATGTTAGAGTATATGAATCTTAGTGACAAGGCACATTTTATGTATTATATATAATCATTCAACAATAATACATAATCCATCTATTCGGCAACCCAACACCTAAACTATGCTCGGTAGCATGATTATCTTAACGATGTGGTCCATATGTCCCTGGCTCAAAACCACTCTAACTTGACACGGCAAGTTCAACGACACAACACGTTTACACGCGCGCCGGCATGGCCGAGTACGAGCACTAGCGGTCTGCGAGCGCGCGAGGAGCACGAGCCAGTCACGGATCACCCAAAACCCCCGAGAAACGAGCGAAAACCAGAGAGGGGGAGGCAAAGCAACACGCGTGCTCGCACGGTCCCACCCGGCCCGCGCCGTCCCATCGCGGCCGTCGAATCTGCAGCTCAGCTCTCCGCCCGCGCCCGGTCGCTCCCGTGTCCCGTCCCGTATAACTAATCCCCGCCGCCGCCGCCGCCTCCTCCTCTTCCGCCTCTCGCCATCCTTTGCGGCCACCCACCACTGCCGCCGCAGGAGAGAGCCCCCTCCGGCCTCCCGCCCTACCCCACAGCCGTAGCCCCTCCGATGGCCTCGCCCCCGCCCGCCGCCGCCGCCGCCGCCGCCTCCGCCGCGCCCGCATCGCCGCCGTCGGCGCAAGTGGTAAGCCCCGCCACCCCTGATCCGCCGCCGCAACCGCCCTGACTGGATTCGCGCTTCCGCCTCCTACTCTAGGTGGGCAACGCCTTCGTGCAGCAGTACTACAACATCCTCCACCAGTCGCCGGATCACGTGTTCCGCTTCTACCAGGATGCCAGCCGCCTCGGCCGTCCGGCCGCCCCCGGCGCCGAGATGGACGCCGTCACCACCATGGAGGTACGTGCCTCGCCGCGACCGCCTGCTCCCTTTCGCTTCGCTCGGGGCTCAGATCTGGGCGCCCGCGGGGCTGGGGTTGGAGACTTTGTGAGGGGTTTGGGGTGGTTCGTGCGCGCAGGCGATTAACGAGAAGATCATGTCCATGGACATCGCGCGGGCGGAGATCAGGGCGGTGGACGCGCAGGAGTCGCTGTGCGGCGGCGTGACTGTGCTCGTCACGGGCCACCTCACCGGGAGGGACGACGTGCGCCGCGAGTTTGCGCAGTCCTTCTTCCTCGCGCCACAGGAGAAGGGCTACTTCGTGCTCAACGACATATTGCGCTACGTCGGGGAGGGCGAGGCCGAGCCGTCGCTGCCGCCTGCACAGCTGCAGCAGCCAGCACCGGTGGTGGATGCGGTGGTCACCCCTGCTGCCATGCTTCCAAACGGCACTGTCTGCGGAACCACGGAGAGCACGCCTCATGAACAGGGTGGGTTTTGTTCGAACACCTTGGAAGCTGTTTGGTTCATGCGACACATCTGGTCAAATTGATTACCTTTGTCTATTTGCAGAGGTTTCACCGCAGCTGGAACAAGATGTGGCTGATTCGGCACCTCATCCTCATGAGGAGGATCCGAATGAGGAGGTTTATGATCCGCCAATTGATGCAGAGGAGCCTGTTGTGGAGGAACCGCCTGTTGCTGAAGTCACAGTTGTTATTCCTGTTGTGGAGGAATCACCTGTTGCTGCCCCCGTACCACTTGAGGCCCCCAAGAAGTCGTACGCTTCAATTGTAGGTTTTGGAAAGCTATTTATTTTCATGCTGAGATCACACTTGTCTGGTATTCCGAAATATAAACATTTGTCTGAAAATCTGACTATGGACACAAGCTATATTTTTTGTTTCTTAATGGGATTTTCCTCATTTTTGCAACTTGGGAGCGAAATATATGTTCACTTCAAGCTTTGGTGGTATATGATTTTTAATTGTTCATACTTGATAAACTGATTTTTTAAACGATAATACTACACAATCAACATTTATGATAGTTGTTGTTGTTGTTGCTGCCGCTGCTGCTGTTGTTATTATTATTTTTGCCGCTGCTGCTGTTGTTATTATTATTTTTGCCGCCACTGTTGTTGTTGTTGTGGAATACAACTGAAATAATGAATATTTCTATTCTTATTTCTTGCTACCATGATTGCTGTTTAATGCGATAGTGGTAATGCCTTTTGTGGAAGATTTTTTTGGAAGTTTATTGGTGTTGGTTGTGGTTTTGACCTTACTGGGTAATGGGTAATTACACTACCTGTGCCATTTGTGTGCTTTTAGTATTTACTCCATCTGGTTCATGAAAACCTTTTGTCTTAGACATTGACAGTCTTTGAAATGCAACTTTGACCATTAATTACCACTGTAATTTATTTTAAAAATTCACAAAACACTTTTTAAGACGAATGTATCTGTATGATTTGCATATGCCCAATCCAAATAGATTGAAAGGTCTTTATAGATAACTTCGACATAGGACATGTTTAAAACGCCATGTTTTTGTAAACCGGAGGGAGTACCATTTATGATTGTTAGCATCATTGCGTTCTTGTTCTGCCGTAGGTTAAAGTCATGAAAGAAATTCCTCCACCAACTTCCACGATTCCTTCCAGGCCTGCACCACCAAAGCAAGAGAAGCAAGCACCTCCCGCTCCTGCTCTTGCTCCAGTTGCTGATGTTCCAGCTTTCAGTCCTAATCCTGAGAGTAACAACACTCAAGGGCCAGAAGGTATTTTTTAAAATACAATCATTCACCTAAAGCCTTTTAATATCATCATGCTGTACCTGAAATGCTTTATGTTCATATCCAAAGTTGATGCGCATGCGATATATGTACGGAATCTGCCCTTAAATGCCACAAACGAGCAATTAGAAGAACAATTCAAGAGATTTGGCTCTATTAAACATGACGGCATCCAAGTTAGAAGCAACAAGGTACCTTTTTTCTTTCTGCATGGTGATACAGTTTGCTGTGAGCCTAACTTTCAACATTTGGTTTAATATTTCCATTCAAAATGCAGATGCAAGGGTTCTGTTTTGGCTTTGTAGAGTTTGAGGATGCTAGCTCAGTTCAGAATGCAATAGCGGTAATTTCAATCTAGCTATTCAATACTAATTCATGAGCTTGTTCTGTGATATTAAAGGAATTATCAATTACTCCTAGTAACTTTACTTAGTTATGAATGCTTACTATTGAGTTGGTGTATTGAATGGTCATCGCATAATGTATGTCCAGATCTCTCCCACCAACAGTTACCTCCCTCATGCCCCTCCTCCGCTTGACTCTCGTCATTCCTGATTCCCCATCTCAACGCCTCCTCCCTTGATCTGGATCCTGTCACCGCTGTTCCCCTTCTCTTTCTCCAGCACAGCCACTGCTCCACCTCCCCCTTCTCCCTTGATGGTGTCACCCACCCTGTCCTTCTCCCTCCCCGGCTGCTCTGCATGTGCCCACCACCGTCGGCCCAACTCCCTGCGGCCAGTGGCGCCTTTGTCGCCTCACTGCCCCAGCCCCTGTCCTCCTGCTGCCCTGCCCAACTTGAGGATTGCCGGCCCTCTTAACCCTGAACTAAACGTTAGTAGCGGCGGAGAAGGGAAGGCGACAGCCAGAGAGGATGAAGATGGTTGTTGCCTGGGTATGGAAAAATTTACTGATTTCGAGTCGTGTTTTCAATCGACTGATTTCTAGCAAATCTGAATAAGATAAGCTTAAGAGAAGGGGCTCTAAAGAGTTATTTGTAGGAAATTACTTTGTATGAGAGAGATTCATGTAAATCTCTTGGGAGGGCTGTAAATGTATGCAGACTATATAGACATGACCTTCCAATTGTTATATTTTTTTTATGCTTGTTGTCTTGGTCTCTTTTAGTAGGCAGACCAAAAAATTAAAATAAAAAATGCTGTTATTTCTAATAAATTAGATTTTGAACCGCAAGTATTTATGATTTGCCAGCTAATTTATTGCATAATTCTATGGGCAATAACGTTCTTTTCTAGGATACACTAGAACTAGGCCTTCTGTGGCAAGTTCTTATTGTAGGGGCATCAAAAGATATAATAAGTATGTTCAGTTAAATAAACTCTACCATCTAATAAGATATTATATGGATTAAGTTGTAGAGTAGTTTTTGTCCTGGTAATCACCTTATAATGTTGATCTTAGTCTTTGTGCCGTTGATGCTATTTGCTATCTGCTCTATTGTGAATCAATGCTGTTGGAACACTTTCTGCCGATTGAATACTTTTTGGCTGTGTTGACATTGTAATCCTCCCTGTTTTTATGTGACTGCCGGTTGTTATTTGTACTGAATTGTTTTTCCTAAATTTCCATGTGTTGGCTATATTACTGAAGGAAAGCAAGCTATTTTTTATCATATGGTCGAGATTATTGCTACCTTGGATTTATGATCTAACAGGTTCTGTAAAGTAGATTTGTACTGGTGATTAAAGTTTGTTTCTGACATTTTCTATACTTTGAGCAAAGCAAATTTAATGCTATACTTTAGCCTTTCTGAAATTACTGTTCACATGCAGTAAATTGAGCAAGGATAGTTAATTATTAGATTGATTTAGTTTGTTTGGAGATTAGGTTGTTAGCTTCAGTTTTCTAATTTCTAGATTAAGTTTTCTAGGAGACTAGCCAATCATTAGATTAATTAAGAAAGTAAATAATCAGATCTTGTTCTGCTTCTTTTGCGGCATGGGTGGCATCACTGCTGGCAAGGTCCCCTTGCTGGAGGTCCACTTCCATTTCTCAGATCAGACCATAATATGAATGCTCAAACCTTGTTGCCAATCCCTTAAGGCCCTGACAAAAGCATGACTGCACTATGGGAAATGAATGTATATTTTAAGTGTTCCATTTACAAAGTTTAAGCAATGGTACTATTTTGAAATTTATAATGAAACTATAGCTTTTAGGCGGTGTCTTTTACCCAAGGTTCCAAAAAGCGCGATTAAGCGCACGCTTAAGCGCGATTAGGCGCTAAGCGTGGGGTCAGCGCTTCGCTTACCCCTTAAGTGTCCAATTAAGCGCTGGGCGTCCACGTCGCCACGGCCGCACCTCGCCTTGCCGCACGTCCGCCTCTGCTCCGGTGCTCCCTGCCTCCTCCGTCATGGGCGCCGGCAGTGTGCCACGTTGCTCCCCGCCGCCGAGCTCTGAGCCTCTGCAGCGGCACCGCCCACTCTGGTGCCTCCACCACTGAAGCTCTACCCCTCCGCAGCGGCACCGTGTTGCTGGGAGGAGAGGGCGGCGCTGTCTCGGGAAGGAGAGGAGGAGGCGCCGCGTCGCTTGTGGAGAGGGAGAAGAGAGGGCGGCGTCGGCTGGGAGGAGAGGGGAGGCGGCGCTGCCTGGGGAAGGAGAGGGAGGAGGCGGTGGGGAGCTGGGTAGCCTCTAGTGGCGGCTAGATGTGGGGAGAGAAGAGAGAGAAATGAGGTATAAGTGGCACTAGGGTTAGTTGAGAGCTGTTGGGCTGGGCCAAAATAAGATTGGGCTGCTGACTAGCTAGTTTGATTCAAGAATTGAGAGTAGCAAGGTATGTATGTGTAATTGGATTTTTATAGGATGTGTAATTGGATTTTTTTACAATATTAGAAAAAACGCTTAAGCGCGCTTAAGCACGCTTAAGCGCGCTTAAGCTTTTTCACCGCTCGAGCGCTCGCTTAGCGCTTAGCACTTTCTTGAACCTTGCTTTTACCTTAAATTATAAATTCGGTTCATTTTCTTGTGCAGTTCTAATTAAATGCAATTAGTTGCTCGTAGTCTGCCTTTTGATTGGGCAGATGGTCTTAAGCATCGTGTGAACTTCTTAACAAGGTTGAGTGCTGTGTATTGTGTGCACTAACTCTGGTATAATGGTGTTTGAAAAATGCTCCTTGTGGATGTGTTTCCTTAATCAACCGCTCAAATGTTAAGCAGTGGACTAACTGTTTCTTTCTCTTGTTATTTTTACTCAGCAGAGCCCACCTATGATTGGTGATCGACCGTGTCATGTGGAAGAAAAAAGAACTCCTGGGTCACGTGGTAGGCACATGAAACTTTAACCCTGACAGTTATATAGAAAAGAAAAATCCAGATAATTTCTATATTCTGCCTACTTTGACAGTATGAGTATGACAAATGAATGTATGGTTGCGCTCAGTTGATTGGTATTTATTTGCACTAACTGGTTTGATGATTTGTTTTGTTTTATGTTGTTCATGCTGCCACTAGCACCATCAATTAGTGTTCCTATAGATTTCCACTTTCTATTTTGGTTTTGTGCACATGTTGGCAAAGGTCTTTATCTAACTTTGAATTTCTTATATATATATATATATATATATATATTTTTGTGTATATATATATATATATATTGGAGGAAAGCTAGTGTACTCTCGGGAGTACGGATCTCTCCGTACTCCCGAGTAGTTTTTGAAATTCGAGATGCCTAACAATCGATCCGACCCGTTGATCTTGTTCGTCTCAGTGAAACGTTGTCAGTGACCATGTTTCATATTTTTTTGAATTTGTTTACTATTTGTTTCATATTTTTGAAAATCGACCATCCAATTAGTCGTGGTGCGTTCAAAAAAGCTGATTTTCGAACATAAGAAACAAATAGTAAAAAAATTCAAAAAAATATGAAACTTGGTCACTGACAACATTTCAGTGAGACGAACAAGATCAACGGTTCGGATCGGTTGTTAGGCGTCTCGAATTTTAAAAACCACTCGGGAGTACGGAGAGATCCGTACTCCCGAGAGTACGCTAGCCATCCTCTATATATTGTTTAGATAAAAGTATCATATCTGAAACAAAGTATACAGGAAAATATTATAAATTATTGAAAACTACAAATTTTTTTGTTTCTTGTGAAATAATGTTATATTTTGTTGTTGCAATTTGCTGCCAAATGCTTGGGTGAAACTTATCGGTATGTGAGCCAACCTGATTTTTTTTCCTCTTAGTTGATATAGTCCTATTTCTGGCTTCAGGAAATAGCCGAGGAAGGTTTCCACAGGGTAGAGGAGGTAACTTCCGAAATGAAGGTATGAGAGGCCGTGGTAATTATACTGGAGGAAGGAGCTTTGGAAGGGGTGAGTTCAATCATCGGTCTGATTATGGTGGCAGAGGTAGTGGTCGAGGTGGTTTGTCACGTGGAGGTGATTTTGGCTACCAGTGGGTCGACAACTCTGTTTCAGCCGGTGGTCGTGGTGCACGGGTGCCCCCAGGCGCTAATGTAGTCGCGAAGTGAGTTCTTGGTGTGCATCAGTAGAAGTTCCATATTTCATGGCTGTTGGAACTATCAAGATTCACGAGAAGAGTATCGTGAGTTGGGTTCATGTGAGATTATCAGCAAAATCGGGTCATAAATTGGTGCTCCCCTTGTTTTGTGGCAAGGGAAAGCAGTGGTGTTATTGGTTACTAATTGTAGAATATGCATCTATTCAGATGTAGCCCTAGTAAGTTTGGCCTTTGCCGAGCAGCCGATCTGTGTTTCTTTTAATCTTTTTCTCCTCTTTTTTCGATGCGGAGTTGATTTGAGGTGCCTTTGAGCTAATTATTAGTGTTGCTAAGTAGCACAAGCTGCTGCTTCCTAGAATCTGTCAGTACGCTGTTTCTTCCCTCCATGTCGCTCTCTGCGGAACTCGTAACCCCGTTCCTGTGTAGTTTCGTCACCCTGAGATATTGCAAAATGGCCTACTGGGAAGGGCAGCCGAATGTGCTACGCATTTACGCTTTGTGCTCTTATCGTTCGCTTTATTCATTTTGAGGAAGTTCAGAGTTCACTATTCTAGTTTTAAATGTTTAGTTGGCTGTGTCCAAACAGATTTATCTGTTCTTCACACAGAAGGTTTTGGTTGCATCACCAATCCATGATGCTGAACGAATTG
Source organism: Raddia guianensis (assembly GCA_036346415.1). NCBI lineage: Eukaryota > Viridiplantae > Streptophyta > Magnoliopsida > Poales > Poaceae > Raddia > Raddia guianensis. The sequence goes on along the minus strand of CM070537.1, from coordinate 21,784,581 downwards.
AGCAGCATAAGCGGAGGATATAATCATGGAAGTACAGCTGATTAGCAAAATAATTTATATCAGATTTCCAGCGACATAACATTCTCTCATAACATTCCCTTACAATTCACAGCTCCGGCCAATTAATCAAGCAGAAGAAATCTAACAGCATAAACGCATAGACTACTATCACGCATAACCAACCTCGTATCGAAGTATTTGTTCAGCTAAGTAGCCAACTATGTTCACTGCATGTATCATAAATAATCGTAAATATCTGTGCATATCTATAGCTAATGGCATCACACCACCGATCAATCAACCTTCCATCTCAACGATGATCTTGCCGGTGGCATGGCCGTCGATGCTCTTCTCCCATGCCTTGCTTGCGTCGCCGAGCGGAAACCTAGAATCGATCACCGTCTTCAGCTTGCCTTCCTTCACCAGCCCGACCAAGAACTCCAGGTCGGCTTTGTTGGGCCAGAGCAGCAGCGGCACGAGGCGCTTCTTGCGAAACGTCAGCTTGTGCAACCCAGAGGTGAGAATGGAGGAGAAATCCGGGGTGATGTCGACCACCTTCCCGGCGCCGCTCAGCAGCGGCTCGAACGCCGACCAGCTGATCCCCACCGTGCAGTGGACGACGCCGTCGTACTTCCTGCCCGATGGGCTCTGCATGCTGGACCCCTCCGGCGTCCTGTAGTCGAGCACCTCGTCAGCGCCCAGGCTCTTCACGAGCTCCATGTTGCGCGCGCCGCAGGTGGCCGTGATGTGCAGGCTCGCCAGCCTCGCGAGCTGCACGGCGTACAGCCCAACGCCACCGGAGGCGGCGGTGATCAGCACGTTCATGGGCTTGCCATTGCCGTCGAACTTGGCGCCAATAGACCTCAGAGCCTGGAGCGCAGTGCCAGCAGCGATGGGCAGTCCAGCGCCTTCAGCTGCAGATACCTCAGGAGGCCTCTTCACGGTTAGATTGGTTGATGCCACAGCGTATTCTGCAAGTCCACCTCCCGACTGCCATAGGAAAAGAAACATTTGTGGCAAGACATTGCTTCGCCTTAGAAAGGAGGAATTGAACACACAATTAAGAACATCAAGAAAATAGACGTGCGCTCAGCATAAGAACGTAGAGGGCTAAGGTCCTGTGGATAGCATCATTATGGATTACTTAATGCCTTAACAGTAGAATAGTGTGCTTCAAATGGATCTACCAATAATAAAGATATATTCTAACTTCTAGAAGATCATCACAACTGTATCTGTAATATTGACCCTTATCTAAGTTGATCTCAGGATAATCATAACAAAAATGTGATGCCAAGAATGAAGTTTATTTGAGTGAAGCGTGCTTACAAAAGAGTTCAACATGGCAACAACTTGATCTCCAGCTTTGAATTCATTGGCTCCAGGACCAACACCAACCACCACTCCGGCCACATCAGTTACTGCAGGGAAGGAAGGATAGTTACATGGGGATCTCTATCCTAAAATCTAAAAATAGAACATATTAGGGCTGTACGGAATCAAACCGCAGACCATCTCTGTAAAACAGTTCAAACTGATTATTGTTGAAATGATTCGACTGTTTCAAAGACCCACCATGGATTCTTTTTTTTTTTTTTTTGCATTGGGATAGGTATTATGTATTATCAGAACTCACTGAGGATAATTCTTATCTTGTATAAACGGATCCCATTTTCATATATGTGATTAACTGATCACTGAACATTTTCTTGTTAAGTCCTTCTCAATAAGAAATGGCTGAAGAGCTGTAGGCTTGTAAAAGCAGAACTGTTCCTTCATCATCTCTTGTTTAAGATATAATAGTATATGACCCTCTATGCTGAAGTTCGAACAAAGAGAATCTACTGCTGAGCATTCTTTTTATAGTACAACCTTTACAATGTTAAAATGCATTGAGAGCCCAAGGATATATGAGCAAAACAATACCATCCTGTCTCAAGTAAAGAAACAGTAATCAGTACATGCTCCTAGTTACACATGCCATATACATCAGTTGAAAATCAAAAGAATTACCATCATTTGTTTAAGAGCAAAGATTGGCCTGACTGACGAAGTGCGATACCAAAATTTCGCTCCAAATCAAATTAAATACTACTTCTAGTTTCTAGAGAACGAAATCATCTCATCAAGATGATTCAGAATTACTACTGCAAATAAATGCACTGCACTGCAATGAGGACGATTACCTGGGATAAAAGGAAATTTACGGGGCAGAATAGGCCGTAGCATCCCTTTCTGCATCTTCCAGTCGACTGGGTTGATGCTCGCCGCTTCCAGCTTCAACAGCACCTCGTTCTTCTTCGCTGAAGGGACCGTAACCTCCACTTGCTGCATCAAAGGAATTCAAGAACTCATTGACTGGTTCCGTCTTAAGGCAACCACAACTACAAACAACGAAATCTCCTCGATTGTGTTCCTCCAAGAAATCCCAAGGATATCTTGTAGAGCGGGATCAGAATCAGCCAGCAAAATGAAGTTAATCGCCCCCATCTACCCAATACCAAAAGCTAGTCAGCAACAAAGAGTGACACCACCAACTCCAGTCAAGTCATCCAATTGACTCCTTGACGACACCATCAGCAGAAGCAGAATACTTTTGTCAGTCCGAAATCTCAATTTCACTATTCACGTGCACATACCCAAAATTTAGAGCGGAACAAACATTGAGGCCAGCATTAGACATTGGACGTAGTCTCAGGACTAACGCTTCTTGAATCCACAGAAAAACTGAAAAATAAAGTGTTCTAAGAGTCTGAGAAAAAGAATTTTTAGGATAAGAGTGTAATCCAGAAAACTTTTAAAGAGACAAATAGAATGCGCAGTGAGTGAATAGTGCTATAAAATACAATTTGTACTCAGGGGATTCATGACTCACGCAGAATTTCAGGGAGAAGGAAACATTATTTTTTGGTACCTAGCACCTGAAATACCATCAGTACTGTACCAAGTAGGCAATCCTGCCCCCCCGGGGGAACTCACCTTGAGCGCGGCAGCGCCTCCGCCACCGCAGGCGTCGTACTGCACGGCGCGCATCTTGGGCGGCGTCGGGGCGGCGGCTCCGGTCATGGGGGAGGGAGACGTAGGAAGCCTCGCCGACGTCGCCGCACACCAACAACGCGATATTTTTCTTCTCTTTTCTGCTCCCCAGGTGCGAGTAGTGTATGTGCGAATATGTACATCGGCGAGAGGGTGGATCGGGTGGGTCCCACCCGCCAGCGTGAGGGGCGTGTGTAAAAGGTCGGTGGGTTCGCGAAGGTGCGAGAACGGCGCGGCGTCGGCATGACACGGCACGCCGGCCGCGTGGTAGGTACGGGGTGTCTGTCTGGCTGGTGGGTGGGGCCCCGCCTTGCCTTCCGCCGTTGGGTGGCCGGCGTGATGGCGTCGCCGTCGACGAGGGTCGCCGCCGCCGCCGTCGTGTGGACGCACCGTTGGCTGGGGCGTACCAGGCAGGCACACACGGTGTGGAAGTGGAAACGTCCCCCTCCCCCGTGCGTTCGGAGATCGCAAACAAACGCGCGAGGAGAGCCGTAGACGCTTGTCTGGTCGCGCGTACGAGCGTATCTGCTCAGCATGCCTCACGTAGCAAACGCGAGCATCTTCAGAGTGTTGCAGTCTTTATGACGAAAAAACAGACTCAAAAAACTCAGCATATGTCTTTTTAAAACGTAGATAAGTCGTTAAGCTGTTAAGTTAAAAAGAACTAGGCCTTAGATGGCACGAAGATGTACGGAGTAGCGGGTTACAATTTTTTTTATTATTTATGATTAGATCTGTTATCATGGGTATCTCTCTTCAGGAATGGAGCTAGGATTTTGCCATAGCGGTTCACAGGATGACATAAATTGACCAATTTAGTCAAACTAAAAAAATTACATCACAATTTCCACTAGTCCATTCGTTTCAAAATATAAGGCGTGTATGTATTAAAAAATTATCATTAGTAACTTTTAAAAAATTAGGGAAAGGGAAACAAATCCAAGCATCGTTGATCAGATCTTGGCAAAAACACAAGAACAAGATGAGATTTAGGGTTAGCCGGTTAGGGTTAGAGAAAGAACGTACATGCAGCTGTGCAACCGGAGTCCGAAGACGCCCACACACGATCAAGAAGAGCCGAAGGGAGGAGAGGACAACCAGAAAAGAGGAGAGGCGAGATCCGGCGGGCGGCGACCTATGCGTGCGGCCGCCAATCGGGTTGGTCGTAGACGACGGTGAGGCGGGCGCAGCTGCAATGGTGGATCAGAAGCGGGCGGGGGGAATGAGGATGGATGGGGAATGATTTATGGTTAGGAGAATATAGGCATATTGCGTGGCCGCGTGCCAGCTTGGGCTGTGGCCCGTGGGGTGGCCGGGTGGAGGATTGGTTGACTAGGCCCTGGGGTGTACACTGGTCTGGTTGGGCCGGCTGTCTAACCGAGCTATGCCGGGCCGGCACGCCGTGCCCAACTCTCGGCCGAAGCACGACACGTCGGGCCTCGTGCCAACCTATTGGGCACAACCCATTTGGCCACCTATAGTGGTTCCCACACTTGGCCCGTATCTCGTGCTAAGCCACACCCGGCAAGCAATCAGCCACCTGTTGGCGATTCTTACGCTCTTAGAAATTATTCCGCAAACGGACGGATATCGCTTGTAGTTTTCACCTAGGAGTATTCCAAGGTATCGAATCCACAGGGAATGAGGGAAAAAGATAATTCTAATATCTATATTATTGAAATACCAACCAGCTAGCTAAGCGGTAAATATGATACGATAAATAGACCGGTGACACGCACACACACACACACTAAGTAGAGTGCTACGATAATTAGCCAGACAGTTGGGAGGACAACGAGACGAGTTTAATAAGTTCGTAAATATTGTGTGATTCAGTTTATTGAGAGAGCTTGGGCAATAACGATTAGTGGTTCACTTAATATTCGTCGTCGGAGCTCGGACACTCACTACCATCCGCTACCCTGAATTGGAATCCCGAATGGTTATGATCGTTCCGATTTGGCTCTACTGATCCAAAGCCTGACGATGTGGGTTACGCACGAGATAATTAATATCTACCGATGGATAGGGCTGTCACCACCTACCACCTACCACATATACGTGGGCCTGGGTGTAAATCGAGTTAGTCCTAGTCTCAGACACCACGTCTGCTACTATTTCTAATCAATCTTCCTCGGATCCTAGGAAGATGATCTAGGTTCAATACTTAGCTCTCTAAGAATACGAGTGAGAAGCTAAACTGATTCCAGACGAATACAAGCTACCGGTAAGGCTAATCCACACAACTCATATAGTAGATATGCTCAGTTTCACCTAAAGCTCAACACAATATAAAATGAATGAAGTAGTCTTACTGAATACTTTTGGTAAACAGGAAAGGATACAAGAGCGTTACCCAAATTCCCGAAGACACTTTCGGAACTCCGAGGCTTCAGCTCGACTCGACTCTAACTCCCAACTAATCTACTCTAACTAAAGAGCAACTCTAAATGAAGTGGATGAAGTAAAGTGTGGTGTTGTGTTGTGAAAGTGAGGTGAGGGGGTCCTTTTATAGTGTTCCCGAGCCAATGGGAGAGTGCCACGGCATGGGACAAGTGTCACACAGCCCCCTTCCAAAGGAGAATCCAAGGCGAGCCCGGAGGTGGGTCAGCCGGCCCACCCTTTTCATCATCTGGCCGCCAATTTTGCCTGGGATGCTTCATCAATGGTGTAGATCATCTCTCCAAGTCGGTTTGGCAGTTGGAGACCGGTAGCATTGGGTTCCTTTAGAATCCTATGCATGACTTGTGAAGAAATCCCTGTTTCTGGATCAAACGGACATGCATGGATGGTTGGGATGGCCTCTAGGTGTGTTGCTTGGCGTGTGGGAGAAAAACCGAGGCAAATTGACCAAAAGAAGGGGCCGGCCGACCTAGCTTGGGTCGGCCGATCTGGTCTGGTCCGGTCAGGCTCGTCATCTTCTGGTGCTCATTTCTCCCTCATCCGAGCTTCAAATATAGCAAATAATATATGCATTTCGATTGTCCCGACGAGCTCTTCATCATGGTGCAGTCCATTTTGTCATTTGATGACTTTTCAAAATATGTTTATTGTAAACTCCATCTTTCCTCCGATTTGCATACGGCCGACAAATCGTCTTTTCTTGTGCATGCCTGCAAAACATGAGACTACACCAAAACTTGTGGAACTCATTAATGTTAGTCTCAATGTAGTTTGAATTCCTTTATTTTGTAGATATGTTGACGGTTAAAAGTATACAAAATTTTACAAATTAGGACCGTCAACACACCCCCCGACTTGAACTTTTGCTCGTCCTCGAGCAAAAAGATCAAAATCGAACCCAATGGATCAGGATTGCATCGATATCATTAATCAATAAACATTAAGTACACAAGATAATACTCCTTATTATTTGTTAACATAAACTCGTACAAGCGTATCCCAACCTTGTACTTATACCTGTAGGGCTTCCAAAATGCCACCTCATCTTAGGTGGTTGAAATATAGAACAACCAAGACAGAGCATCATTAGCTTATCCTTTTTTAGGATGGTCTCAGAAAACGTTTTCTTTGAAAATTTTAGTTCCTCTATTGGTACTCTCAAATCGCTCAAGTGGTATTTATTCAATCCTCACCAAGGCCTTAGACCAATTCTTATCCCTATATTCTAAAGGCTTATGTGGAGCTCAAGGTAGGGATAGAAGGGACCTACTTAGGCTGCATAATTTTGTTAAGTCAAAAATTGGGCCTAATGAAGATGGTGTCACTTCGCATTCCGGTCATTAGAGAAATAATGTCCAGGGGTGAGAGAGAGAGAATAGACTCATGCCAAAGGAATGAAGAAACATAAGTGCAAGGATGTGAGGTACTAATTAGTCCATCACGTCGGATCTTGTGTTTATGGAAACAGTCTATATATACAACTTCTTTATTTTGAGCAAATCCCTTTTATGAATTTTTTTTAGAGAGACCTTTTTTTTCCTAGGAGATCATGAATTTCTCCTCTTTTCTTTTCTCTCTCTTTTTTTTCCTGAGGAAATCATGAATTTCTCCTCTTTTCTTTTCTCTTAGCCTCTCAATTTTCAAAAGGTTGAGGGATGACTCATGATAACTTTGAAGTCTTTAATTGGATAGACTGTATAGGTAAGTATATAGTGGCACATTGAAGAACTTGGCACATTTTGATTGGGGGAGGAATACCTGGCGGAATGGATGCTTTATTCCAATGTGGGATTTAGCATTGCCAGATATGAAAAAGACTAGCAATCAAAAGGGTACGCGAAAGGAAATGACCGGCTTTGAAGAGTCACTACTCCTTAAGGTCACAAGTTTTGACAAAACTCAACACAACCATAAGTGGCTAAAATGTAGGTTTTAATCTTTTGAGTACTTTTGGCTTTGGTGGGAAGAAAATCCCAGTGAGGAACATATCATAAAATATATAAAATATTTTCTTTTGAGACTTTTCCTTACTAGAGGTATGAGCAACTAAGCTCTAATCATAGTCATATCATATCTCACAACAACTTAGACTTGGAGCAAAAATGTCAACACCTACTAGGTAAAGATTTGGCAGAATTACTCCTCATACCAATAAATGTTAAACTAAATAAGAGTATTAAATTGTAAACCTAGTGTTTAGAGAATATGATAGAGTAATTTTTCATCATTTCCTTGGGTAAAAATCAACATTTATACCTTTATTCAAAAGGAAATATTTTTGGTCTTTTTATTCTTTTGCAAATTTTTATGAATTTTTTTTAACATGCAAATGACAAATGTAACTAAACAAACTCCAATTTCATGGCAGGGCAAAAGGTGAAACATGCAAGGGTAAGGTAGAGCAAAATGCAAGGCAGCTGGATAATCTGGCAATGATCTAGCAGTAGCAACAATAGGCAGCAACAACAATGGCAATAGCGAAGTAAATGGGAGAGAGGACAAGGCGTACCTTATGGAGTCAATGGTCCAACCATGTGTTGGAACCAAGCCGTCAAAGGGTCGATGTTGGCTCGAAGGTGGCCGTTGCCTAGTGTGACGGCCAAGCGTTCGACGAACGTCGCTCATGTCAACACCTAGTGCTCCCACTATCTCTCTTACAACGAGGAGGTCATATGTAAAAGGCTCAAAATAGGAAGGGTAACAAGCCAATGATGGCTTTTCCCGTCCTACAGCGGACTTTGGTTTTGTGTAAATTGAGACCTTTCGGCTTCGTGATGCCACAAGCTCCCAGTCTCTTGATCGTGGGTGCCCCAGCCTCAATTGTTGAGGTGGTGCGGCGCCTCTCATCAAGGCTTGGTGTGCTTGGGTTAAGCGTGCTGCTCGCGATTGTGCTTGGCTTGCTAGCGACGTGCATGACTATATGTCACCGGCCCAGAGATGCTAAGTCTAGGGGTTCCATGGCCTTTAAGTTGAGGGTCAGATTTCGGGCGACATAAAGGTTGAGCCTTGGATTAGGCAAGCGAACCTTGGTCGTCGTGGTTCCTGAAAATCACATGAAGTAGGGCTGTAGTCATCTACCCTCAAAACTTGCCATTTGATGTTTCCAAGAAGGTCACTCTAGCACTATCTAGAATCCCGAAACTTTCCACAATGCGGATGACAAAACAAGTTCAGTCTATGTCATCCAACATGCTTCTCATTTCTAGCCAGTGCAATACCATGTTTTCTTTTGGATTCGTGGGTTTCTTTTTAGCATACAGGTATTGAAGTCGATTTCATAGAACGCAAATCATGTCCAGACTTAATCACCACAGCAAGTTGGTCATGCATGAATCAAAAAGTAGAACCATGTGTTTCATTCATGCGGGGTGCAATTGTGTGTGCCATGCCAAAAACAATACCCATAAATCATCATGGTTAAAGTTTTTAGCCTATCATGTGTGACTCTACAACTCATGGAAAAACCTAGATTTCTAGTTAGATCTTTGCAACGAGCATTCAAGCATTTCATTGAAAAATCTAAACAAGTATATAGTTCCAATTATGTGCAGAGTACTTAGAAATTCAAGGGTTAGAAGGTGCACACCTGTCGGGGACTAAATTACGGCCCATTGACATGGCCTACTCCCTGACGGCCCAATCGAACAGCCTACCAGGGCCCAGCTCCCTGGAAGGTTCTATCTGGCCCATATGCGTCCTGCCGAACATCATCCTGGCTGGCATGGTGCATAACAGCCAAGGAATAAATGTTTGAGTCCGTCTCGAGCAGGAGTTACTGCACTGACTACGAAGACCGGACGTGGTTTCCACGATTGGATTAGGAGTCGTGATCCCCAAGATTAGGAGCTTACCTTATCTACGTAGGTTATATTTGGCATGTCTTGAGTTAAATTCACGATCTCGTAGTTAGCCCGGCCCGATATTCCTCGGTAGGTCGGTTTGTTCTGTACTATATAAACAGGGCCCCTACGGCATTTAGAGCACCCTTAGCAGATAGATTTTCGCATACTACCCGCCGAGACCTGCTGATCTCGCGGAGTTCCACCTTGTAATCCTCTTTCGTCAGTAAGAGTTTTCTATGACGAAAGGAAGCAATTCGTCAGTAAGAGTTTTCTATGACGCACTTTCAATGACGAGTCTAATTTCGTCATAAGATCATCACAAAAGATATGTGATGACGCTTTGCTGACCTACGATGACGAATTCATAGTGTCACTAAAAATCATTTTTCTACTAGTGGCTATTATCTCTCCCGAGAGGCCTGAACCAGGATAAAACCCACATCTCTGTTCGTTGCTATTAAGTGGTTGTTAGGCGTGTCTCCTATCTCCTCTTTGAAGAACCTTGGTTGACTTGGGTCGATATCCCAACCGTCGACAATGGCGCCCACCATGGGGAGCGCAGATCGAGCATGTCGAACTCCGTCGGCGATCTGAGATGCTTCACGAGGTTACGACTCGAATGGGGCAGGATGTCTCATCCTCGTCGATTCGAGATCGATCTGTTCGATCTCAAACACTTTCTGTCGACGGTTGGGATATCGACCCAAGTCAACCAAGGTTCTTCAAAGAGGAGATAGGAGACACGCCGAACAACCACGACAAAGAACGAACAGAGATGGGGTTTTATTCTCGTTCAGCCTCTCGAGAGATAATAGCCATACGCCCAAATTTTCTTATATATCGAGATGAATACAAGAGATGGCTCGACGAGGGCGAACAAGTCTCGGCGAGATTATGCGTGTTCCGCGCGACAATCACGAAGATCAAGTGCGGAGGCCCTCTACACGCCGTAGGGCCTTGTTTATATAGTCTTGAGCAAACCGACCTACCGAAGGAATATCGGGCCGGGCTAACAACGAGTACGTAACGAACTCATACATGCCAAATATATCCCGAGGTAGATAAGGCATACTCCTAGTCTTGGGGATCACGACTTCTACTCCAATCCGGGAAACCACGTCCGGGTCTTCACGTAGCCGTGCAGAACTCCTGCTCGAGATGGACTCAAACACGATTCCTTGGCCACTACGCACCACACCGTCAGAAGTCATTGGCGGGATACATATGGGCGATAGAACCTTCCAGGAGCCGCCCCGGTAGGTTGTTTGATCGGGCCGTCAGGGAGTGGGCCATGGCAATGGGCCGTAATTTAATCCCCGACAGCTAGCCCCCGAGACTCAAGTGGAAGGACTCACTAGAGTGGGGTCTTCCTCTTGAGACTCCAAGTCACGAAGAGGGTATTTTTCCTGCTACAAAGACGTACAACAGGCGACCGAACAGGTTATGGTTCGACCGAACAAGACTTGTTCGAGACCGAACAAACCCGCCCAATGCCGAGCAACTCTGTTGCGTCGAACAGGAAGCAACGTTTGTCCGAGCAGAGCACTCAGCCTTCGATACAGAAATCGGAAATCCAGTCCCCAAGCGCAGAGCTCGTCGCGGGGACCAGACGCGCGCTCCGGGCGAAGAACTGCCCGGTGTGAGGCGAATCATCTCCTTGAGGCTGAACGTCATCAAGGAGGGATTGGATTCTTGGTAGTGAAGAGCGTACCACCGCATCCGGTAAGATCAGATCTTCCGGGAGAATAAACATAGCAAGTCGCGAGACGGACTCGTGCTGCTGCATCCAGGCATTCAGATGCCTAGGAAAAGATAGGGGAGCCACCTCTCGGGCTAAAGCTTGCCCGAGGAAATAGAGATTGCGCTCTCGAGCGAACGTCGTGCTCAGGAGCGAAGGTGATGCGCCTCCAGACGTAGATCGTGTGCTAGGAGCAGACAATACATACGAATGGGAAAGGTGACCCAGTCCCAGGCGTCTACCGCCAAAGAAACCAGTAAAGAGATCCGGTCCCGAGCACGGAGCTCGTTAAAGAACCGTAGTACGACCAGCGAAGACGTATCGGTAGGAGCCCGCGCTCCGGACGAAGAGCTGCCGGTGCGAGGTGATCCAGCCCCCGAGCACGGAGCTCGTCGCGGGACGAATCGCGCGCTCGGCGAAGAACCGCCCGGTCGAGGTGAATCACAACCCGATGCACGCCGAGCCGCAAGAGAACGTGTGAAATCAACGCTTTACCATGACGAATTCCTGCGGCGGTGTAGGCGTTGTCTTGGCAAATCTGCGAACCAACGCTGAAGTGCCCGTTGCGATGAGAATCGACTTACGGTGGGCGGGACTCGTTGGTGGCGCAATACTTGACTTAGCCGAACTGTGAAGGTCGATGCGGGCAAAGGTAAGAAATCATCGCTGGCGAAGTGAAACAGCCCACAGGCATGCGCGAACAAACCCGGAAGAGAGGGATGCGAGATCGGTTTTGGTGGGGAAGCTCGGAACCTCGCCGCGACCATCACCGGCGCTCGGCGTTCCCGTTCTGTACTTCTGCGGAAGGCAAACAAGGAACGAGCCAAAGAAAAGGAAAAAGGAGTAAAACAGGCTCTAAGAAGAGCAAAGCGAGTTTTGGAAAACACGCAAAGGCGACCTACCCGCACAAGACATAATTTTTTCCGCACGTCCCCGATAGCGTTAGTGTCACCTCGGCGAATGCGGAACCGACGCTAGAGTGCCCGTTGCGATGAGAATCGACTACGATGGGCGTGACTCCGTTGGTGGTGCATTGCTCCGGATTACCGTGCGGGAAGGGCGAGTATGGATAAAAAGACGTGTCGCGGACAAGTGCAGCCCAGCGTAGCTAAGACCGCTAACCGAGAAGGCGATCGAGACCTTAGCCGTAGGCAAAACGTGCGAGGCGAAATCTTATCCGGGCATGGACCCGTGCAGCGTTGGTGTCGCCTCGGTGAGTCTTGAACCAGCGCCAGAGTGCCCGTTGCGATGAGAATCGGCTACGGTGGGCATGCCCGTTATGATGAGAATCGACTACGGTGGGCGAGAACTCCATCGGTGGTGCACCGCCGATTAACCGGAGCTGTACAAGTCGTCGCCAGATAAAAAACATGCTTTCTGCTGGCGCCAACAGGTTTTGGAAAACCAGCGCTAAGGAAAGGAACTAGAAAACTGAAAAGCGTCGGGGTTGCCGAGATTCAGCTCAAGTCCCAATCGACCGATGAGAGGCGATCCTCAGGGCGGCGAGCGACTCAAGACCGCCGAAAGCGGCGCTTGAATCGAGCGAGAGTCGACGAGCAGCTTTCCTCGCAAAAAGAGCAGCAAAAGACAAGGACGAACAGAAACCAAGAGCAAAGCGAACAGCGCTAGAAAGTTTTAGGAAAACCGTAGAACGCTTAGCCTAACTCCCACCCGTTGTGCGGTACCGCCGAGGACCTAAGTTTATAACCCAACAGTGCACAAGAGAAAGAGCGACGCCCTAGCCTCGATGCACGGCGATGCATGAAGACCTGAACTTGCGACTTCAAGCACGTGCGTAGAGAGTTAGTCGACACCAGATCTGATTGACTCGTTCGAGGCGCTTTCGTTAACGTAAGTTAAGCGATTCGAAGGTAACCGAACAAGGAAAGTGCCTGCATCACGGAGGACTTACGAGCGAGCTTTGCCAAGTGGTCGTGCCGTGAGCGGTAAGTGCCTCTGCCATGGAGGGCTTCGGCCGAGCTTAGCCGCGAGGTGGATGCCGTGTTACGCAACTCGAAGTTTAGGAACTTGTCGAAACAAGATACGGCGGGAAAACCCTTAAGATTGCGGAGCCAAGAGTTCGCAAGACCGGCCGTCATCAAGTGTTACCAGAGAGAAAGAGTAGTCCGAGAAGACAAGTGGTGAGAAGGGCGCAGGGGGCGCGAACATTCACCGCTCAATGGGTTGAACTTTACATGGCGGCCGAGAGACTTGGACGAACTAAGGAGCGAAATTTGAGAAAAAGCGGTTAGGAAGCGAAAAGACCTACGAGGAACTTACGGTAGGGTCGATGTTCCAAGTCTTTGTCACTCTCTCCCGACATCCACCGCCAGTGAACAGCCCCGGGATCCGGAAGGAGTTTTGATCCAGTCCCCGAGCACGGAGCTCGTCGCGGGGACCGGACGCGCGCCCCGGGCGAAGAGCTACCCGGCGCGAAGAGATCCAACCCCCGAGCACGGAGCTCGTGGCGGGGACCAGACTTGCGCTGCGGGCAAAGAGCTGCCCGGCGCGAAGTGATCCAGCCCCCGAGCACGGAGCTCATCGCGGGACAGACAGCGCCCAGCGAAGAGCGCCGGCGAGGAGATCCATCCCGAGCACGAGCTGAACTAGATCTCGAAGGCGATCAAGATCGAAGGATCGATCCGATCTGGCGGGGAAGAGACATCCCGCCTTCCGAGTCGTAGTCCTCGGGGAGAATCTCACAGTCATCGATAGAGTTCGACATGCTCGATCTGCGTGTCCCCACGGACGGCGCCAGCTGTCGACGGTTGGGATATCGACCCAAGTCAACCAAGGTTCTTCAAAGAGGAGATAGGAGACACGCCGAACAACCACGAATAGCAACGAACAGGAGACAGGGGTTTTTATCCTGGTTCAGGCCTCTCGGGAGAGATAATAGCCCTACGTCCAGCCTTTCTTATATATCAGAGATGAATGCAAGAGATGGCTCGACGAGACGAACAAGTCTCGGCGAGATTATGCGTGTTCCGACGCGACAATGCGAAGATCAAGTGCCAGGAGGCCCCTCTACACGCCGTAGGGGCCTTGTTTATATAGTGCTGAGCAAACCGACCTACCGAAGGAATATCGGGCCGGGCTAACAACGAGTACGTAACGAACTCATACATGCCAAATATATCCCGAGGTAGATAAGGCATACTCCTAGTCTTGGGGATCACGACTTCTACTCCAATCCGGGAAACCACGTCCGGGTCTTCACGTAGCCGTGCAGAACTCCTGCTCGAGATGGACTCAAACACGATTCCTTGGCCACTATGCACCACACCAGTCAGGAAGCTGTTCGGCAGGATGCATATGGGCCAGATAGAACCTTCCAGGGAGCTGGCCCCCGGGTAGGTTGTTTGATCGGGCCGTCAGGGAGTGGGCCATGGCAATGGGCCGTAATTTAATCCCCGACACTTTCCGTATCCGAGGCAGAAGTCTCTGCCTATATGGCAGAGATAGCCTCAGATCGCACTCCCGTCATCGACGATGACTACGGAACCGATGATCTCTACGATGGTTTAGATCTATCGGATTCCAAGGCTATGTCGGTAGACTCTACCGTGGAGACACAATGATGACACCGCCTAGCGTGCCTTCGCATGGCCCCGCAAAGATCAACATGGCCGATGTAGGAACCTCAGAGGATCCTCGCGACGGCCGTGGCGGCTGGCGGGTCGGGCAGATTAACTCGCTTTCGGCATCAAGGCGAGGTCTGCGCTGGCGCTTGCAAGCAAGAAGTCATCCGCCGCAACCTCGGCGATTCCATCAATCGACCGTGCACGGTTCCGCGATCGGTGCAAGCGACGCGTCGCGACCCACCTCCGTGCCCTCGCCAAGTCTCCGGCGAAGTTTCTCTGTCCGGATTAGTTTCCGCAGAACGGACTCGGTCGGGCGAACGCGGATGCCTCGGGGTCCTCGAACCCCTAGAGCGTCGTCGGAGCGACTCGCGGCCATGGCTTCGTGATTAGATCTACCAACCAGGCCGACCTCGCCGCATAAGCGTCTTTATTGCGTCTAACCTAGAGCGACTGGCTGAAGGCCTAAAGTCTCTAGGAGAAGTCAACAACTCCTCCAGGCAGCGCAGCCAAACTGTCCGGAATGGTTCGGACAGCTCCGATCGATCGCGTGACCCTCGTCACCATCGAAGGATCACTGTCCATGAGCAGGTTACCCGTGGTCGCCGTCGCTCGCCGAGTCCTCGTAGTCATCGCGACCACAGGGGCAAGCGCGCACGCGATGATCACGGACGATCCCCTCGTGAGGAGCGCATCGTCGCGACCACGAGGAAGGAGCGTGGTGGATTGTCCCGGAGAGAGTTTCTCCAGGCCGAATCATCCCGTTCAGCAGGAGTTCCTCCGCCGCGGGACCAACGTCTTCTCAAGACTAGGTTCTGCCGGGGAAGGTGGCCGGTCGTATGCTTTGGGCTGCAGGGCTTTCTCCGACGAGCTTCGGGCTGTCCGGTGGCCCTCAAAATTCAAGCCCGGTCACATGGAGAGGTACAATGGGACTCGTAACCGGAGGAATTCCTTTCCATCTACACTCTGACCATCATGGCGGCGGGGGTGACGAGCTCGTTATGGCTAATTACCTCCCGATCGTCCTTGAGGGTGCCGCTCGGACGTGGTACATTCAATCGGCGGGAGGGTTCCATCACTCATGGAACTAGCTTTGTGGCGCTCGATCGCTAATTTCCGGAGCTATTACGCGCGCGTCTGGGCAAGGAGGATGATCTGCACGGATGATCCGGATGAGCGGGAGACCCTCCGCAACCGTGAAGCGTTTCATTAAGATCCGCAACACGATCCCGAACATCTCGGATGAATCTGTTGTCCGCGCCTTCAAAAACGGAGTCATGACGAGCGCTCACCCAGATCTCGAGATCAATGAGACCGGACCGCCAACGACCTATTCAAGGCGGTGACCATATGCCAACGCTGCAGAAGCGCTTCGATCTAAAAGGCGTTCGACAAGGGCGAGCCGCCCTTGACTGGTGTGGATGAGAAGAAGAAGAGCAAGCGACAACCCTAGTGACAAGAAGTCCCGAAGAAGAAGAATAAAGGTGATCACGAACAATACCGTCGCGGTATGGATCGCGCACCTCCTCCCAAGGATGGGCGTAAGAAGCCCAACAATAACTACAAGGGCAAAAAGCACCTTTCGAGGAAGCGGACAAGGCAAGAAAGGTACAAGCGACCGATTTTGCAAGTTCCACCAGCACTACAGGCATGACATACGCCATTGCGGAACTTGGGCCGCAAAGCTCGAAGATTTCTACAACGGCAAGGGCCCAATGCCCACCCCCGCCCGAACAAGGTGATGCTGTAAGGCTATAGCGCCAAACCGACGATGGCGATCAGGAAGATGATGATGAGTATCAAGAACCCGTGAACCATATCGCCGTCATCTTCGGCGGTTCCTCGGCTTACACCTCTCGACGCAGCCTCAAGGAAGCTGCTCGAGAGGTCCACAATGTTGAAAAGGCAAAACCTCAGCCTGAGTCGATGAAGTGGACCGAGGTCCCCATCTCCTTCTCTCAGGAGGATTGCCCCACTGGGATGACTAAGCCTCAGCGGCTCCCACTGGTGGTCGCCCCGACCATCAGCAACGCAAGAGTTGGCCGTGTACTCGTGAGACGGCGGGGCGCTTTAGACTTACTACGCTAAAGTCTTGGGCGAGATCTGATTCCTCGTTCAAAGTCAAGGAAGTCGCAATGCCCTTCTCACGGGATTGTTCCGGAGAAGCCATCAAGCCGTTAGGGCGAGTTGTCCTGCCGGTTACCTTCGGCAACCCGAGCAACTTCCTGACGAGTTGATCACTTCGATGTGGTCGACTTCCCATCCAGCGTACTAGCGATCTTGGGCGAGCCATCTCTCGGTAAGTTTATGGTCGTGTCCCTGCACGCTACCATTGCGTGAAGATACCGGTCCTAACGGTGTGATCACGGTCAAGGGCAACTACAAAGCTGCTGCGGATTGCGACGAAGCGATCCCTCGCCTGATCGACCAACTTCCGCCATGCAGATCTGAAGTTCCGAGACCAAGTCTCGACGCCTAGGGTCTCCCTTCACCGGGGGAGAAACCAAGGAAGTTCCATTGTCACTTGATGATACTTCCAAGGCAGTTCACTTGGGGCCAATTTGGACCCCAAATAGAAAGCGAGCTCATTGCCTTCCTCCGAGCTAATGCGAGATGTGTTTGCACGGAGCCATCGACATGCCCGGAGTCCCAAGGGAGGTCATCGAGCACAAACTGGCTATCCGGCCGGACAAAAAGTCTGTTCGCCAGAAGCTTCGTCACTTTTCTGAATTCAAACACAGGATCATCAAAGATCAGCTTGGCAAACTACTCGCTGCCGGGTTCATCCGCGAGGTTGATCACACCGAGTGGTTAGCCAACCCTATCATTGTAAACAAGAAAGGTGGCAAGTGGAGGATGTGTGTCGATCACACGATCTGAACAATTGCTTGTCCTAAGGACAACTTCCCGCGCCTCGTATTGACCAAATGGTCGATCATCATGCGGATCCCAGACTCTGAGTTTTTGGATGCTTACTACGGGTATCACCAAATAAGCATCTCCCAGGATGAAGAAAGATCGCCTTCATCACCCCTTCGCACTTTACGCTGCTCGACCATGTCTTTCGGTCTCAAGCCTTTGGTGCCACGTTCGGTAGCTTAATGGAAAGACCTTCCCGAACAGCGGGGAAAAACACGGAGGTCTATGTCGGCGACATAGTTGTAAAAAGCAAGTTTGCTCGGATCATGTAAAAGACACGGCGAGACCTTTCGTAATCTCACGGGCATCGAATAAAATTAAATCCAGAGAAGTGTACCTTTGGTGTTCGATCCGGAATGTTGCTCGGTTATGTTATTGGTTCGCAAGGTATTTACGCCAACCCCGAAAAAATCGAGGCCATTGAAAATATGCGAGGCTCAACTACCGTAAAGGAAGTACAGAGTCTCACGGGCGGATGGCTGCTCTAAGCGATTTATTTCCGTCAAAGTGACGCGGGCTACCCTTCTTTAAGGCCTGCGCAAGCACAATGATTTCGAGTGGACGGAAGAAGCCGATAGATACTTCCGAGATCTGAGCGATACTGTCCAATCCTCCGTCTTGACTACCCCGCGGCATGGCGGCAGCTCTGCTGTACCTAGGTTACACGCCACAAGCGGTGGCGCGGTCTTGGCGGTCGAAAGGAAGGCATCTGGCGACCAATCTATTACGTGGCGAGGTACTTCACGGATCAAAGGCGTTACCACGAGGTCGAAGCTACTCTCGCCTTGCTCATGTCCTCCGGAAGCTTCGCCACTACTTCGAGCGCATCAAATCTGGTCCCGACCACGTTCCCCAGGGAGAAATCCTACGGAACAAGGAATCTAGCGGACGTATAGCTAAGTGGGCAATGGAACTAGCGAGTTTGATCACATTATTTGTTTGCCCGAACTGCTATTAAGTCACGTGTCCTAGCTGACTTTGTCGCTGAATGGACTTGCCCGCCCAAATCGAGAAGCTCCGAGCAACCTAATGAACCCTCTTTGACCATGTTTTTCGATGGCTCGCGCCTTTGAAACTTCGGGGCTGGTTTTGTTCTCATCTCCCCAAGGAGAGCAACTCCGATATTCTATCCAACTACACTCTGCGGCGACTAACAACGCCTGCGTCTGAAACCCTCTCGCGGGACTAAAAGCGTGCAAGTCGCTTGGTGTCCAACGACTAACTGTGAAGGAGATTCACGGTGGTCATCAATCAGTTTAACAAGGAGTATCGGTCTTTGCGATGACTCAATGGCGCGATACACGGTTGAAGTGAGGAAGTTGGGCGGTATTTTCGATTTTTGAAGTGCTCTTCGTGCCGTGAAGGACAACTTCTGGCCGACCAACTATCAAATATGGATCCTCGCAAGAATCTGCTCCGTAGTGCTTGTCGAGCACCTTTACAAGCCCTCAATCCGTCTCCGGACGAGGCAATAGAGGCAGTGGTCTTGTCTCCGTTATCGAAAGCAGTGCGGATTTGGACAACGCCATTTGTCCGGTACCTTGCGAGATGGGACCACGCCCGATGATGAAGCCGAGCGTTCGACTTACAAGGCGTCTTGCTCCATACAAGCTTGTGGATGGCACCTTTACCGTCAAGGTGCTCTGGGAGTTCTCTCCAAGTGCATCTCGCAAAGCGAGGGTGTGTTCCTTCTTAGGGACATACACGAGGGTGCTGTGGCAACCACGCCTCCTTCGAACTCGTCGGCAAGCGTTTAGCATGGGCTATTATTGGCCCATCATTACAAGATGCCCGGACATCGTGACTAAGTGCAAGGCTTGCCAATTTCACGCCGGAAGGCACACAAGCCCGCCCAAGAGCTCCAAACAATCCCCCATCTTGGCCTTTTTCCACATGGGGTGCGGATCTGCTCGGCCCATTCCTAAGGGGTACAAGGGCTATACACACCTTTCGTCGCCATAGACACTTTTACAAAGTGGATTGAGGTAGAGCACTGTGTCGCCTCTTCACGCCAAAACGGTCAGTGCGCTTCTTCAAAAGCAACGTGGTCACGCTTTGGGATTCCCCATAAGGCGATCACGGATAACGGTACCAGTTCGAGCGAGCTATTCGAAATCTGCGAATAGTTGGGCACCAAGGTCTGTTTACCTCATGGCACATCCACGAGCAATGGAAGCGATCGGCGAGCTAGCAGACGAGATAGTCCGAGGTATTAAGCGGCGGTATTTGCTGCTCTCGGCGAAAGCACAACAAGGCTCAGGTTGACGAAGTCCTTCCGTCCTCCGGGCGATTCGCTTTCTGACGGTAGGGCGGCCGAAACTCCTTGCAATTGGTCTATGGTGCGAAGCCATCTTGCCCGCGAAATCGTACTCGGTTAGCCTCGCGAGCTCGGTCAACTTAGTTGACGATGAGTAAGCGCCTCCTCGATCTCGATCTCCTCGAAGGCACACGCGACCGGGCACAAGTCGAAATGGCACGCTACCGGCAAGATCTTCGCCAACCGCTGCCAAGTCGGTTCGACCAAGGGCTTTGAAGGCGGGCGACCTGCTTCTGCGCCCGAATCGAACTTGTCCAATGCCAACAAGCTAACTCCACGCTGGAGGGCCCATTCACGGTCGTTTCTTACGCTTCGCCGGGGCCGTTCGCTGGCTATGGAGGGCGGAGAGAGTCGACCAGCACTTGGAACATCGACCCGGCCGTAAGTTCTTTGTGTAGGTCTTTTCTTTTCTTAGCCTGCGCTTTTGTAAACTTAGCGCCTTAGTTCGTCCAAGTCCCTCGGGCACCATGTAAAGTTCAATCCAATTCTCGGTGAATCCTCGCGGCCTCTGTGCCCTTTTCACTTTGCTTGTCTTCCCAGACTACTTTCTTACGGTAACACTTGATGGCTGCCCGGCCTTGCGAACTCTTGGCTCCAGCTTTTCGGGATCTTTCCTGCCCGTGTCGAGTTTCGACAAATTCCTAAACTTCGGGGTTGCGTAACACGGCCTTTCCACCTTGCGGCTAAATCGCTCTCGTAAGCCCTCCGCGGCGGAGGCACTTCTTGCTTGGTGCGACCACTCGGTAAAATCTGCTCTCGTAAGCCCCATGGCGAGAGCACTTTCCTTGTTCGGTTACTATCGGAATCGCCTAACTTACGTTAACGGCGATCTATGTAACAAATCGAGCAAAATGCGGTGTCGCTCTGTCTCTCTACGCGTGTGCTCGAGTATAGCTTAGGTTCTCGAGCATCGTTAAATGCACGGAAACTAAGTGTCGCTCTTTCTCTTGTGCACTGCTCGGGTTATAAACTTCGAGTTTCGAGCCGATGCTGAACGAAGTGGGAGTTAAGCGAGCGCTCTCCGGGTTTTCTTAAACTTCCTAGCTACTGCTCGTTTTCTCTTAGTTTTTGTTCGTTCTTGTCTTTTTCTTTGCTCTTTTTGCGGGAAAAAAGGTAAATACTATTACATTTACTCAAAAGTTTGGTACAAGGCCCTTTAAGATTCTGACAGCAGTGCTACTTAGGAGCAAGCTGCTCCTTGAGTCCTCAACTTCTAACTTGGCGCCACGACTTACCCGAGCCTTGATTCCTTCCGGGCTTCAGCTCGGGCGTTCGATCTCCTCCTTGCTCCGCTTGGCTTGCGCGCAGCCTCTGCCGGATGGCCTCGACCTCCTCGGTCTTGGCCTTGCCAAGAATGATCGGTCGAGCCTCGCTCTGGTGACTCATTGCTTGGCCGTCTTGATTTGCTCGTCCGGCTCCTTCACCTTCTTCTCTGCGGTGATCGCCCTCACCGTCATCCCGCGCATCTCCTCGATCTCTTCCTGTGAAGCCCACAGGGTCGAGATTTCTGCTTAGAGACCCGCGGAAGTCTACTCTTCCTTGGCGAGCCGGGCCTTGAGTCTCTTGGCCTGCGCCATGAGCTGGTCCCGCCGTTGGGAAGCGTCGACAAAATGCTCTTGAGCCACTTGAGCGGCCCGGCTTCTCCTCGCGATGCTTTCGCCTTAATGGCTTCGCCGAAGCTCCTCGGCCTCTCCTAGGAGAGACTCGCAGGAACGGCTCTCTTCGGCCAGTTGGACTTTGAGCCTTTTCACCTTCGCCTTTAGCCGGTTTCAACTTTGGGCTGGTGCAGAGGGCCTCGCCTCGGACTCCCTCGTCCGGAGGTGCTCCCGGAGGGACGCCAGTACGGCTCTCCGCTCGATGGTGACTCCGTCCTCGAGCTCCTCCATGGTGTCTCTGAAGACCTGAGAGGGAAGAACAAGTTAACCGCTTTACGATGATGTAGCTAAGCTGAGCAAGATTTGGTCCTGGTGCTTACCTTGCCAAGTCGGCGTTTCAGTCCACGGCGCAGGCGGTCCTCGAGCCATGCGTCATGAAGCCCCTTCGTCTTGGGATGAGGCAAGCGCGTTCTTGCCGTCGCCGCCTTGATCGCTCTTTCTTCTTGCGGAGCGCACCTTTTGCTTTCGGGCGGCGGGGCGGCAGGCGGCGCTTTAAATCTCGCGCTCCTCTCCTCTTCCTTTTCCTCTTCCGCTCAACTTCCTTGGCGAGGCGGAACCACTCTGCTGGGTGGCGCCGTTGTCCCATGAGCGGGGCGACTTCGCGACCTGCTCGGGGCTTCTTCTTCTCCTGGCGGCGGGGCTTCACCACCGCCGGAGAATCCGTCGCCTCGGGGTGAGCTGCCCTGCGGCGAAGTACTGCGCGAACCATTGCTCGGTCCGCCTTGGCGGCTTCGAGCCGTCGTCTTGGCCCATTGTCCGTGGCGCCAAGGCCGCTTCCCTCCGTCTCCAGCCGCTCCACGCTTTTTAAAGCGCGTCGAGCTGCTTCGCCGAACTGACGAGCGAGCTCCATGCCGCCACTTTTTCTTGAGGCCGCGCCCTCATTGCCCGCGATCGCCCGTCACGGATCTTTCGGGCGGCGGCGACCGCTTCAGCGCATCCTCGGCGTCATCGTGGCGATATCTCCTTGGCGGTGATGAAAAAGAGATCATCGTTAAGTCGATGCCGTCGGTAGGTGGGAGATCGAAGATGGGTTTCTACATACCGCCAGGAGAGGCTTGATCTGATCTTCTTCATTGGAACTTTCGCCTCTTCCTCGGGGCTCCTTGGTAGCTTCTCGCCTTGGCCCTTGGGTGTTTGTGGCGGCAGCTCGGCTCCACTGTAGTGGCGCTCCTCTCAGCAGCGCAAGAAGTTTTTCTTGCGTGCGACTTCCTCTTCGAGCCTCCTCTGCTTGGCGACTGTTGGAGCCGTGCCAAATGGCCCGGTGAGCTGCGAGTAACGCCTAAGCCGAGGGTCATGTTCTTTACCTCTTCGTCGCTTTGCTCGGTGAGGAGGAGGGCTTAGTCTCTTCCCATTGGGTGACCATGAGCCCGCTTGGTGCATTCGGCGCCCTCCGTCGCCGTGGGTGGTCTCTTCGATGTCTGGCGGCCGCCGTGTGTCGGGCGAGCTCAGCGTAGGCTCGGCCGCCACCTTGGGCTTTGTGGCGCTTTGGCCTTGCCCTTCTTCGTCTTCTCCTTCTCGAGTTGAAAGTTCTTCCACGATCCGCCGAGGATCAACTCATCTTCCTATGTGTTTGAGAAGCGAGGTTAGTTTGATTGAGCGGTGCAAATCCTGCGACCTGAAGAGGTTCGAGAAACTCACCTCGGTAGTCGCGGAAGAGCACGTTCCTCGGACAGAATAGGCTACCTCGCGGTGACCTCGCTGTCCTTCTTCGCCGCCTTCAAGATGGCGTCAACCCGCTTCGGTCACCCATCGTCGGTTGGTTTCTCTGCCGGACGGATGCAATCGTTAATTCTGTTGGAGGAAATAACCGATGAAGAGGTTGAGTCTTAAAGGCACTTACCGTGCTCTCCCTTGTGATGTCTTCCCATCCCTCTATCTTGTAGAAGGATAGGACCTCCTCCGCAAGACGAGATCCTGTTATTTGTGAAGTCGAATGATCTCCTCGCCCGTGAGCCCAAGGCTCACGAGGAAGCGATCTTCCTCGTCGAAACCAGTCCTCGGCGGTCATCTCGGCCGAGGGATTGGCGTCCCTTCACGCGGTGCCTTCCGGTGAAGACAAACTCTTGTCGCCGTTCCACTTGTCAGAACCACCTCACCCACCACGCGCCCATCGAGTCGAAAGCAGCGGTGGGCGAGGGTCTGGCGTCGTCGTCGCGGTGGCCGGAGCTTGAGGTAGTAGCACCCAGTGCCGAAGCGGCGGGCTGCTCCTCGTCATCAGATAATAGTGGAGGAACAGCCCCACCGGTGGATTGATGCCCAGATAGCCCTCGCCGCAGTGTGCGAGGCAGCCATCTGGAGGATGGAGTTCGGATTGAGGTTCGCCCCCCCTCCTCTGAAGTCGCTCTCGGGAGACCTCAGCCCGAGCAGTGTGAACTGCTTGGTCGTCGCGAACTCTCCTTCGAGTGGCTCGGAGTATCCTCCTCTCCGAGCGACCTCCGGCTACCGGCGTCTCGTGGCCCTCCTCCTCCCGCACCTTGAGTCCTCCTCGGTCGGTGGTGCAGTGAATTTAGCCATGGCGCTTCGAGTGGGCGAACGAGGTTGGAGTGTGGAGTTGGCTCTTGATCTTTGGCGAGGTTGGAATCGAGGCTTGGAAAGGAAAGGCGTGAGAGCGAGTGGCTGGCAGCGGGCGGCTTGGGTACTTTTATAGTCCCGTATAAGCGGCTACTGCAGCGGTTTAGTCCCGAGCGGCTAGTTTTACCGCAGCGGATAGGTAAAGCGGTGCTTTGTTTTCAACTTGCAATGATAGGAAGTTACCGTTGGAGTTCCGCTAGCGGCTAGTTTTCGATGTATGTTTGAAGGTGAGTCTCTGCTTTCGGATAGGTGTTATTCCCTGTTCGACGCAACGGAGCTGCTCGGCACTGAACAGATTTGTCCGGACCTGAGCACGTCTTGTTCGGTTGAAACTTAACCTGTTCGGTCGATCGTTACATGCCTTTGTAGCAGCTAAATTTCCCTCTTCGTGGCTTGGAGTCTCAAGAGGAAGGCCCCACTCTAGTGAGTCCTTCCACCTGAGTCTCGGGGGCTAGCTGTCGGGGACTAAATTACGGCCCATTGACATGGCCCACTCCCTGACGGCCCAATCGAACAGCCTACCAGGGCCCAGCTCCCTGGAAGGTTCTATCAGCCCATATCGTCTGCCGAACAACATCTGGGCCGGCATGGTGCATAACGGCCAAGAATCGTGTTTGAGTCCGTCTCAAGCAGGGAGTTCTGCACGGCTACGAAGACCCGACGTGGTTTTCAGTTGGATTAGGAGTCGTGATCCCCAAGATTAGGAGCTTACCTTATCTACCGTAGGTTATATTTGGCATGTCTTGAGTTAATTCACGATCTCGTAGTTAGCCCTACCCGATATTCCTCGGTAGGTCGGTTTGTTACATACTATATAAGCAGGGCCCCTACGGCGTTTAGAGCACCCTTAGCGTATAGATTTTCACATACTACCCGCCGAGACTCTTTGATCTCGCTTGAGTTCCACCTTGTAATCCTCTTTGATATAAAGAAAGGCGGCGTGGGGCTATTATCTCTCGAGAGGCTGAACGGGATAAAACCCACATCTCCTGTTCGTTCTTTGTTAAGTGGTTGTTCGGCGTGTCTCCTATCTCCTCTTTGAAGAACCTTGGTTGACTTGGGTCGATATCCCAACCGTCGACAACACCTTTTCCCCAAGTTGTTCCAACCGTGAATGCTCATGTTGGGGTGAATGCTCATGTTGTAAAAAAAATTTGCCACTATCTACAATACTTTGATTGGCTAAAAGCCTAATCTAGCAAGTAGAGTAGTGGATGGGATGGAAGTGGTCGGAATTTTTTTTTAAATGCAAGGTGAATGCAATGAAGAAAAATTCAAATATGCAGTGGAAATGCAAGAATTAAATATGAATGCAGGGATAGGTTTCGGCTTACCTCCTGATGAGGACTCGAATTTTTCATGGTCCTCGAGTCGGACCGTCTCCATACCTTATTTTTCTTGAAGAATTTCCGCGATCGAATATGATGTCGCGGCTGGATGGAGTTTCTTATCACGCCAAATTTGTTTTGTTCGAGATTTTCCCTTGGCGCTGACCTTCGATTGCGGCTCCGAATTTTCGACCGCAGGTTGCTTCCGCTCCTTGGTTCGGGATATCTTCGCTCCCTTACCCTCCATCCAACATGGACGCCGTGAAGGCTCATCCGATGGTTGGAGAGGTCTCCTCATGGTTGCGGTCAGGCTACCCACCTGAGGTTTTGGTGTAGCCTCCGCTTCCCTCTGCACAGTTTTGATGTGTTCACCATAAAATGTGCGTTCCTTTGAGAGTTGCCCAACTTTTGGCTTGAAGTTGAAGAGTTCTTCTCGGCCAACGATGTTGAGTCGAACCCATCCTACACCAAAGTCAATGGACGCATTTGTCGCGCCCAAGAATGGTCTCCCAAGGATGAGAGACATCTTGGCGTCCACCTCCATGTCAAGTACCTCAAAGCCACGGGCACTATGAATTTCCAGGTTTTCACTGGTATATCCTTAGCGACTCCGAAAGGACGATGGATTGATCCATCCGCAAGCTGCAGGGTTATGACAGTAGGAGACAAGGTACAAAGTTTCAATTTATCATAAATTACCTTGGACATAATGCTGACTCTTGCTCCCAGGTCGCACAAAACACGGTCAAAGTGTAGTGCATCAATGGAGCATGAGATGGTTGGATAATCAAGACTTCTGTGGTCCGTGGGGAAGATGTTCAATATCGCAACGCTACATTCCTTGGTCAACTTAATGACCTTCGCCATTGGCAACGAGTGCTTGTTGTTGAGGTATCTTGCGCATGTGGGTACCTGCAGCGCATCTAGCAATGGAATGTTGACATGTAATTGCTTTATTACCTCGACAAACTTACCGAACTGGACGTCTGCAGTTGGTTGGTGCTGATGGTGCGGAATTGGCAGTGCTTGCGCATCCATGAACTTGGCGGGACTAGTTCTAGTACTCCGCGTCTTCTCCCTTCGTCTTTCGCGGCTCAACATGAGGTTCCACTTCAAACCCTTCCTTTTCTTTGTCCACCTCGTTGGGGTGGCATGCTTCCTTTTAGCACTACTGCCCATTCGATGGTGGGCGAACGAGAAGTTGGGTTTGGAGTTCCTTCCCAGCATGTAGCCCGATCGTGGACGGAGTCCGTTGTTGATGAAATTGGCATCCACGTCGACAAGAGACGGCTTCAATTCGAAGCCTCCGGCACCCACATTGGTTTCAGACCCAGTGGGGACGGTTGTGCTAGACAGGGCCGAGAACTCACAGATGGTTTTTTCGACAGCCATCTCAAACGACGACGATGGTGTTTTGGTAGAGAGGAAAGGATTGCTTATGAGGATCAGAGGGGGAAGTTTTCCGAAAAGTTTTGGTGGAAGTTTTTTGAACGGTCAAATCCGGTCATGGACAGCTCTGCCCATTTCTCCAAACAAGACAGAGCAGGGATAAACCCGTTAACTAGGTTGGTATAAATAATAAATATATATATTTTTTATGATGGAAAATATTTTTTTTTGAATTATCTTCAACTGCTGCATTCCCCGGCAACGGCGCAAGAAAACTTGTTGGCGATTCTCACACTCTTAGAAATTAATCCGCAAGCGGACGGATATCGCTTGTAGTTTTCACCTAGGATTATTCCAAGGTATCGAATCCACAGGGAACGAGGGAAAAAGATAATTCTAATATCTATATTATTGAAATACCAACCAGCTAGCTAAGAGGTAAATATGATACGATAAATAGACCGGTGAGACACATACACACACACACTAAGTAGAGTGCTACAATAATTAGCCAGACAGTTGGGAGAACAACGAGACGAGTTTAATAAGTTCGTAAATGTTGTGTGATTCAGTTTATTGAGAGAGCTTGGGCAATAACGATTAGTGGTTCACTTAATATTCGTCGTAGGAGCTCGGACACTCACTACCATCCGCTATCCTGAATTGGAATCCCGAATGGTTATGATCGTTCCGATTTGGCTCTACTGATCCAAAGCCGGACGCTGTGGGTTACGCACGAGATAATTAATATCTACGGATGGATAGGGCTGTCAGCACCTACCACCTACCACATATACGTGGGCCTGGGTGTAAATCGAGTTAGTCCTAGTCTCAGACACCAAGTCTGCTATTATTTCTAATCAACCTTCCTCAGATCGTAGGAAGATGATCTAGGTTCAATACTTAGCTCTCTAAGAATACGAGTGAGAACCTAAACTGATTCCAGACGAATACAAGCTACCGGTAAGGCTAATCCACACAACTCATATAGTAGATATGCTCAATCTCACATAAAGCTCAACACAATATAAAATGAATGAAGTAGTCTTACTGAATACTTTTGGTAAACAGGAAAGGATACAAGAGCGTTACCCAAATTCCCGAAGACACTTCCGGAACTCCGAGGCTTCAGCTCGACTCGACTCTAACTCCCAACTAATCTACTCTAACTAAAGAGCAACTCTAAATGAAGTGGATGAAGTGAAGTGTGGTGTTGTGTTGTGAAAGTGAGGTGAGGGGGTCCTTTTATAGTGTTCCCGAGCCAATGGGAGAATGCCACGGCATGGGACAAGTGTCACACAGCCCCCCTCCAAAGGAGAATCCAAGGCGAGCCCGGAGGTGGGTCGGCCGGCCTAGGGTGGGTCGGCCGGCCCACCCTTTTCATCATCTGGCCACCAATCTTGCCTGGGATGCTTCATCAATGGTGTAGATCATCTCTCCAAGTCGGTTTGGCAGTTGGAGACCGGTAGCATTGGGTTCCTTTAGAATCCTATGCATGACTTGTGAAGCAATTCCTGTTTATGGATCAAACCGACATGCATGGATGATTGGGATGGCCTCTAGGTGTGTTGCTTGGCGTGTGTGAGAAAAACCGAGGCAAATTGACCAAAAGAAGGGACCGGCCGACCTGGCTTGGGTCGGCCGACCTGGTCTGGTCCGGTCAGGCTCGTCATCTTCCGATGCTCATTTCTTTCTCATCCGAGCTTTAAATATAGCAAATAATATATGCATTTCGATCGTCTCGACGAGCTCTTCATCATGGTGCAGTCCATTTTATCATTTGATGACTTTTTAAAATATGTTTATTTTAAACTTCATCTTTCCTCCGATTTGCATACGGCCGATAAATTGTCTTTTCTTGTGCATGCCTGCAAAACATGAGACTACACTAAAACTTGTGGAACTCATTAATGTTAGTCTCAATGTAGTTTGAATTTCTTTATTTTGTAGATATGTTGACGGTTAAAAGTATACAAAATTTTACAAATAAGGACCGTCAACACCACCCTAATTGGTTTTATGAAAAAAAACCCAAACCGTTTGTAGCCCCAACTAACAAGATTCCCATTTCATAAAACCTCCGGCACAAGCTGTCCTCATTCCAAACATAGCACATCAACTATTGATATGATAGTCACAACAAAGACAAAAAACCTATAATAGTATGGATAAGCAATATTTTTCTCACTAAACGATGGATCATGACAATAATAAATAAAGTTGCAATCCTATGATTTCCAAGGTTATGGCATGTTGTATGTCATGCGATTAATTAAGCCTACTCATATAACTTTTAAAATTTTTAATATAGCAGGCCATTTGTGAAAATGTAATAAAATAGGTGTAAACGTAAGACATGAGCAAAATAGCCTACATTGCACTTGCCTTGATTTCTAAAATAACCACCGGATCATGTTGGATCGGGGACGTCAATTGAATTCGCATCTAGCATATGGAAAACCATATATAAATATAATACAACCGAAAAAATGTGTATGCATACGATGCTGTATAGAAATATAGATGTCAATTTTGTAAACATTTTAAAATTTATTTTGTAATTTTAAATCTGTATAATGAGATGTATGAAAATATAAAGATCAACTATTACACGATTTGGTGCTCGTCACCGAGAACTCGGAAGTGGCGGCAATTTGGCCGAAAACGGCTAGCGAGGGACATGGCAACGACATCAGCGACAATTGTGCTCTGAACAATTGCTCTGGGATGAGGGTGACGGCGGCGCTCCGGCTGAAATCCGGCGAGGAAGAATAAGAGGGAAAAATAGAGGAGACAGAGGGAATCTCAGGAGAAGGGTGCGGGTTGGAGGGAGATGGCCGGCGGCGATCGAGACGACAACATACAGCAGTGGCCATGGTGGAGCTCGTCCTAGAAGGCCACGACATTGACAAGCATTGGGCTAGGAACAGAGAAGACGAGAGAGTCTATCCCCTTGAGAGATGAGATCCGAAACACAATAGTGAGATCCGAAACGCAATAGTGTTGTTTGCTCGTGACAAGGAAGAAAAGGAGCACGTAGGCGGTGGCTTGGGCTCAAATCAAACTAACGATGGCTAAAATCACTAGTACTATGTATACCCTTCGATTTTGACAAAGGCGACGAACATGAGGTGATTGAAGTGGTGGACGGTACAACTTTGGTGACCAATTCCAGCGATTATCTCGTAAAACAAACGTCAAAATGAGTATGCAAGGGTTTGATTATCACAATGGTGAAGATCAATTGTAGAGAAACTCACACGGATGCAGAATTGGAAAATACATTAAAGGAGAAAGGAGAGTCCTTTTGTCTCTTTGAACGAGAGGAGGGAGAGAGGATTTGGGTCTAGGAGGGTGGGGCTCTAGGAGGAGGAAAAATGAAAGAGAGAAGAGGATAAAATGTACAAAGTGCAGACAACAAATCAAATGCCTAATTGCCAACTAAAACGACAATTAAGACAGTGGAGAAATTAGAGGGTTTTTCAATTTTAAAAAAAGGAGGAAACTTCCTCTAACCTCATGGGTAAGACATAGAGAGGAGAGGGGGAGGGGGAGGCCAGGAGGAGGGATGGAACTAGGGAGAGAGGTGGCACAGAGGAGAGAGGAAGAGGGAGAAAAAAGAAGAAGAGAAAAGTGGTCTCGCTTGCTAGAGAAATAGAATAAAGGAGAAAGAATAAATTAGAAGATAATGTTAGGCCATTAATTCCAATTGATTTCTTATTAGAAATCCAAATAATTTAAAATAACTTTCCAAAATTTTTGATATGGCATTATGATGCAATAGAGAAAACAATTTAAAGTTTTTCTTTTGTTTGATTTTCAAATTCCAAATCAAATTTCAACATATGAGAATAAAGCAACTCCATTATAAAAAGTAGAAAGTGGAGCATGTTGTCCTGCTATGCACAAAAATGTTAAATTCAATTGTTGACCCTAGCGATGTAAGATGGTGTAACCGTGTAAAATAGGAGTGCCCTCTTTTAAATCTAGATTATTTGCTTAATTACAATTAACTTTGAGCTTGGTCTAGCCTAAAATTTACTTTGGTCAACTGACGGCACTGAATATTCCAACCTCTCGTATGTTTGACCCCGTTGCTGCCTTTTGAGACATCACACTTGTTGTTTGGACGTGAATTTTTTTTTTAATGTTTAGGCTCCTAGCCAGCATATTTTTTAGAATAGAAGTTCCAATATGTAAAAATGTAGCGCAAGGAAGATTTACAATGCCTTCTATTCTGAATGTCACCGTCTCACTGACGAAAATCACACAGTTTATCAGCACCTCTTTTCCATGATCTAGTCACCATCGTTCGTTGTCCCTCTTCCACCGTTTTGAGTACCTAGCATGAACCAATGGAACTTGATAGGGAAAACCGAGACTCACGAGTGGCTCTATAGAAACGATTCCTAATGTCTCCCTTTCCGATAGAAATATGCCACCGATGAAATTCACACAACTTACGAATTACGATCACCGCTCCCTACCATGGATTTAATGTTGTCGAACCTCTTTCGTAGTTTTCCTGAACGATATTTCGTAGTATTATTTCTAGGTGGGTTTGTGTTTTTGGCATGGCCAGGTTTCACCTATCGGTTGTTATTTATATGCAAGGAATGTACATTGGCGATAAATCTCCACATGTGCGCTGGACCAACCAGTTGCGCCTTTAATTTGTTTGATTTGCGATTAGTATTGTAAAAGTTGTCTGACGAAATTAAGAATGTTTTTTTTTTAAACATGAGAGCCCTTGCTTTACGACCCTGCTACAGAACACCTCTTCCATACGGTCCTATCACTGTTGGTTTGTTGAAACACGACAATGATAAAGGACCAATGCTGATTCTTGAGCATCGCTGCGGGAAAAAAATCATTTAGAACTTAGCAAACGACAATGATATTTCAGATCGCAATCGGTTTATATATATAACCAACATGTAGTTACCAATCTCTGACGGTTTAACACACAACCGGAATGAGAACTTGTTGATGTCTATACTCTGAACCAACAGACATATTTCTCTCCGTTTTTTTTGTTTGACGCTTTTGACTTTTGAGCACATCTTTAACCTTTCGTCTTATTCAAAAAAAATTATGTAAATATCATTTATTTTGTTGTGATTTGTTTTATCAATGAAGATACTTTAAACATGACTTATTTTTTTTTTGCATGTTTGCACTAAATTTTTAAATAAGACGAATGGTCAAAGGTTGCTCAAAAGTTAAAGGCGTCAAACAAAAAAAAAACAAAGATAGTATCACTATGGAGTGGATCTCTCTAGCCGGCAGTGATATCCCATGTCATCACTCACTACAGGAAAGTTCATCATTTTAGACGGCCTAAGCCGTCTACCATAAACAGCAAACCGTCCACCCAAAATATACTCGACGGCCAACCGTCGACCATAAGCCGACGACAATACTCCGTCGACCATAAAAAAATGGTCGACAGCAAGGCCGTTGACCATAATATGGTCGACGGCATCTCCAACGGCCGTCTACCATATCTCAGGTAACGGCCAAACATCTCCGTCAACTTATGGTCGACGGCCTGGTACTGCATGTCTATGATTGCAACTGATAGCGATGTAACACTATCTTTTTTGTGACACGAGCTAGTAGTGATAACCAATATCATCAGTTAAAAAACTAAACATAAAGCCTTGTACGTAGTTGATCATCAATTTAACATTACATATATAAGTGTTCATCATGAAGCTAACATGCAACACACTTACATGCAACACACTTAATTAACAGAAGTGTTTATCCAAAATTAATGCATATAGATGAATTACATATGAAAAAGGCTACTTGCCCCTCTGAAGTATTGAGTCGAGCGCACATAACCCCCTGACTTCGAAAACCAAGTATTTTGTCCCTCGAAAGATCAAACCGGTGCAAATAACCCTCCGCGAGTGGTTTGACAGGTGGTTTTGCCACTCCAGCGCTTCACATGGGTGGTTTTGCCACCTAACAAGTCCATGCGGCATTAATTTTTTCTTTAATCTATTTTTAGCACGAGCCCACCCTCATCTTCTTCCTCCACCATCCCCTTCTCTCTCTATCTCCCTCTCTCTTCTTTCCGCCCCTCCTCCCTGCCGCCGCCATCTCCTTGCTCAACCCGCCACCTGCCCCTCCTCCTCCCTCTCCCCTCCGGGCCACCGTTGCGCCGGCGGCGGAGAGGGGCTGGAGAGGGGCGGAATGGAACACGGGAGGGTTTTCTTTTTTTTTTCCCTCCCGAATCGGTACCTTAATGAGACGGAGACGGCACAGTTCACACCTCACGTCACGACATGCCAGTTCGGGGTAATGGGGAGTAACATCAGTGCTACAAAATTACGCCACCTTTATTCAGTGCTAGAAAGTGAACCGAGTCACTGTCGACGGTTGGGATATCGACCTAAGTCAACCAAGGTTCTTCAAAGAGGAGATAGGAGACACGCCGAACAACCACGAACAGCAACGAACAGGAGACAGGGGTTTTTATCCTGGTTCAGGCCTCTCGAGAGAGATAATAGCCCTACGTCCAACCTTTCTTATATATCAGAGATGAATACAAGAGGTGGCTCGGCGAGACGAACAAGTCTCGGTGAGATTATGGATGTACAGGAAGCAATATGCAAGGGCCTCGTGCCCTCTACATGCCGTAGGGGCCCTATTTATATAGTGCAGAGCAAACCGACCTACCGAAGGAATATCGGGCCGGGCTAACTACGAGTACGTAACGAACTCAGTACATGCCAAATACATCCTGAGGTAGATAAGGTATGCTCCATAGTCTTGGGGATCACGACTCCTAATCCAATCCGGGAAACCACGTCCGGGTCTTCACGTAGCCGTGCAGAACTTCTGTTCGAGTCGGACTCAAACACGAATCCTAAGCCATTACGCACCGTGCCGCCCAGAGGCTGTTGGCGAGATGCATATGGGCAGATAGAACCTTCGAGGAGCTGGGCCTGGTAGGTTGCTTCAAGCCGGGCCGTCAGGGAGTGGGCCATGGCAATGAGCCGTAATTTAATCCCCGACAGCTAGCCCCCGAGACTCAAGTGGAAGGACTCACTAGAGTGGGGTCTTCCTCTTGAGACTCTAAGTCACGAAGAGGGTATTTTTCCTGCTACAAAGACGTGCAACAGGCGACCGAACAGGTTACGGTTCAACCGAACAAGTCGTGTTCGGGACCGAACAAACCCGCTTGGCGAAAGCAACTCTGTTCGCGTCGAGCGAGGAACGACATCTGTCCGGCGAGTACCCGACCCTCGTCTGAAATCGGAAGAAGTGAGGTGAATCATCTCCTTGAGGCTGAACGTCATCAAGGAGGGATTGGATTCTTGGTAGTGAAGAGCGTACCACCGCATCCGGTAAGATCAAATCTTCCGGGAGAATGAACATAGCAAACCGCGAGATGGACTCGTGCCGCTGCATCCAGGCATGGAGATACCTAGAAAAGCACGAACGAAATCAAGGGAATCATCTCTCGGGCTAGAGCTTGCCCGAGGAAATAGAGATTGCGCTCTCGAGCAAACGTTATGCTCAGGAGCGAAGGTGATGTGCCCCCAGACGTAGATCGTGTGCCAGGAGCAGACAATGCATACGAGGAGGAAGGTGACCCAGTCCCCGAGCATAGAGCTCACCAAAAGAACCAGGTAAGGAGATCTAGTCCCCGAGCACGGAGCTCGTTAAAGGAACCAGAAAGTATGACCAGGCGAAGACGTACCCGGTAGGAGCCTGCGCTCCGAGCGAAGAGCTACCCGGTGCGAGGTGATCCAGCCCCCAAGCACGGAGCTCGTCGCGGGGACGGATCTGCGCTCGGGCGAAGAACGCCGGTCGAGATGAATCACAACCCGATGCGATCGAGCCGCAAGAGAACGTGTGAAATCGGCGCTTTACCCATGACGTATTCCTTACAAGAAGTTAGCGTTGTCTTGGTAAGTCTGAGAACCGGCGCTTGGAGTGCTGTTGCGATGAGAATCGACTACGGTGGGGCGGGACTCCGTTGGTGGCGCACTACCTTGACTTAGCCGAATCATGAAGGTCGATCTTGGGCAAAGACGAAAATCATCTGTGGTGAAGTGAATCGATCTCCGGACATCGCGAAGCAAACCGGGAAGAGAGGATCTGCGAACATCGGTTTTGGTGGGGAAGCACGGAACCTCGCCGCGACCATCACGGAGTCGATGTTCCCGTTCTCGTATTTCTGCATAAGACAAATAAGAAACCAGCCAGCAAGGGAAAAAAGAGAGCAAGAACAAGCTCTAAAAAGAGCAAAACGAGTTTTGAAAAACACGCTAAGGACGACCTACCCGCACAAGGCATAATTTTTTCCGGGTACGTCCCCCAATAGCGTTAGTGTCACCTCGGCGAATGCGGAACCGACGCCAGGAGTGCCCGTTGCGATGAGAATCGGCTTACGGTGGGCAGGACTCCGTTGGTGGTGCATTGCTCTAGATTACCGTGCCAGTAAGGACGTAGCATGGATACAAAAGACGTGTGCGGACAAGTGCAGCCCCGCTGTGGCTAAGACCGCTAACCAGGGAAGGCGATCGGGACCTTAGCCGCAGGCAAGACGTGCGAGGCGAAATCTTATCCGGGCATGGACCCGTGCAGCGTTGGTGTCGCCTCGGCGGGTGCGGAACCAGCGCCAGGAGTGCCCGTTGCGATGAGAATCGGCTTACGGTGGGCAGAACTCCATCGGTGGCGCACCGCTTCGGTTAATCGGAGCCGTACAGGTCGTCGCCAGATAAAAGACATGCTCAGACGCTGAGGGGCGCTCACGGAGCGAAGACCAACGAGGTTTTGGAAAACCAACGCTAAGGAAAGGAACCGAAAACTGAAAACGTCTGGGGTTGCGAAATTCAGCTCAAGTCCCAATCGACCGAGGAGAGCGATCCTCCGAGGAGGCGGCCGAGCGACTCAAGACCGCCGGCGATGCTTGAATCGAGCGAGAGTCGACCGAGCGACTTTTTTCGCAAAAAGAGCAAAGAAAAGACAAGGACGAAAAGGAAACCAAGAGCAAGGCGACAGCTAGAAAGTTTTAAGAAAACGGTAGAACGCTTAGCCTAACTCCCACGTTGTGCAGTACCGCGAGGACTGAGTTTGCGAACTTCGAGCAGTGCACAAGAGAAAGAGCGACGCCAAACCCCGATGCAGACGGACGCGATGAAGACCTGAATTTGCGACTTCAAGCACGTGCGTAGAGAGTTAGAGCGACACCGTATCTGATCGACTCGTTCGAGGCGCTCGTTAACGTAAGTTAAGCGATTCGAAGGTAACCGAACAAGGAAAGTGCCTCTGCCGCGGAGGGCTTACGAGAGCAGGCTTAGCCGCGAGACTGGATGCCGTGTTACGCAACTCTGAGTTTAGAAACTTGTTGAAACAAGATACGGGCAGGGAAAACCCTTAAGATTGCGGAGCCAAGAGTTCGCAAGACCGGGCAGCCATCAAGTGTTACCAGAGAGAAAGAGTAGCCTGAGAAGATGAGTGATGAGAAGGACCGCAGGGGGCCGCGAGCATTCACCGCTCAATGGGTTGAACTTTACATGGCAGCCCGAGAGACTTGGACGAACTAAGGCGCGAAATTTGAGAAAAGGCGCTAAGTTGGAAACGAAAGACCTACGAGGAACTTACGGTCGGTCGATGTTCCAAGTCTTTGGTCGACTCTCTTCCGTCATCCAGCGACAGCGAAATGACCCGGATCCGGAAGAATTTTGATCGATCCCGAGCACGGAGCTCGTCGCGGGGACGAGCCTTTCGGGCGAAGAGTCGCTCTGGCGCGAAGAGATCCAGCCCGAGCACGGAGCTCGTCGCGGGACGACGCGCCCGGCGAAAGCTGCCCGGCGAAGTTGATCCATCCCGAGCACGGAGCTCGTCGCGGGGACCAGACGAGCGCTCCGGGCGAAGAGCTGCCCGGCGCGAAGAGATCTAGTCCTCGAGCACGGAGCTCGTCGCGGGGACCAGATGAGCGCTCCGGGCGAAGAGCTGCCGTGCTGAAGTTGATCCGACCCGAGCGCGGGCTGGGACCAGATCTGGAAGGCTATCAAGATCGAAGGGATCGATCCGATCTGGCAGGGGAAGAGACATCCTACCCTTCTGAGTCGTAGTCCTCAGGGAGAATCTTCTGGTCGCTGATAGAGTTTGACATGCTCGATCTGCGTATCCCCACGGTCGGCGCCAACTGTCGACGGTTGGGATATCGACCCAAGTCAACCAAGGTTCTTCAAAGAGGAGATAGGAGACACGCCGAACAACCACGAACGACAGAACAGAGAGGAGAGGTTTTATCCCGATTCGGGCCTCTCGAGAGATAATAGCCCTCGTCCGGCCTTTCTTATATATCAGAGATGAATACAAGAGGTGGCTCGGCGAGACGAACAAGTCTCGGTGAGATTATGGATGTACAGGAAGCAATATGCAAGGGCCTCGTGCCCTCTACATGCCGTAGGGGCCCTATTTATATAGTGCAGAGCAAACCGACCTCTACCAAGGAATATCGGGCGGGCTAACTACGAGTGCGTGTGAACTCAAGACATGCCAAATACATCCCGAGGTAGATAAGGTATGCTCCATAGTCTTGGGGATCACGACTCCTAATCCAATCCGGGAAACCACGTCCGGGTCTTCACGTAGCCGTGCAGAACTTCTGTTCGAGTCGGACTCAAACACGAATCCTAAGCCATTACGCACCGTGCGGCCAGAGGTCTGTTGGCGAGATGCATATGGGCGATAGAACCTTCCAGGAGCTGGGCCTGGTAGGTACATCAAGCTGGGCCGTCAGGGAGTGGGCCATGGCAATGGGCCGTAATTTAATCCCCGACAGTCACCTTTCAGTGCCACCAGATTAATTTTTCCTAAAAAAAATGTTGGGTAGAAATGAAAATTTTGAACTTCTCAAAGTACTATTTACAAACTAGTAGTATTCACTATTCATCATCAAAAAATTCTAATATTTCAGTTCAAATTCAAATTTATATTAAATGCTGATCATATCAAACCATCTCAAATTCAAATTTGAAACAAATCTTGGGCATGGCCAATTTGTGCTTAACCCATTTTGGACCTATCTGTCCTATCTATCTCCATCTCCCTCCTTCTCCCTTGCTTATTCTCTCCCACACAACCTCTCCTTGTTGGATCCCCTTGCCCTTGTCCATTTTTCCATTGGTTACCACCTTCCTGGCGTTGCCCGTTGCTAAAGCCTTGTTTTTTTTTTCAGCGTTACGTACCGTTGCGTACTATTGTAGTAAATTTTGTTATTTTTATATAGCCTATATGTTGGGATAATTTGTAACAATTTTTCGTGACTTTTACTAGTCCTTTCAAAGATTCTACAACTATTTTTTAAATATTATTTTTATTTTTATACCTTTTTTCGAGGGCTCTCAAATTTGCTACGGTAATACTCCAACGCAACAATACATTGAAAAAAAAAAAAGGCCTTAGCGTGCCCTACCGCGTCTACCTTTCTGGCCAACCAATGGTCGTCTCCCTCCATATTGTCCTCCTCTTCCCCGTGATTTCTCCAAGCTACTTCTGTTCTGACATAGCATTAAGAGCCCGTGGTGCCCTACTGCTCTCTAGCCCAACCTCCCATGTGACCACTCTCTCACCGTTAGGCTGCTTCGAGGAGTGCTATTTCCTCTCCCTCACCTCCCCATGCATCCTCCCTCGCTCTCAGCAAGCTCCAATCGTGAGCAATCGGATGCTAACCCTTGAATAGCTTGCAGGAGAGCTCGCCTGCCGCCGCCAGCTGCCATAAGCCCCTTCTTCATTTCTCTTCATCAGCGACTCTCCTGGTTCTCTCCTTTAGTTTGCATCACCTTGCAGGAGAACTCATCCGCCGTTGCCGGCTGCCATATGCCTCTTCTTCATATCTCTTCATCAGTGACTCCCCAAGGTCTCTCCCTCTGTCTTCATCGCCCTAGTGACCCCCTCAAACTTGGCTCCCGAAAGCAATCAGCTAGAGATCCACCGTAGGTCGCATACAATGATCCCCTGTTTCATTTTCTCTTGGTGTTGTTTTTGCCAACTCTCTCCAGCCATCCCTATCCTCAACCAACCCCTTTGTAACGATCCTTTTTAATTTCTTGATTCTCCCCAACTTCTCATTCATGCATGTGTGTATCTAGATCATTGTCTGTCATATATCTTTATCGTAGGGGTGAAAACGGGTCGGTTACGGTTGAGTAGTGACTCATATCGTATCCTACCCTAATTTATTTTTTCGGATATTGGGTCGGATACGGTAAGATCAAAATCAGGTCAGATACGGTTACGGGTTTTGATGGTCGGGTAGAAAATGGATATCGAATACTATACGGACGAATATAAATCGGTTATCGAATACTTAATCGGGTCATATGTAAATTAAGTCCAACTAGCATAATTCAAAACAAAATCCCATATAACATATAGTCTCAACATAGTAGTCTCATTATCTGAAACATCGATGATATCCACGTCCATAGAGCATTCATTTTCAGTTGTTTCGTGGCTCGGACTATTGCAATCCGATCCTCCATCACCATCACATCGTTTCTTTCCATCAGACAAACTGTTGCAAATCAAATTTAAATAATTAGTGTTTCAGTTGAAGAGCTAGACATATGGACTTTATGTGCTACACTTTTGCCGAAAAAACACCTTAAATGTCATGCTTCGATACTGTTCACATGAATAATTGAAAGCAACGATGGTAAAAAATGGTACAATTGGTTAACAATTTAGTTTCCCATTGCATTGGTAAATATCAAATCGAAAACATCTGCATATTGATGTCTGTCCAAAAACAACAATGTGACACAGGTAGTCCCTATATTGGTAGCCTTCTCAATGCAGTTTCTTTTCCTTATAATCAACATAATAAAATTTGGTATGCAACGACATCTTGACACTTTAATCTTGTTAGATGTGGAGGTACTACAACACTCGCATGCCTCCCTAAAAATTTGAGACCATCAAGAAGACAAGAACTCAGAGCGCACCAAGAAGATATGTTTGCTTACCGATCTGCAAACTTGGCGGAGAGCGCACCGAGAAAACGGCGGAGGGAGGGCAGAGGGCGGCGCGGGCGCGACGGCGGACGGGCGGACGTGCATCGTGGTGGCGCAGGCGTCGGGCGCGCGAGCGAAGCGTCGTCGGGCGGCGGCGGGCGAGGCGAGGGGCGACGCTGGCGGTTATGCGGGGCGGCGCGACGGCGGCGCCAGCGGTGTCGGGCGGTCGGGCCACTTCGGGCGGCACTGGCGGCATCAGGGTGGGCGGCGCTGGCGGCAGGGCGGCGCGGGGCTGCCTTGGGACGGCGGCGGGCTGGGCGAGGGCGGCGCACGGCGGCGGCGGGCGAGGCGAGCGGCGGCGAAGCGAGAGAGTGTCGGCGCTGGGCAGCGACGGCAAGGGCGGCACACGGCGGCGGCGGGCGAGGCGGCGGCGACGCCGAGCGAAGCGTAGGCAGCGCTGGCGTCATCGGGCGTCCTTGGCGGCGCTTCGGCCCTCCTTAGGCGGCGGCGGCGCTGGGCGGCGACGGCGAGGGCGGCGACCGGCGGTGTCGGGCAGTGGGTGTGGCGCGGCTGATATAATTGATTATTTGCCTCGAAGTTGATGTGCCTTTGATTATTTGCCCTGATGGCCCATATGTCATAGACACACACGAGGGCAAATAATCGAGTGCATACCAACTTTGGGCAAATAATCAAGAGTGCATCAACTTCAGGGCAAATAATACCGGCTTTCTTACCGGCGTCAACCGAGTCGGGTATCCGTGGGGTAGTACCCTTCCCGTTTTCACCCCTACTTTATCGTATCCTACTTCCGCTTTCGTCCATGCATGGTGCCACCTATACAACTTGCCGCTGGCACCAACTCAGGCATCACATCCATGGGCTCACCGACTCCGACAGCACATCCTTGTGCTTGTCCTCCTGAAGTCGTAGCGACTTTGTACACCCTCTAGGATTCCCTATAGCATGTTAATTTAAGAGTAAATTGCACTGTAGCCCCCGGAAGTTGGCACCAAGTTTCACTTAGCCTCCGAAAGTTGTAAATTACTCTGCCGGCCCCTCGAAGTTGGCACCGTTTGCACCACAGGCCCTGGACCGTTATATCCCCGTTATATGATGACGTGGCGCTGACGTGGCATTAAAAAGCAGGAAAAAATTAAGAATAACCTAAAAAAGTCAGAAAAATCATTAAAATCATAAAAAAAATTTAGAAAAATCATTAAAAAAAAATCAGAAAATCATTAAAAATCATGAAAAACATAAAAAATTCCGAAAAAGCATAAAAAACTCAAAAAAATCATAAAAAATTCAGAAAAATCATAAAAAATTCAGAGACATCATAAAAAACTCGGAAAATAATAAAAATTCAGAAAATCATATAAAACTCAGAAAAATAATAAAA
Organism: Raddia guianensis; assembly: GCA_036346415.1. Taxonomy (NCBI): domain Eukaryota; kingdom Viridiplantae; phylum Streptophyta; class Magnoliopsida; order Poales; family Poaceae; genus Raddia; species Raddia guianensis. Next base: position 21,743,411 of record CM070537.1, on the reverse strand, counting down.
AATTCGGAAAATCATAAAATACTCAGAAAAATCATAAAAAATTCGAAAAATCATAAAAAATTCTGAGTTTTTTATGATGTCTCTAATTTTTTATGATTTTTCTGAATTTTTATGATTTTTCTGAGTTTTTTTATGATTTTTCTAATTTTTTATGATTTTCGGAATTTTTTCATGTTTTAATGATTTTTAATTATTTTCTAAATTTTTATGATTTTTACGATTTTTAATGATTTTTGAATTTTAGGTTATTCTTATTTTTTCCTGCTTTTAATGCCATCGTCGTACGTCATCCTATGACGGGGTTATAACGGTCCAGGACCTGTGGTGCAAACGGTGCCAACTTCGAGGGGCCGGCAGAGTAATTTACAATTTTCGGAGGCTAAGTGAAATTGGTGCCAACTTTCGGGGGCTACAGTGCAATTATCCCTTTTTATTTCAAGCGTCGGTAGTCCGAAGTGGGGCGATGCCTCGTGCAATCCTTAGTATGTATGACCGGGCTATGGCCCATGCCTCACAGTCTGGGACATGGTGGTGCCTCGCACAACCTAGGGCTATGTGCATCCTAGTTAGAACACTTCCATTATCTAGCATAATCCTTTTTTTTGGGGAAATACTCACATATATTAGACCTCGAGGTAAATTTGAAATGCATATTGACATATTGTTTATCTTAATGGGTAATCTTTTTTAGTTTGTGCTATATATACTGCACTGTACATGGATATGACCTTCTTTCATCAAAAGCTAACAAAATAGTGCCATTTGCCAATAAAAACCATCATTGTCGTTGTCTTATGTACATAAAAAAGCCATTAGTTTCGATCAAGAATGGAACGCTTGGTTTAGTTAGACATTAAGATTGCTAAGATTCTTAAACAAGAGTGTCCTTTTGGTACACAGATTAATGCCCAAAACGGCCAAAATAGGTTGTACTGGGCTTGCGGAGAATGGACAAGTGAACTATGTGTGGTTACCAATTCGTTAAAAAGGGGAAAAACATGTAAGAAGAATAACGCCTTGAAGAAGAATTTTGAGAAGACTTTTCAAACAAACTTAACCAATTTTGAAAAAAAAAAACGGCAAACCAGGTTTTTTGGGCAAACTAATCTAGCATTCATTTAATAGTTGTGAGATGGCCAATGGCCAGGTGCTTGATTGTACCCTTCTCCATCGAAGAGTCCTTGTCCCTATTAAACAAGATCAAGCACAAAATTTACGCAATTTACCATCATACTCTCTTCTATGTATTTTATCATTGTTTTTATGGGCTTATGAAATTTGGGCTTTGCTTCCCTCTGGCTGCTTTTCTTTATATAAATGTGGCTGCTGTTATCGGTTAGTAAGGAATGGATGTTGGCGAGGTAAATTTCCCAGTTGCGGTTCAGCAACCAGTTACATCTTTTTTTCACACCGCAATAAATACCATAAGATAAAAATTTAAAAACCTTTTATTTGAGAAGGGAGTCCGTGTTACAGTACATATCAAGCATTCATTGCGGTGTGCAAACTGAGTACGTTCACCCATGGAAATATATAATTTAAATTGGAAATGTCACCAAATTTTCTTGAGGGTTAAAAAAAAAATCAAATTCACAGAATTCAACCGCTTAAAACCCTACTCGATCTTACCTCTTCAATTCTTCCTCAACTGTGTTGGTTCGACACATGTTACATAGCGGCACATGACACTTCTGATCTTTTCGGCACAGAGATAGTATATGAGGACATGCAGAAGTTTTGTTTCACACCCGTCGCCGGATGACATCGCACATGTAGTCTTAAAGGTCTACCGAGAGATAAAAACAGGTCGGATATGATCGAATAGAGATCAACCCGTATCCGCATCTTTTTTTTGTCGGATACGGAAAGTGTCGGATACGAATTCGAATATGAACCTAAACAAATACGGTTTTGAACCGGATATAGATCAAATACAAATATATCTTAACAGAAAAGATTGATGTGACCAACAAGCAAGTATATGCATGACTAACATAAGTACATGACTCATTATTCATGAAATAATTAAATATAACAAAAATCCGTAACACATGAACCATAAGGCACAATAAAAGTTGAATGACCCATGTAATGATGCAGTCTTCATAGTTGACTAGTTACTTGACCCATGTTTAGGATAATTATTCGTATCCGTATTCCAAAGTCGGATACTATTCGACGGATATCCGTATCCGCCAGTCAACCCGTATCCGTATCCGTAAAAAATCTAGATAATTATCCGTACTGTCGTGCCCATCCTTGGCTTACCTTCCAAGGTAGGGTACCGACCATCACTATTTCCTGAATCTGTAACTAGTGCTGGTTACATAACTGTATCATCTTATACATTGACATAATTATTATTACATTTTGACAACTATCATGATCCCATCTTCACCAGGATGCACTCACAATCGATTGCTAGTCCCAGGGATCAATGCTAGCAACTTATGAGCGACAATTTGTTGAACATCATCACACAACCAAAATTAACTAAGAATTAGTATATCATGCAAAAGTAATTGTTCTACAACTACTTATTACAGTTCAAAAATCCAAATATGCAACGGAAATAAATGTATGACGATGCTCCAAATTCGACCCTTGAGTGCAACTAAACCTGATCAAAATCCGGAACAAAATCCTCTTGATCATGAATGTACATCGGACATGTTTCTTCACCTGAATCCAAATTTATCCGCGATATGTATAATGAGTAGATGGCTACCCTGTAAAAATCCTTATGTTGATGCAAGGATAATCAAAAGGACGGGTGGTTATTTTGGACAAACACCTACACTAGTTGAGTTATTATTATTGTTGTAAAACAGTTTTGTAGAAAAATTATAAGCGATATAGATTCCCAAGAGAAACAAGCAGAGCTTGGCTTTTCCAAACCTCTCTGTAAGTTAAGTTATTAACACATGAGACTACCATGTACGACCTACCTCCCCTCCCATGACCGTGGGAACGACTATTATGATAATTTTAACTCTGCAGGGATGAGCACACTTTACCCATAAGCATTGTTGTACTCTTACGTCTTAGCTCTACCTTTGGAGCCTAGACCAAGTAACGATACAAGAGGATTCATTAGTTTCGTCTAATAACACCAGTACCCCCTCTAAGATTTCAACACTCCGAGTTCCCCTCTTGAGCCAACAGACCCAAGTGTCCGATCTTTTCAAAGTATCGTTGTTAATTGGTTTCCCTAATTTCTTAGACAGGACTAGCACATGCTGCACGATATGTGAAAGTTAGCACTTATGGTTGCACTTGTTATTAATTTACATGCTCAATGACACTGTGTGAATGTAATAGGTTCTACCCAGACACATCATTTTATGCACGAGATAACAAAGAAAACTGTAAACATGGTAGTACTCTTGGTTCTGAGAACCTCCTCCTTAATGCTCCTGCAACACTCCCGAGTAGTGAATACACAGACGATCTACACGTGTATGCATATTTGCAAAGAAACAGTCAAACAATCGACATAAAATATAAAATATAAAAATAAATAAAATTATAGGTTATTTATGAAGAATAATGGCTATGGAATTATATAATTTGGAGTTCGGATGCTGCCTAAACAATTCGAAAAAGTTTCGGTTAAATCATAAAATCCCACTAAATAAATAAACCGGTCTATGTGGGTTAAATGAGCGAAAACCGAGCATATCGAGCGGTTCACATGGTCTGCAGGGCGAGCAGCAGCGAAGCGCGTACGGGGGAAACAGCGGAGACACACGGGGATTGGAGCAGCGGCACGGTGGGGCACGTGGCGGCACAACACGAGAGCGACGCGCACGCGGGCTTGAGGTAGCGGGGACACAGGGAGAAACAACGGAGACACACGGGGATTGGAGTAGCAGCGCGGTGGGGCACGTGGCGGCACAACACGAGAGCGACGCGCACGCGGGCTCGAGGCAGCTGGGACACAGGGAGGGCAGTTACTGGCTGTGGCGGCAAGCAAATGGGGCGACGACGAGTGGCTGCAATGGCTACGCGTGCGGCGCGCGCCATACGTGGGAACGCGGCGGCAGGGTGGGGCAGGTCGCGTGCGAGGATTGGTGGACACGAGATTCTGTGCGGCGCGTTCGGCCAGGCGACTGACGATGATGTCGGTGACAATGGCTCTCCTAGATCCCCCGAAAGTTCGGCGAGTTTTGTCTCTCTTGTTTCTTCACCAAAGTAGGTAATTCATGTATCCATATTGACCGTCGAGATGAGCTCTACAACAGGTTGTCAGCTTGCGCGAGGTTGATCTAGATCACCCTTGGGTGACTGCGCCAAGCCTCATGTCCTTCAAGTGGAGAGCTCTATAGGGACCGCATTACAACTCATAAGATCCACCTGCACTACCACACAATGGCATACGTTGTAGTGTTAGGAACCATTTTCGATGGTCGGTGACTTCCCACCATGCATCCTAGATGCACCCGTCCTCGAGGAGCCTTGTTCCGTGGATACCCAGCCTGCCCAACTTTGTTTTGGGCGGCCTAACCCCCCATGCTGCCCTTCTTCGGCTATGGCACCCTCTATGTGATTACTGACGATGTGGGGAGACCCCTAGGGCAGCGCTTGACATTATGCGTATGACTTCGCGCCCCTCTTGTTGCACTACGTATGTGGTGCCCATAGCTTCTTTTCATATGCGTAGACTTGGTCTACTCCATCGCAATTCCCAACCATAACCATATCCAAACCATCCCATCACACACACTGGCATGCTAGGTCCCAAGTTCATCATAATCAATTTATCAATATGTGTACCATTCCGGGGTGCTAGACCCATTTCATAAAAAATTAGGGATTTAAGCGTTGCTAAGTTTTACCTAGACTTAGAAGTCTAAACAAATTTATTTTGTTTTATAAACCCAATTTATCAATGGAATGTGATTTTCAAGGCAATCACTAAGTGAATAAAGAATAATTGATATTATCATTGAATATCATATTGACAGAAATAAATCAATAGATTAAAGCACGATATATCATGATTAACAACAAGTATCATAATTTAAAGAAAGCATGCAATTTGATAATTTAAAGAAAATACTTGTAAAAGTTAGATATCGATATACATGTTTAATGTAGTTGTTTACTCGTACTAAGGAAGGTTCCACCCTTTCCTAATATGAGCAAACTAGACCTGTTCATGGGCAGCCCGTCCCGGCCAGCCCGGCCCTAAAAAGCTTGACCCGGCCCAGCCCTATCGGTGCACCGGGCTGGGTTTGGGCCTATCTCTGAAGCCTGGCCGTCGGGCTAGTCCAAGCTCGGGCTTGAAGAAACAGCTAGGTAAGCCGTGGCTGGGCCAAGCTTCTGGGTTTCGGGCTAGGATTTTGGGTTTTGGGCTAGGTTCAGGCCCTAAACCAAAGCCCGAATGTTGGGCCGGGCCGGGCTCGAGCTTGGTCTCGTGGGACCGGGCCATTTTCAAACCCGGCCCAGCCCGACCAATGATCATGTCTAGAGCAAACATGAAGTGAGAAGGTAGGTAACTCACCTTGATCCTTGGGGTAGCACTCCTAATTGCTAGGGTTCTCCTCAAATGGTCCCGCAAGTCCGTCTGTGTCTAATCGTATGGTGCGAGGAACAATTCAATATAATAACAAAGAGAATCATGATGCATAAAATGCAGGGTGTGGTGTCGGGGAGGCTCTAGACGACTATTCAATTTTTAAATGCCTTTCTTGGGTAACATACTTGTCAAGAAAGTTTCATGAGTCATCCTACGTCTAATCTTTCCATAAAATATCGGGTGTGATGCATGACTATGGAGGATGCTAGTATAAACGAATAATGACTAAGTAATTGTGCTATTTACCGATCATCAATAATAGTATCCTAAATTTTTAATAACTATAGCCCATATAAGAAAATACAGCCTATACTGGTTATAAAATCCATTTTATATGTAATTATTCAATTACATGTATAAGGAATACTCTAATTATTTATCATAAGCAAGAGTATTAGCCTATGTGTACATTTTATATTTTTCATGTGTTGTAGAGAGGATAAACAAATTTATTCTCATTTTCTACGAATTTCTAGAGCTTCAGAACTAATTTTAATAATTACTTCCTCCATCCCAAAATATAAGGTGCAGTTTGACTTCAAAATAGTCAAACTTAGTAAATTTTTACTATAAATTAATCAAATTGTATGCATCGTTAGTATATAAAAGTTGTACCACTATGTTCATATTTCAAAGTGCTTTTAATACAATATCCTCTTTGTAGAAATTCATAATATATAATAGAGAAATTTAACGGTCAAAAATTAATCTTGAAAGACTTTCTCGAAGTTAAAATACGCCTTATATTTTGGGACGGAGGGAGTATATTGCATTCGGCTATTAGTTAATATAAACAAAATCATATAATGAGCTAAAGTAATATGTTCGGTAATATATCCTACTGCATGTGCATAGTTAACGTTTTTCTAAAATCCATCAACATATCTAGTATTTATTTATTTTTTCCATAAGTATTGGGGCTCAAATACTATTTATAATAAATCTATTTGCATTTCTGGATTATCTAAAATCAATAAAACGGAATAAAGAGGCCAGCATAACAGAACGGCCCATCTACAAGCCAGCAGCGGCGCGGCACACGGTGCGTAGGCGCGTGCGCGCGGGCGAGGTCGGGAGGCCCACCCTCTGGACGACGTCAATACGCCAGTGGCTCTGGGGTGTAGTGGTGCTGCTCATTGAGCTCAGGAAGGCGTTGGTGCACTGGGAGCATGTGCGGTGCGGCAGGTTGCAAACCATGGTCTGGTTTGGCAAAACCAGCGACGCCACGGCCATCGGCGAGCTCCGGCACCGCAGGGTGCTCAAGCACGCGACAGGGGGTTCACAGACAATCGTGGCGTGTGCGCGGGCGCAGAGGAGCAAGCAGGGCTCGCAGGCGGCAAGGGTAGGCGGCTCGGGCAGGGATGGCGCCACGACGGCGAGGGGGGCATGGCGGCGGTGCCCTACGATAGAAGGGTGCGACCAGGCGCGTTGGCATGTTCATCGCGCAGACCCTGGCCAACCGGTGAGGGAGAGAGAGGGAGTTGTCGGGAGAGAGAGAGATGCCCACGAGGTGTTTGCCCGAATTTCCTAAAACGAAAGACGAAGGTGTGTGGCTATGATGTGGGTCCCATTAGGGTCGAATTTTGGTCAAATTCAACTCCATAGGATCAAGTGTAGTTCAAACTAATTTCTGGAATTTTATTGGAATTTTCCTCCTAGATTTCCTATTTTTCACCCTTTAGAGCTAGATCATTTATCTATCATATGAATTAATTACATATCTTCTCTTTTCATAAATTAGCTTAAATTTTCATAAAAATGTCTATCTGGACTCGTTTTGTTAAATCCTCTTAAATTATTTTTGGGAATTTTGAGGGAAGATTCACTGTCAAAATTTTGAATTTTAAGCTTTATACACCAAATTTATTAATGCATATGATCATAGTAGCAAAACTACAAAAGTGTTTTTTAGCCTATTGCATCACGAATCCAACTGGTTACGAAAACAGATTTCAAATCACTAAAAAAAATGAATCCGGATCTGATCGGATATCATCCGTTCATATCTCAACACAGCTACATGAACCTACTAATTAAACATTAAAAAGATCCTTCTCGTGGCTTTCATCGGAAACAACAGTTCCTGATGCCTCTCTTTCCAAGCACCTCCAACGAATACAAACATCTCTTCTGTCTCAAAAGACCATGCATCTCCCGTTTCACCCCTCTGCAACATTTTTTTGTATGAGATTTCCAATGTTGTCTCGATATACTGCACTTTAGTTGCTTGTTACTTATAGTGTAGCTACATGACATACGCTTAGGTCCTTGCACAGTTGCACGTACTCTTCGAGTAGTTCACCAACCATCCCAGCAAACATAAATGTACACCAGACAATAGAACTTAATTCCAATCTGCATCTTCTTCAACCTAATGTACATATTTTTCTACCTGAACCTAATTTCAACCTGCATGAGGCACACTAAAACTTTCATATTCCATTTACCTCTCGATTTAATTTTGATTTTAATTATTTCGTATGCTTTGTACATCAGCCAATAAAATTTAATTTCAACTTGCATTTCTTTAACCTAATGCTTAATTTCAACCTGCATGGGCCACTGAAACAATCATATTCCATTTACCTGTCGATTTATGTTGATTTTAATTATTGCTTAATCTTTGTTTGCCGCATACAAGTAGTATTCGTGACCACGCATCATTTATCATGGATGGGAGAAATGTGTCAGACATCACTAGCCTTGTGCTGTATGTTTTCTTTCCAACATAGTTGCCTTCCGAAGGCGAAAAAACTATTGGATGTAGATAGCTAAATTATTTGTGTGCCTTGCCACCCTTTCCAACTAGAAGTGTTTGTTCCATGAGATAGAAATATAAATAAAGGATTGTTGAGAACTAAGCCAATTGATCGTTGCTCAGCAGTTCTCATGCGTTTTCGGAATTTATTCATTGAAATTATTAATAGTGAGTATGCTAGAGTTTGTGTCGAATATGTATATGAGTCGGTGAAGGGGAACGCACAATCTATACTAGAACAAATTCAAAATTTTTTACGCGGACACTCAAGACAATTATGCAACTAGGGGATTATGGATCGTTATCCTTGACAGGCGGTTGCAGTGGAAGTTGAATCAGAGAAACCGTCATGTGCGTCGAGGTACAAGAAGTAGTTATTCACGTACGTCCTGATCAACGCCGAATAGGTCGCAACCTGGGTCGGGAACGATCTCCACTTGTTGGGAGGGAGAAGCTCGACGAAGCTCAAGCTGAAGGTCGACAAGCTCGGTGAGGCTCGAGCCGAAGGTCAGCGAGGCTTAGGTAGGCTCGGAGAAGCTTGGGCTTGATCTCCTCTAACTCGAGGTCTGCCGATCAGCAGCACGTCAGCGGTAGCGGCATCGCCTCTAAAGATATCCACACGTCTAGGAGTGGAACGCCGCATGTCGACGTGTTGCGCCGCGTTGTGCAACTAGGGTTTTCTCGGGAGTGGGAGCAGCGCGATGGCTAGGGTTCAAGGTGAGCTGATTAACTTAACTTAGCCACACCGGCCCAGGTCTCCTTCTTATATAGTCGTGCTAATGAGCTTCTACATTAGCAGCCCATTAGGACTTTGAATACTAAGCAGATCCGTATCCGTGGGCAAAACCCACTCACGGATAAATTCGTTAGTCGTGTTCCAATCTGTTAAGTGTTTGACCCGTTAGGTTCATGTGCAAGTCGGCCGTGAACCCAGAAACCCGCTTTCCAATCCACGGATTAATAATGACACCTAGTACATATTGATCCCTCGAATTTACAGAGTGATTCTCATCGATTGAACCTTGATACAATCACATACCGATCCTTTTACCGCATGACACCAGTCAAGCACAACACAAGATGTGTGCCATCCCAGTGACAGCTCGACCATTCACTCATCAATGTAATGGATATAAGTTGTGATTAACCATTAATTACATTGTCACGGCCTCACATTTTCTTTATTCATTCTCACGAGTGTCCCAGAGGTATCTATCTTGTTATCAAGGAGGGGAAAATTATTCCATCTTGATCTATCACATCCCTGCGCCATGTTTTGTGGCATAACTATAAGTTATCTTTATAGCTACTCAATTACAAAGTAACATTTGATAACCCCAAATTATACGACTACACATGCTGGGACTCTATGATGAGCTCAGGTCTGAGGACCATACAGGCGTACCACTCGAGACAACAATCTGATGGCACTTCTAAGATAACAATCTCAGCAGTGTCTCGGAGTAGTCAATACAACAATCCATGCTTTCTAATATGTGTCCATGTTATTTAATTGATATTTCCATATCTATGATATGTGAAACAGTACCGTCAATCAATACATGTGCTGATCAAATCATTACCGCTCCTCGTAACGATATGGATCAGGGATCATTAAGAATAATGTCACACTCACAATTGTGCTTCACAACCAAATCGTACTTGATAAACAAATTCGTGACATTTATTCAAGAACCTATAATCAAAGTTATCAAATGTACATGAACAAATACGTATTACAACCATCTCATATGGTTGATGATCCATGTGACACACAAAAGGAGTGTTTCTCTTTGTACAAGGCTAATGATTTTGTATCAGTCTACTTGGGTAGTGACACGGTTTATCGTGCCATTGGAGTTGGAGCCATAAAAAATTATGATGTACGGAGGAGTTGACCGATATTTTAGGGTGTGAAGCTTATGTTAGGACTAAGGAGGATTCTTATTTCGTTCTCGACCTTAACATGATGGAATGGTGTTCTTAGATTTTGCAAATGGAAGGGCCGTCGGGATCATAAAAGGTAGCAAGGCTGCAATGATCGGAGAGACGACAATGCCACATTTCTATAGGTTGCAGGGGAGTTGTCTATTTTAAGTGCAGGAAGTACTATTGTAGGTAGAGTCATGAAGAAGCAAGAATGCACAAGATAGAGGTATTTGTTTCGAAAAGACGATTTATCAAGTTAGACTCATCAGGTTGCTCGAAGTAAGCTGCAAAGTACCAACTCGAGTCCGAGTACATGGTGTTCACGCAAGACGTATTCAAGATTTTGGTGGTGAAGTCGTATTCACCAAGGTGGAGTCCGTTATAGTTTGTGTTGAATAAGTGCATAAGTTGGTCATGTGGATTTTTAGTTGCACTGGACAGGGAAGGGTTGTGTTAGGGTCGGAATCATATCCTAAGCCTCTGATATAAATAGGGAGGTGCCTCTGGTGCTACTGTTTTTGATGACCTAACTGTAGCGTGGGACGTGCAGGGGTCAGCGGTCGGCTTGTGGCTGCAACCAATGTGGTCTGATGTGCTCATGCTAATTGGGAAGGAGCGTTTACAGTTAGTGCCTCGCAGACGTTGGCAGCAATGCCGAACTGCATTACAAGATATTGTGTCTCCGAAGTCATCTAGATCTTCCGTGGCGATTGAAAGCCAAATAGTGTACGCACACTTGTACACCTTGATATTATTGCAATTTCTATCATGTGTTCGGAGACACGCGTGTGATTGTGTGTGGCAGGGTAAGTTCGTGCATGTATTTTTCGCAACCTCTCTAAAAACTGAAGGATCGTTCTCTTCTAATTTGCTCTATATTTCTCTAGCAAATAGTCAATAATTGTAAGAAACACCACTGAGCAGTCGTCGGGCGTTGCTTCCATCAGACGCTACGGTCGAGCGGAGACCCACGAAGCAGCCGAGACCACTCTTTTATGCATCCATGTCTTGGTTCATTCATTGGACGCCTGCTTTTTGAGAGGGTGGGTCATCCAATCAAGCTAGCATTCCAAAGGGTGTATAACTTTGTTTGACTTTGTACGTATTTTTAGGCAGGATGTTAACCTTAGGAGGCAAATCCTTTAGAGAAACTATAACAGTCCCTCTATATATCCCCTTTAAAACATTATTAGCGTCCCCTCTATTTATCCATTTAAAATTCCTTCACAACTTACATTACCCTCTAAAAAGATTCCTTTCCTATAGCAACCCTTCTATATCGGTTACAATATTATAAAGGGCCATCTAGGTTTCCTCTTATGAGCCACAACAACCCGTTAAATACCTTACCAGACAATCCAATTGTTGCTTTTCACTACATGAGTTCTAGCGTGGTACGCAACTTTTTGTGGCCCTATTCATCATAGTTTAGGTAGAACAGTTTCTATGGTCCTCCCACAGACGTTTGGAACTTTTTGAATTGTCTTTCATCTACGTAGTCTCACTTCCATTACACAATATCTACTCTAGCTCATCATTGCGAAAATCCCCCAATGTATCTTCGAAATAACCGTATTGGGTAGCTAGAATTAGCCGACTCCCAAATTCGAAATAATTGATTGAGCTACACCTCATCCAAAAACCTTCATCGATCATGGAAAAAAAAACTAAATTTGAGCTAGATCCACATCTTTAATGGGAGCTATGTATTAATATAACCAAACTCCAAACATACACAAGTATTTTGCACCCTACTTCAAAAATTGATGGAGCTAGATCTAGATTCAAAAACCTTCATCGATCATGCAAAACCCACCCTTTCTCTAAATCTAAAACAAGAAGACAACTACATCTAACCACAAATAAAGTTAGAATGATGTTACTAACTTTCAAACACTTGGATTGGAGTAAAATCACCAAATTTTTAAAAATTTGGAGAGCACCTCCCCCACCAACTTGTTTGGGTGCCTCTTTGTTCTTCTTGCCCATGGCAACATCAGGAGGAAGAAGAAGCAGACTGGGTTCAAATAGTGCTTATGATATTTACTACTGACTTAAATCATGAACCGGTAGTGAACGTAGCACACTATTATCAGTTTGTACCAAAAAACGGTAGTGATTGTACACTAAGAATTCACTAGCGATCCGTGGTATGAATCGATAGTATATAGTGTTGTGGCATTACTACCGGTTCGTGGATATAACCGGTTGTGGAAACTTCAAATGACCTTGTAGCCGTTGAACCGGTAGTGATTCAACCATCATTATATGTCCGCACCCGATCTTAGTAGCTAGTGATAGTTCTCTAATGCATCCTTTCAGCCAAATTTTAATTTTGCATCCGTAGTTGCATCGTCGATGACCAAGTATTTACAGTAGCATGTACACGAGTGCAGTGAGTTTGGCCGATGAATCTATTTCATCTGCCACAGAGTACACGTACGAACACGCACACACGTATACATACATACGTACATATATACGTATAATGAGTGTAACTCCTTATTTTGAAATAGTACTTGACATTTGTAATTATTCCTCAAAGTAAAAATAAATGTGTGACATTTTCTAAATTCCAGATTGTCCGGTCCGGCCCTTTGCGTCTGAAAATTATTCAGGTGTATATACTCATTAACCAGGGTTGCCAGGTCTAACCAGGGACGTACGTAACAAATTCCCAGAACATGCTCGATCCATTGCATGGGCTAACTGCTAGTATCTATGTAGGATGAAATGTTGACGCAGAAAGGTAATATATGACCGTTTCTTTTGGAACGTATCTTATGAACACTTGTAATTATAGTAGCCCTGTTTCTTTGAGCTGATCTGAACAGCTGAATGGCTGAAATGACTGAATTTTGAGCGCTTCTCTAGATAATCTCGAGATTCAGATCCATTTCATTTGACTTTTTTTAAAAACGTTAGGACCCACCTTCAGAACAACGAAAAAACAGACAAAAAAACTTAAATCATTTATCTTTTCAAAACGTAGATAAGTCGTTAAGTTGTTAGGACGTTAAGCTGTTAAGCTGATAAGTTTTCGGGTAACGGTACTTGGTTTCATAACCCAAGGATTACATGTAGACAAAATGCAATACTTTAGTAACTAGAATAAACTTTTCCAGCATACATTATTTACAGAAAATTGCACATGCCCCTAAACTTGTGAATTTTAGCTACCAAACGTTAACTCTACACTCTTAGCCCCAAGACCTCCATTTGTAATCGTTGTGTTGCCCAAAAAAAAGACATGATTCCGTTAAATACTGAGATGTCAACTGCTTTTTTTAGTTGATTATGAAGTGGTTGTCATGCATGTGCGTCATCGTCCCGCCCCCTCTATCTATGGCCTTATACGTTTCAGCTTAACGTAGCGTAGCGTAGCGTTTCAGCAAAATTTGAGAGTATTTAAAAAGTGGTTCAAATATTATAAAAAATAATTTAAAAATAGTTTTAGGATCTTTATGAGAACTACTAAAAGCCTGATAAAAATCATTACAAATTATTACATCAAATAGGCTATATAAAAAAGATAAATTTTGCTGAAACGCTATGCTACGCTACATTAAGCTGAAATGTACAATGCCTATGTAAACAAATTCAACTTTGTCAGTTAATTTGCAAATCGAAATATGATGTACAGCAAAATTTTGTCCTCAATTTGCAACCCAAGATGCTCGTCACATCCTAAGACACCGGTTCTCTTTTATTTTTTCAGATGAATTATACGCCTATCACCGGCCATTCTAATAGAAAATCTAGTGTACGCCTATCACCGGCCATTGTAATAGTGTTTTTGCTCCTAGCATTGGTACCAAACGAAGCTACAACTTAGCTGGCCGCTGTTACCGTCGCTGCGGGAGCGCACGTACGATTCGGCTTTCTTGCATCGTTGTGCGGAGAAGCTGGTAAGGTGAGAATCGATGGTTAATTGGTTGCTGTTTACTGTTCTTACCGTGATCGGGGCTGCATGCTGGTGGCCATGGAACCGCTGGCAAAATATGGGGACTGATCCTGATATTACTCAGCTTCCATCAGTACAGTTCCTGTTGCCTTTCATTCCTAGCAGATATATCAAAATTTGCACCATACACTCATAGACGGGATCAACCTATGGATTCATCTTCCACCACACTTGTAGGGCATTCTCTTCTGCATTGTTTGCATTACTGAACTCTACGTCGTGTGCAATATATACACAATCACATCTGTGACGGTGTAACCAACATATTAAAACATATCAAGATTGATACAACCACCTAGCTAGCATTAAAAACTATTTAGTACGCTCACTACATTAGATCATCGAGAGAGATGCTCTAGCATTAAAAACCTTTTAGTACGCTCACTACATTAGATCGTCGAGAGAGATGCTCTATCCCGCGGGTAGTCAAAGGAAGCCCTCAAGTGAGCTCTTTCTCGACGGCCAATTTTAATTTAGCCCTCAAGAGAAATCGGAGTATCTCTTGATGCCTAGATACTAACTGTTGAGAGAGAGATGGTGGCCACGGACACCAATTGGCTGCATCTCTCTAGACCGCCCTAGCAAGCCGTCGAGAGAGATGGGCACCACGGATGCCTGTTGGCTGCAACTCTCTCAACAAACGGATGGGAGAGAGAGGGGGTCGGGAGCCAATTACCATTAGCTACTCTCGATGATTATAGGGGTGGTCATCAAAAGTGCTAGGATTATAGATCTTGATCGGGCTTTGGGGACTTAAGGCAGCCTTGTATCGCCAACGACGCTGGTCTTTGCTAGCGCTATCGAGCCAGTCGCGCCGTCGCCTCCTCCTGGACACCGCCACTGCCACTCGTGTCTCCTCTGGGCCCTGACGCCACCGTCGCCTTCTCTCGTGTTGCCATCGGACACCACTGCCATAACCCCCGTCACCGCTAGCATTGCTCGAGCTTGCCGCCTCCACCCGCGCATCTACCAAGCCCCGCCGGTTGCACGCACTCTAGCTTATCCTGTCATCACCCGCCCTCATCAGGCCAACCCCCTAGTCCTAGCCCCACTGCCACCACCCACACTACATCCCTATCGTGCCGCCTCTCGCCCGCGTCGCTGCTCACTATTTCTTGCCCTAGGAGCCGCCTACTTCTACATCGAACTCGTCTATAAAAGGTACATTTTCATGCTTTTTTTAAAAAAATTTGGCAGTGTAGTCTCTATGGCGCATGATTAGTCGAAACTAATTATGGCTATTTGCATTAAATATTAATGAAATCAGGAAGATATAAAAAATCTAAAATATATTAATCATTAATGAAATCAGGAAGATATAAAAATCTAAAATATATTAATCAAAATAGGTAAAATAGTAATAATATGAATGAAATTAGGAATAATAGTAACAATATTAACAAAATTAAGGAAAATAGTAACAATAGTAACAATATCAATGACATTAGGAAAAATTGTTGTTGTTTTTGTTGTTCTTCTTGTTGTTGTTAATGAAAATTGAAACAATGTCTTCCTCAAAAAAAAAAAACTGAAACAATGTCTGAAATGTGTTATGTCTATTTAGTTGTCGAATGAGAACTGAAATATGCTTGCCACCTAGTCGTACGTCCCCCATTCGAAAATGGCACAACTCATTGAACACGGAGGTGATTTGTTGTGTTCTCATACAAGTTATGGTAAGAGTTTCCGAATTTTTCAGTGGACAACCATGTAAGGGCATCCCATTGGACAACCGACAAATGGCCTGTCAAGTACAATTCATTGTTGTACCGGTGGGTTCAAGATGAGATTTTTCACCAGTGGATGAATGATTTGATGGATCTGTTGATACACCTGTCTGTAGTTATATTTAATTGCAATTTATCAATAAATTGTAAGAGCTTTTAGTGATTAAAGTTATATTTTGAAAATCATATCAATGTTTAAAATGACTACTATTTTATAATATTGTGATAACCAATCGTTCAAGTGTGCTAGCTATTTCTGTATGTTTGTGTAGCATGTATACACGTCCAGTAAATGTACATCAAGATTCAAGCAAAATGTGGCAATGTAAAGTTGAAACATGGCATTTCTTCAATGGTGCGATTTTTCCTGTTTGCGTGATCGTGTCTATTAGACCTACATCTCCGTTAATCACGGTCCGAAGAATATTTGGGTATTTTACTGCGTCAAATTGTACTCGTTTCCAACAGTAAAAATAATGTTGCTGCTGGCACTTTAGTATGATAATAGCGCCCATTATTTTTTTTTTTGTCAAATCGTTTATTTTCTGCAGAAAATCGTCATGCACAGTGTTCTGCCTGAATAATGTAAATCGATAAGAATTGCGTTGCCTCGTATTTTGCAGAGAGAAATAATGTCTATCTAAATGTCGGTTATCGTCAGCTCATTTGACTTATTTGTCTATTTACTTATCTTTACTTATTTTAAAATAATTTGATTTTTCGAATTCCTCTTTTTTCTATGTATCAAAGGCTTTTCTAAAAGCTCTAAACAACATGTTAAACGAAGAGCACTCACTTTTGATTTTATTTTAAAACACTCTTAAAGTTTAATATAAGTTAGATAAGCAAAAGGCAAGTAAGATAAACCAACGAGAACAAAATGTCACTGACTTCTTCACTGAGTATCTTGATGCTCTTCCATAGAGAAAAGTAGATAGATCAAAAGCGTATCTCCATATTTTGCATCTTGCGGAATGAAAGACCCTAAGACCTTGGTTATGATGGCTGATGAGTTCTTATACGACCTGTCATGATCAGCTGGTCGATCAATTTCTGGAGTATGTACATAATTAATAGAATTATTCAACAACAGGTCACTGTACTCCCACTACTCTAATTTGATTTGCCAATATTCTTCTGCTACTCTAATTGATTTGTGGTGAGGAGCCGGAACAATCCTTGAGATGACAGAGCTAGAGAAGTACTTGAGATGATAGGATTGAAAGAGCAGGACAATAGAATGGTGAAGGCACCACAAATCACTGGAATCCCGCAACAAAAGTTCCCGATGCCTCCCTTTTCCACGGATCTTCATACGCCGCTGGGCACAACAATATTCAAATATATGTCTTCGTGCTACCTCTTAAAACTCAATCAAAATGGTGAACTTTGGTTACCATGCATGCGTGGAAGTTGAAATGGGCGGTATTTATCACGAAACTTTTCATTCAAAAATAAATACAGCGCATCATCAATGCGCACCACTGAATATAAAGAAACACACTTTGCACGCTATGAAATATTGGAAAAGTTTTATGGACCCTATCAATTAGTATAGCAGCTTTGAAGGTTCCACCAAACACCTTCAGTAACGTTAACGCTATGGACGGGAACCATGAGCTGTACGGGAGATTTGTCACTGAACATTTCTAATGATGTGGCATTACAGACTAAACGGATGGTGTTGCTCATCATGCTGAATATTTTGTTTAGGCCTTGTTTGAGAAGATCAATCCTGACCGGGATCCCTAAGGATTGAAGACGATTTTCAACTAATCAATTACCAATCCATGGGATCCTGATCAGGTTTAACCATTTTCAAGCGAATCCTTAAAGCTATTAATTTGTTGATTATTGCCACCTTTTGGTTGGGCTGTCGCTCGTTGGGTTTGGGCTAGTCGTCTTAGCCCGCTGTATGCTACTCCCGTCTCTTGTGCTCGTCGGGTTTTCATTAATTACATTATGTGATTAGGCAACAGCTCCTGCCTTTAGCTCAAGAGCATACATTTTGTCTTGCAACAAATTTTTACGACCACACTAATTAACATGTTCTCGCTTTAGTTCCAGAAAACTTTACTTTTAGACTTAATTTAGTCAAATTTTAAAATTTTATGTACAGATTTTTTTTCCGACTATTTGAATTGGACACATAAAAGTCTTACATTTAGATTTATCTCAAAAAACATTTTATAATATTATAAGTTTTGCAAATTTTATAAATAAGTTGTAATTATAATTAGTAGTTAAAGGTACATTTCGAATATAGTATCAATATCTAAGGGGGCGACTAGGGGACGGGATCCCGTCCCGCCCTCGTCCCGATGGGATCCCACCCCCAGCCGCCACGTGTCCCCCGCGCCTCCAACCCGCTTGCCTCCCCACGCCTCGCCCACTCCCCAACCCGCTCGCTTCGCTCCCACTCGCTCCCGCCCGCCGCCTTCTTCCTCCGGCCCGGCCGGCGGCGCCGCCGCCGCTTCTTGCCGCCGCCCGCCGGCGCTGCCGCCGCCGCTCCGCCCCGCCTCCCGCCGCCGCCATGCCGCCGCCGCCTTAATGGACGGGACGGCGTGGTCCCCACCGACGCTGCCCACCCGCCGCTTCCCCGGCTCCGGCGGCGCCACCGCCGACTCCGCCGCCGCCGACGAACCCCACCCACCGCCGCCTCCTCCGCCGCCCCGACGAACCCCCACCCACCGCCGAACCGCCGCCTCCCCGACCTCCCTCTAGACCCGGAGGGAACCCAAATGTTCCCTAACCCGAACCCTAACCCGGCGGCGGCGAGGTCGACGGCGGCGACGGCGAGGTCGACGGCGTCGAGGTAGGCTCTCCTTCCTCCTTCCTCCTCCTCCTCCTCCTCCTCTGCACTGGCCTTGGCGCTGGCGCTGCATGAGCTGGAGCGCGCGCGGGCGCTGGGTGAGCTGGCGCGCTTGCGAAGGAAGGGCGGGACACGTGTCGCATGGGGAAGATATCCCGTCGGCGCGCCGACGGGATACCGTTCCTAGGAATTCCTGATATCTAAAGCGTCATGTTTTTATACACCGGAGCGAGTAAAATTATAGCCATAGATATCTATCTTGTAGGATAGCACGGTATAGGAAGTGACAGGTCTAATGATGTGGCATTACAGGCTAAACGGATGGTGTTGCTCATCATGCTGAATATTTTGTTTAGGCCTTGTTTGAGAAGATCAATCCTGACCGGGATCCCTAAGGATTGAAGACGATTTTCATCTAATCAATTACCAATCCATGGGATCCTGATCAGGATTAACCATTTTCAAGCCAATCCTTGAAACTATTAATTTGTTTATTATTGCACCTTTTGGTTGGGCTGTCGCTCGTTGGGTTTGGGCTAGTCGTCCTAGTCCGCTGTAGCTACTCTTTCCTTCCCTTGTGCTCAAGACCATACATTTTGTCTTGCAACAAATTTTTACAACCACGCTAATTAACATGTTATCGCTTTAGTTCCACAAAACTTTACTTATAGACTTGAGTTTAGTCACATTTTAAAATTTTATGTACAGAAATATTTTCCAACTATTTGAATTGAACACATGAAAGTCTTACATTTAGATTTATCTCAAAAAACATTTTTATAATATTATAAGTTTTGCAAACTTTAGAAATAAATTGCGATTATAATTAGTAGTTAAAAGTGCATTTCGAATATAGTATCAATATCTAAAACGTCATGTTTTTATAGACCGGAGGGAGTAAAATTATCCCAACGGGTCTGCTATGCGCATCCGCCCGGACCGTGCCGACGACGCCGCCTAATCACGCCCGACACGCGTCCATGGGCCGCCATTGCCGTCGCCGCCGCCGCCGAAGCGTCGCGGCGTGTGTCTCCGTGGGACCCTACCGGGCGCCGACGCCACCATGTTCACCCCACCAGGATCTAGCCATGGTCGCTGACATACGGGCCCGGCCAAGCCGTGGGCCCCGCACGTCAGCCGCAACCGCTTCGAACGCCGCCCCGCGCGCAACGCGTGGCGACACGTGCCACGCGCAAACGCATGGTGATTGCGCCGAAACCACTGACCAGTGGGTCCACTGGCCACGTCAGCGCCGTGTTGGCCCTACAGCCACGTGGCGTGCCACGTGTCATGCCATGTCAGCCCTGAACCGAGCCTACTGCCACGAGGCATGCCCTTCAGCTAGCACGTGCCATGCCACGTCACCATCCATGACCCAGCCACAACCACGTGTCGTGCCACATGTTGCCACGTCACTGCCACTTGTCGCCACCTGTCGCCACGTCACCCCTGTCCAGTGAGCCTCGCTTGTCACCATTGGGCGACATCGACCTGGGTCCCACTGTCACCAGATCACACCGGACCGCCCGTCTTTGGGCCGAGAGCCAAGTCTTCGAAAGAGAGAGTTGGGCGGGCCGGTTCTTTCGGTTTGGCCCAAATTAGGGTTAATTAGGTTTTTCTTTTTTTTGAGAATTTTCTATTTAACCCGAAACTTTCCCGAATTGTTTCGGGTGCTCCGTAACTTTAAATTAGATGATTTTAGAGCCTAAAAATTAAATTTTAATCCTAGAATTTTTCTATATATTTATTAATTATTTTTTCTGTACTCATTTTGTTGTTGTACTACCTTTTCGTTTTCCACGTTGACGGCGGTTGTGACTATTGTGCCGATTGTTGCCCGGACCTGGTGTGGGACCCGCAGAGCGTGGATTTCTTTGAAGGCAAGCATAGTTACATGTTTGCGCCCTAATTTTATAATCTGAACTGTTATTTATTTTTTATGGACTGTTGCGTACATTTAGATCAGGGTATGAGTTCCTATACGCATTAGTCTTCTATTATTGTGCCTTGGCCTCTTTTGTGAAACTGTTGTTATTTTTCCAAGCATATCCTTCACTAGATATGTAGGACTGCATTGGGATTCACTATAAAATATGTCTTTGCGAGGCATATGCTTCGTGATGGTGTTTTTGTTAAAACCTAAACAACTAAAACTAGTGTAGATTGCTTACGGGAGACCCAATTGTGATGTTCCGGGACTGTGGTGGAGATTTGAGGGACTAGTCTAATAAGGACCCAAGCTTGTTTACTACTAGACCAAACCATACCATACAACCACTTGTGCCTTCGGCCCTGGCTTAGTACACTACGAAACCCAATAACCGCTTGCTCGTAGGCTGTCCAGTTACGTTTCGTCACTTTTGCCCTACGAGGAGGCTTGCAATCTCCCCTAAGGGGTAGGTGCGTCCCTGAGACCGAATGGCTTAATTGGGGAACGACCCACGGGTGGAGTCCAGAAGTAGTAGGCGCTCTACCGCAGCAGACACACGTGGAAACCAAAAGAGTGAGCGTAGTAGGCTAGAAAAGTCTTGTACCGTTTCTCCTAGTGGATGAGACGGGGCTTGTGGAGAAACTTGTACACACTCTGCAGAGTTAAACCTATCATGATAGCTGTGTCCACGAATATGGACAGGATGGGAGGTTTGCACTCGTAGATTCACCCTTTTCAATAATAAACCTGACTAGAATAGGCTGGGATTGACCTAGTGCGAGACGCACCTTTTGTTGAATGTTGTAAGATACTATCTATGATCATGCATTCACTTAACTAAAACTTAGTCAACTAAAATTCAACTAGAAAGGTTTTGGGTAAAATAACTTATTCCCCACCTTTGCTCCTGCACTCATACTTAAGGATTGTTTGCTGGGTAGGCGCGTACTCATTAAATTTTCTGTGGACATATTTATTCAGATTTCGGTCAGGACCAGGAGGCCCCTGATAGGGGTGCACAAGACTAGAGAAGGTGTCCAGGTCGATGCTTTGGAATTTATCGTAGTTATTTGATTTTTCTACTCTAATGTTTTCTAGTGCTTGTAATTTAATTCCTCCTGGACTATTTAAACCGGTATGCCAGTTCCTCTTGTAATAAAAATGCTACTGTTTTACCTATATTTCACTTTAATTAAATGTACTATGATGATTCCACCGTATTGTCCATCACAAGATACTAAACTGGGATTAGTATCATCTCGTGGTATTGGATTTCCTTTACAAGTACTGGGGTCACGACACGATCTTATGACTCTTTTTTATGATTTCCACTAAGGTGTGTCTTCTTTAGATCGTTGATCTATGGAGTTACAACATTGATACGGAAAGTAGCTAATGCTACAAAAAAAAATAATGCAGGCCTATTTGTCTTTTTAATGTTAGCTTTAAATTTTTTACTAAGGTTGATATGAATTTTAAAAAATAGCTTACAATATAGTTCAACAATACAAACTGCTTTCATGCTTAGATGTTATATCATTGAGGGTGTGATCATTTTACATGAAACAATCCATAAATTACACATGAAAAAACAAAATGTTGTCACTTTTATAAACATAACTATGAGAAAGATTATAAATTTAAGTGGCCCTTCCTACAACAAACTCTTTGGATTAAAAGTTTCTCACCAATTTGGTGTAATTGGATTGATAATTTTGTTTATGGGAAAGTGTTGCACTTAAAATAAATGATGATTTTGGTCCTCCTTTCCAATCTTGGAAAGGTTTGACTGTTTGAGACAGGGGATCGATCCTCTGTCTCTTGTTCTTTTTAACATAGTGGCTCATATGTTAGCAGTTTGATCTCTGAGGCTTAAAGACACATGGGCTTTTTCAGGGTGTAGTTCCACATTTGGTTCAAGATGGCCTGTCTATTCAACAATATGCAGATGAAATCATTCTAATTTTGAAACATGACCTTGATCAAGCTAAAAACCTTTAATTAATTCCGAGTGTTCTTTAATAGCTTTTAGGCCTTAAGATTAGTCATCACAAAAGTGAATTTTTATGTTTCGGGGAAGCTAAAAAATGTGAATCTCTTTATACAAACCTTTTTTTTGTTGTGATAATGGTTGTTACCTCTTTCGTTACTTGGGTATTTATATGCATAATGGGGGACGGCTATAGATTGAAAAGGGGTAGAGGACCGTTTTGAGAAGAAGATGAGTAGCTGGAAAGGGAAGCAATTGTCTTCTGGTGAAAGATTGATGTTAATTAATTATGTTCTTAGCAGTTTTCCCATGTTTATGGTGTATTTATTTGAGATTCCTTGTACGGTACTTAAGAGATTGAACTTTTATCGATCTAGATTTTTCTGGCAAAGTGATGACCACACACAAAAGAAATATAGGCTGGCTAAGTGGAATGACTTTTGTTTACCAAACAATTATGGGGGTTTATGAATTATAAACCTTGATCTTCGTAATAAATGACTTATCAGTAAATTGTTATTTAAATTAATCAACAAGGAAGGTATTTGACAGTAATTACATATAAATAAATAATTAAACAATAAGACTTTGACGCAAGTTGATAGTCAGCCAAAGGATTAATATTTTTGGAAGGGTTCGAGGAAGATTAAGGATGAATTTTTGTCACGTAGATATTTTAAAGTCGAAGATGGTGTTAATATTCGTTTTTGGGGAAATGTGTGGATGGGAGGTGTTAGGGCATGTACAATGATGCAGACAGCTGCTGTCTCTAAAGCATTGCCATGTCACCTACAGACGGCTATATAGACAGTGCATACAATGGGTAGTCTTTACAGCTGTCTATATAGTTTAATAGTTAAATAGAGTTTAAAATTTATTGTTATCAAAGGGGCTATAAATTTAAAACAAAAAATAAAAAAAATTTAAAAATTAAAATAAATAATATATTATCAAAATTATAAAAAAAAAAATTTAAACTTTTTAAATTTATGTGGCAAGTGTGGTCTAGTTTTGTTCGAAAAAATGTCAGGAATCCATTTTTGAAATCGGTTCGGTAATCGAAAATGCTAAGAAGTAGATATAGCAAATAGTAAATCCGCAAAAGAGTTTGCATGTACGTGCTGCATGTACGCAAACTGGGTTGTCCACTCCTGCTAGCGCTGGAACGGCGAATGCTTCGGCGATTTTGTCTGGGAGCACGAGCCATTGCTGTCGTCTCCTGAGGCGACGACCTCTCTCTCTTTCCTCATTTAACTCAGTACACGTAGGATGAAAACGCTGAGGTGGCAGTATATAGACGACTCATTAATTGCCGTTGTACATGCCCTTAATATTCATTTTTGGAGAGAGGTGTGGCTAGACAATGGCCCACTTCACGAGTAGTATCCTCGTATTTATTCGATTGTTCGTAAGACCATCTCCAACCATTTTCTCTTCGTTTCATTCTCTTCCCCATTCTCTTCCCTATATTTTATCTCTTTATTTCTTACCATCTCCAACAGAATCCCTTCGAAGGGATTTACGTAGAGATTGGAGAGACAATCTCCTTCTAAGGAGAATGAAGGGAGAAATCTCTTCACGAAGAGAACAGTGAAGAGAATCCATTGGAGCTTCAAAGAGAACCAAAATCTCTTCGCGAAGAGAAAATAAGAGGTGAAGAGACACCGTTGGAGATGGTCTAAGAACCATGCCACCGTAGTAGAAGAGTTGAGCTCATGGCTCTCTTCCATGGTGTTTGCCGAAGGAGTCTGGTGGGACCTGCAAGGCTGCAATACTAACCGATAGGATCCATAAAATCTTTCATATATTTCATATTGGTCAGAGCATTTCTTTATATTCAGTGGTGGTCATTGATCATGCATTGTATTTATTTTTGAATGAAAAGTTCCGTGATAAATACTGCCCATTTCAGCGTCCACATGGTAACCAAACTTCACCATTTTGCCCGGGTTTTATGATTGTCCTGTACTCCCTCCGTCCAATATATAGGGCGTGTAAAAATTTTCATCAAAACACAAAGAAATGGTATTTAAGAGATTAAATCATCTTTAATTATCTCGTTACTCGAAGCATCACAAATTAATCTTTAATCTTTTGCTTCTCTGCATGTAAGCATGCATCTTCTTTCCATGCACTTAATTAATAGTTTTAATAGCTAAAGTAGCTAAAGCTAGCAAAAGCATGCACTTCATAGTGTGAATAGCTTAACTAGGAGTTAATTGCTCGTCTTTTTCAAGAAAATAATGAGAAGACGTTTTATATTATGGGACAACTCAAACAAAATTTATATGTCCTATATATTGAGACGGAGGGAGTATTTGAAGATTGTCGTGCCTAGCGGCCTACGAAGATTAGTGGAAAAGGGAGGCACCAGGAACTTCTGTTGTGCGATGGTAGTGTCTCTGGGCACCTTCACCATTCTATTGCCATACTCCTACAATTTCGCCATCTCAAGTAGTACTCAAGTCTATCATCACAAGTACTATCCTAGCTCCGTCTCTACAAATTTGGAAGTCCAGATTCCCATGGCAGGTCATAAGAAATCATTGGCAATCAGTCAGGGACCTAGGGTCAAGACGCAAAGCATGCGGTTACAATGCTGATCTCTCTATTTCTCCTTCTATCAAAGAGCATCGAGATATTCAATGAGGCAGTTGACTGAGTTAGCATTATTATTTCTCTAGCTACAACTACAAGATACGAGGCAATGCAATTCATATCGAATTACAATATGCACGCAGAACACTGACGATTTTCTGCATAACATAAACGAATTCTTGGAAAATAAAGATAGGACGCAAAGTATTATTATTATGTCCTGAACAGAGCAAATCCAGTAGGTTACTGGATAAGCTATTTGAAGAAATTGTTTTTTTGCTCTTGCTTATTTAGGGATTAAATCACAACTAGTAGTAAACAAAAATAATTATTTTATACCCATATTTTGTAAGAATTGTTGCTGCAGGATAATTTTAAAGAGGGTAAATTAATTGCATATTCACATGACATAAGCATATAGGCATACTTTCCCCCAAGTTATTATTACCCAACTAATATAAAACCTTGACCTTTGCTCAAGGGTTTGGATAAATCAAACCACAAATAATTCAATAAATTTAATCGTAGTGCCATCCACTTGAAAACCATAGGAAAGCCTTCGCTAAATCATGCATCATGTTAAAAGAATTTATCGATATTTATTTGGCTGCTTGAATGTTCCCTGATTTAATTAGATTACGAGGGACAGGACCCTGAGGAATCCGACAACCTTGCTGACGATCCCGACTACGAGGAGGGCCTAGGCCAGCCAATACTCTAGATCATACTTCATTGCCTATATTTCTGCAAATGTTTATGTTACTTTAAATTATGAGATTACGCATGCTTTACTTTACCAAATTACTTATTTGTAACTACGTAATGTGTCTAGTTATTTCCCCATTCGCGTAATTGTGTTAATAAGCACCAATCCCATCATTGAATTTATTTCCAACCTGTCACTTGTTGCTTAAGGATCTGATATACTGTCTCTGATTAATAAATCACTTGAAAATGCTTAGCCATGGCTGTCTAGGTCAAAATAGGTTGATCCTTGCCTATCAACGCTTACGGTATAGACATGACGGATTGATCCTATCAACGTTACAATGGCATAGCCTAGCTATCAACGGGGTAGTGGCATAGCTGATCGCTAAATCCTGACTATCAACGTAATCGGTATAGACGGGAGAATTCTCATGCACTTGGGTGTCAGGTCTGCCTAAGTGCAAAGTACTGTCCTTTGGACAATGATTATTACACTCTGTTCATACTGAGGATCCGAGGATCCTGGCCTTAGTTGAGCTCAAGGGGATCACGCCTCGCTGCGAGGGTGAGTCTGCCGCCGCTTAGGAAGACATACGCCTTGCGAGGGTATGGTCTTGCCTATTGGAGACGGTACGAGGTACCGGTCTGCCTGTTGTTTGGGGACCATGACCACCGGGATGGCTTGGATCCGCCGTGTTTGGGAGTACGAGGTGCTGCCCTGTTGTTGAAATACCCCTGTTGATGATCTGATTTGCGTATATAGCACAATACGTCCTTGTTTTGTAAAATGGCTAAGTCATAGGTTTTCTATTATTATGGTATTACAAAATTGGCATTGTTGCAAATAAAATAACCCAGCCCCACCAAAAAGCCTAGTAGCATTATTTGCATAAGGTGGGGTATTTGGCTCGCAAGCACGGTTGGTGCTTACCCTCGCCTACTTGAAATTTTTTAGGAGAAGACGATGATGATGACGCCTACGAGCCTCTTGACGAGGAGGACGTCCAGGAGGATAACGAATAACTGGCTATAGGAGGACTTCAGTTGCTTGCCTCTTTTGGGTTATGGAAGGCATAGCTTCGAAGCGCCGCCCCTTTTTGGCTTTTCCGCTGTATCAGGTCCTGTAATAGGTTCCGCCTTTTGTATTGTAAGATTTGACCTATACGGTCCCCCAGACAAATGGAGCCTCAATGTATTTTGAAAGACAACTATTATCTGTAATAAAGTGCCCTCGAGGGTCTCCTATATGAAATGATTCAGCTCCTTGTAAATTCGTGTTGCATTAGCAGGATCCTGATCTAACGCAGACTACACGAAGGTCCTGGATTCCCATAAAAATCCGGGTCTGACATGTAATTATAGTAGCTGGTAATATATGTTGATTATTCTTTTGAGCTGATCTGAATAGCTGAACGGCATAAATGACTACATTTCAAGAGCTTCTCTAGATAGTTTCAAGATTCGGATCCATTTCGTTTGACTTGTTTTTTAAAACATTAGAACCCACCTTCAGAACAGCGAAAAACAGACTAAAAACTGAAATCATTTATCTTTTTAAAACGTAGATAAGTCGTTAAGCAGTTATGACGTTAAGCTGTTAAGCTGATAAGTTTTTGGGTAACGGTACTTGGTTTCATAACCCAAGGATTACATGTAGACAAAATGCAATACTTTAGTCTGTAGAATAAACTTTTCCAGCATAAATTATTTACAGAAAATTGCACTCCTAAACTTGTGAATTTTAGCTCCCAAACGTTAACTCTGCATTCTTAGCCCCCAGCCCCCCAGACCTCCATTTGTAAGCATTGTGTTGCCCAAAAAAAGACATGATTCTGTTAAATACTGAGATGTCAACTGCTTTTTTAGTTGATTAAGTAATTGTCATGCATGTGCGTCATCTTCCGCCCCCTCTATGTAAAACAAATTCAACTTTGTCAGTTTGCATATCGAAATATGATGTCCAGCGAAATTTTGTGCTCAATTTGCAAACCCAAGATCCTCGTCACTTGCTAAGACACCGGCTCTCTTTTATGTTTTCAGGCCATTCTAATAGAAAATCTAATTTACGCCTATCACCGGCCATTCTAATAGTGTTTTTGCTCCCAGCATAGGTACCAAACGAAAGTACAACTTAGCTGGCCGCTGTTGCCGTCGCTACGAGAGCGCACGTACGATTCTGCTTTGTTGCATCGTCGTGTGGAGAAGCTGGTAAGGTGAGAATTGATGGTTGCTGATTGCTGTTCTTGCCGTGATCGGGGCTGCATGCTGGTGGCCATGGAACCGCTGCCAAAATATGTGGACTGGTCCTGATCTTACCCAGCTTCCATCAGTACAATTCCTGTTGCCTTTCATTCCTAGCAGATATATCAAAATTTGCACCATACACTCATAGAGGGGATCAACCTATGGATTCATCTTCCACCACACTTGTAGGGCATTCTCTTCTGCATTGTTTGCTTTACTGAACTCTATGTCGTGTGCAATATATACACAATCACATCTGTGACGGTGTAACCAACATATTAAAACATATCAAGATTGATACAACCACCTAGCTAGCATTTAAAACCATTTAGTACGCTCGCTACATTAGATCGTTGAGAGAGATGCTCTAGCATTAAAAACCTTTTAGTACGCTCACTACATTAGATCGTCGAGAGAGATGCTCTATCCCGCCGGTAGTCAAAGGAAGCCCTCGAGTGAGCTCTCTCTCGACGGCCAATTTTAGTTTAGCCCTCGAGAGAAATCGGAGTATCTCTGATGCCTAGATACTAACTGTTGAGAGAGAGATGGTGGCCACGGACACCGATTGGCTACATCTCTCTAGATAGCCCTAGCAAGCCGTCGAGAGAGATGGGCGCCATGGATGCCTGTTGGCCGCAACTCTCTCAACAAACAGATGGGAGAGAGAGGGGAGTCGGAAGCCAATTACCTAGCGTACTCTTGACGATTATAGGGTTGGTAATCAAAAGTGCTAGGATTATAGATCTCGATCGGGCTTTGGGGACTTAAAGGCCGCCTTGTATCGCCAACGATGCCGGTCTCTGCCAGCGCTATCGAGCCAGTCGCGCCACCGCCTCCTAGATCCTGGACACCGCCACCGCCACCGCCACTCGCGTCTCCTCTGGGCCCCGACGCCACCGTCGCCTTCTCTCGTGTTGCCATCGGACACCACTACCATGACCCCCGTCGCTGCCAGCATTGCTCGAGCTTGCCGCCTCCACCTGCGCCTCTACCAAGCCTCGCCGACTGCACGCACTCTAGCTTATCCCGCCATCACCAGCCCTCATCTGGCCAACCCCCTAGTCCTAGCCCCAGTGCCACCACCCACACTGCATCCCTGTCGTCCCACCTCTCGCCCGCGCTGCTGCTCACTATTGCTCGCCTTAGGAGCCGCCTACTTCTACATCGAACTCGCCTACAAAAGGTACATTTTCATGCTTTTTATTTTTAAAAATTCGGTAGTGTAGTCTCTATGGTGCATGATTAGTCGAAACTAATTATGGCTATTTGCATTAAATATTAATGAAATCAGAAAGATATAAAAATCTAAAATATATTAATCAAAATAGGTAAAATAGTAATAATAGTAATAATATGAATGAAATTAGGAATAATAGTAACAATATTAACAAAATTAAGGAAAATAGTAACAATATCAATAACATTAGGAAAAATTGTTGTTGTTTTTGTTGTTCTTGTTAATGAAAATTGAAACAATGTCTGAAATGTGTTATGTCTATTTAGTTGTCGAACGATAACTGAAATATGCTTGTCACCTAGTTGTACATCACCCATTCGAAAATGGCACACCTCATTTAACACGGAGGTGATTTGTTGTGTTCTCATACGAGTTATGGTAAGAGTTTCTGAATTTTCCAGTGGACAACCATGTAAGGGCATCCCATTGGACAACTGACAAATGGCCAGTCAAGTACAATTCATTGTTGTACCGGTCGGTTCGAGATGAGATTTTTGACCAGTGGATGAATGATTTGATGGATCTGCTGATACACTTGTCCGTAGTTATATTTAATTGCAATTTATCAATAAATTGTAAGAGCTTTTAGTCATTAAAGTTATATTTTAAAAATCATATCAATGTTTAAAATGACTATTATTTTATAATATTGTGGTAACCAATCGTCCAAGTGTGCTAGCTATTTCTGTATGTGTAGCATGTATACACGTCCAGTATATGTACATCAAGATTCAAGCAAAATGTGGCAATGTAAAGTTGAAACATGGCATTTCTTCAATGGTGCGATTTTTCCTGTTTGCGTGATCGTGTCTATTAGCACCTCTTCTCCGTTAGTCACGGTCCGAAGAATATTTGGGTATTTTACTGCGTCAAATTGTACTCGTTTCCAACAGTAAAAATAATGTTGCTTCTGGCACTTTAGTATGATATAATAGCGCGCATTTTTTTTTTGTCAAATCGTTTATTTTCTGCAGAAAATCGTCATGCACAGTGTGCTGCCTGAATAATGTAAATCGATAAGACTTGCGTTGCCTCGTATTTTGCAGAGAGAAATAAGGTCTATCTAAATGTCGGTTATCGTCAGCTCATTTGACTTATTTGTCTATTTACTTATCTTTACTTATTTTAAAATAATTTGATTTTTTGAATTCCTCTTTTTTCTATATCAAAGGCTCTTCTAAAAGCTCTAAACAACAAGTTAAACGAAGAGCACTCAGCTCTTGATTTTATTTTAAAACACTCTTAAAGTTTAATATAAGTTACATAAGCAAATGGCAAATAAGATAAACCAACGAGAACAAAATGTCAATGACTTCATC
Source organism: Raddia guianensis (assembly GCA_036346415.1). NCBI lineage: Eukaryota > Viridiplantae > Streptophyta > Magnoliopsida > Poales > Poaceae > Raddia > Raddia guianensis. The sequence goes on along the minus strand of CM070537.1, from coordinate 21,712,614 downwards.
ACTGAGTATATTTGTTGAGTGAATATTTCGAATATTTTTGTGATGAGGTGATTTTCCAATTTACTAATATGGAACTAATGATTTTTGTGAGATTTTGGATATATATATGATTGATCTTGTAGGAAAGAAGAAAGGAGAAAAGAAATAAGGAAAGGAAAGAAAAAGAAAAAGGAAAAAGGAAAAAGAAAAACGTGCACAGTGTGTGCATGCGCTGTGAGGTGTATGCATGCATGTGCTGTGTGCATACTGCATACGCATGCAGTGCATGCAGCGGGGCAGGCGGCCCAGTGCGGCTGGGAGGCAGCGAGCAGGAGGCGGGCGTCGGCGGCCAGCAGGAGGCGGCCCAGGCGCTGCGGCCCAGCGCCAAACCGACGTAGACGACAATAAAATTTATTTTTTAACCTTTTTTAAAAAATTATTTTAATTTTAATCCCCGAGCTGAAGAATTTGCAATCTATCTTTAGTAGCACAGCACCCGCTGGCGGCGGCAAATTTGCCGCCAGCGGGATGGCGCGCAGAGGTTGCTCATACCGGCGGCCCGTGGTTACCGATAGAATGACAAGTGGGGCGGTCTTGCCGCGCCATCCCGCTTGGCGCGGCAGCATGTACTTGCCGCGCCATCCCGCTTGGCGCGGCAACATGAATTTGCCACGCCGAGCGGCTTGGCGCGGCCAAAAGGGTTAGATTTGAAAAAACTTTTGACCCGGGGTTAAAAATAAAATATCTATTTCAAAAGGGTTAAAAATAAAAAATTTGGCCGTAGACGAACCGACGTATTTCACTATAAAAGGAGACGAGAGGGTCGGGATTATAGGGAGGAAGCAGGGGTTCCACGTGTAAACGACGGCTACGAAAATAAGGGAGATTAGAGAATGATTTGAGAGGAGTAGAAAGAGAATTTTACAAGGAAGAGAGGTAGATGTGCGAGGGGTTGTGTTAGATTTGCGTGTCAGAGAGACGAAGACGCTAGGAGGCGTGCTGTGAGTCAAGCAGAGCAAGGTAACACGCACTGAGCAGTCATCATGCTTTCATTGTAAAAGGATTTGTTTGGGGAGGAGCGCCCAGAATCATTGCCCCGCAGAGTAGGCAGGTGCCGAACTGCGTTATCAAACGTGTGTCTCCGGTACGAGTTCTCTAATCTTGCATGTGCTTGATCTATATCAATCGATTGCTTCCGCTTAGTTAGGGGTATTTAGCGCCTACGATCCTACAATATTGATGCTCTTCCATAGAGAAAAGTAGATAGATCAAAAGCGTATCTCCATATTTTGCATCTTGCGGAATGAAAGACCCTAAGACCTTGGTTATGATGGCTGATGAGTTCTTATACGACCTGTCATGATCAGCTGGTCGATCAATTTCTGGAGTATGTACATAATTAATAGAATTATTCAACAACAGGTCACTGTACTCCCACTACTCTAATTTGATTTGTCACTATTCTTCTACTACTCTAATTGATTTGTGGTGAGGAGCCGGAACAATCCTTGAGATGACAGAGCTAGAGAAGTACTTGAGATGATATTAGTAGGATTGAAAGAGCAAGACAATAGAATAGTGAAGGCACCACAAATCACCGGAATCCCACAACAAAAGTTCCCGATGCCTCCCTTTTCCACGGATCTTCATACGCCGCTGGGCACAACAATATTCAAATATGTGTCTTCGTGCTACCTCTTAAAACTCAATCAAAATGGTGAACTTTGGTTACCATGCATGCGTGGAAGTTGAAATGGGCGGTATTTATCACGAAACTTTTCATTCAAAAATAAATACAGCGCATCATCAATGCGCACCACTGAATATAAAGAAACACACTTTGCACGCTATGAAATATTGGAAAAGTTTTATGGACCTTATCAATTAGTATAGCAGCTTTGAAGGTTCCACCAAACACCTTCAGTAACGTTAACGCTATGGACGGGAACCATGAGCTGTACGGGAGATTTGTCACTGAACATTTCTAATGATGTGGCATTACAGACTAAACGGATGGTGTTGCTCATCATGCTGAATATTTTGTTTAGGCCTTGTTTGAGAAGATCAATCCTGACCGGGATCCCTAAGGATTGAAGACGATTTTCAACTAATCAATTACCAATCCATGGGATCCTGATCAGGTTTAACCATTTTCAAGCGAATCCTTAAAGCTATTAATTTGTTGATTATTGCCACCTTTTGGTTGGGCTGTCGCTCGTTGGGTTTGGGCTAGTCGTCTTAGCCCGCTGTATGCTACTCCCGTCTCTTGTGCTCGTCGGGTTTTCATTAATTACATTATGTGATTAGGCAACAGCTCCTGCCTTTAGCTCAAGAGCATACATTTTGTCTTGCAACAAATTTTTACGACCACACAAATTAACATGTTCTCGCTTTAGTTCCAGAAAACTTTACCTTTAGACTTGTGTTAATTTAGTCAAATTTTAAAATTTTATGTACAGATTTTTTTTTCCGACTATTTGAATTGGACACATAAAAGTCTTACATTTAGATTTATCTCAAAAAACATTTTATAATATTATAAGTTTTGCAAATTTTATAAATAAGTTGTAATTATAATTAGTAGTTAAAGGTACATTTCGAATATAGTATCAATATCTAAAACATCATGTTTTTTATAGACCGGAGGGAGTAAAATTATAGCCATAGATATCTGTCTTGTAGGATAGCACGGTATAGGAAGTGACAGGTCTTGCGGGAAGTCTAGACATCTCCACGTGCATTCAGGATATCACACAAGCTGATGTTGTTAAGTTAAAACTTCTAATACTTTTCAAAAAAACATGTTTCTTAACATTCATTTCTACTGATGGTCATGATCTATGTTGTGGTGTGTTGTTGTGTTAGTGGAGAGTGGTATGTCTCATCTATTGACATCAATAATAAGATTAAGTTTTACCTCCTTTAATTGAATGGTTTAAGGATGAAATCTATCAAGTTAGCACAATCAAAAACAAGTTCTTAACGGTACTATTCACAAAAGAAGAAGTAAAGGAGACCGTTGTTTGACGAGAAAAAAAATTTCGATGACGTCAATCGGCCCGTCACCCTTGAATTATTTATTAATAATTTTTGCGGCTCAATCCGGCCTGGAATCAGCCTGGCCCAAGTTTGGCCCATTATTGACAAAACCTAATTACCGGCTATAAAAGGGGATCAACCCTAATCACAAACGGGAGGAAGGACAGGAGCCGGCGGCTAAGGAAAAAAAAAAAGCTAAAGGGGAAGGGGGCACCGCCCCTGCCCATCTCTTTCCTCCCTCGTCTCTCTCTCTCTCTCTCTCTCTCTCTCTCTCTCTCTCGAGCACGGGCACGGCGCGCGCGCCGCCCCATCTCTCCTCAACGCCGCCGCCTCGGGCCTCTTCACATCGCCGCCGGACGGCCGTCGACGCCGCCACCGTCTTCAACCCGACGCGCCCGCCGCAAGCGTCCGTGCCCTTACATCGCCTCGCTCATCGCCGACGCCGCTTCGATCCACGCCACCGCGTCCGCGCCGCCACGACACCGCCTCGGCCTCGCCGCCGACGCCGCCTCCACGACGCCCCGCGCCGCCTCGCCCTGCTGGCGCCGTCGCCCGGCCCGATCTCGCTGTCGCGCCCGGCGCCGCATACGCCGCCACGGCCTCGATCTGCGCTGCCCATCTTCTCAACCCGCGCCGCCTCCAAGACGCCGCCGAGCCGGCGCCGCCGACGCCGCCTCGCCTCGTCTCCTCAAGCGCTGGCGCCCGCCTCGCCACGTCGCGCCAGCGCCGCCGACGCCTTCGGATCGGCGCCGCCCTCGCTGCTTCGCTCCGTCCGGGCGCGCCGCCCGCCGCTTTCCTCCACGCCGACGCCCAAGGACGCCGCCCCTGTCTTCTCAGCCACGCCGCCGAACGGGTCGGCCCAGTGCTACACCACCTTCTTCCCCTTGGCATGGCGGCGCCGAGGCTCCTACACGCCGGCAGCGGCGCACGGCCTCCGCGTACCTTCCTTGGATCTGACGCCGACCGGCTTGGCATGGCTCCGGCGACGCTCACCTCGGCTAGTCAAGAACGGCAATGATGTCCACGGCTCCGAACGGCTGCAGGCACCCCCTAAAGCAGCGGTCTCCACCATCTCTCCTACTGCGACGCCATGGCACGATCACCAAAGCAAGAGTGCGGCTGTGGCGACCCCTCAGATCGGCCTAGCTTGGTGCGACGGCTACACGACCTCAGCCTGGTGCGGCGGCGGCGCCCCTGCTCCACGTGCCCGGCGACAGCCCCTGCTCCTCCATGCTCGGCGGCGGCGGCAAGAATGACGGCGTGAGGACTCCAGAGCGATGGCGTGCATGGGTGGCGGCGGGCTCCCCGATCCCAATTGGCAAAGGCGGCGGATCATCTTCTCCAACAGATGGGTGGCGGTGTGCTCCCCCGATCGAACGCATGGGTGGCAGGCGTGCTCCCCCAAATCCTAGTCAACATCGGCAAACATGGGTGGCCGGCGTGCTCCTCGGATCTCGACCTACAATGGCGTATGGGTGGCCGGCATGCTCCCCGGATCTCGATCTATAAAGGCGACGACTTGATCTTCTTCCTCAAGTACATGGGTGGCGGCGTGCTCCCGGTCCACGATCTACAAAGGCGGCGTTAAGCGTATGGGTGGCAAGAGCTCCCCGACCTCAAGCCAATGGCGTTGGCCGAATTGTCTTCTTCCGTTGGCATATAGGTGGCCGGCGTGCCCCCTGATTCTGATCTGCGAGGATGGCGATGGGTGGCTCAGAGCTTCCCCCAAGCAGCAGCCACAGCGACGGCCTTCGGCCCTCCTTCCCACGGCTCCCCTCAAGCGACGAGCAGCAGCGCCCAACTTCTCCTCACCCGACGCGGCCGGCATGACGGCGTCCTCGGCGTCAAGATGGCGGTGCCCGACCTTCTCCAACCATGGCAACGTCCTGACCTTGGCCCGCGCAACAACAATATCGTCCTCGGCCCGATGAAGACGGAGGCATGTTCCTCGTCTTCCCAACACGCGGTCGATAACGGCTCGGCCGCCTCTACTTCGGCATCTCGAGGCTCGACGTGGCCCTCTCCTCCAGATCCACGCGAGGGCATGTTCCCCCGGGCGCCTTTAGCACCAGCACGCGGCGGCCATCTACTTCCAACCATATTTCAGTCCAAGCGGTGGAGACCGGTTTGCCTCTCCACCATGCAAGGCCGTACTCGCAGAACATCCGATCTGCAAACCAAGAGGATGACATCGACTCGTTATCTTCTCCAAGAACTCCGCCAACACCGGCGGATCGATCTTCACGTCGACTATGACGGAATACCTTCCGCTCCGATAAACTCCGCCCGAAGGCAAACAAGACCCTGAAGGCCAAACAGTATCGCGGAGACCCCAATTCCACGGTACCGACATACCTCCTACCGACGGACTTTCCGCTAGGAGGTTCCAATAAATATCAAGACGATGATGAACATCCCATCAATGGTATCGTGGAGATCCCAATTCCGTGGTACCGCCCAACTCTTCTGATGACGAACATCCCATCAATGGTATCGTGGAGACGATGACTCCAACGATCCTGGAAGCCGTTCGACGATCTTCTCCAACGACTTCACCAGCATTGACGGAACCTGCCGTCACATCAACTTAAACGGAACACCGTTCCGATAAGCTTGGCCCCGAAGGCGAACAAGACCCCGAAAGCCAACGGCATCGTGGAGATCCCAATTCCACGATACAAACCAACTCTCCTGACGAGAATATACCGTTAAGGAGGAACTAAACAACATCAAACTGAGTCCCGATGGTGAACAAAACCTCGAGGATTCACGGTGACGTGAAGATCCCAATTCCACGGCACCATCTGATTCTCGTGATGACGAACATTCCATCAAGGGTATTGTGGAGATCCTAGTTCCACGATATCGTCGGCGTTCTCTTGATGACGAACATTCCATCAAGGGTATCGTGGAGATCCTAGTTCCACGATATCACCAACGCTCTTCCGATGACGAACATTCCATCAACGATATTGTGGAGATCCCAGTTCCACGATATCACCAACGCTCTTCCGATGATGAATATTCCATCAAGGGTATTGTGGAGATCCTAATTCTGCGGTACCGACTAAATCTCCTAACGAGAATATACCGTTAAGGAGAATCTCAACCCCAACTATATCAACTCCGGTGATCAAGACTCGTCAACGACAAGTCCAAAAGCCAACAAGCGAGAACATCCCTGATGACGCAGCGAAGCCGTCAACTTCAACTCCAAGCCGAGCGCTAACCGTGCATTCCCCAAGTTCGACTACTCCAACGTGAAGCTTGACGAGGATAAGTTCAAGCGACACGGGCGGGCATAGCCAAATATCAACGGCTGTGCTAGGCATTACATGGGCCCTGGTTACCCCATGTATTCTGCCATCGTCAATCAATCCACCATCCACCAAATGCACGGTGAACCACGAAGCAAAGAGAAGAAGAAGACAGCCCCAGCAACTTAATCGGAGGTGTTCCGCAAGCTGGCTTGCGGATGTAATTAACCGGGTGTCCTTTCGAGGTCCCGGGATTCAGAATCCGACGATCACTTGAACAAGAAGTCTAGCCTACCAGGCTACAGATGTCTAGCCAACCTGGCTACGGAGCGCAATACCAACAAGGAGTTGTACTTCATTGTGACGATGAAATATAAACATCCTTGTCCCCTTTTCTTTTGTGTATTTTCGACAAATACACTGCACGCCCAGAACGCTGCTTCGCCATGAATTTGTGTGCGTCACAAATTTGGCACGCTCGGTGGGACTTGGGTCTCCTCCCATCTCTGCCGCTAGGGCTTGAAGTTCGCTTCGCCTAATCCCTAGGCTCGAAGCACCTTCGCCCTGTTCTTCTTCTTCTTCTCTACCCTAATCCATCAAAAGGGACGTGGTCCTAACCAAGGATGCCCCTTTTCATCGCAGAAGCATTCGACTTCGCCATGGCTTTCATGTTCAGCACCTTTGCACCAACCGTCACCATTCAGGAGGGCTCGAGGATCTTCTTCCCTGACGCTAAGGACGCGCACCTTGATGAGCTTCAGGTTGTTCGCTAAAGCCGCTATAGCGGCCTCGCCGTGATGACTAAGGCGAGGATCTTCACCAAGCACTCCGAGGGTCACACTGGGGCACACTTGCTTGCTCCACTTCAAGCAATGCCGATAGGTCATACTTTCTTAAGGCGAGTTCACGATCATGAAAAGCGCAAGATCCGCGCAAGAATCACCGAAGGAAGCTGGCTAAGGTGCAGCGGCTTCACCAACAAATTTGGCACGCTCGGTGGGACATGGATCTCCTCCCATCTTTGTTGCTGGGGCTTGAAGTTCGCTTCGCCTATTCCTTAGGCTCGAAGCACCTTCGCCTAATTCTTCTTCTTCGTCTCTCCTGCATAAAGGAGTATGGTCTTCAAGGTGGCATCTACCGCAACAAAGGCCAGGGCACGTCGAATCAATGACTCCCTGTCCCTCAAGTTCAAGTGTGCCCATCCACCATGGGGCAAATCAAGGAGTGCCATCAACCCAAGCCTTCCATTGGGGGCAAGGCGCGCCCCTGTGAAAGAGGATCCTAAGGCCTAGAGGGGGTGTGAATAGGCAATTTTAATTTCTTTTCTTAAATTATTCTTAATTAAGCAACAAGTTAAGAATGACCCAATCCTAGTTGCAAGTCAAGTAAGCGGAAGCTATAAGTAAATCACAAAGCAACTATGACATGGCATTCAAATGAACACAAGCAATGCGAGAGAGTAAATGCGGAAATTAAATGAGAGAGTGACACGGTGTTTGTTTGACCGAAGTTCGAGCCGCAACTCCTACTCTCCGCTGAGGCTACCTTTGCGACAAGGACTGCTCGCCTCGAGCCACCGCCTCACTCACTCCCGGTAGTCGCTCCGCCACTCCGGCGAGGTGGACTCACACCAGTGCACCGACTCGAGAGTAGCCACACGCCAAGGCCTACTCCCAAGCCCTCGCCCACGAAGGATATTTTCGAAGTAACAAGTTCAAACGCCCGATCATGCCGGATCAAGGACTTCCATGAAGCTCGGTATTGGGGTTTGATGGATTGTGGCTTTCGATGATTTGTGGGTGGAGGAATGGCTCTAGATCACCTAATTGATGAGCTATGAATGTGGTAGGTGAAGTGGAGCAACAAACCTCAAAATAGCCACCACTAGATAGGTATTTATAGCCCTAGAGCAAAACTAGCCGCTGCCCTCGAAAAGGACAAAAGACTAGCCGTTACACTCTACGGACGCCGTCCGACAGAGCGTCATCGCTCAGCAAAAACAGCTTATCGGACGCCGTCCGTCCCCACGGACGCCGTCCGACAAGACGGATCGCATAGCGCTAGAAGCACGGACGCCCAGACGCCGTCCGGCAGCAAGCAAATCACCAAAATTAGATTTTATCGGACGCCGTCCGTAACGACGGACGCCGTCCGACGGTGAGTGTAAAATTGAGTTTGGGCTGGTGGACGCCGTCTGGATTTTCCAGACGCCGTCCGACAGAGAGGAATTTCGCTAAAATGTTAGGGGAAAAATAGGTGGGTTTCTCTCTCTAGAAATCTCTCAAAGGGATATTTGGGTATTTAGATGTGGTGGACTACGGATACCGAAGTTTTCAAGAATTCAAAAGATCCGGCATAGTCCGAGATATTCAACCCTTTTGAAATCCGACGAAAAACAGAAATAAACCTAACTACTCTAATCTATACGTGACCTCTTCTCTCGCCTGGGTCACGCATCAAATCTCGAGCAGACTCACAAATTGTCGCCGCTCAGATAAGGGTTTTGCAAAAACGCCGAGTCTTCGCTAGGGTTCCGAGAAGTCCAAAAACCCCCTAGCACTTTATATTAATTAATTTGACATCAATGCCACTAATAAAAATTAGGGCTCAATGATGCTCACAATCTCCCCCTTTGTGGCACTTGATGGCAACCCAAAAGAGAATAAATTTTTGAGCTGCAAAAAGGGTTAGTGCAATACAAATATGCGAGCAATTATAATAATTAAGAAACCACAACTCGACCACAAAGGTGTGCAAATAAAGGAAGCTCCCCCTAAATTCATGCATAAATTAAATTTAGAACCCAACAAGGTTCAAATGTCATAAAACCAGCCAAGCTAACAACCACAAATTTCAACGAGTATCGAGGCAATAAAAAATATTACAGGTAAACACAACCTCGATCTCACTACCCACTACTAACCCTCTACTACTCTCTAACTTCTCCCCCTTTGTCACCAAGTGACACAAACGGGAAAAGATCCTACTCTTGCTGATCTTGGTCCATGTCGTCGCCTCCGTCATGTCCGCCGCCTGAAGAAGAACCCAGATCTCTGCGACGCTTGTACAAAGGCATATGTGCTGCAGAGGGTACCGACCGAGGAGAGGATTGATCATCAAAGAGCTGGGTCGGAGGAGGATTTTGCAAAGAAAAGTTGAGATGGCGAGCGATTTCTCCACCAGTAAAATGAATCTTACCAGGAGGAGGATATGACTGTGGTGGAGGCACAAAGGAAGGTGCAGGCCCGGCAGAAGGATATACCCAAGGATGGACTGGTGGTGGGTAGACAGGTGGGCGAGGGAACTCCTGACGCTGCTCATAAGCCTGATAACTGTTGTGGGCATGAGAATACCAAGCATATGGATTTGCCCCTTCTGGCACTGGCATAAACATCGCTCCCATGTACTGCACAGCTGACTTAAATTCTGCGAACTCATCTGCCAAGTACATCTGCTGCCCTGCCAGGTCTGTCATCTCTCTCAGGGTGGTGCCAAATCTTCTTTAACCTCGCAGAAAATTTTCATATCTCAGGCGCAGCCCCTCATCTCACCTATCAAAGCATCATACCACGGAGGAGGGATTGCTGAAGAGGAGCTCGCACAAGGTGCTGGCACAAATGGCTGCATTGGGGCAGCAGGAGCAAAGACAGGAGCTGGTGGAGGAGCATCATCACTAGGTCTAGCCAACTTGGGCTTGCTCCCAAGAGAATTCAAGAAGTTCTTCATCTGATGCTTTTTGATTCTGTTGATCCAACTCCTTACTTCGTCATTTGTTACACGCCTCGTCACGAGAGCAATAGACCAATATAGGGAGCTAGAGGTAGTGCCCTATTAACTTCTCTCAAGATGGCGCTATCAAATTCTCCCAAGAGGGTAGCTCCAACATTGATGGTCTTGCACATCGTCGAAGAAATAACATGAACCACCGCAAATGGAAGAATTCATCGCGATTGCCACCTCGAACAAACAATGTGCTTCGAGTATAAGATTAATAAGGGCGGGGCTCGTCAGAACCGACGGTTGCCTTATCAATACTAATTTCTTCATCATCAAGATCCGTACATAACCGACTTCACCAAAGGAGGATATTTGCCCTCCGAAACCATCTTCATAGCACACCTCATTCAAATCGGTGCGAATCTGAGTTCCCAAGGCGTGATTCATCTCGCCATCGTGATCCTTTGAACTTTGTCCATCAACTGAATGATAATAGTTTGACTCTGTCTCGCCTTCGCAATCGGAAGAGTGGCAAAGAACTCACAGTTCCTCTCTTTGCTCCAGTCAACTTCTTGTTTGAAATCAATTCACCAAACCAGAGTGGAGCTGAATATAGTGTGTACCTCTGGTCACCATCATGCGGATATCTCATCCGCCTACACAAGGAGGGTCCCTAGGGCGGTCGAGGGAGCAGAGAAGCACATGTACAATTGTTTCAAACTTGGTGTAGAACCTGAAATCCTCGGTCTCCTCTCGCACCGAGGGTACCATCCGCATAAGTAATGCACCTCTTCTTCCTCAAAGTTTCCATAGATAGCTTTAAAACCATATCATCCACGGGTCGCCCTCGGCGACCACGGTCTCAATGACATCCTCATCAATAGGGTCCTCGCCGAATGTCTCATCATCAAGATCCTCGGTGGTGGCAAGGAAGATCCCGCCATCCGAGTCTAATGGAGTCCCCGATCAGTTTCCGCTGAATGTCCGCCTAGTTACTCTGCTTGGGCGAGGAGGAGCGGCACTCGCTAGCCGCCTCATCGATATAATCCGGATCACCCTTGCCGCCATCACACGGCGACCACTCAAGGTCCTGCTCAAAGCCCTCCCAAACTTCTTCAATGATTTCGACATCTCGAATTGCTCCCTCCACCAAGTGACCACAGATCGTAACAACCCGCCACCGTCCCAACGATCCATCGACAAGGTGCCAACCCACCACGGTCCAACCCTCAACACTAACGCGGAAAACCTATTCAAACCTAGAACTCGGTAAACAACCAAATTTGACGGAAATAGAGGCGGGAAGCCGTTACCGAGCCCTAAAAGGGAAGGAGGAAGCCGCCGCGCGCGAGGAGATCGTCCCCAAGGCCCTTCCCGGTAGGAGAAAGGAGGGGAACTCGACGGAGTTGAGGCGCACGGACGGAGCCGTCCACCTCCAATCCACGCGGAGGGAATCGAAGAGGACGACGAGGGGAGGCCGCCGGTGGTGGTGGAGGTCGCCGGAGGTCGCCGGAGGGTCTTCCCCGGTGAGGAGAAGCAGCAGTGGCGGCGCCGGTTTGGGAGGAGAGAGGAGATCAAATGGGGAAAGAGGGAGGCGGAGAGGTAAGTTATAAGTTCACATGATCAGTTCCTGTCGGACGGCGTCCGACGGTGATCGGACGGCGTCCGACAGCAAGGGTGCAGCACGACAGGAACCTCGCTTGACGGGTCGCAGAGAGGCGACGGCGTCCGACAGCAGCAGTCGCGGCTCGATTGATTTTTATCGGACGGCGTCCGTGGTTACCGGACGGCGTCCGACAATCTGATTTCAGCCGACACAATACTCGCTCGGACGGCGTCTGAGACCTTCCTGACGGCGTCCGATGAAGGTGAAATTCGCAGCAGCTTGCTCTTCTGACTAGAGGGCCCCACCAAAGCGAGAATTTATATATAAAAATAATGTTTTGAAGTGATGATCTCCATTTTGCTCAAAATTCAGAGGAAGATTCAAATGTGAGCAATTTGAAGTGATTTTCTAAAATTTTAATTTTGAAGGATAAGAATATAATATGACAAATGAAATCAAGTCAAATTTAAAACCCAAATTTTGATCTTAGAGATCAACAAAATGTGCGAACCAAATTTTGCCTTGATTTCTCATATAGGCATGAAAATCGAGCATAGGGGTTCACTTTAGAGTTTAGGCACATGTTTTTTAATTTTGGTTTCTTTTCAAATATTTTCAACAATTTTGATGCCATATGATTTTCAAGAGAACAAATATGCATATGGAGCAAATTTTTCAAAGGGGTAAGATTTTCAAAACTAGAAGTTTGAAATGGTAAGAAGATAAGGATAGTCTATTAAGCTCAAATTTGTTTTGGCTTGAAATATAGGATAAGAATGTGCTCACCCAAAATCAAATTTATCTTTTCACCACTAGAGGGAGTTTTGAGATCATGAGTTGAAACTAAACTCCCCCTAAATGTGACAAGGGTCATAAGCAAATGAAAAAAAATAAGACCCAAAAATCACGAAAACCAATCAACACGATTTGATCTATCTAGTATGTTGAGTTCATTCCTTAATTTGCAAAACCGTGCCTCATCTAAGGGTTTGGTGAAAATATCCGCCAATTGGTCTTCCGTTCGACGTGGGCAAGCACAACGTCACCTTTACAACGTGGTCACGAATGAAGTGATGTCGGATGTCGATGTGCTTTGTACGGGAATGTTGGACCGGATTGTTGGCTATTTTCACCGCACTTTCATTATCGCATAGAAGTGGCACTTTTTCAAATTTTAGCCCAAAGTCACTAAGCATTCGAAGTCATGTACAAGAGTTGAGCACAACAACTCCCCGCCGCTACATATTCCGCTCATGTAGATAGCGCCACGGAGTTTTGCTTCCTCAAGTCCATGACACGAGTGAGCGCCCTAGCAAGTGACAACCCCGAGGTGCTTTTATGATCAATTTTGCAACCGGCGAATCCGAGTCGGAATAGCCAAGAAGCTCAACACGCGCTCCTTGGGGTACCAAAGACCTAGACTAGTAGTGATTTTAGATATCTCAAAATGCGTTTTACGGCAATAAGATGCGCTTTTTACGGATGCTTGAAAGCGAGCACACATGCACACACTAAACATAATATCGGGTCGAGAAGCGGTAAGATAGAGAAGCGAACCGATCATGGAGCGATAAAGCTTTTGGTCCATGGGCTTTCCATCTTCATTCAAGTCAAGATGCCCATTAGTGGCCATTGGTGTTTTGATCGATTTGCAATCGCCCATTGAAAACCGCTTGAGAAGGTCCTTTGTGTATTTTTCTTGACAAATGAAGGTCCTTCCCGGTTGCTTAATTTGAAATCCAAGGAAGAAAGTGAGCTCTCCAATCATCGACATTTCAAATTCCTTGGACATCATCTCGCCAAAGTCCTTGCATTGAGATTTGTTAGTGCATCCAAAAAAAATATCATCCACATATATTTGACAAATAAATAAGTCATTTTCAATTGGCTTTAGAAACAATGTGGAATCAATCGCACCGGTTTTAAATCCCTTTTCTAAGAGGAAGTCCCTAAGACGCTCATACCATGCTCTTGGAGCTTGCTTGAGACCGTATAGCGCCTTAGTGAGCTTATAGACATGGTTTGGATGTTTGAGGTTTTTAAAACCGGGCGGTTGCTCGACATAGACAAGTTCATCAATAAAACCATTTAGAAAAGCACTCTTAACATCCATCTGAAAGAGAGTTATGTTATAGAGAGAAGCGAAAGCCAAGAGTAACCGAATAGCTTCAAGTCGAGCAACGGGCGAGGGTTTCTCCATAGTCAAGTCCTTCAATTTGTGTGAAACCTTGCGCCACCAATCTTGCTTTGTTTCGCACCACTTCACCGTTCTCATCTTGTTTGTTGCGGAAGACCCATTTGGTTCCAATGACATTGTGATCCTTCGGTCTTTCCACAAGCTCCCAAACTTTATTGCGGGTGAAGTTGTTCAATTCTTCATGCATGGCGTTCACCCAATCCGCATCCGCCAATGCCTCATCAATGGTCCTAGGCTCAACAATAGACACAAAGGCGTGATGCTCACAATAATTAGCGGTATGAGAACGGGTTCTTACGCCTTGATTGAGATTGCCAATGACTTGATCTAGGGATGATCCTTGGAGAGAGTGCGGTGTTGTTGATCGGTACTTGTAGATCAACGCCTCCCCTTGAGCTTGATCAACTTCAAAGTTCGCATCTCCGCCCACCGCTTGATCTTGAGTTGTTGGAGAGGTGTCTTGAACTTGATCATCGATGGAGGTGGTGGGGTGATTACTTCATCTTTTGGTGCCTCCGATGAGGGTCAATTTCCCCAACCATAGCATCATGCGGTGGCTCATCACCTATATTTCTTGTCAAATCTTGCTCATTTTATGAGCCATTAGTTTCATCAAATTTAACATCATAGGCTTCCTCAACTAGCCCGGTAGAATTGTTAAAAACTCGAAAAGCTTTTGAGCGAGAGGAGTACCCTAACATAATACCAACGCTACACCTCTTTTGGAACTTACCCAAATGAGTCCTTTTCTTATAGATGTATACCTTGCAACCAAGACTCGAAAATATTTAGATGTTGGGCCTTCGTCCCACTAGTAATTCATATGAGGTCTTGTGAAGGAGTCGGTGGAGGTAGAGGCGGTTGATGGCATGGCACGCCGTGTTGATGGCTTCCGCCCAAAAAGCATGCGGCGTGTTGTACTCGTCAAGCATTGATCTTGCCATCTCTATCAAAGCATCGTTTTCTTCCTCTCCGCCACTCCATTTTGTTGGGGAGTGTATGTCACGAGAATTAGTGCTTCACACCTAACTCATCATAAAATTCTTCAACGCTTGTATTAGCAAACTCGGTGCCATTATCACTCCTCACCTTTTTAATAAAAGAGTCAAATTCCTTTTGAGCTTTCAAAGCAAATCTTTTAAACACATCACCGCAAGAGATTTATTTGCAAGGAAAAACACCCAAGTGAAGCGAGAGAAATCATCGACAATCACATGACAATAAGAATTACCGCCTATGCTCGCATAGGTGGTTGGGCCAAATAAATCCATATGCAAAAGTTCAAGTGGTCGGGATGTAGACATAAAAGTCTTAGTCGGATGAGAATTAGCCACTTGCTTGCCGGCTTGGCATGAGCTACATAAACGATTCTTCTCGAATTTGACATCCTTCACTCCAACAACCAAGTTATCTTTAAAAACCTTTTTCAAAGTGCCCATTCCAACATGTCCAAGACGTCTATGCCACAACCAACCAAGAGTGGTTTGAGAGATAAGACAAGTCTTGACTTGAGAAGTTTCACGGTTTGAAAAATCAACCAAATATAAGTTTTGAAACCGGGTGCCTTCGAATGCAACACTTTGATCCTTAGTGGAAACAACACGAACTCCGTTGATTGAAAAGAAGCAATCAAAACCCAAATCGCACACTTGAGCAACAGAGATGAGATTAAAGTTGCAAGCTTCCACCAAGAGCACATTAGAGATGGATAGGTCATTGGATATTGCAATTTTACCTATACCCTTTACCTTTCGCTTGGAGTTATCCCCAAATGTGATCTTGTGTTCGGGGTCCTTCTCCTCTTCAAGTGAGGTGAACATACTTGAGCTACCGGTCATATTTTGAGTGCAACCGCTATCAAATATCCAATGCCGGCCACCGCTCTTGTAGTTCACGTACGCACACAAATTCAAACTTGGGTTTTAGGTACCCAAGACTTCTTCTTGGGTCCTTTTGAGTTAGTCATCAAGCATTTGGGCACCCAAATAGCCTTCACATCTTTCTTTTCATTGGGTGCACCAACATATTTAGCATAAGTAGAGCCATTCTTTCTCATAAGCATGTAACTAGCATTAAGTACTTGAGTTTTAGACATGAATTGAGATGATTTTGCAAGAGGACAAGCAATGGCTTTGTGTTTATCATTTTGCAAATATGGCAATGGGTCCCTCCTTGACAAAAGTTAGCTTGGCTTACCCCAACCGCCCTTGGGCAAATCCTGGATGAAATCCCAAACCATGCTTACCCAAGGTGTACCTTTGCTCCCAAGCACCTTGTCAAGAGAGTTGTTCCCCACAAGCAATTTAGCCAAACTAGAGTCTAGTTGCTCAATTCTATCCTTTAGAAGCAAATTTTCCTTAGCTAGCTCATTAACACATTTAGCAATACCACAAGTACCAATAGAACAAACATTCTCAATTGAAGGAGTAGCACTAGTGGATGAAGATGAGCTAGCATTGGGTGTGTGAGTGGGTGACATGGTAAAGGATGTGTCATGCGATAAGCTAAGTGAACCATCTATAGTGTCAATCAAGTCACACGTCACACCAACATTGCATTTTTTAATTGAGCAATCAAGCGAAGTTTCAACATCAACATTAGAGCTAGTAAGTTTATTTTCTAGAATTTCAACTTGCAAATTTAGAGCTTCATAGTCATCTTCTAGAGTTTCATGCTTTTCTAACAAGTTCTCAAATTCATTTGCAAGCTCTTTATGCACCTTCACTAGCTTCTTTCTTTTAGACTTTTCTTTCTCTAGAGCATTATTCAAATCATCAATCAAAAGTTTAAGCTCACTTTTAGAGAGGTGCTCATGTGTTACCTTCTCCTCTAATGCCATAAGACACATGGGAGGTGAGGGGTTGTCGATGGCGACTCCGGATATCTTCGTGTTTTCATTATCGGAGGAGTCCGCCCAAGAACCTTCATCATCGGTGATCCATTCCCCAATCACCTCTTCTTGTATATTTGCGGTGAGGCAAAGCTTTTGCTTGGGAAGAGCCGGAGGAGCGTTTTCCTTGATCGCAAGTCCGGCTAGCCCATGAGCTCTAGTATCTTCTTCTTCGGAGGAGGATTGAGAGGACGATGAGCTTGAGCTATCTTCCTTCTTAGTCTTTTGTCCGCAAGAGCTTTCTTCTTATCCTTTGATTTGTGATCACTCTTGCGGTAGTGACGATATTTCTTCTTGTCATCTTCCTCATCTTCCTCTTGATTCCTTGCCTTGTGCTTGTTCTTTTTACTTCTTGGGCAATCCGCCGCCAAGTGACCCTTCTCTCCATATTCATAGCAACGCATCTCGGAGATAGGTCTTCGCCTTGAAGAGGATGATCCGCCGCGGAAGCTCATCTTCTTGATCAACTTTCTTGACCGCTTGACAAGGAGGGCCAATTCTTCAATCTCCGGAATTGCATCATCGGAGTCTTCATCATCTTCTTCAATTTCAACTTTCTTCTTTCCACTTTTGGCTTTGGCGGGGTGAGCGATTGACTTCTTGTTGAGCGGATACTCTTCACTTTCAAGAAGCCGCATCTCATATGAGTTGAGTTGCCCGAGAAGCTTTGTCGGTGTCATTTTCTTGAGCTTTGACTTGGATGCTCGAATCAAGGTTACAAGTGGATTAAAACTAAATGGCACAACATCAAGTATCTTCCGACAAATGTCAATGTCTTCCAAGACCTTCTTCTCCGAATATCCGGCAATTTCATTGACGATGGGGTTCAACCTAAGAAACATTTCATTAACACTTTCATTAGGAAGCATCTTGAATTGGTCAAATCTTTTTCTAGCACGAGATAGCTTCTCCTCAAGCATCTCGGCACTACCAACATGAATTTCTCTAAGATGCTTCCAAATGTCATAAGCTTTAGAGAGATTGCCAATGCTATCAAAGACTTCGGAAGACACACTAGAGAGTAAAGCATTTCTAGCAATGGCATTAAAACGTTTGAACTTAGCATGAACTTCATCAAGAGCAATTGTTCCGGCCGGAGGGTCCGGATAGCCGGTCTCACAAGCGACCCACACATCATAGCTAAGTGCCTCTAAGTAACATTGCATCCTAATTCTCCAATAGTTGTAGTTTGTTCCATCGAAAATAGGAGCTTTTCCAATTTCTATCCTAGGCCCCTCTTGAGCCATCTCCTAGCGGTTAAGCTAATACCGGAGAACCTAGACGCTCTGATACCACATGAAAGAGGATCCTAAGGCCTAGAGGGGGGTGAATAGGCAATTTTAATTTCTTTTCTTAAATTATTCTTAATTAAGCAACAAGTTAAGAATGACCCAATCCTAGTTGCAAGTCAAGTAAGCGGAAGCTATAAGTAAATCACAAAGCAACTATGACATGGCATTCAAATGAACATAAGCAATGCGAGAGAGTAAATGCGAAATTAAATGAGAGAGTGACACGGTGTTTGTTTGATCAAGTTCGAGCCGCAACTCCTACTCTCTGCTGAGGCTACCCTTTGCGACAAGGACCGGCTCGCTCTCGAGCCTACCGCCTCACTCACTCCCGGTAGTCGTTCCGCCACTCCGGCGAGGTGGACTCAGTCACCCGTACACCGACTCGAGAGTAGCCACACGCCAAGGCCTACTCCCAAGCCCTCGCCTCCACGAAGGATATTTTCGAAGTAACAAGTTCAAACGCCCGATCATGCGGATCAAGGACTTCCATGAAGCTCGGTATTGGGGTTTGATGGATTGTGGCTTTCGATGATTTGTGGGTGGAGGAATGGCTCTAGATCACCTAATTGATGAGCTATGAATGTGGTAGGTGAAGTGGGCAAGAAACCTCAAAATAGCCACCACTAGATAGGTATTTATAGCCCTAGAGCAAAACTAGCCGCTGCCCTCGAAAAGGACAAAAGACTAGCCGTTACACTCTCACGGACGCCGTCCGACAGAGCTGCATCGCTCAGCAAAAACAACTTATCGGACGCCGTCCGTCCCACGGACGCCGTCCGACAAGACGGATCGCGCAAGCGCTAGAAGCACGGACGCCCCAGACGCCCGTCCGCCGGCAAAATCGCCAAAATTGTACTTTATCGGACGCCGTCCGTAACGACGGACGCCGTCCGACGGTGAGTGTAAAATTGAGTTTGGGCTGGTCGGACGCCGTCTGATTTTCCAGACGCCGTCCGGCAGAGAGGAATTTCGCTAAAATGTTAGGGGAAAAATAGGTGGGTTTCTCTCTAGAAATCTCTCAAAGGGATATTTGGGTATTTAGATGTGGTGGACTACGGATACCGAGTTTTCAAGAATTCGCAAAGATCCGGCATAGTCCGAGATATTCGAACCCCTTTTGAAATCCGACGAAAAACAGGAAATAAACCTAACTACTCCTAATCTATACGTGACCTCTTCTCTCGCCTTGGTCACGCATCAAATCTCTGAGCACTCACAAATTGTCGCCGCTTCAGATAAGGGTTTTGCAAAACGCCGAGTCTTCGCTAGGGTTCCGAGAAGTCCAAAAACCCCCTAGCACTTTATATTAATTAATTTGACATCAATGCCACTAATAAAAATTAGGGCTCAATGATGCTCACACCCTGACATGGCATGACTACTCGACGTAGCCTCAAGTCTTTGCTTCGCCATCGTCTTCTTGGCCATCAACAATGGCGGCCAGGTATACGAGGAGCATCGACCGTATGATCAAGGTCAGCATCTTCTTCACAGATAGGCTCCAACAAGCCATCAACAGGGAAGGATCATTCTGCACCATGAAGCGATCAACCCCGAGTATCAAGCAATTGCGGCGGCGTCACCAATAATCTTTGGCGCTCTACATCAATACCATGGCCCGTGGAACTCCTCACGCTCCTCTACATCCTTGGCATCGTCGACGGCTTCCCGACGCTCTACATCAATACCATGGGGCTCCTCCCCACGTCTGCTACCTCGTCGACGGCTTCTCAACACACTTCCTCAACATAGCGGGAGCAACTCCCATGCCTCGCTACCGCATCGATGGCTTCTCGACGCACTTCCTCAACATAGCGGGAGCAACTATCATGCCTCGCTCCTCGTCAACGGCTTCTCGACGTACATCCTATGGGTGCAAGACCCCGCGCCTCCCTCCCCATGGCCAATGGTCTTCTGGCATTCAACCCAACACCGTGGAGGGCAACCCTACACTTGTCTCGTCGTTTACGGATTCTCGACGCTCTACATCAACATAGTGGGGGCAACTCCCATGCCTCGCTACCTCGTCGACAAATTTCTCGATTTAACTCCACCAACATAGCGGGAGCAACTATCATGCCTCGCTTCTCGTCGACGGCTTCTCGATGCACAACAATACTGTGGGAGCAAGGCCTCGTGCCTTCCACCCCATGGCCAACGATCTTCTGGCGTTCCAATCAACAGCGTGAGGCTCGTTCCCACGAACTCCAACAGCACCGACGACCTTCTGGTGCTCCAAGTCAACATTGTGGGGCTGTCCGCCACGTCTCTTCCACACCGCCAACGGCTTCCTGGCGTCCAAATCAGCACCGTGGGGCTTCTCCCCATGTTTACTACCTCGTCGACGGCATCTCGACATTCTACACTACATCGTGGGGGCAACGCTCACGCCTCCCACCCCGTCGCCAATGGCTTCCTGGCGTTCAATCAACATTGAGGAGCCAATCTCCACGTCTCTTCCACACCGCCAACGACTTTCTGGCATTAAAGTCTGCATCGTGAGGTTGATTCCCACGCCTATCATCTTCGCCAACGGCTTCCTGGCGGCCGAGTCAACATCATGGGGCTAGCCCCGCGTTCTTCATCGCCGCCAACGGCTTCCTGGCATCCAATCAACATCGTGGGGCCGACTCCCACGCCTTTCATCTCCGCCAATGGCTTCCTGGCGTCCGAGTCAACATCGTGGGGCTAGCCCCCGCGTTCTTCATCGCCGCCAACGGCTTCCTGGCGTCCAATCAACATCGTGGGGCCGACTCCCACGTCCCACATCTCCGCCAGCGACTTTCTGGCATCAGAGTCAACATCGAGGGGGCAGCTCCCACATCTATCCACTTCGCCAACGGCATTCTGGCGTCCAAGTCAAGGTCGTGGGGCGGACTCCACAACTTTCAACACCGCTAACGGCGCTCGCGCTGTAAGTAAAATATTGAGGACAACCATCATGTCTTTTAATATTGCCAAAGGTTTTCGCGCCAATTCAACTTGGGAATAGTCCCGCACTTCACTACACCATCGCTGACGGCTTCTCGGCGCTCCATGCAACTTCGTGGGCGGAGCCCTTACATCTCCCTACGTCGCCAATGGATTTCTAGCACCGAGCTCAATGCAGATTTGTGGGAACAACCCCATATCTCATTGCATCGCCAATGGCTTTCTGGCGCTCGCTTCAGCGCAAATCCGTGGGTTTAGCTCCATGCTTGCTACATCGCCAATGGACTTCTGGCACTCGTCTCAATTCAACTTTGTGAGGGCAACCTCACGCTGGTCTCGTCGCCGATGGCTTCTCGGCTTCATTAAAGCAACCGCATGCTCACTTCATCGCCAAAGGATTACTGGCAGCTCAAGTCAACACTGCGGGGGCATTCCCCGCGTGCCCTCTTCATCGCCAACGGCTTCCTGGCATTCAACATCAACGCGGTGGGATAACCCCGAAGTGTTTGCATCGCTGAAGGATTTATGGCACTCCAAGATAACCGCGTGGATGCAATCTCCACATGGCCTCGCATCTTTGCCAAAGGATTTCTGGCACGTCCATGCAATGTTGTGGGAGAATATGCCCCACACCTTCAATCGATGAGCAAGGTTTCACAAACTCATCGCTCCCAAGGAGACGGTATGCCTCCTAAACTCGTTCTTTTTGGATGGTTTTTCCCCTGAAAGGTAAAGTACACACATCTTCCTTAGGAAGGTTTTTCCCTTTGGAAGCCAAAAAAAAAAACTTTTGTTCTGAATAAGTTCATGATGCAGAATTAATTGCATACATGGGCTACTGTTTTCTTCGAATGGTTTTTCTCTTTGAAAACAGACACAAATGTCCACATGAATGGCTTTTCCAAGTTATCACATCATGTCGGTCAAAAATGAATTGCCTGTCTTTGAGCTTTCAAGGTGGGGTCTGAGGAAGGCCGTGATAGAGCAAGACGTCGGCTAAGCAACCTACACACCAAGCACCAAGACGCATGTCAAGCGAATGCTCTCGAGAACGGTGGGTCAATTGCTTGGGCTACCTCCGAGTGGCGAGTTCCCCACACCGGTCATGCTCGCCAACAGCCTCAGACCAACGGAGACATCAAGCCGCGGGGTCAACCTATAGCGACAAGATGCATCAATATGCCAGCCCCGTTAGGCGTATCAATATCAACGCTCCGGGAAGAAACATAGGAAAAGATGCGGGAGAAGGCTGCCCGGTCGGTCAAAGTCTGACTGGTGTGAAGCTGCTCGTCAACCTCGGAAGCATAAACAAGGGCCAAGCAAAAAATCAAGCCAGCGAGGTTTAGCTTGTCCACAAAGGCAGGCGGCTAGTCCTAAGTCCTCCCTGACTCAAAACAAAGTCCAACAACATCAACAATCAAGTGAAAGGGGAAAACATCATGCCCCCACTTGCTCAAGCCGGCAAACAACGCCGAAAGCAATGAAGGAGACAGCCGCCTGCCATCCTCGGCAAAAGTCAAGGCATAATCCTCACATCAAACCCCGGAACCATCGGCCAATCTCAGCCATTCCCAAGTCTCTTGGTTCGATGAGGCTGGACTGGGGGCAAGGCCGCGCTGTGGAGGTAATTCACCATCAAGAGAGGCTAAAGCATGACCCCCACCATTTTCAAGAAAATTTTGCCGACGCATGTTGCCTCCAACACGAGCACAAAAGGAAGCAAAGTCGCACAGTCAAGTTCGTCAGGGTTCTTTCGACGACCCCCAAAACAAAGCTCTTAAACAGGCTCTTCTAAGACTACCCATCATGACTATGTGTTCTGGAACAACCAATATTTGAACCCCCCCCAAAAAAAAAAGTTGTTTTGTTGGATTTTCTCTCTTGAACATTTATGAATATCTCCGTCTTGTGTTATGCTTGGTATCTTTTGTGTTACACAGGAAACAGGAAACACGCCAAAGGACTTCTGGCACCCCAAGGTCGAGAACATCCCGACGCTTCATCGTTGTTCGCAATGGTGTCCAAGTTGAGAACATACCAACGCATCTCTGGCGTATCGGCTGAGAATATGCCAGCAGCTGAGAACATTCCAGCACTTCGCCGGAAATTGTGCCGAAAAATCCCAATTTCATGTCACCGACACTGGATCGGGAAATATCCGGCACTTCATTAATGACCAAGCCGAAAACATACCGGCGCGTCCTCGAAGATCAACCTGGAGAAAATTCCCACACTTCGTCGACGTCCCTGCTGAGAATATTCCAGCACTACATCAAGAACATACTGGTGTTTCATGACCGTGATTGTCAAGGTTACCTTGGCTTCATCCTACCAAGCTGAGAACATGCCAGCTCGTCTTCGAAGATCAATCTGGAGAATATTCCCACACTTTGTCGACGTTCTTGCTGAGAATATACCAGCACTTCGCCAGCATCAAGTCAAGATCGTCCTGGCGTCCCGACATTCAAGCCGAGAATATACCAGCTCTTTGTCGACCCTGAAGCTGAGAACAAGTCCAGCAATCCTCCATGGTTCAACGGTGTAGGAGCCTGGTTCGAGTCAACATCGCTCACCAGCATCTATCCGGACCGAGAATATTCCGGCGCTTCACCATCACAACCCTGAGGGAACACTTCGAGCCGTGAGTCGAGATCATTTCGACGTCCGCCTATGCTCAAACTAAAGACGGCAACCAAGTTGAGAATATTCCAGCATCTTGTTGGCACTTCAACCGAGAATATTCCGGTACATCGAAGGTGAGAGCATCCCAACACCATCGTGTTGCTTTCTGGTGCAAGAAAATATTCACTACGCCATGAGTGATGCGGCCGAAGAGCATACACCGATCCGACTCCGATCCATGCGTCCTTCTCGAAATCGAATCGGTGGGGGGCATTTGTTTGACGAGAAAAAAAATTTCGATGACGCTAATCGCCCGTCACCCTTGAATTATTTATTAATAATTTTTGCGCTCAATCCGCTCGAATCACCGCCCAAGTTTGGCCCATTATTGACAAAACCTAATTACCGGCTATAAAGGGATCAACCCTAATCACAAACGGAGGAAGGACAGAGCCGCGGCTAAGGAAAAAAGAAAAAAAAGGTAAAGGGGAGGGGAGGGCACCGCCTGCATCTCTCTCATCTCTCTCTCTCTCTCTCTCTCTCTCTCTCTCTCTCTCTCTCTCTCAGCACGGGGCACCGGGCGGCGCCTTCGCCGCCCGTCTCCTCCTCCAACGCCGCCTCGGGCCTTTTCATCGCGCCGCCGGACGGCCGACGCCGCCACCGTTTTCAACCCCGACGCGCTTCGCCAAGCGCGCGTCCGGTGCCTACATCGCCGGCCTCATCGCCCGACGCCGCTTCGATCCACGCCACCGCGTCGGCGCCGCCACGACACCGCCTCGGCCTCGCCGCCCAGACGCCGCCTCCACGACGCCGCCTGCCGCTGCCCTCGCTGGCGCCGCCGCCCCGATTTACGCTGTCGCGCCCGGCGCCGCATGACGCCGCCACGGCCTCGATTCGCGCTGCCCATCTTCTCCAACCCGCGCCGCCTCCAAGACGCCGCCGAGCCAGCGCCGCCGACGCCGCCGCCACGCCACGTCTCCTCGCGCTGGCGCCCGCCTCGCCACGTCGCGCCCAGCCGCCGACGCTTTCCAGATCGGCGCCGCCCTCCTGCTGCTTCCGTCATGGCGCGCGCGCCGCCGCTTTCCACGCCGACGCCCAAGGACGCCGCCCTTCTTCTCGACCACGCCGCCCGAATGGGTCGCCCGATGCTACCACCTTCTTTCCCTTGGCATGGCGGCGCCGAGGTTTTACACGCCGCGCGCGCGCGGCCTCGCGTACCTTCCTTGGATCTGACGCCGACCGGCTTGGCATGGCTCCGGCGACGCTCACCTCGGCTAGTCAAGAACGGCAACGATGTCCACGGCTCCGAACGGCTGTAGGCACCCCCTAAAGCAGCGGTCTCCACCATCTCTCCTACTGCGACGCCATGGCACGATCACCAAAGCAAGAGTGCGGCTGTGGCGACCCCTCAGATCGGCCTAGCTTGGTGCGACGGCTACGCGACCTCAGCCTGGTGCAGCGGCGGCGCCCCTGCTCCACGTGCCGGGCGACAGCCCCTGCTCCTCCATGCTCGGCGGCGGCGGCCCGGCAGCGACGGCGTGAGGACTCCAGAGCGATGGCGTGCATGGGTGGCCGGCGGGCTCCCCCGATCCCAATTGGCAAAGGCGGCGGGATCATCTTCTCCAGCGTATGGGTGGCAGGCGTGCTCCCCCGATCGAACACATGGGTGGCAGGCGTGCTCCCCCAAATCCTAGTCAACATCGGCAAACATGGGTGGCCGGCGTGCTCCTCGGATCTCGACCTACAATGGCGTATGGGTGGCCAGCATGCTCCCCGGATCTCGATCTATAAAGGCGACGACTTGATCTTCTTCCTCAAGTACATGGGTGGCAGCGTGCTCCCCCGGTCACGATCTACAAAGGCGGCGTTAGGGTATGGGTGGCCGGCGAGCTCCCCCGACCTCAAGCCAATGGCGTCGGCCGAATTGTCTTCTTCCGTTGGCATATAGGTGGCCGGCGTGCCCCCTGATTCTGATCTGCGAGGATGGCGATGGGTGGCTCAGAGCTTCCCCCAAGCAGCAGCCACAGCGACGGCCTTCGGCCCTCCTTCCCACGGCTCCCCTCAAGCGACGAGCAGCAGCGCCCAACTTCTCCTCACCCGACGTGGCCGGCATGACGGCGTCCTCGGCGTCAAGATGGCGGTGCCCGACCTTCTCCAACCATGGCAACGTCCTGACCTTGGTCCGCGCAACAACAATATCATCCTCGGTCCGATGAAGACGGAGGCATGTTCCTCGTCTTCCCAACACGCGGTCGATAACGGCTCGGCCGCCTCTACTTCGGCATCTCGAGGCTCGACGTGGCCCTCTCCTCCAGATCCACGCGAGGGCATGTTCCCCCGGGCGCCTTTAGCACCAGCACGCGGCGGCCATCTACTTCCAACCATATTTCAGTCCAAGCGGTGGAGACCGGTTTGCTTCTCCACCATGCAGGCCGTACATCGCAGAACATCCGATCCGCAAACCAAGAGGATGACATCGACTCCGTTATCTTCTCCAAGAACTCCGTCAACACCGGCGGATCGATCTTCACGCCGACTATGACGGAATACCTTCCGCTCCGATAAACCCGCCCCAAGGCAAACAAGACCACGAAGGCCAAACAAGATCGCGGAGACCCCAATTCCACGGTAGATCGACATACCTCCTACCGACGGACTTTCCGCTAGGAGGTTCCAATAAATATCAAGACGATGATGAACATCCCATCAATGGTATCGTGGAGATCCCAATTCCGTGGTACCGCCTAACTCTTCGATGACGAACATCCCATCAATGGTATCGTGGAGACGATGACTCAACGATCCCGAAGCCGCTCGACGATCTTCTCCAACGACTTCACCAAAGATTGACGGAACCTGCCGTCACATCAACTTAAACGGAACACCGTTCCGATAAGCTTGGCCCCGAAGGCGAACAAGACCCCGAAAGCCAACGGCATCGTGGAG
Source organism: Raddia guianensis (assembly GCA_036346415.1). Lineage (NCBI taxonomy): Eukaryota > Viridiplantae > Streptophyta > Magnoliopsida > Poales > Poaceae > Raddia > Raddia guianensis. The sequence goes on along the minus strand of CM070537.1, from coordinate 21,686,138 downwards.
ATCCCAATTCCACGATACAAACCAACTCTCCTGACGAGAATATACCGTTAAGGAGGAACTGAACAACATCAAACTGAGTCCCGATGGTGAACAAAACCTCGAGGATTCACGGTGACGTGAAGATCCCAATTCCACGGCACCATCTGATTCTCGTGATGACGAACATTCCATCAAGGGTATTGTGGAGATCCTAGTTCCACGATATCGTCGGCGTTCTCTTGATGACGAACATTCCATCAAGGGTATCGTGGAGATCCTAGTTCCACGATATCACCAACGCTCTTCCGATGACGAACATTCCATCAACGATATTGTGGAGATCCCAGTTCCACGATATCACCAACGCTCTTCCGATGATGAATATTCCATCAAGGGTATTGTGGAGATCCTAATTCTGCGGTGCCGACTAAATCTCCTAACGAGAATATACCGTTAAGGAGAATCTCAACCCCAACTATATCAACTCCGTGATCAAGACTCGTCAACAACAAGTCCAAAAGCCAACAAGCGAGAACATCCTCGATGACGCAGTAAGCCGCTAACTTCAACTCCAAGCCGAGCGCTAACTGCAGCATTCCCAAGTTCGACTACTCCAACGTGAAGCTTGACGAGGATAAGTTCAAGCGACACGGGCGGGCATAGCCAAATATCAACGGCTGTGCTAGGCATTACATGGGCCCTGGTTACCCCATGTATTCTGCCATCGTCAATCAATCCACCATCCACCAAATGCACGGTGAACCACGAAGCAAAGAGAAGAAGAAGACAGCCCCAGCAACTTAATCGGAGGTGTTCCGCAAGCTGGCTTGCGGATGTAATTAACCGGGTGTCCTTTCGAGGTCCCGGGATTCAGAATCCGACGATCACTTGAACAAGAAGTCTAGCCTACCAGGCTACAGATGTCTAGCCAACCTGGCTACGGAGCGCAATACCAACAAGGAGTTGTACTTCATTGTGACGATGAAATATAAACATCCTTGTCCCCTTTTCTTTTGTGTATTTTCGACAAATACACTGGCACGCCCGCAAACGCGTTCTCGCCGCGGAATTTGTGTGCGTCACAACCGTTTTTCAGTTGGAACATAATAAATTTCTTTGTCCAAATAGCTTTCCAACATAATCTTATCAAGTTTTCGGCGAAATTATCAAAGACGATTTTATGGCTCTTTTTTATTATTTCTACCAAGGTGTGTCTTCTTTGGATCGTTGAACTATGGAGTTACAACGTTGATACCGAAAGTAGCTAATGCTAAAAAAAACCAACAATGCAGACCTATTTGTCTTTTTAATGTTAGCTTTAAATTTTTACTAAGGTTGGTATGAATTGTAAAAAAATAGCTTACAATATAGTTCTACGATACAAACTGCTTTCATGCTTGGATGTTATATCATTGAGGGTGTGATCATTTTACATGAAACAATCCATGAATTACACATGAAAAAACAAAATGTTGTCGCTCCCTTAAACATAACTACGAGAAAGATCATAAATTTAAGTGGCCTTTCCTACAACAAACTGTTTGGATTAAAGGTTTCTCACCAATTTGGTGTAACCGGATTGAAAATTTTATTTATGGAAATGTGTGGCACTTAGAATAAATGATGATTTGGATCCTCCTTTCCAATCTTGGAAAGGTTTGAGACAAGGGATCCTCCGTCTCATGTTTTTTAACATAGTGGCTCATATGTTGGCAATTTGATCTCTCGGGCTAAAAGACACATGGGCTTTTTCAGGGGGGTAGATCCACATTTGGTTCAAGATGGCCTGTTTTTTCAACAATATGCAGATGAATTCATTCTAATTTTGAAACATGACCTTGAGCAAGCTAAAAACCTTTAATTAATTCCGAGTGTTTTTAACAGCTTTAGGCCTTAAGATTAGTCATCACAAAAGTGATTTTTTTTATGTTTCGGGTAAGCTAAAGAATGTGAATCTCTTTATACAAACCTAATCTCTTTATACAAACCTTTTTTGTTGTGATAATGATTCTTACCTCTTTCGTTACTTCGGTATTTATATGCACGATGGGGGACAACTATAGATTGGAAAGGGGTAGAGGACCATTTTGAGAAGAAGGTGAGTAGCTGGAAAGGGAAGCAATTGTCTTCTGCATGTTTATGATGTATTTTTTTGAGATTCCTTGTATGGTACTTAAGAGATTGAACTTTTATCGATCTAGATTTTTCTGGCAAAGTGAGAACCACAGAAAAAAAAATATATAGGCTGGCTAAGTGGAATGTCTTGTGTTTACCAAAAAATTATGGGAGTTTATGAATTATAAACCTTGATCTTCGTAACAAGTGACTTATCAGTAAATGGTTATTTAAATTAATCAACGAGGAAGGTATTTGACAGCAATTACACATAAATAAATATTTAAACAATAAGACTTTGACGCAAGTTGAGAGTCAGCCAAAGGATTAACATTTTTGTCACATAGATATTTTAAAGTCGAAGATGGTGTGAGCATGTATAATAGTTGAGACAACAGCCATATCTAACCATTGCCATGTCACTTATAGAGATGACTTAGAGACAACTCATACAATGGTAGAAATGGCTTAGAGACAACTGCATATATTTTTTTATAACACTTAATCACACACAAGATTTTTTAATTTGCGTGTATAGTCATCTCTTGCATTGGAGACGGCTCAACTCTCTATGCATACCCTCTCTCCTCGACGTCATTATCCATCCTACGTGGAAAATCTTATATATGGCTTAGAGACAGCTGATGTGTACCATTGTACATGCTCTAAGATTCGTTCTTGGGGGAATGTGCGGCTGGAGGTGTTAATATTCATTTTTGGAGAGATGTGTGGCTGGTCAATAGCCCACTTCACGAGTAGTATCCTCGTATTTATTCGATTGTTCGTAAGCACCATGCCACCGTAGTACGTAGAAGAGTTGAGCTCATGGCTCTCTAAACTCTCTTCCATGGCGTTACCGAAGGAGTCTGGTGGGACCTGCAAGGCTGCGATACTAACCGATAGGATCCATAAAATCTTTCATATATTTCATAGTGGCCAGAGCATTTCTTTATATTCAGTGGTGGTCGTTGATCATGCGTTGTATTTATTTTTGAATGAAAAGTTTCGTGATAAATACTGCCCATTTCAACGTCCACATGGTAACCAAACTTCACCTGGAACTTTTAAGATGCCGCAAGACGGCGTGTATTTGAAGATTGTCATGCCAAGCGGCCTACGAAGATCAGTGGAAAAGGGAGGCACCAGGAACTTTTGTTGTGTGATGGCAGTGTCTTTTGGCACCTTCACCATTCTATTGCCATACTCCCACAATTTCGCCATCTCGAGTAGTACTCCTAATCTATGATGTCAAGTACTATCCTAGTTCCGTCTCCAACAAATTTGGAAGTCCAGATTCCCATGGCAGGTCATAAGAAGTCATTGGCAATCAGTCAGGGACCTAGGGTCTTCATTCCGCAAGACGCAAAGCATGCGGTTACAATGCTGATCTCTCTATTTCTCCTTCTATCAAAGAGCATCGAGATATTCAATGAGGCAGTTGACTGAGTTAGCATTATTATTTCTCTAGCTACAACTACAAGATACGAGGCAATGCAATTCATGTCGAATTACAATATGCACGCAGAACACTGACGATTTTCTGCATAACATAAACGAATTCTAGGAAAATAAAGATAGGACGCAAAGTATTATTATACTAAATTGGCAGCAGCAACTTGATTTTTACTCTTGGAAACGAGCAGAATTTGACGCGGCAAAAAGACCAGATTTTCTATGGACCGTGACTATCAGAGTATTTGGTACTAATAGCCTAATAGACACAAGCATGCAAACAGGAAGAATCGTTCCGTTGAAACAATGTCATGTTTCAACTTTAGATTGCCACGTTGTCCTTGATGTATATTTACTGGACTTGTATACATGCTGCACATAAAGAAATAACTAGCACGCTTGGACGCTTGGTTTTTACCACCCGTTCTAAATAGCACTCTCTTAGTCAATTTTAAAAACGTATTTTGACTTACGAAAGTATTTGAAGATTAACTTTAGCCATTAAATATTTCTATTATACATTATCAATTACCACAAAAATAACATTATGTCACAAATAATTTGAAATATGAACATATTGTTGCAAATTTCATACACTAGCACTACCATCAAACATGGCTTTTGTAACATGAACCGGCATAGATGCCCTCACATCATGGGCGCCCGTGCCAGCTAGCCTGCACTCGCCTGTCAAAGGGCTCATTAGTACCGGTTTATATAATGAACTGGTACTAATGTGAGCACCCAACCGGTACTAATGTCTTGGAGCCACGAATCGGTACTGATGCCACTATCAGTACCAGTTCGTGTTCAACTGATACTGATTGGCCGGTATTAAAAGTTGTTTCTCTAGTGTAGTAATGCATATAATTTGACTAATTATTGCTCAAAGTTTTTAAAGTTTGACATTTCACTACTAGAGGAATGAACTTTACTACTAGTTAGCCACAAACCGGTATTGTTGAGTCATCAATACCAGTTTTAGCCATGAACCGATAATGATTATGAGGTGAGCCACTAATCGGTAGTGATGTCTTGGGGCACTATCACTACCGATTTGAGCCACAAACCTGTAGTGATGCCTCAGGGCACTACCACCACCGATTTGGGCCATGAACCGGTAGCAATGCCGAGTATCACTACCGGTTTGAGCCACAAACCGGTAGTGATGTCTCATGAAAAGCAAAAGTTAAAAGGAATGCTTATCCTACCTATATCACTATGCGACAATATATATGGGTAGGTTGGTTAGAAGGGTGAGGCTGGAGTCATGCGGATGAGGTCTCATGTTTAAGTCCTGGTCCTCCCAAAATATGTTTAAACATTTCTAGTACTATCACTATTAGGTAGTGATACCCTAAATCGAGTATCACTCCCGATTGCCTACTACCGGTTCCAGAACTCATAGTAACACCCCTTCCTGTGGTAGTGTTGTCAAATCAAATATGCCTTAAACATTGGCATGATCTTCAGAATGTAATTTTGAGCACTAAAAGCTCTTACAACTTATTTATAAATTGCAATTAAATTGTAACTACGGACTGATATATCAGTAAATGCATTGTGTATGTGGAACATATGACCAATAATTGTTCAACCTCTCCATTGGGGACAGAAAAATCCATGAAGCAAGAAATCATGGTTGGTAGCAGATTCACTACCTTCTACACAGACCACCAATTGTCCAACCTCTTCATCGGGGGGCAACAAAATCCTCGAAGCAAGTAAGAAAACCATGGTAGGTACCAGATTCACTACCACTACTACAACACTGACAAATCTGTAGTATTCTAATTTAGTAGCTGATTTAATTTTTATTTTTGTCCCTTGCAATTGCAAATCACGAACAGTGAGCTCTTAATTTTTATAGAATCAAAAATCACAAACATAATTACACTCGAGAAAAGAGAGATGAGAAGAGGTGATGTTATACAAAAGTTACAAAATGACACTTGACAAAAGAGATCAGGGAAGGTGATGTAATACAAAGTTACAAAATGAGAAAAAAAATGCATATGAATCTCTTTTATCGGGCACAAATTAAATCCATCTAAATTGGTGCAAACAAAACCCATGGCATCAACAAATATTATTAAGTTATAAATCCAACAAGTGAGCATGTTGAATCTCGAAAATGCTCATATGCACATGTCGGCACCCGATTTATAAGATCGGATTCCACCTGCGTAAAGACGTACTAGTCTCAAGGATCATGGCTAGTACACACAGTTAAACAGAAATGGTACATTACCAACGTTCTGATTATTACATAGAGGGACACTTAGTCCATTACATTACACTACACAAACAATGGCTCGCAGGCCGCAATACAGAGTACACAATGATACAAGCCTATTACAACACCTACTAGATTTATTTATTCCACAGGCACGAGGGCTGTAGGAATACGCAACCCTACTCTTCATAGTCTTCATCGGAGAACGCCTCCTCATCGTAATCAGGGTCCTCATCCTCGGACGTCGGGCCGAAGTCGGACGGACCAGCTCTTGAAATTTTGAAAAAGGGAGAGGGGAAAAACGAGAGTGAGTACAAATTGAACTCGCAAGTCAGAAATGATGCAGATGTGGATCAATACGAGGGCTTAGGATATTTTGCGAAAGAGCATTTATTGGCCTAATTTTGGCAGAGCATTTTGGAAACATTAAACCATAATATTTTCTTTTGGGCTCTTCTCAAATTTCTCTCGCCACTTGGCCTCAGTGCCATAGCGAGATCAAAATCCTTTCTCCTTTCTTTTCTTAAAACGGCCAGGTCCATTCCGTGCAAACAATTTCTGGTAGGCCAACCCCCAATCCGAAATATAGCCGGTGGCACCTAACTCAAATGAAAACTTTCTCAAATTTTTTACTCATCTCAAATCCTTCGTTAAAACCCTTTTTCCAAATTGGTTTTTAAAATGAGAACTACCATATGAACAGTCCCTTTACACGCTCATACCCACAAGCACGGCTATCATGATAGTTTTAACTCTGCAGAGTGGGTACACTTTACCCTCGAGAGGCTACGCACTAGAAGTGTTTCACCACAAGGCCGCTAACCACAAGGGCGCTAACCACAAGGGCTAAGGACTGGGCCTGTCCCATAACGGGCTCGAGGTCGTACTGTTATGGCTTAGTTCGTAAGATCATAGGACGAACAATCCTTAGACTAGGGGAGAGACGGTATTTTAGCTCAGTTTTCTCAAAACGGTGCCACACTGCACCGGCCGACAAAAATATCTCCCCCTAGTCGGAAGATTTTTGGGTAAGAGGAAAATCATTTTCCTACCAGGCATCACCCTTGATGCACTATCTTTAAACCAGCTTTTCCCCAAACTTTTCTCAACACATCAATATTTTCACACGAATGATGATAATATTTCGCATAAGAGATTTTTAAGCACTTTATCCTACCACAATAGGGTAATATAAGCAAGTTTATTATTTTAACCTTATGTTTTAATTCTAGCATCGTTTCTTCCTTCTTCTACTAGGTCATGATAACTAAGTCTTCTAAATACGTAGATTATCATTTTAAACTAACATGCACATTTTCAAGTCTAGTAAATAATTTCTAAATAACGAAAATGGCTCCACGATATGGTCAAAAGGGGACTTGCCTTGATCGGTTCCGGGAAGGCGAAGGGGACGTCGTTGATCGGGTCTTCGGGGCCTTAGCCTCCTAAACGCACACACACAAGCATGACAATACAACAGCCATCAATAAACTATTTTTGATGCAAATGTTTTTAAGAAAATGCAGTAAAATTTAATATGCTCACGTGAAATGATACAATCCAACCTATTTATTTGATCAAAAGTGAATGCTACATGGGCGATATGCCAAAAATACATTTTTCTCAAGTCCACAAACTCTTAAGGTATTTTCCCAAATTTTTACAGAATTTCTACAATACTGCAGCTATTTTTAACAATTATTTTAACATACCAAAAATGACTTAAAAACAGAAATTACAAAAGAAAAAAGAAAAGGGCCAGCCGGGCGGCCCAAACCGAGGCGCGGCTCGGCACCGCGCGGGCGAGGGCGAGGCTTCAAACGTGAGCTGACTGGTGGGCCCTCCCCCGGTCTCACATGTCGGTACCTCCCGCAATGGTAAAGGGGGAAAAACAGGGGAGCGCTCCGGCGACGGCGACGGAGCACACGGCGACGACGACTCTGGCCACCGGAGGTCGATTGGACGCGTGGGGAGCGAAATATGGGCGAGGCGAACGAAATGAAGGTTTTGGCATCCCGAGAGGTGGACGGAATAAACGGCACGGTGACCCGCAGCGGCGACGGCTCACGGGTTCCGCGGCGCCGGCGAGGCGCTCCACCGGAGCTTAATTCCGTCGGCCAGGAGTGTAAAGGTAGGGAGAGGAGCTACCTCTGAGCTCGCCGGACCGGAGGGAACGGCGAGGCGGCGGAACCTCCGAGGGGGCGACGGCGTCGGCTCCGTGAGCGCGTACGGACCCCACGGCTCCACTCCTCCGGGTGCGAGCTCCTCCATGACGAACTACGGACCATAACCGAGGTGAGCACGGAGCAGAGGAACGGAGATGAGGTAGGAGAGGAAGAAGGGGATAGCGGAGGAGCAGGGGACGACAGCGCACCGGCTCTGGCAAACGACAGTGCGGTGGCGCAAAGCAGAGACATTGGGGTAGCAGTTCCCCTTTTGAAGGCACGCTCCGCCCGGGAAGTTTTAACGCGGCGCACAAGATTGGTCGACATCGTCGGCGCGAATTCCGGCCGATGGCGTGGAGGGGAACGCTGGACGCGATGGCACCACGTTGGGTTGGCCGGCGACAAGACCAGAGAGGCAGTGAGAGTAGAGGGTACGAAGGAGGACGATAGGGACGATCAATCACGTGGAGGGAAGGGCAAACGAGTTCTCGGGAGAGAGGAGGAACAGAGGAGGCGACTGGCGAACAGGGGAGAAAGCCCACGGGAGAAGAAGGAGGAGGAAGAGGCTGACGAAGGGGTCCCACCTGTCGGCAGAGCCTCGTCTCGCGGGAGCAGGGAGGTGGGTCATGGGCGAATGGGCTGGGCCAAGGCTTGTGCCCCAACCAGAGGGGAAAAGGAGGGGCGGGGGAAAATAAAGTGAAGGAGAGGGAGTGGGCCGAAGCTTGGGCTGAGGGAGGATAAAACGTTTTAAATTTTCCAGTTCCCACTGCAATTTTATTTTTGAATAATCTTTTTGAATAAGCAATATCTTTGTGAAGTAACTTTAGTTTTTAGAAATAGCTATCCTAGATTAATAATTTTAGGTTTTGGCTTTAATGAAATATTATGAATTAAACAAAATACCATATTTCCCGCCAAAGGTATTAACTTGGAAAGTTTAAAACATATTCCTATTTTAAAGACAATGCATGAAATGATGATGCCATGATGCTTTCTACATTAAATATTTTAATGTTTTTAAATTAAGCCGTTTAATAAATTTATTAATGTGCCAAATTGGTTTAAAAAAAATTAGGATGTTACAGCACATCTCTATAATAAACACAAATTTGCCATGAAAGCATCACCAAAAGATCCAATTTGCAGGAAGAGCAGTAAGCAACCAGCATCACAACGCATATGCATCAACAATAAGTAGTATGCATCAAGACACTCCACAGATAAAGCAAAAAGGGAATGCAAGGGAAGTTATCCAAAGCCATGATGGGGAGGACGTCGCAAGGTAGTGGTGACTAGATATGTATCTATGGGAGGCATCTCATTGCAAGTGGGGCATATACCCGAGGAGGGCGAGCTAAGTGAGGGCGGTAGCGGAGAGGATCTCATCATGAGCGAGTGACTAGAGGAAGCAATGGGGACCGAAGGCGGAGAGCCAGAGGGGGCGTGAGGTGGTACTAAGGTTGTAGAGACGCAAGCAGAGTCCGAGGCGAGGGGACCGGAGGCAGCACTATGGTTGTGAAGGCGGATGCCTAGGCTGAGTGGACGGGAAGCAACTCTTGGGAGAGATCGAGAAAACGAACGAGAGGAAGGGGAGGAAATCCTTGAGTCTACCGGTTGGGGCAAATTACTCATAGATCATAAGGGAGGGTCGAAAATTTTAGGGCCCATGGGCTTCCAATGTGCCCCGATATAGCCCATGAAGAAAATGTCACGTGGCCTCCGTCCCTAGAATTGGGTCGGGATTCTAACCAAGAAAGGGTCTTCCAAACGGGCCCTAATAGCTTGAAAATACGAGATCACAGATCAAAATTTTATTTTAAATTTATTGTGACAACCAAATTTGAACTTTAGTAGCCAGTAAGTAGTAACCGGCGTCTGGCAGATATATCACACCGACAGCTGGCCTTCAATTTTATTTAACGTGGTAACTAAAATTTCAATTTCACTGCTAGCTGGAAGATAATTACGTCACATGGTAGAATGGGATGTTTTTTTAATGCAGTATGTACCAAACGTTGGTGATGGCTGATTGCTCTGTGCCTCTGTCCTAAATTGTGTACCATGCTCGATGAGTCCCATTCTTTCCACCGTCATTCGCTTCAAACCATGGCACCAAACCCTCTTCTCCTCCATCTCAAATCCCAAATCCCAAACCCTTTCTGCAGAAATTATTGGAATTCAATATACTACAAAAAAAATCCCAAGACATTCGCCCTATTCCATTCCCCAGGCTCGTCAATAAATCAAGGGCGTGCAGGATGCAAAACAAAACGAACAAAGACAAGGCCAAGAAAGATCAACAATAGAGTCAATGCAGAAGATGGATCAGGGCGTCCCGTAAAGGCATTCTCAATGCTATGCATATATAGCGGTGGGAATTGAGCTGTACCGAGCCGGCCCGACCCAGGGTGGTGCAAAACGGGCCAGCACGGCCCGGTCAGCACTTCGGCCATGCCGGGCTGGCACGGAGTGCCAAAATCTAGGCCTGGCATGGCCCAAAAGCACGTTGGTCGGCTTCAGGCCGGCCCGGCCCGAGTATGGCACGGGTGACAAAACAACAGGTAAGATGATTTTTTGATATTCGTATGTTATTCAAATAAAAAGGTTGTCTATATAAAAACGATCCGTATTAAAATTATCTACAACTTTAATGCTCAACCTAAATTCATCCGAGCAATATAAGACATTGCAAATGGCGAATTACCGAGGACTGTGCCGTCGGCCCTAAAGCAGGCAGCGAAGCAAATAATTTCTATAAATTCATAATTTGCTCAAATGAAAAATTTGTCTACATGAAAAAGATGAACTTCGAAATTATCTACATCTTTAGTGCTGAATAGAAATTCATCCAAGCAACGGAAGACCACGAAAAACGCAAACCACTTACTCGTGCCTCATTTCGGACCGGGCAGCCCGTCATGCCTGCTTTCCAGGCCCGGCCCGGCAGGCCATTCGGGACGTGCCGTCCCAACCCATCCTTTTCGCATGTCGTGCCGTGCTTCGGGCCGTCTTTTTCGGGCCGTTCCCGACCCAAACTCCCAGCACTATGCATATTCGACCCTTAACACATTACTATAGAGTTAGGTCGGGAATAAAATATAAGAGAGAAATATGGGGAGAGATATATTAATAGAAAAGTGGATGAATAGTGATGAGTTAGGGGGATATATAAAGGTTGCATTGGGAATGCTCTAAGTTGCGCAACTCGCCGGAAGTACGGCCGCCATTGCCTCGCTAGTGCCTAGTGTGCGGAGACGACACTACAAGAAACGCTCAAAATCTCGAGGGCCCCCGGAAGGCTCGACGGCCACCGCGCAGCGGTCGTGAGAGGATAGGAAATCTCGACGGCCATGCAAAAGCCGTCGAGATAATAGACCTATCTCGACGGCCACTACATAGGCCGTCGAGATAGTCTCCATTCAGCTCCCGCGTCTCACTTTTCGGCTTTTTTGCGGCGCGGGAAAAGAGCAGTCTCGACGGCCGGATTATGGGCCGTCGAGAGAGTTAATGGGCCGGGCCACCTCCGCTCAGGTCATGGGAGGCTGTCTCGACGGCCTGTATCTGGCAATCGAGACAGATAATTTTCAGGCATGTTGATTTTTGTTTTTAATTTCAAAAATGCTTATAATATGTGGGTTTAAAAATTTGTAAATTACATGAAAAATGTTGTAAAATTGTTATAATGTGTAACATTGCAATGAAATAAGGGTATGATAATAATTTGCATGGTTTGATGAACACATAAAAAATTATAAGCACATCTCGATTGTATTTACTTTAAGTCTCTAGAACGTTGAGTCATTATTCCGACGATATGCTTCTTTACATATGGACATGTATTTTCAGACATTTTTTCGTTGTAAAAAAAATTATGGTGATGTCTCTTCATGTTTGAAATAAGATTAGCCAATGTGCATGACCATCATATTTTTTTGTAATTTTTTAAAAATTGAAGAAGCTTGGTTGACCATCGAAGAAGGGGCATAGTGTGAGCCGTCGAGGCAGAGACCATTCTCGACGGCCTCTATAAAAGCCCTCGATAAAGTCTACCTGTCTCGAGGGTAGTCAACGACAGCCCTCGAGACTAAATTCTCTCGACGGCCCCTTTAAATGGACCGTCGAGAGGCTTGTGAGACGGCTGCCAGACTAGTCTCGACGGCATTTATCGCGGCCGTCGAGATAGCCAATTAGCTATCGATAAGGGTCCAGTTTTAGGGGCTTAGCCAATTTTATTGCTCGGGCTAGCTTCCTCCGTGCCAAGCCCGGCGCCGCCTCCGCCGCCTCCTCCGCCTTCGAGTCCACAACTGCCGCCGCCTCCTCCTCTCCGTTCCCGCCTCCCGTCGCCTCCCATTCGAGATCCGCCCGTCCGTCCGTGCCGCCTCCCTCGGTGGATCCACTCGCGATCGCAACCCTAGCCGCCGCCATAGCCCGCACCGCCCGCCCCCTCCGCTATGCCCGGCGCCGCCCTCCCTCCTTGTGCCCATCCATCCCAGCGCCCAGCGCCGCCCTCCGCCGAGCACCAGCGCCGCCCATTCGTCGAGCCAGCGCCGCCCTCCGCAACATGCTGCCCCTCCGCTGAAAGCCAAGCCCGGCACCGCCCGCCCCTCCGCTTCGCCCGCGCCGCCCCTCCGCCCGCGCCGCCCATCTCGAGCCCAGCGCCGCCCTCCGCCAAGCACCAGCGCGCGCCCATTCGTCGAGCCAGCGCCGCCCTCCGCAAAGATATCTGCCCCTCTGCCGAGCCAAGCCCGCACCGCCCGCCTCCTCCGCTCGCCGCGCCGCCGCCCTCCGCCTGCCCCATCCCGAGCCCAGCGCCGCCCTCCGCCGAGCACCAGCGCCACCCATTCATCGAGCCCGCGCCGCCCTCCGCACTCTGCCGAGCCAAGCCCGCGCCGCCCGCCCCCTCCGCTGCCGCCGCCGCGCCCTCCGCCAGCGCCCCATCCCCGAGCCCAGCGCCGCCACAAGGATTTGGTAAGGTACATCATGATTTTTGGTTTTGGGCATGTGTTGATTAATCCAAAACTTGGATGAATCCAATTTTAATTTGAGTGAATGCATGTGGTTTCCATGCTCTACGATGGGAAATATTTCAATGTGTTGCTGTTGATATATATCAATGTGGTTTGCATGCCTTTTTTTAACTCTGTTGTGACTTACAAATCAGTGAGTTACACGCAAAAACAACGAAGACAGCAGATCAACAGCTATTTGCACTATGTGATGACTAACAAGTGAAATCTGGAATAATCCAACTTTGGATTGTAAACAAGAAGAATAGAGGTGATCGTTCTTGGCACTTTCTCATTTCAAGATTTGCTGTTCTTCAAGTGTTTAACCGAATGATGGATGATTTGTAGAGATATGCATATGTAAAATTGGTTAATATGCCATATTCTATTTTGTGAAGTCACTAGATTTATTTATCTGAAGGTTATATCGGATTGAAACATAGAATAGTAGTTCAGGTTGGCAACTTTAGGTGGTGATTTGTAAGGGGAACTTGTTTGTGCCAATTTTCAAATTTTGTGAGTTTGATATAATTTAACAAAACATATTTTGTGCTCAAAATTGTTTCTTACAGCTTCTCAGGACCCTCGTCCTGTTCTGCATATTGTTAAAAAATACAAATTAATTTACAAGTCTTATTCTATGACTTCTGTTCTTGCTAGCATTGTCAGATGGCCGGCAATCTTCTTTGTTACTACATTCTTCTCTCCTTTGTTGTACACATCACACTATCATACCTTTATGTATATGTGGTTGGCGGTTGAGTGAATGTGTACCAGAATTTTTAATTTTCAGAGTGACATTTCCCTTGATTTTAGGAGATTCTTTACAGGATTTGGAGTAGGAGTATTTCATATGTGGTGTGATCATCCAAAACAGAGGCTATTGACATTAAACACTAAACCATCACAAGTATTAGCCTTTTTAGACAACAATGCCTATATTGTTATAACTTTATTGATAATATCTCTTGTAGCTGAATAGGTGCTGTTTTTCATTACAGAAATTGCTCCAAAAGTTCTTTGTGGGTTTTTCATAGTAGAAATTGATGCATGCATTTTTTGGGTTCATGTGCCATGCCTGGATATGAAAATATATGCTACAGGGCATAGTTGTTTCCGGTTTGAGTTGACAAATGGTTTAATGCAGGTTCAAGCTGAGTATGAGCAGATTCTTGATAAATAAAAAAAAGGTCATCAGACAAGTTTGTGTTTCAGATTGCTTTTAAGGTATTTTTCTTTGCTTTCTCTGGTTGGCATTTGGCAACAACCATAATTTTGTAAAAAAGATTAGATTTGTTTAGAGAAAATGCTCAAAACTAGAGTTCAGATATCGCTGAATTATGATATCCGATGATAATCCCCTATAAATGACCTTTTTCTACCTTAAGTTGGTTATTTTTTGCACCGTATTATGAGTTCTTCCTGGTTCTTCCCTTAAGTTGATTAATTTTTTGGACCACATTAATTTCATGGAAAAAGGAGAAAGCTTAGGAATTAGAGTGATCATTGCAAATGGGTATGTCTTGGACCTACTTTCCACGAAGTTATTGCAAGCAGGTGCTAGAATTCTCAATCTAGAAGTCTTTTCATTACTATGCCTTTTTTCTATTAGAATTCTCAATCTAGAAGACTTATATTAGCATCAAGTTTATATTGCAAGCAGGTGCTAGAATTCTCAATCTAGAAGTCTTAAGTGCCAACCGTGATGACATGACCTACAGTAGTTTCCTAAAGTTCTTACTAAATTTCAATTTTTTATGTGGGTGCTGCAACTGCAATCCAATAAACTTATATGATTCTACATGACAATTGAGTCTTCTTTTGCTTATTTTTTGAGATCTCATGGCAGTGGTATAGGCTTGTTTTTTGAGACCGCACTCATCTCCATGACAATTGAGTTTGCTTTTGCTAGCATTTCTTCAAAAGAATATTCCTTTAGGGAGAATCGCTCATGATATCTGAAGTTGTGCCATTAATTTACCTGTGCGAATACGTATAAATTGTGTTGTTAATTTACTGGTGCTAGCATGTTTGGTAGTCTTTTTATTTGTTAAAATGATATGATATTCTTTGATTTTTCTTGATGCTTGTTTTAGGGAAAAGAGCATAAAATCAACAAGGAGAACGGGTGAAACAAGGGTAGAAGTCAGGCATTGAGAAGGGGAAAGTAGCTGAGATTAATGTAATTTTTTTTATCTCCATGATATTCATAATTTTTTTTAATCAATATGGTTGCATATATGTGTTGAATGTAATTGTGTGGCCATCGAGCCATTTGGGCACAATATATATTTTGTGGACTATTTTGAGATTTTTAGGGTGCAGCAACAGGTGCAGAAAATTTTAATTTTTTTTCCTACAAATAAGTTTTTCTCGAGGGCCTTTCTATGGCCGTCGAGAATAAGGCTTCGCTGAGCACGCGGCCTACCTCTCATCTGTCTCGACGGCCAAAGGCCGTCGAGATAGCCTGTTGGCCCCGCGTCGTGTCGACAAGGCTCCTTCTCTCGACTGCTGGTCTGAAGCCGTCGAGAAAGACAATCTCGACGGCCAGGCCGTCGAGACAGGTCATCTCTCTCGACCATGTTGTCTCGACGGCCAAATATCGACGGCCAGCCGTCGAGATTGACCTTTCAGGGCTTTCTCGACAGCTTTGGCCATCGAGATTTGCCGCGATTCGCGTGGTGACGATCATTGTGACGGTGTAACCGACAAATTAAGATTGATACATCCACCTAGCATTAAAACCTTTTAGTACGCCCACTAAATCTTTAATTCCGAAATCTGGATGATTATTTCACATGCCGATCACTGAAGATTTGTATCCCCAACCGTCACTAGACCCTAAAAGCTACCAATTAAAACTCTTAATTTCGGTAGCATTTCGTCTAAATATCGTGCATCCACACGCAGACGTTCGATAAAGGTAACACAATAGCACATTTTATACAAATAACTATATATAGTCACCGCTTGGTATACAAAGGATACATAATCACCAATATGGAACTTCGAACCACCCGTCCAAGCTACCTTACCAAATGCCGGAGGCACAACCACAATGTTCTATACCAACTAGTAGCATAAAAACTACACCAACATACAACTCGTGCATTTAGTTCTACATATAAAGTTATGTTCATCACTAGAATTGGATAACTGGTTCATTAAGTTGTTAAAGTGTTTAGAGCTTGTGGTGCGAACATAAGTATGATCTACTCCCGCCCATGCATGTAGGGGTGGAAATGGTATGGATATTATTCGGCCGATCGACCGATCGAATTTATCGGATATTGATTTGGATAGTTTTACTGATATTCGACTATTTCTATGAATAAGATTATGGATATGGGTAATTTGACTTGGATATGGATACGAATACTGAGCATCGATTATTCGGTGGATAAGTAATATCCGAGTTTTGTTCTGATAATATCCGAATATATTTTTGGAATTTTTTTAATGTATTTCTGAGATTTTTAATTAATAGTTTCATAACTTTTAAATTTAATTTTTGAATTTTTAAATCTAGACTAATTTAATAATATTCGTGTACATACTTTCTATTTTTTTTTCTAATATTATAAATACCACTTTTAAATTTAAATTTTGACCTTTTTTACAAAATTTGGAATAGATTTTTGAAATTGAATGTTAACTATTCGACTAATAATATTTGTATCCTTGTCTAAACCGACCTGTATTCGTTTTGTATTCGTAACCGATGTTATACAGTACTATTTGAATTTGTATCCATATTCGACACATTAGCATTCGAATCTGTATTCGGTAAAATAAAATATGAAAACGGATATGGATATAACTATATGCGACCTTATCCGATCCGATCACATCCCTACATGCATGGTGCTCCAAAATTCACCTAAAAGGAGAAATAACAAGTTTGAGTTGAAGACTTAGCAACTACATAATAATAATGACATAGGACATAAGAAATCACTAGCAACAATTCATCTCATTCACAACATGCTCATCTATGCAATGCAATCTGTTTACTCATAGCGCGCATTGTATCTGAGTGTACACTCGTCGATGTCAAATGCGCCCCATCCCATGTGGATTTTCCCCATCGAGTGGGACTTCCACGCCATTTCCACGGCGATGTGCCTACCTCTCTTGGACTTGCATCGTTTGGTATGTCAGAGTGCAACTCTACGAAGTTACTGATGGAGCACAAGACACCTATCCACAAGGACGTACGTAGCGGGAGAACCTGTAGACACCACGGAGTATCGTCGTATTATTGGATGTCTCAGGTATTTGCTTCATACTAGACCTAACCTCTCGTACCCAGTTAGGGTTGCAACTAGGCACATGGAGAGACCTACAGCTTTGCATATGAAGGCGATGAAGCAAATTTTTCGCGCGGTACCTGAAGGCCGCCTGCACCACGTACGGTCAAAGCTATGCAAGAGGAGGTGGAGAGGAGGAAATCACTGTACACAGACAGTGATCTAGTTGTTGATATGGATGACAACACAAGCAGGAGCAACATGCATGGCTTTCTACGTGAATGAAAGTCTCATGTCATGGAATTTTTAGAAGCAGAAGACGGTGGCACTCTCATCTTGTGAGGCTGAGTTTATGGCACCAAAGTGCCAAGCCTTGTGGCGTAGAGGTTTACTAGGAGAATTAATTGGTCATATATGTTCCATGGCAGGAGCAAGCATATTGATACGAAGTTTCACTCCATTCATGAGTGTGTTGAGGTCGGCCAGATCGAAGTTCAGTTCATGGGTACTGATGAACCGCATGTTGATGCGTTGACAAAGGCGCTACCGCGACCATGAAGCATTTCCTTAGCGCGTGCGTGATCTTGAGCAATACAATTATTAAGGGGGAGTCTGTTTGAGTTAATCTTGTTCTTTTCTATCTTTGGTATTAGCAAGGTGCTACGGCCTACGGCACGCATGCAACATTTCCTGTTGTGCCGAATAAAATTTCCTGTTTAGTTCTGCCATGACCACCTTGTTTCCATCATTTCCAACCACCCCATCGCAGTCCGTTACTATTCTTTTCATGGTCGGTGACGGTGTGTGTTAGGCATAATCTAGATGATCCTGGTATAATCTAACACTTGGAGGCGACCGAGGAATTAATGTGTAGTCACATGCGATGCATTCAGATTACAGTGGTTCGAACGAGGGATGTGGGAGTCCCTAGGTGGAAGAAGACATCGTCGCGAGGGAGATCGTGTATATATTGCACACGATGTAGAGTTCAGTAAAGCAACAATGAAGAAGAGAATGCCCTAGAATTAAGACGAATACATAAGTTTGTCGCGTATATGTGGTGTAAATCATGATATCTACTGATATCTACTAGGAATGAAAGGCAACAGGAATTATATTAATGGAAGCAGGGTAAAATCAGGATTAGCACCAAAAATTTGCCAGTGGTTCCATGGCCACCAGCGTGCGATAAAAGCATTCCAACTGTATCAGATTCTCGAGCCGACGAAACCAAGCAGAATCGTACATGCGCTCGTAGCCACGGCAGCCGGCAGCTGCAAGTCCATTTGAATGTGCCGGGAGCAGAAACATAATTAGAATGGCGGGTGATATACATGAAAAGGCTGCTTCAAAACTTAGGTTCCGGAATATCCCAGTCTTCTCTGGTGAGACGCTGCTTCTGCTTATGTGTGTGCTTCTTGTTGCCCTCCTGATGGATAAGATATTTGTCTTCACGACGGAGAAGACTCATCTCTCCGATCAGTTGTGACAATGACTGAATCCCATAGTGCTTATCAAAATCCTTCATCGTAACACACAAAAAAGCTGCGAAATGACCCACCAGGCGAGAGCTGGCTACGGGCGACTGCGGGCGACTAGCCGCCACCCCGCCGTCGGCCGCCGCCACAGCCGCCTCCCCGCCGCCGGCCAGCCGCCTCCCCGATCAGTTGTGACAATGACTGAATCCCATAGTGCTTATCAAAATCTTCTAAATAAAGTCTTCAGTGATCTTTCGATCTGGTTTGATCTCGCTGGAGGTTGGTCTCCCCATCGACGAATTCCTTCAGAGCTCTCGGTGTGTGGAGTTTGGTGTCGTGTCTTTGTTGCTGCCGGATCCAAAAGGGGCGTCGACAAGGATGTTTCCAAGATTGTGGTCTTTGCCTTCGATTTCTTCAACAACGGTAAAGGAGGCTGACTTTATGCTACAGATCATGGTTAGCCAACCCGGCGTGTCTGGATTGTAGGGTCCAGTGCTTGGCTTACCGCTCTTTAACCGTACTTGGGTCCATTTTGGAACAAGAAGAAAATGGGACTACTATGTTGATCAGAATTGTCAATGTCACTGTTAGGTGGGCGATGTTCTTGTGAGGGAGCTGCGTCTCCTCTCTGTGCTAGTTATGTGTGTGTTTGTTTGGGTGTGTACCTCTTTGAGGACCGTCCTAGTTTTCAAGTATGTATTGTCCAGGGTGACGTGCTTTTTTTGCCATCTCTCCTAGTTGGTAATGGAACATTTGTTTCCATGTCAAAAAAAAGTACTTTAAAATATGAACAATTTGGTACAACTTTCATATACTAACCATGCATATTATATGATTTATTTATGATCAAAATTTACTAAGTTTGACTTTTATCCGGTCAAAATACGCCTTATATTTTGGAATGGAGGGAGTACTATCGTTTGAATTGGCGGGTATGAGGCCGGACCTAAATACTACCTTTTGAATTGGCGGCTAATCGGGCTAACCCAAATCCTGCTGTTTGGATAGGCGTGTAATAGGGCCAACACAAATCCCGCCATTTTAGCCCAAAGATTTGAACACCGAATAACTGAGGGGCTTAGATTTCCCTACGGTGACTTGAGGATGCCATCTCTTAGAAGAAGTTTGGTCGTAGAAGCCTGCGTGAGGGTGAGCTGATGTAGCGGATTGAAGAGAATGACGTGCAGTAAAGTCGTCGGTGATGAAGTGAGGCCTTCCATCTGCTAGCGTACTGCCTAGATCGAATCAGGATTAAGAGGGTGATATAGCGGAGTGATTAAGGACGTCTATTAGGCTAATCACGAAAACCATTTCTTATAGCACCGTGCTTTCTCATAGCACCGTTCAGCTGGGGTCTGCATCAGAAAAGCTGTTGCGGTGCTCCTGATCAGAGCGCCGCAGTTGAGGCTGTTAGGCCACTAAAAATGGGAGAATTGCTCTCATGCCATTACGATAAGTTTGTCTTTCCAAAATACCATCGAAAGAAACACAGTTTCCAAAATACCACCATCTCTTAGCTAATCCTTTCTAGAATACCATTATGCACTAACTGTGGCTAACAGCAGATAACACAAGGCTGTGGCGCCCAGCGAGGCTGTGGCGCTCCGGCGAGGTGGGGGCTGGGAGTCACCGGGCGCAGTGAGGCGGGAGGCGAGGCCGCCGGGCGTGGGGCGAGCCGGTGGGGTGGCGAGATCGGCCAGCAGCAGTCAGGCGGGAGGCGACGCCACCGGGCGCAGCCAGCGGGGCGGCGAGGTCGGCGGGCGCAGTCAGCAGTGAGGGGAGGCGAGGTCGCGGGATTGGGTTTGTCTCGTCCTCGCAGTCTTATTTGGGGGAGGTGACGGTAGTGTTATTTTAAGTGTAACGGAGATAACAGGGATGGTATTTTGGAAATCCAGTGTCTTTGGATGGTATTTTGGAAATACCCATTCATTTTAATGGTACGAGGGCAATTCTCCCACTAAAAATCGGATCGGGCAGTTGCCAACGATCACAAATCCAACACTTATATTAAATTCTGAAAATTAGAAGATAAAAATTCATTCATGCACTGGATTTTTGCAGCAGTAATTTCTGAAACTAGCAGCTCCAACGGCACCTTACCAAGTTGGGCCAGCAGACCGGCAATTTTTTTTTTCAAGCAGGCTTATTGTTGATGGTTTCAAAGACTCAACTGCAGTTCAACGTAGCAGCTACAGAGGTAATTTTTTTGCTAGAAGGGGCTTTAATTGAATTCTGAAATTTATTTGCAAAAGCATGCCTCATTCATGATAGGCATTCATTATAGTACAGACCTGCTTCTTCATTTCATAACAGGCATTCATGAACTCAGCTACAACAATGCAACAATGTTGTAGCTGCTGTTCATTCAAAACAAAAGTAAAAATCACTGCTGCTCCTGAAGCTGATTGATAAAAAAGTCACAACAAATTAGCCCAAGCATAGAGGTGCAATTCAGCTTATCTCAACAATTCACAAGACAGAGAGATGTTTTACCATCCTTGGAATAGCAGTACCTCTCACTCTCAGTACCACTACTCACAATCGTTGATCAAGTTAGATCCAATGGTGGTCAAATGATGATACCTTGTAGTATCTCCCTTGTATTTCTGGTGGTACCACCAGTAGACAAGGGTAGACTTGGAATTTCTCGCATCTTCTTCCTCCTCTCCTCTTCCCCCACTGTCACCTCATCCGCATCTTCGCCAACGAGAGTAGGGTTCTATGTGCCGCTAGTATGTCAATGCCCGTGCCCGTGTGCTCATGGCAACCTCGTAACATGGCTTTGTTTTTTCGCCCGAGAAAACCAAATATCGGTAAATATTGGTTCCCCCGGCGGTGACCGGGTTTTTTTTTAGCTCGGCCAAGAAAATAGGATTTACTAAAATTTGCATAAAATCCGCAATTTGGAATAAATAGATGTATGTATCAATGCTATAAAGCATGTTTACTGCGGCCTGAGCCATTTTTCATGTCCTTTTTTGTCTTGCCTTAAAATTCAAATTTGAATAAAAAAATTGGGCCAAAAACAAACTGAAAAAAAAATTGAATTTTGGTTTTCTTGGTTTTTATGGCCCCCACCGAGTTTTTTTTTTCTCAAAAAGCCCAGCTTGTACGTGCTTTGCCGGTTTGTGCTGCAAGCGTCGCCTATGTTGAAAATAATCTAGATAAGGCAACAGTCATGATTAGGTAGAAAGAGTTTGTCTAGTTTGAGTAATACTAGGTTCATCTAAAAGTAAAAGTATTAGAGATGGAGTTTGTTTATAATTAGTAGTTCTAATTTGAGTAGTAGTCTTGTAATTTCTCTGTTATAAATAGATGGCCAAGTGCTAAGTAAAGGTTCAAGTTTAGCAACAAAAAAATATGTGAATTTGTGCTGTGCTGCATCAGCGAGCTACGTTTGGAACGCATGATTCTTCCTGAACACGGGTTCGGTGGCATGCTCTTGATGTTTGTCGGTCTGGGCTATGACCATCTCAGTTTGAGGGTTTGTCCAAATGATCGATCTTGGGGTAAATCCAACATTTGGTATCAGAGCTTCGGTTTATGCTCAAACATCTACGGCTGTGAACCATGTCGATCGTTCCTGCGAGCTTGGTGGTTAAGGATGGTGGTGTGTCATTTAATTATCCGCAGCTTACAACGACGAACTACACAACGTGGGCGATCAAGGTGGAAGCTATGTTGGAGGCCCAGGGAGTCTGGGAGGCTATAAGCCCGGCAGAGAACGCCGTGGTTGATCCGAAGAATGACAAAATAGCCAAGGCCCTCTTGTTCCAAGCTCTACTGGAAGATCTTTTTCTCCAGGTTGCGATGAAGAAGACGGCCGAGAAAGTTTGGGATGCACTTAAGACACGATTCGTCGATGCTGATCACGTCAAGACGGCGCGACTCCAAACGTTGAAAAGCAAGTTCGATGCTATGCGTATAAAGGAGGGAGAAACCCTAAATGAATACGCTAGCAAACTCAGCGGGATGGCTGTAAAGTATGTCAATCCGGGTTGCAAGCTTGATGATGTTGTCATGGTAAAGAAAATTGTTCAATACCATGCCAGATAAGCACTATCCCATCATCGTCGGAGTGTAGCAACTCTGCGACCTCGACACGATGCCATTCAAGGAAGCAGTGGGACGCTTGAAGACATACGAATAGCGTGTAAGTGCGCACATTGGTGGGGAGCACCGGTGATAGCTAGCTTCTGCTCACTCAGGCGGAGCGGCAGGCGCGACAGAAGACGAAGATGGCAAGTGATGACACTTCGTCAAACGAGCTCATTTGGTCCTAATCCAATGACGATGGTGACTACTGTGGCCGGTGTGGTCGTGGACGTGGTCATGGAAGAGGTCGTGGGATCGGCAGTAATGGTGGCAGTGGTCGGTGTGACCACAACCTCAAGGATAGCTCAGAAAATCGAGAAAACAAAGGGCGCGACAAAAGCCACATTAAGTGCTTCAATTGCGAGAAGATGGGGGATTACGCGTCGGAGTGTAAGAGCAAACCACGAGGTGAGGTGAACCTCATCCGTACTGAAGATGATCAAGAACCACTTATGTTGTAGTTTGGCGAGGATGCGCCATCTACGTGTAGTTCGTTGCGGTGTTCAACAATGGTCCGGGATCGGTGTGGTAATCTCTAGCAAAGGTTTGGGATTATCAGTGTGGTAATCTTCATCGTTACGAGGCGTGCGTGACGGGCTCACGCGGTGTGTGTGGCCTCATATATGACGGTGTTTCATACGTTGAGTCTGTTCAGATCGGTGTGATTATGCGTGTTTTGAGTTCGTATTTTGCAGCCTAATGTAGAGTAAGAGGGGTATGTTGGAAATAATCTAGATAAGGCAATAGTCATGGTTAGGTATAAAGAGTTTGTCTGGTTTGAGTAGAACTAGATTCATATAAAAGTAGAAGTAATAGAGATGGAGTTTGTTTAAAATTAGTAGTTCTAATTTGACTACAAGTATTGTAATTTCTCTATTATAAATAGATGGCCAAGGGTAAAGGAAAGGTGTAAGTTTATCACTGGAAAAATATGTGAGTTTGTCTTGTGCTGCATCAGCAATCTATGTTGGGGAGACGTGATTCTTTCCGAACATAGGTTTAGTTGCATGCTCTTGATGTTTGTCGATCTGGGTGACGACCATCTCAGTTTGAGGGTTTTTTCAAATGATCGATCTTAGGGTAAATCCAAGAGCCGCCGTCCTGCGCGGGTGCGCCATGGCCGCCTTGCGCTCCGCCGATTTGTACCCGCATGCATCGCTTCCGGCATATGCCCTCCTCCTCTAGCCTACGCCCTTATGCGTCGTCGCGCGCTTCACAAGTTCACAGTTCAGACCCTGCATGCCCACGCCTCGTGCGCCGCTGTCTTACACCCCGCCGCTCGCGCTTCACCGTGGGCCCTGGCCGCCTCGCGCTCCATCGCACCGCGACCTCATGCGCGCGCCGCCACCACCTCGCGCTACGCCGGCCTACGCCCCTCTGCGCCGCGGACCAATGTTCGCACCTCCCATTTACAAAATTACAAGAGCTTCTCTGAGTTGCCTATTGATGTTCATGCCTGGAAGCTTTGGTTTCGATTTGTATCGTCGCGCCGCCGCCGTAGACTTGGGCAGCCTTGCTCCTTCCCGCCGGCTGCCAAGAAGCCGCCATTGATAGTGAGGTAGGATAGAGGAGGAAGAGAACATTGTTCCAATCCTACTATCCTAGCCATACAAGATGGACGGTTGGATCTAAGTAGTGTACGTACGTATCTCCTAGCTAGCGTCTGGTACGCTTCTCTTCAATGGCAAAATTTACCACCAAGCTTAATTCATTCAATTATGTCGATAAATAACTATTTGAGCTGCTAGCAACTTGAGCTGTCGACATCTTTACTGAAATTGAGCAGGTTCATACTTGAGGAGTTAGTCCTCCTCGCGGATGCGCCTCTGTACTTTATATGGCGGTATGTCATATCGTCATATCTCACTCAGCGCCAGAATCACGACGGCTCCAATTCAATAGCGCCAGGGAGAGGGGGAGAGTGCGCTACTAGCCTCCTACTAGCTCTGCGATAGCTTCAAGAGAGGGTGTGGGGCTATGGAGCAAAGTGCATGCCACCATCAATAGACAATGGTACTCACCAGTAATGTACGTCAGGTACCTAGCCCTAAAACAAACTCAATGTTTTCACTTTTTTTTTCAAATGGGAGGAGCAAGGAAAGAAAAAACCCCAGGCCATCTAGTGTACTCCCTCTCAACCCATGAGGGTGAGAGTATTATTGACCGTGTATTGTTCATCGTTTTATGAATGTGGATCTCCATAAAATGACACGACGCGCACTCGCCGACGCATGCTGTCGCGCGTCCTCGGCCACCGCGTGCTCGTCGACGCACACTGTTGCACGTGAGTCCTTGACAACCGCCGACGTCGCGGGCTCGTCGACACCCGCCGCCATCGTCCCGGCCATCGCCATGCGGCGCTGTCCCCTCGACGGCCACGCCGCCGACGCCGGTGTGTTCCCTTGATAGCCACGGCCGCTAGTCGATGCGTGTCGTCGCGTGTCCCCATGGCGACCCGCCACGTGTCGCCCGGCGCCGCTATGAGTCCTCGACCAGCACCGCCGTTAAGGCGTCAACCCCACCGGTAGCGGCCGCAGCCGTGCGCTCGTCGCGCAGCGCCGCCATGCGTCCCCGGCCAGCACCGCCGCTACATGTGCCCACGGCATAGGGGTTGGGATCTCATAAACAACCTTCGATCAAATTAGATCAATGTTTAAAAACAATTGGGATGCGAGTTAAAAAGTGCAAAACCCCCTGCAATTGGTGCACGGGTCGGCCTCAAACCCGGATCACGGCGCTGCAACCCTTGGCGTCCGACAAACTGAGCTGAGCTCAGTTCGCAACAACGATGGAACCCAATTGCAAGCTGTACTTCATCTGCTAATTAGAAACGAACAAAGCGTACGATGGAATATTTTGGTGTCGCAACGACCAATCACGGCGGGGTTTTTCGCTTTATATAGATGCTAATTAAAGAGTACAAGATAAAATGTAACAAACTGTTAACTATGCGATGCGCAATTCACAGCCCGTACCAATGTACCATCCCACGACAGAACACGCAGGGCTTAAAGATAAGATAAGCTACGTACTTCACATGCATGCAAGCTAATGCAGAGTATCTAATGCTATTAACGAAAATGCTAACTCCTAAATTAACTAAATTACTCCTGATAAACATATTTATATTTTCTAAATAACAGTCCACCTCTCTCTACTCCTAATAAACATATTAATATCACTATTCTAAATGACTAGCCTACCATGGTTTTCAATTATACAACAAAAAAATACCACAATAAAACAACAGTACTCACCGGCAGTACTTCGTTGCACAGCCTCCTCCCCTCCCCTCCCCCTCACCCCTCTCCTCTCTCTACTGTGCGCAGGTGGAGGCCAGAGCTGGAGGAACAAATGAGCTCGGGCTGGGCGAGGCCGCGGCCTTATATATGGGGTAGGATGGGGTAGGCGCCAGAGTGGGCGGCGCCAAGGGCAACAAGGCGCCGTCGCCCGTGGCGCCTACAGGGAGGTAGGCGCCATCGGCAATGGCGCCGAGGGGTATTTTTCGATAATTGGAAAAATTGATGGCATTTTTGGTATTCTGATATTTTTTTGGGCAAACAGTGAAAAAATTCTCGATAGGGGGGTCCGGCGGGTGAAGCAAGAGGAAGAAGCGGTGTGGTCGGCCGTCGACGGGAGGAGGCGGTGGTGCGGAGTGATAGAGCGGACGGGGAGAGGCGGCGACGGACGAGGAGCGGCGGCGACGGACGGGGAGGCGGAGACGGTGGTGCAGAGTGGTAGGGCGGACGGGGAGACGCGGCGACGGACGGGGATGCGGCGGCGGACGGGGAGACGGCGACGCATTGCCCTGGATTCACGTGCGGGATGAGGGAGCGGGGGCGACGATGAATGGCCAGCGCCGGACTGTCGAGCGGTGGCACGATGGGGAGAGAAGGGTGGAGGCAGCGGCGCCATGTGGAGGAGGGGGAGGAGGAGACGGGGGCAAGCGAGCGGGCACCGAGGGTTAGGGTTAGGGTGGGTAATTTCCCACCAACTCTAGGTGCACCTATGAAGAGAAAAAGGGCTCAGATGCGAAGAGCGGAAAACTTTAGGGGCGTGATTGGAAATGATGATGGCAACAGAAGCAGTAAGCAGGGGTATTTCCACGGACGGACATGACCGGAGCATAAATCTGCAAACTCTGGGTGGTTTCTGCAAAGCTGACCCCCCGGGAGGGTCAAGATCGGGCGGAGGAGATGCAGGCCATGTGGCCCGATCTGACGGCACACGATTTTCGGGTGACGTGGCCTCGCGAGGGAGAGCTTATAACTAGCGCTATAATGTTCTTTTAGGTTCCACGGTATACCATTATTTAGCTTTTCACAAAAAAAGTTTATGTACCATCTTGCCATATATCTTCAGTTTTATATTTAACCTCTTGTATATCTTTTTTTTTTATTTTGAATGAACTTACAACAACTAAAAAATATCATCTTTGCATCTTTTTTACAGTATCAAACTACATATACGTAAATTTTGTTATTGATTAATGTAAAAGACGTCGGCTGAAATTTTCTCTATTTTTAGCCAACTAACGAGCAATCACATCCAAAAAGAATATTTGCACTGTATATGAGCAGTCGTGATTTTCAGCCATAGTCGATGAGGGAATTGTCGCATGCGGGCAAAGCGCCGCAGAAGCATACAAGTCGTTCCATGATTGGCGGCAAAAAACGGTGGTCAGTGCTGTGCACATCCATTAACATGGACCAAAAACCTAGTGCAGCCGTACGGGCAAATAAAGCTGATCGATCTTGGAATCAAACAAAGGCAGATATAAATCTGACTGGGGCCATGGGAATTGCCCCATACCAAACCTCCATTTATATCATTATATTCGCAGCACCAACCCCCAGCTGCAAAGCACTGCCAATTTGCCAAACACCAGCGTCGATCCATCGGAGAGGCGGAGAGAGATGAGGAGCATGGAGAGGATGGCGTACGCCTATCTGCTTGCCCTCGTCGGCGTTGCATTTGCGCTCGCCGGCCTGGCCGCCGGCGACCTGGAGGCCTCGTTCGCCAGCGAGGGGGTCTACAGCATGGGCGCGGTGGCGCGGCGGCTGGTCTCCTCGACGTCGAAGCTGGAGGACGGCGTGGAGCCCGAGCTGACGGTGGACCTGGAGCTGCACCGGCGGATCCTCGCCGGCGGCAGCATAAGCCCGGGGGCGCTGCGCCCCGACAGGCCTGCCTGCATCAGCACGTGCCCGGCGCGCGGCGGCTCGTACACCGGCCGTGGCTGCCAGAGCAAGTACCAGTGTCCTGAAATAAAGGATTAATTAGCAGTCTTCCTGGTACGAGATTGTGAACTGCATCGATTAAATTGTTGCGATGTTGCGACCTCGATCGCATGTACACGTTGTATTCTTAATTACGTTTCCGGGAAATGATTTGACAACTCATTTTCACTGAGTAGCTAATTTTAACCTTACACAGATGGCGTTCTTTTGTCTTTCTTCAACTGCTTGTGTAACTACCATGCCTTGAAAAAGCTATTTCTGTACCTACATGCACATGACACGATGCAGAGTGATTTATACTACCTCCGTTTTTTTGTTTGACATCTTTAACTTTTGAGCTGCTTTTGACTATTCATCTTATTCAAAAAAAAGATTTCTTTTATCAATAAAGATAATTTAAACATGACTTTTTTTTTTGCATGTTTGCACTAATTTTTTTGAATAAGACGAATGGTCAAAGATATGTATAAAAGTCAAAAGCATTAAATAAAAAAGAATGGAGGGAGTACTATAGTACATAAGATTTTTGTCGTCATGATCTCAAAGGCGAACACTGCGGACGGCCGTGCCGGCAATGTATGGACGCACTACTAAGCAAGTGCCTTATGAACACACTGCGGTACCTATGGTCAGCATGTCATGCTTTGTTTGGCGCCGGCATCCACATAGCTTTTCATGCACATGGCGACCAATGCATTGACGAGGAAGCACTTGCGAGCAACCATGCAAAGCATGATCAAAGCTTCTTTTGAGCGAGCGAGCAGAGCATAACCAGTGGTTGGTGTACGTAGGCCCGGCCGGGTGTGCATTGGCTTCCAAAACCATGGAGGCAAATCAAATTGAGAGAGTAGGCTCATCATCATCGATATGACTTTGAAGATTGCAACATGTTTACAAATTGTATTTAGAGTATTTCTGCCAAATGCCCATGCATATCCTTGCGCTAACATGCATATATGCAAGGATCGCACAACACATCTCAAAAAGAGAAGTAGCTAGTAAGCTAGCCGTGAGCTAGTAATATGAAGTCATGCAGACGTGTGCATGACGCAGGCAGCAATTTCAGTACCACCTCTATTTCTTGGGCATCATAAATAGTACACATTTGTAGGGGACCTGCCCTCCTCGCGCCACGTGGATCGCTCTGGTCCATTTTTCTGCCCATTTCGGCCACGTCGTCCCGGTTTCATCAGCCGTCGGATCCCTCGGCGTCTCCATCCGAGCGCCCGGGACGGCAGCCCTGACGTTTTTGCAAAAAAGTCCTTCAGGTTTTTCATAATCAACCCGCCGTCCACTTTGTCGTCGTGCGAGCTCGGATCTTGTCAGACATCTGAGCCGCTCGACTTCCTCATTTTGCACTTAGGTCCTCGCGAGGGCATGCTCGCACCCAGTTCTTCGCTCCTCCCGTGGCCCTCTCTCTCCTCCCTGTTATTTGCGCTGCCTTTCCCTCCTGCCTCCGCTCCCTGCCCTCCCTCGACTCGCCCGCTTCCTCTCTCCCCCTGTCCCTCCTTCGCTCGCCGGCGGCGGTAGCGACCTACCTCGCCGTCCCCCAGCCCTAGCTCGCCGCCCTCTCCACCGCCGCGCCTGTCCTCTCACCCTTACGTCGCCGTCCTTTCCCCTTCCATCCCCGCGTCTCCTTTGCGCTCATGGAGCTTCCGGGGAGGCCGGATCCAGAGGCGGCGGTCTCGGCAAGGCTCGGGTCCACGCCGGCGATGGCTACAGATGGAGAAGGCGGCCCGCCCGCTCTTCGTTTGCCATCCGGGGTCCGAGAAGAAAACCCTAGTCATGGCGCTCATCGGGCTTCGGCACCGGCACGGAGATGGTTTGCTGTTTCTTTCATTCATTCCTTTTCTTCTTATTGCTCAAGATCTGTGCCCCTTCTTCCTTCTATGGCCATGTGATATGTAAGCTCTCGCTGGTGATATTTTTGCGTGTTTTAATTGCTCCCTTTATAGATGAGGGTGGAGAAATGTGTTGGATGAATTTGATTTGAAAATGATAGCTTTCTAATTCATATGATAAAATGTGGCCCTACATTTGTGCTGCTAATCTCCTTTTCAGAATAAAAGGTGGTGTCGAAATAAAGTGTACTCTTACCATATGGTTTAATTATGTCATGCTCTTGCCTATTCTTTGCAGGATGTAATTTTAGTGAACCGCCATCATTTTTCATCAAGCCTGTAGTTGTCATCAGTGGCCAGTATATGTGATCAGTACATGGTAAAAAAAAAACTGTGTAGGGTTAGCTGGTTCGATGGCATCTATTTGCCAAGAGCAAAGCAGACCAGCCAGATTAGGTGGTTGGCCAATGTCTAGATTGGTGGTGAGATTGGTACGCGATTGTTTTACATGCGCCTACGATATAAAGAAGGTGTACCTGTGATATAAAGAATCCCTTTAGGACTACGAGTGGGCAACTGGATAATCAGCTTGAAATATAGAAAAGCTGGACCCATGTAGGATAGGTTCTCATGTTGATAACTTTCAATTTTTTTAAAGCATGTGGCTTCTAAAAAATACATAGTTTTGAATCGCTGCATTGGGACACACATAAATCTGTTATCACTTTCCCCTAGAAATTGCAAATACGAAGGTCAAGTTTATGAACAGAACAGCAATAGAGAGTATGGAGATCTTCGTGGTGCATCTGTGATAGCAAGAGGTATACCATGCAATGGCTTGACCTCCGTGTCTTATTCGCATCTGATGATAACTTGGTTGTGGTGCCATTCCTCCGTCTTTACAGTTTAATTAATCAAATCGACATTACAACAATAGCCATGTTGTTTCGCTGATGATATAAGTTCATATGATTTCTCTCGGAAGGCATTATATTTTCAGTTTGTCTATATCATTTTGTGAATATCCTGTTAGTCTGCAGTTCAGTTCTGCAGCAAAGATGTTCTCCATGTATTTCCAACATGTTCTTTGAATATTTGCATTTCATTTCATAGCTTCCTTTCGGTTTGCTTATGCCAACTACGTTATTGTAGCGTTGTTCACAGCATGGGCATCGACACTTGGGGCAGATGTTTTTTATGGGGCTGTGTGATGCGTAATATGGTTTCTGTGATGCGCTGTTATCGTTTCAGGTCGTTTCCCATGGAACATTCCCAGATGTGTCCGGCCTCAGCCTCAAGGTTTGTTTTCTTGATTTAAATTTATTGGTGCTGTGCATGCATCAAAGGTAAAGTGCTCATATCCCTTTCTCAGCATTATTTTCAGCGTTATATTGCGTCACTGCAGAGCGTTTGCGGATTTTATTTAACGCCGGGCGCAAGTATAGAAAAAAAAAATTGTGTTCGTATGTACGATTGGTTGAGTTGAGCAAAAAAAAACCAGATCTCTGTTCTTCCAGTTCGTCACTGTTCCATTACTTCCCCGTTTTTTAGGAGCCTGTGTCATGCGTCATATGATTTTCTGTGATGCGTTGTATTCGTTTCATAGTTTCCTGTCCTGCCTATCTATGTTTCATGGTGTCTTAACTAAAGAATGCCTTCAGTTTCCTGATTTTTTTAACAGGAGCATTGCCAATGCATACATTCATTAATTTGTTCTAAGGCTGTGCATGCATCAAAGGTAAAGTGCTCATATCCCTTTCTCAGCATTATTTTCAGCGTTATATTGCGTCGCTGCAGAGCGTTTGCGGATTTTATTGAACGCCGGGTGCAAGTATAGAATTGTGTTCGTATGTACGATTGGTTGAGTTGAGCAAAAAAAAAAACCAGATCCCTGTTCTTCCAGTTCGTCACTGTTCCATTACTTCCCCGTTTTTTAGGAGCCTGTGTCATGCGTCATATGATTTTCTGTGATGCGTTGTATTCGTTTCATAGTTTCCGTCCGCCTATCTATGTTTCATGATGTCTTAACTAAAGAATGCCTTCAGTTTCCGATTTTTTAACAGGAGCATTGCCAATGCATACATTCATTAATTTGTTCTAAGGCTGTGCATGCATCAAAGGTAAAGTGCTCATATCCCTTTCTCAGCATTATTTTCAGCGTTATATTGCGTCGCTGCAGAGCCTTTGCGGATTTTATTGAACGCCGGGCGCAAGTATAGAATTGTGTTCGTATGTACGATTGGTTGAGTTGAGCAAAAAAAAAACCAGGTCCCTGTTCTTCCGGTTAAATCCTGCTCCATTACTTCCCCGTTTTTTAGGAGCCTGTGTCATGCGTCATATGATTTTCTGTGATGCGTTGTATTCGTTTCATAGTTTCCTGTCCTGCTTATCTATGTTTCATGATGTCTTAACTAAAGAATGCCTTCAGTTTCCCGATTTTTTTAACAGGAGCATTGCCAATGCATACATTCATTAATTTGTTCTAAGCGCGCTGATCTTCCGACAGTGCTTTTTGGGAGTGGCGTGTACGGGTTTCCGCCCGTTTGTTTATCTCTGTTTCCGTCTGATCGATGGTGTATGTACGTTGGTTTGGTTTCTCTCTTTTTTGCCCTTATGACATCATAATTTAGTGTGTACGGGTTTATCGTCGTTAGTTTCTCTGCTTGCGATGTCCAAGCTGGCGGCATCCTCTATTTCCGTGTCGTCGTCGGTGGTGCGTGCAGATTGTTTTGTTTTTTCTCTTTTTTGCCCCTATGGCGTTTACTATGTGCGAGTGTATCGCCGTTGGTTTCTGTGCTTGCAGCCTCTATTTCCGTGTCGTCAGTGGTGCGTGCAGATTGTTTTGTTTTTTCTCTTTTTTGCCGCTATGCCATTTACTATGTGTGAGTGTATCGCCGTTGGTTTCTGTGCTTGCAATGTCCAAACCGGGCGCATTTTTCTCATCGTTTTTGGCTTACCTGTCTATTAATGCGCCACGTAATGGCATGTGCCTTCCGGTTTTGCTGCTATGTTCCTTGCTTCCTGCGCTTCGTTGTGATCGTGTTTGTTTTCGTCGTGGCCTGTTTCTCTGTCGTTCCTGTCCATGCACTCGCCGCCTGTTTCTCTGTCGTTGCTGTCCTTGCGCTTACCAGAGGGCGCATCGCTTCTCGATTATGAATGCGTCGGACTCGCCTGGCTGTTCTGCTGGGGTGCCATTGCGTTGCTCTGGTTAGTCTTTGCTTTCCTTTTTTCATAGCTGTTTTGTTTGTTGTCACGGTTTTTGTCTTTGCTTTCCTTTTTTCCATGGCTGTTTTGTCTGTTCTTACGGTTTTCTTCTTTTTTTCCCTTTGTTCCAGCTCCGGTAGACTGGGTTGGCTGGCGTCGTGCTGTTTGCGCTTCTAATCGTTATAGGAGACGTGCGGTGCTGTTGCACTCGCGTAGACGTCGTCAGCCGTCTGTCCCTGCTGTACTGGCCGCTTCTACGCCTTCTGCTGCGACGTCTGCGCTTGCTACACCGTCCCTGCCCGTGGTTCCGGTCGCTCCGCATCGCCCTTGCGGCCTTGCCGTTCTTCCTGTGCTGCTAATCGTGCCAGAAGACGTGCTTTGCTGCTCGAATCGCGTCGTCGGAGAATGTCGTGTTTATCTGTCTTCGTCGTCTCCAGCGTCCTGTGCTGGCCGTGTTGTTCATGCTGTCCCGGCTGCTGCTTCGTCCATGCTACCGTCTCTGTCGGATCCTGCAGGTGTGCTTGCCTGACGTTTTCTGCTTATTCGTTTACAGCATTCTCCGTTTTGTTTGATGTATTGTTCCGTGTTGCATGCATCTAAATTGCAAGGTTTGCTTGCATGGCGAGAGCAATGTGCTTCGAACCGCTGGGCTAGGCGCAGTGCTATTTTACAGCGGCAAACGATTTTCGAAGATCAGAATGGTTTGTTGTTTGCACATGTTTTTGCTCATCGTTTTCGTGCTTATCAGCGTGCTGTGTTTTATTCTGCTGCTTTCTTCCTGTTGTGCGTTTCTGCAGCTGATCGCCGACGGCGTCGTTGTTCGGCTGCTCCTTCGGCAGACAGTACGGCGTCTGGTGCTGTTGGTTCTTTTACCGGTCACTCTGCCCGTGCTGTTGGTGTTTCCGCGCTTGATGATTCGCTTACAGCATTACAGAGTGGCGGTCTGCGTCTTTCGGTTGCTTCGGTGCCTGCCCGCCGTCGTGCAGCGCCTGTATCGTCTTCGGCTGTTGGTGGTGATGATGAGATGGAGGCTTTAGTAGGTTCGTTGTTTTTTCGTGTTTTTGTTCGTTCAGTTTTTACCTTTATGTTGCTTAGTTTACCATTTTTGCAGCGGCCTTGCCAAGGAATGATACTGGTGCACCGATTTTACCTTTACCTAGAGCTTATTGTCAGGCTCTTAAAGGTGCGTGTTGGTTTAGTTTTCCGTTGCTTCTTTTGTTATCTATGATTTGTTTTTGGGCGTTTACGTTTTTTTTTTGTTTTTTTGCAGCTTCTTACTCTGGCAAGTCTTACTATGGTCCTCCTTCTGAGCGGTGTCGCTATTGTACCGCTGTGTTTTGGCGGCGGGAAGCTATGGGCCCGTCGGGGTCTGCGTCGCCATCACGTTACAATGGCTGCAGCTTCTTTCTTCCACAACGACCTGCAAAAACATAGGCCCTAACGTCTTGGGTACACGGCGCGCCACTGGCGCGCCAACTCAACTAGTAATATATAACTTTATCAGTCAAGTGTTCTTTGACGGTGAAGTTTTAAAGAAGAAAGAAAAAAGTTTATAATACACCCTGAACTATGATCCTTCGAACCATAAAACCAGATATTCCACCCTCTGAAGCCATGAAAAAGGTGCAAATAACCCCCACAGTGGTTTCTGAGGTGGTTTTGCCTATGTGACAGATGAGGTGGCAATTTAGTCAAAAAAATAAAACTAAAATAAATATATCCTCTCCACTGTCTCTCCTCCATCTCATTTTCTCTCTCCTCTCCACCTCAGCTCCCCTACCTCTCCACCCTGACCCTCCCCGCCGCCGCCACATCGTTGCCCCTCCCCTCCCCGCACAGCCCCATCCCCGTCCCTACCCGCGCCATTCCGCCGCTCCCTCCCCAAGCTATTCCCGCCCCGCCCCATGCCCTAAAAAAATGGAAAACAAACCGTAAAAGTTGTAGAGCTAGCTAGCTATAGCTAGTATGGTGACTAGAAGGGCTGGATTGAATAGACGCGTAATGAATCTGAAAACCGCTACGATGACCAGAGGATGGTGAATGGGAGACTTGAAGATTTTTGTTTGGATCGGTGCTACTTGAACTCACCATCTTTTCAAAACACAAACAATTTCGACAACTATGTGTGCCCCTAGCATTAGAGCCATAGAATATGTTGTCGGTGTTCGATACCAGACAGATATTGTGTCTCGTGGGAGAATCGTAGTTCGGTTAGGGGGAATTTTTGTCACTAGCTCGCTTCGACTGACAATCACAGGGAGGCAACCAATTTATCCAGGTTCGGACCCCCGATGTGGGTAAAAGTCCTACTCCTGCGAGGGTGGTATTGACTGAGATCTGGACTGCTCTAGCTCGAAAGCTCTTACAATGGTGTGTGTATGAATGGCTTAGGATCCAACCCTCTCCCCCTCTGCCCCCGTGCTCTTTTATACTGGAAGGGACGGACAGATGAGAGAGAGAGAGAGAGAGTGCGGCGGAGGGGGCCCACAGATTGGGCTCTAGCCGCCGCACGCTGCCCACTTGCTCCTGCTGATGCCCACTTCATAAATGACTTCCTCCGATCTCCGGGTCGGACAAGACGTGGGAGGCGCCTAACACTGGCACCACTTTGCCCTTGCCATCAAGACGATGATGGAATGATCGCTGATCGCCGTCTGAGCTATAGTGCAAGCAATCATCTCTCTAGGTCTTGTACGCCCAAATCCTTACATTTAATGCCACAGATACGCTAAACGTTGGAGAGGCCTTCGCAGGGAAGCCTCCTCTCTGCGCGTGTGCGCCTGCCAAGTGGGACCTACGCCTCGCTTTCCGAGGCGCCACGTGTCTCCTTCTCGCTGGCGCGGGGGCTCAACGCTTTCTTCGTCGAGTCGCCACGCGTCTGCTCGCTTTCATCGTGGGTACCCGATGCGTCGTATCGGCAGAGAGCCCGGCCCACTTCGAGACGCGAACGTCGCTGCTGAAAAATCCAATACCCGCGAAGGTAAATCATGGGGCCCTCCACTTTCTGCCGCTCCTTTTCCCGCTTGATCGCGCCGCTTTGAAACCATTGCTCTCCGTTCTTGCTGAAACAAGGAGGCAGGGGAACCGACAGATTGTGGGAGAACACGCGCCCTGCCGTGTAACCGTCCCAAGCGCAGCTAGCGCAGTAAAGAGAGGGACTTTGGCGCGTTCGCTTTTCACGTCGATTCCAAATCTTCACGCTCAAATTTTCTCCTTCCTTATTCCCAGCGCTCAAAAAAGCTCTTCACCACGCCGCCTCGTCGCCGCGCCTTGTTGCGCACCTTCTCCTTCCCCCATGGTCGGCATTCTTCCTCCGTCGGCATTTATACTAAAGTTACAAAACTGATACCGACACGACCTGATTTATCGCAACTAAACCATCGAAGATACCTTCCGATTGAAGCTTCGTAATTCTCCCAGAGTCTTAGAAATTATCAGAATTACCC
This sequence comes from Raddia guianensis, assembly GCA_036346415.1. Classification (NCBI taxonomy): domain Eukaryota; kingdom Viridiplantae; phylum Streptophyta; class Magnoliopsida; order Poales; family Poaceae; genus Raddia; species Raddia guianensis. Next base: position 21,649,634 of record CM070537.1, on the reverse strand, counting down.
TTTACACGCCTCTGTCTTTTGATAATTAAGCCTACATTCTGATGCAGTCCAATAATTCCAATAACAATGGCTTATTTACAATATCCGATTTTCCAGCCAAATTTGGGTGTTAACAATGTCCTGGTTGCCTGGCGCCTGGGGCCTACTCACCCACCTGCACGCCGGACACCACGTGGCCTGAACAAAAAGCTTGAGCTTCACTTTATCTGAAACCAGACCTTGACCTGTTTGGGCCCGATGTTTCCAAGTACGGAATGCTTCCTAACAGGGCTCTGGTCCCACTTTGCAGTGAAGCTGGGGCACACTGTGGTGTAGAATACACCGACACCGTGGAAAACCCTGGTTCGGTTCTAGGTTAACCGGTGTGGTTAAAAACATTAGAGGATACGGGTTAGCCTCCGTGAGAAAACCCGGGTGTGGGCCCTGCGTAGCTCGGTACCAAATATTATCAAGATGCCGGAATATTCGAGGGGAATGCCCTAGGGCTTGGGGCTTAGGTAATACTAGTACAATGCCCGTGCTCTGCCACGGACCATAAAGGGATGAAAGAAAAACATATATTATAATAAAAAGAGTAAAAGTTTATTCAGAAGACTGAAACATAGGAGCAGAAGTTCATCAATGTGATATCTTGCTCACTGTATACTTAGAAGCAATGCATGAAAACTATGGAGAGAGAGAGAGAGAGAGAGAGAGAGAGATGAGTTGACTGTAGTATGTGACGCCGCGGGGGCGCGAGAGGCGGGTTGGGTGGCGGCAGGCGGTTTTGCCAAGACAGATCGGACGAAGCAGAGTATTGAATGCGAGATGGACGGTTCAGATTCTAAGTTGGCACTACCACCACCACGACCATTAGATGCTTTAAGATAGTAGAGAAGAGATAATGTAAATTGTGAAAAAAATTTAGAGAAATGGATAAAAGAAATGTTAATTGTGTTTTAAAGAATAGATATAGACACTGTTTGCGATGTTATTAGTACTCGATCAATTGGACTGAAAGTTGGCACGAAACATAGATTTTTGTTCATGATTATTTACTTTTCATGGGAAGCTTCACAGATTCTTGCAGAGGAATGAATTGTGCTCATGAGCCTGGACAGACAGGACAGCGGCTTGCAATGAAAAATACCTTGGGCCATAGCCTCCAATCTTTCACTGACAGATCAAAAGCTAAAACATTTTAATCATAAAACATTTTAATCTCTTAAGTATGAAATAAAATCCAAGGGTGGAAGTAGAATCTATTCTCAATTCTCAAAGGTTGAGAACGATATTCTCCTCAATCTAGAGCCCAGTCTATACCAAGTTAAGAGCATATGTCATGCCTTTTTTAAAAAAAAAAAAATTGGCTGAAGTCCTTGTGGTGGACGGTTTAACATTCCTTAGATACTCTACCTAGGCCCCCCATCAAGACAATGATAAAAAGGAAAAGCCATTGGTTGGGAAAAATAAAAGATCTTCACGCTTTCAATGCAGAGATGTTGGCTTCCGAAGGCTCCCAGAATTCTCCCAAATCCACAATCCCACCGTCTCTCAAGGCTTTACATTTTTCCTATAGAGATGCTTCAAGCTGAAGTGAGGAATGCTATATCATACACCTGGAGAAGCATCATGAAGGGCATCCAGTTGCTTAAAAACATATAGTTTTGAGGCTACGAGATGGGAATAATTTTAATATTTGACCAGATCCTTGGCTCCACAGAACAAAATAAAAAATACTAAAAATAAAAAGGGGAGGCAGTGTTTTATCAAAGGCCGACCACCAAACTAATCCTGGAGAGGGTTCCTAGAATTTTGAACTTATTGACCAAATTTTCTGCCATTGAGATGTTGAAATCATCAAGGGCATCCCAATTCAACATCGAATGGAAAACTGCCACTTAGCATCCTCATGGAAAAGGTATCCTCTTTGTTAAATCAGCTTACAAATTTTTTAGTGAAAATTTTAGATGGACAAATTTGTGAAAAATGAATTTTCCAGACAAAATTTAAGACTTCATTTGAAGATTTGTACGCAACAGCCTTCCTGTTAGTCCTTAGAACAAATATATACAGGAGAGGAATTTCAGTAAGCACTCTATGTCCTTTGTGATGTAGGCTTGATGAGGACCACAGTTATTCCTGAGATGTAAACATATATAAAAAGGATTTGGAGAGCTCTTTCCCTAAAAAATGAGATTATATTTGATTACTTGTACTTTCCCTGATCAAGTTGTTGGAGAGATATGGAAGCCTGTTGAGAGAATCCAGATTAAAATAATTACTATGATGTGTGTCCGGAGGTTCAATAGAAATAGGGCTATTCAAGAGGGTTCTATTATTTCTGCAAACGACATCTTGCAACAAATTGCCATTGAATCTCTAGATTTTGATAATTACCAGGAAGGAGAGAAAGAAAATTGAGGAATACGGCCAGGAAGGAAAGAATATACAGCAAGCTGTGATATCTATAAATACTTGGAGGCCTTGCGACGATAAATATTTATAGTTTAACCACATGGCTCTTTCATTCCAGGATCAGGGAGAGGGAGCTGGAGATAAAGAGAGAGAGCTCTTACCCGGATGCCTCGTAGGGCAGATTTGCACACCGCGGTGATGGTAGCTTACTTGGATGCCTCTCGTCGGATTACAAAGAAAAGCAAACAACCAGGGGGTGGGTATGATCTGCGAGAAATGGGAAAACAGACGTGCAGATCAAGATCAGCAAACAATCTTTAATCTTATCCATGCTCTTATCTTCCTACGGATCGATACCTATCAAAACATGTAGGAACCTGGAAGCAATCCATTTGATGGCGCGGCCCCCAAATCAGATACGAGAAGAACTGAAATTATCAAGGTAGATGTTAGATTGCTGCTGGCACGACGTACCTTGGGGATTTCTGGACGTCGAGGCCGGCCAACCCGATTCTTGCTCGACCGACCGCCGCCGTGCGCTCGTCAGAGAGAGAGAGAGAGAGACCGCAGTTGACCAGAGCAACAGACGCTCGCGCCGGGCGCGAGAGGCGGGTTGGGTGGTGGCGGCATGGGTGCGGGACGATGGAGGGGCGGTGGTGGCAGCGGCGATGGAGGGGCGGTGGTGCGGGTGCAGTGGGAATTGGGATATAGGGCTGTGGCGGCGACGGGTGAGGGCGATGGATGGGCGGTGGCGGGTGAGGGCGATGGAGGGGCGGTGGAGGCAGCGGCGGCTGGTGAGGAAGATGGAGGGGGAGGCGGCACGGGTGTGGGAGAGGGACGAGGAGGCCGGCGGCGACGGGTTGGTGAGGGCGATGGAGGGGCGGCGGCGGGTGAGGGCGATGGGGGGGGGGGGGGGCGGTGGTGGCAGTGGCGGCTGGTGAGGGAGATGGAGGGGCGGTGGCGGCAGCGGCGGCGGGTAAGGGAGATGGAGGGGGAGGCGGCAAGGGTGGGGGAGAGGGACGAGGAGGCCGGCGGCGCGGGTTGGTGAGGGCGGTGGTGGCAGCGGCGGCGGATGAGGACGATGGAGGGGCGGTGGTGGCAGCGGCGGCTGGTGCGGGAGATGGAGGGGCGGTGGCGTTAGCGGCGGCGGGTAAGGGAGATGGAGGGGGAGGCGGCACGGGTGGAGGAGAGGGACGAGGAGGCCGGCAGCGCGGGTTAGGGTGAGGGAGGGGCGGAGGCGGATGAGGGAGATCGAGGGGGTGTGGCTGGGGTGGCGGCACGCGGTTTTGCCGAGATAGATCGGACGAAGCAGAGTATTGAACGCGAGATGGACGATCCGGATTCTAAGTTGGTACTACCACCACCACGACCATTAGGTGCTTTAAGATAGTAGAGATTAACGAAAATGCTAACTCCTAACAACCAGCTTAATCTAACAAGCAAGGTTTTAAAGTCGGTAAGTCGGGTCGAGTCGTATGGGTACCGACTTGTGGACTAGTCGTGACTAGGTGAGACTAGTCGTGACTAGTCGAGTGCTGTTCGTTAACTATACTCTCTTATTTTCTATAAATATACCATACATTTTCGGTTGAAAAAATCCTTAATACAAAGAGACGGTGAGGAATTGTCTTTATTGGGCTTTCTTCAGCCAACTAGCACAACTCAATGGGCCAGCCCAACATTACCCCAACCCTAACATGCAGTAGGCAGCCTCTTCACACTCTCTGCCTCCCAGATCCAGCCGCCTTATTGGCTTCTTCTCCACGTCCAGGAAGCAGCAACTCTTCCAGTCTTTCTCTCCTCTCGGATCCAGCTGCTCTTCTCCTGCCGCAGCAGGTCTGCTCTCTTTCTAGTGTTTCTTCCTCTGTCTCTTAGCAGCGTGAAGCGAGGATTAAGGGAAGCGATGGGAAACATCTTAACTCAGAGGCCTTGGCGGTGATCGGCGGCGTTGCCGTGGCGGCGGCATCTTGGCGGCTAGGATTCTTCGAACGAACAGGGGAGGCGGGCTGCGGCTGGGCTATATCGCCAAGACCGCTTTGTGGGCCGGCCTATGGAAAATGCAAGTCGTGCGACTAGGTAACCCGCCTAGTCGCTCCTAGTCGCCGACTAGGCGGCAGGTCGGCCGACTTTGCCGACGAGTCGGGTCGAGGTCCACGACTTCTTCTGCCGCAGCGACTTGCCGACTAGTCGCCTTTAAAACAGAGCTAACAAGTAAGCTAAGAAACATGCAATATTAAGAATAGGATGGTACGGTGGTACATGATCATCTAATACAAATTTTAAGAGAAAAGTTAACCAGATTGGAGTTGACGATCAAGTTCAGCAAAGCTGGTATTGTATACAGATGTTACATTCAGTATACGCATCTGTTATTCTATTGGCATGTCTTTTGCTATTGTTGTCCACAGTCCATACTATGCATGGTAATGAAGTATATAGAGAGTTAAGCTTCATACAACAAATTCCGTTGTACAATAACGTTAGGAATGATCTTCTAGTGTGCAGTCCATGTCTTTGTTAATGCCACTCCACAAGAAGTAAATGTTGGATAATATTTTCCGGTGCCTCCCTTTCCTATCGAGAGAATTCGTGAATGATGAATGATTGTACAAAAAAAAAAAGAATGATGAATGATTGTACAAATAGACTGTGAGTCTTCTTCCAGGATCCTAAATAGAGTATTCAGTATGAAGGATGAAGCCAACGTTTTATATAGGACGTAGATATATATACAGGAGTAGTGTGGTATTTAAAACGCTGTAGTTATTAATGCGTTCATTCAACCAATGATATTTCATAAATACTAGCTAGTACGTTCTGATCAGATCACACATCTGCTGGATCTGATCTTGATATGGTAATAAGAGCGTGTCTATTTTGACTAGGATTAGGTTTCATATTTTATAAGGAAAGTAAAAGTTTTAGAGATAGAGATGGTTTAGAACTATTAGTTCGTATCCTAGTAGAAGTCTTGTAATTTTATTGGTATATAGATAAATGGTCAGGGGTAAAGAAAAGGGTACGTGCAAGAGTAGCCCTACAATTAAAAATTGTCTTGTATCAATAAATTGTACGAAAACCGAAAACTCGTGATGCTGGGATGCCACGTGGCTGGCCTGCCTGCCCGGCGACACCGCAGTCGTCGGATCGAGCGAGCCAGATAGATCCGCCCGTCTGTTTTGCTTTAACGTATAAAACGTTTTTTCCCGCACACATTCCAGGCGCGCGGGTGGCTTGGCCGGTTGGTTAGCGTGAGCGGTTCGTTGCCTAGGAGCCACGGGTTCGAATCCCGTCGCGTTGCTGTGTTTTTCAGCTACGTTTTGCTGCACTCACGCGCGCCCATGGCGGGTGTATGCAGCTAGTATCTATCAACTTTATATAACAATCCCCTACCAGGCTGCCCCCTGGTGCGTCCACGTCGACGCCTTCCCCGCGAGCCTGCTCCCGCGTGGCCACGTCGCCGAGCAGTCCACGACCGTCGGATCGTCTTGCCAAACAAGATCCAGCCGCTCATACAAAATTCATCTTTAAAACCGAAAACTTTGGCACGCTGCACCGCAAGGCGCGTGCTTCGGTGGCTTGGCTAGCAGAGGCAGCCCTCGCCCGGCCGCCCAGCGTTCGAATCCTGCTCCAGCGCCCACGCTATTTTTTTTTTGCCGTATTGCGGTTGCGACGCGTGGCGCGACCCGCCTCTCCGCCCCGGCCCATCTCCATCTCCGCCGCGACCCTCCTCTCCAACCCATCCCGTTTTTGCCGCAGCCGCCATTGGCTCTGCTCTCCCATTTCGGCGCCGCTCTTCCCCTCCTTCCCTACTCACGCGTCGCCCCTCGCCTTCCCCGTTCCCGTGTTGGCGTCTCCCATTTTCCTCCTTACGCCTCGCCGTTGAACCTATTGCCTCACCGATGGCGCCAGCCCTCCGCCCTCGGTTCCATAATCCCGTTCGGGCCTCGCCGATGAGCTCATAATTTGTACCAAATCTTCGCGAGCATCCATCACCCGCTAGCCAACTCTCTTTATCGTATGTCCTTCTCCTGCTGGTGCGGCGGAGGCGGAGGTGGATAGAGCAAAACCCTCGTCTCCTTCGCCGCCGCGGCCAAGCCAAGCGAGCAGCAGCTGGGCGTGGTGCCACAACACTTGGATTTCCTCCGGGCGCTCTCCTCCGACATCTTCAGGTCCTCCGTCCTCAAGCTCGAAGGAGCCTCCCCGAATGCGGCCAGGGGCGGCCTCACCGGCTGGCATGGGCGGTATGTTGTGCTTGTGCTCTCCGAGGCCAGGGTGGGATTCCCACGGATCTGTCTGTATTCCCGTCTCCCCATTGCAGGATTACAGTACCTCACACTAATTAATTTTTTCCATTTTGTTTCACAGGACTACTGCTTCTTACACTACTGTCTTTACAATGCTGCTACATTTCAACACTGTGTTCTGTTTTGCCATATTCACGGCACATCAAACTCCTTGTCAGATTTGCTGGTTTTCTGCACCTTGCTCATATCCTTCGGCATAATGACTTGTGCGTATTGTTAGTGCTTTTGTTATTAGGTCATACAATGGTTAAATAGATCTCATCTTTAAGTAGTTGCAGTGGAATTGTTCTATTGCGCATTATGTGCCTATGTTCTTTGCAGAGTGAACCTGCAAGATTATTTGTTCCTCTGTTTTTTTTTTGGATGGAGCTGCTACTTGGCTTTGTAGTTCTAGATGTATTCATATTTGCCTCATCTATGTTCTGCTTTCATAGGCCTAAATATATCTGCTATTGTTTGAATGCCAGAGGTTTTTATTTGAATTTGAGATTAGGGGAAGCTGACATGCGTTGAACATAGATTTTATTTCAGCGATGCGCAGAGCTATTTTGTGCTAGGTGCATTTGGTCCACGGAGATGCATTTGGCTCTAATTTTATCTCAATCAGGTATATGATGTGCTACTTTTTGGTCCATGCATGGTAGTTTGTCATCATTGGAGGCTCTGCAACTGCATCTTTTCTATGATCCCACTGGTTGATAGCTTTAGTGTAGCTAAAAGATGCTAGAATATGTTCATGAATTGGGCGGAGAGTATGTGTATATACTTATAGAGCTAGCTACTGCTTTGCTTACCTTAGTGCGTTCATGCTATTTTCCATGCAGCAAACTATGTCAGATCATGTTAAAAGTTGGTTTACAAAGATTGTGTTATGGTGAGTTAATTTACTCGACATTGATTTGGCCTTGTGCTATAGGCATTCAAGTATGTGCATTGGCCTACACTTCATGCTACTATAGGTGTTCCCAATGCTAGGTGGCACTTCATTTGTCTTAAACAGAATTAATGGTTCATACTTTGGCATGTTAATCTATCTACCACTCTAAGCAAAGAGTAGATAAAATATCTAGATTATTTTCTATATCGCTTAAATTCAGCATCAATGATAAGGTTATGAGTTTGTTCTAATTTATGTTTCCACATGGCAGCAAGACGTATGTCTAAACCAATCATCAGGTTCTTATAATTGTGAACAAGTTTCTCTGCCCCTTATGCAGATTGAACTTATATATGTGTGACAAATATTTTAGTGTGTGGTCTCTTGCAGCAACGCCATCCATGAGTGATACTTGGTAGGTCACGCTTACTGCAAATATTTACGGCAAATGGCCATTAGTTGCATCTGTCATATATACACGTGTGTTTGCGGCAAATGGCCATATAAAGCAATTGCATTTAGTTTTCTGTGTTACATTTGTCATATATAGATATGTTTTGCTTAGTCCATTTACCTTCTTTGGAGTTTGGAGTACATTGTTAATGTTTCATTTGTCATGTATAGATATTCTGCTTAGTCCATTCGCCTTCTTTGGAGTACATTGTTTAATCAGTATAGAGGCATAGTACGCGCATGACGCGCATGCTGCTGCTTATACGCATGTACGCATGCTACACTCGCGTATGTACGCATGTACGCCTTTACGTATGTGTGGAGCTGGAGCTACGCTACTCACGCTGCATGTATGGAGCTGGAGGCTGGAGCTACATACGTAGACATGTATGGAGCTGGACCACACGCGCATGACGTACATATTAAAATAACCATAAAAATTCCAAAAAAAATAGGAAGAAGTATATTTTGTATCCTGCTATAAAAAATTAGACCATGGTTTTATGGTTAGGGTTCGTACAAACGTATATTCTTTTAAAAAATTAAAACAACCATAGAAAATCCGAACGATAACCAATTCTTTTCTTTCATTCTAATTTTTTCGTACAGAGTTAAAATAACAAAAAACAAATTTAAAACTACAAAAAAATGCAATCAGAATTTTATGGTGAGGGCTCATGAATGAACCTAAACATTAAAAATGCTATATTTCCGGATATTAATTACTAAATAATAGAAATTAAAATTTTCTTTCATTCTAATATTCCCGTACAAAGCTAAAATAACAAAGAATTTAGAACTACAAAAAATGCAATCAGAATTTTATGGTGAGGGTGCATGGATGAATTTAAACATTAAAATGCTATATTTGCTTATATTAATTACTAAATAATAGAAATTAAAAACTTCCAAACATATAACTATAGTTTAAAATCATATATTCATGACGATGTACCCAAAAAGATCTACTTATTTTAAACCATTTAGCATTATTTTATGGTGAGGGTGCATAAAATATTTGAAACATTAAAAATGCTATATCTTTTTTGTGTAGCATAATTATTTTGAATTCAACATATTGAGCTATTCATATCTTTCCCTGTTTGCTAGACTCAGCCATATCGACTTCGTGCCTTTGTTCATTGGTTGAAATAATCTGGCTTCACAGATTTTTACTGTTCGCGTAAATTGTATCGATAGTTGTAAACATTTTATGCGTTTTGCTCTTCACTAAACTGAGCGTAGTTGACGTCGACGGGCCATAGCCCGTCTACTCAACTAGTTATACATGTGTGTGCGCGTGTGTTGGTGCAAAGCCCGTGTGAGTTCAATGTGTTCGTGCGAGTATTGGGTGCAAGCATCTGTTGGGCAACATTAGTTGTATAGTTAATTAGCTAGCTAACCTAATCCATCAAAGCTTGTTTCATTGGATTGGTTGACTGGCTGCGGTGTTGCTGAACAACGGTACTAGATAACGGGCCTTCCTTACCGACACATCAGTACTGGTTGGGTTCGAACCGGGACTGTTAGTGGCAACAGTACTGGTTCAACGGCTAAGGGGCCGTGCATGGGACCATATCAGTACCGGTTCGTGGCTCCAACCGTTATTTACTGACCGGTAATGTTTGCCCACATGACGCCTTATGGAATTCAGTACCGGTTCGTGGATTTAATCGGTACTGGACTGCAACATTTGAACTACTTCTTCTTCCCCTCTCCCCCAGAGTAGCACAATGGCACCCGAGAGTCCCGACCAGAGCAGCACATTGGTTAGGGGAGAGCTACCCATAATTTGTGGTCCAATTACTCAAAGCGTATGTTAAGCGTGGTTAGCAACTTCGTTGGTCACTACATTTGGTGTTATATGGTGCTTCAATTTTGCTTGAAACATGGATAAAGTATGATTTTTCCCTATTTATGATCTATAAAGATTATCAAGTAGATCGATGTATAACTTGTTCTTTTGTAGCATAAGCTTAGATCTTGTTTGATTTATGATTTAGCTCGCATTGAAGGTGTGTATGAACCTCAATTTTAGGTCAATTTTGGTTTAATGATTGATGAATAATGTTGAATCTAGGCATGATATATCGAGCAATTGATCTTTTGTGTGGCTCATTAGGTGGCAAGAAATATTATAATCAATGTAAAATAATGCATTGCAAGTTATTTTACAAATTTAGTTGTATTAAAAGTAGATAGATATTTCAAGAAATTAAACATTGCAATATAGTTGTTTTACAAATTTAATTTGGATTTTGGGAATTGTTCAATAATTATTTATCTTTGTGTAACATAATGTAGATGGACCGGCGATGGATGTACACATATCGACGCTGCCCGGAGTTTTTGCAGGGTTTGGACGGTTTCCTATGTGCGACAACTGCATGCACGACATCAGGCTACATATGTTGTCCATGCGTGGACTGCAAGAATGAGAAGGAGTGGCAAGGATGCGGCTACATTCACTTCCATTTGCTTACAAGAGGGTTCATGCCCAACTGTACTTGTTGAACCAAGCACGGTGAAGAAGAAATTATAAGGGATGACAATAAAGAAGAAGAAGAAGAGGAGGAGGAGGAGGAGGAGGACAATATCCCGAACGCTGGCCGAAGAAGAGGACAATATCCCGAACGCTGGCCAACACTATTTTTTAAAGATAAATTAGGGGAGTTTGATGATGATGACCTAGAACAGATGCTGCTAGATGGAGAAATAGAATACGAAAAAGGAAGACAGTATGTGATATAAGACCAGACGTGTTGACCTAGGGGAGGTAGAGGGGATTATAAGAAGAACGGACCCCCCCGGCTAAGATGGTGTGGTATTTCCCTATAATCCCCCACCTGAAGCGTTTTTTTGTAAACAGAAGGCATGCCTAGATGATGCGCTGGCACAAAAAAGATCGTAAGGACGATGGAAGGCTAAGGCATCCGGTTGATGGCTCCCACTAAAGGAAAATCAATAGGAAATACCCGGACTTTGTTGAGGATGCGAGGAACATAAGGTTTTGGTTGAGTACGGATGGGATGAACCCGTTCGGCGAGATGAGCAGCAGTCACAGCACTTGGCCTGACTCTATGTATGTACAACCTTCCTTATTGGCTCTGTATGAAGCGGAAGTATATTATAATGCCATTGCTTATCCAATGGCCGAAGCAACGTGGAAACGACATTGACGTATAGCTGACACCATTGGTTGAAGATCTGCTAACGCTCTGGATTGATGATGCTCGTGTCTGGGATAAGCACAAGAGAGAAATTCACCCTACGTGCATTGTTGTTCGTGACCATCAATGACTGGCCTGCATTAGGTAACCTGTCGGGCCTATTTATCAAAGGGTATAAAGCCTACATCCAGTGCTTAAAGGATACAGACAGCTGGTACCTGAAAACTCTCGGAAGGTTGTGTACATAAGCCAACATAAATTCCACCATCGAAGGCACTGGTTATGGAGGAAGGGTGAGAATTTCGATGGGACAGAAGTGAAACACAGAAGTCGCATGATCGGAGTGGGACACTTGTATTTTCTTTGGTAAAGGATTTGAATGTAGTATTCGGAAAGGGTCCTGGTAACAAGTCTGTCAGGACTGAACAAGGTCATGAGAAGCCCATTTGGAAGAAGTCTATATTCTGGGACTTAACTTATTGGATAGACTTAGTTGTCCGCCGCTCACTGGACTTCATGCGTATCACCAATAATGTCTGCTTGAACCTATTAGGCTACGTAGATATATATGGCAAATCAAAAGATACACTTCAAGCACGAAATGACCTACAACTTGGCAGTCAGGAACGACCTACATCCGGAAAAAGAGCAGAAGGACAACATTACCTCCACATTGCGAGATACACTCTGAGCAAGGAAGAGAAGAAAGCATTATAAAGTTCTTGAGTAGCGTGAAGGTCCCCTCTTGTCGAGGATAAAATCACGGCCCATTGCCATGGCCCACTCCCTGACAACCCAATCGAGCAGCCTCCTAGGGCCTGTCTCCCTAGAAGGTTCTATCAGGCTCATATGCATCCTGCCGAACAGCTTCCTGGCTGGCACGGTGCGTAACGGCCTAGGATTTGTGTTCGAGTCTGACTCGAACAAGAGTTCTGCACGGCTACGTGAAGACCCGGACGTAGTTTTCCGGATTGGAGCAGATGTCGTGATCCCTAAGAATTGGAGTATACCTTATCTACCTCGGGATGTATTTAGCATGTATCGAGTTCGCTACGGACTTGTGGTCAGCCTGGTCCGATTATCCCTTGGTAGGTCGGTTGTTCAACACTATATAAACAAGGCCCCTACGGCGTATAGAGGGCCAATCCAAGAGAACTTGACGCCAAGGCAGCACGACTTGAAGTTCAAGATCGCGTAATACTTCCTATGCACACATAATCTCACCGATCTGTTCGTCTAGTCGAGTTTCCCCCTCTTGTAATCCTCTTTGATATAAAGAAAGGCTGGACGTAGGGTTGTTATCTCCCCGGAGAGGCCCGAACCTGGATAAAAACCCTGTGTCTCCCTGTTGCTTGTTGATTGCTGTTTGCCTTGCTCGGCAGGTCTTCTATCTCCCTTTCTCAAGAACCTTAGTTGACTTGGGACCGATATCCCAACCGTCGACAGTTGGCGCCGTCCGTGGGGATCTAGTAGATCAAGCCTGTTCGAGCATGTCGAACCCTTACAACGACCAGGAAAATCTTCCTGAAGGGTATGACTCAAAAGGACAGGATGTCAGTTCTCTTGTCAGATCAGATCGATCTCTTCGATCTCGATCACCTTCCAGATATAGGACGGAGCTCTTTGGCTACGTTCCGGCGATGGTCTTAGATCAAGCTCCCGTCATCGACGATGATTACGGAACTGACGATCTTTACGCTGGTTTAGATCTTTCGGATTCCAAGGCTATGTTGGACGATTCCTCCTGTGGCGACACAGTGATGACACCATCTAGTGTTCCAGCACTTGGCCGTCGCAGTGTCAACATGGCCGGCGCAGAAACCTCAGGGGATCCTGCGCGGGCCACGGCGGCTGATGAGATCGGGCAGTCCAATTCTGCTCGGCATCAAGATGGGGCTGCACCGGCTGTTCGCGAACAAGAAGTTGTTCTGCGCAGTCTAGATGCCTCAATCAACCAAACCTTGGCGCAGATTCGCGACCAGCGCAAGCGACAGCGACGCGACCCGCCTCGCCTGTTCGGGTTGAATCCCCGCGTGACCAGACTCCGGTCGGGCAAAACACGGATGCTTTAGGGATCCCAGGACCCCTAGATCAGAGTCGGGAACGACTTCAGGCCATGGCTACGGTGATAAGATCCACCAACCAAGCCGACCTCGCCTGGATGGGTGACGCTGTTGCTTCTCACCTAGAGCGACTGGCTGAAGGCCTTAAGTCCATAGGTGAAGTTAACACCTCTTCCGGGCAACACAATCATCCTGCCATGAAAGACTCGGACAACGAGCGCTCCGATCGATCGCGTGACCCTCGTCACCGTCAAAGGACGACTCGCTACGACCAAGATACCCGTGGCCGTCAGCGCTCACCAAGTCCACGTGGTCACCGCGACCACAGGAGCAAGCGGGGGCGCGACGATCACGAACGATCCTCTCGGGAGGAGCACATCGTGGCTACCACGAGGATGGAGCGCGGAGGATTGTCTCGGAGAGAGTTTCTCCAGGCAGAATCTTTCCGTTCAACTAGAGCTCCTCCGCGCAACAGGACCAACGTCTTTTCAAGATTAGGTTCTACAGGAGAAGGTGGTCGGGCGTACAGCCTGGGCTGCAAGGCTTTCTCTGACGAGCTCCGCGCTGTCAAGTGGCCTTCCAAGTTCAAACCTGGTCACGTGGAGAGGTACAATGGGACCCAAAACCCAGAGGAGTTCCTTTCCATCTACGCTACAGCCATCATGGCAGCTGGAGGTGACGAGCTAGTCATGGCTAACTACCTTTCGACTGTCCTTGAGGGTGCTGCTCGGACGTGACTGTTTAATCAGCAGGAAGGTTCCATCCACTCTTCGAACCAACTTTGTGACGCTCTGATCGCCAATTTCCAGAGCTGTTACGTACGTCTGGGCAAGGAGGATGATCTGCACCAGATGATCCAGATGAACGGGGAGACCCTCCGTAACTTCGTGAAGCGTTTTATTAAGATCCACAACACGATCCCGAACATCTCGGATGAATCTGGTGTCCGCGCCTTTACAAACGGAGTCCGCGACGAGCGGCTCACCCAGGATCTCGAGATCAATGAGACCTGAACCGCCAATGACTGTTCAAGGCGGTTGACCGCTATGCCAATGCGGCAGAGCGAGTTCAGTACAAGAAGGCGTTTGACAAGGGCTAGCTGCTCGCCCAGCCTAGTGTAGATGAGAAAAAGAAGAGTAGTAACAATCCTGATGACAAGAAGTCCGAGAAGAAAAAAACAAAGGTGCGCATGATAAAACAGTCGCCGGTATAGATCGCGCACCTCCTCCCAAGGATGGGCAGAAGAGACCCAACAATAACTACAAGGGCAAGAAGCCCGCCCAGGGAGGCAACCAAGGCAAGAAAGGTCCGAGTGACCGATATTGCCAGTTGCATCAGAATTACGGCCATGATATACGCCATTGCAGGACCTGGGCTGTGAAGCTCGAGGAATTCTACATTGGTAAAGGCCCCATGCCCACCCTGCCCGAAAAGGGTGATGCCGGCAAGGACAAGCACCAAGCCGATGGTGGTGATCGGGACGAAAGGATGACTATCCTGAGCCCGTGAACCACATAGCCGTTATCTTTGGCGGCTCCTCGGCTTATCCCTCTCGGCACAGCCTCAAGGAAGCTGCTCGAGAGGTCCACAACGTTGAGAAGGGCAAACCACAGCCCGATTCAATGAAGTGGACCGAGGTCTCCATCTCCTTCTCTAAGGAGGATTGCCCCACTGGGATGACCAAGCCTCAGCGGCTCCCACTGGTGGTCGCTCCGACCATCAGCATCGCTAGAGTTGGCCGTGTCCTGGTCGACGGCGGGAGTGCGCTAGATTTGCTTTCAGCAAAAGTTTTGGACGAGATGCAGATTCCTCGTTCAAAGCTCAAAGAGGTCGCGATGCCCTTTTATGGGATTGTGCCGGGAGAAGCAGTGCGGCCACTGGGGCAGATCGTCCTGCCTGTTACCTTCGGTAGCCCTAGCAACTTTCGGACAGAGTTGATCACGTTTGACGTGCTCGACTTCCCATCTGCCTACAACGCGATCTTAGGCCGGCCATCTCTTGAAAAGTTCATGCCCATATCCCACCATGCATACCATTGCGTGAAGATTTCGGGCCTAGCGGCGTGATCACGGTCAAGGGCAACTACAAGGCTGCTCTAGATTGCGACGAGCAATCCCTTGCCCTAGTCGACCAGCTTCCACCGCGTGGTCCCAAGGTTTCTGTCCAGCCAAGGGGAGAGACCAAGGAAGTTCCGCTGTCTCTTGACGATCCTTCCAAGATAGTTCATTTGGGGGCCAATCTGGATCCCAAATAGGAAATCGAGCTCATTGCCTTCCTCCGAGCTAATGCAGACGTGTTTGCCTAGGAGCCGTCTGACATGCCCGGGGTCCCAAGGGAGGTTATCGAGCACAAACTGGCAGTCCGGCGGACAAAAGCTGTTCGAAGCTTCGCCGCTTTTGGTTTCGGGCGGGGATCACCAAGGATCGGCTTGAAA
Organism: Raddia guianensis; assembly: GCA_036346415.1. NCBI lineage: Eukaryota > Viridiplantae > Streptophyta > Magnoliopsida > Poales > Poaceae > Raddia > Raddia guianensis. The sequence goes on along the minus strand of CM070537.1, from coordinate 21,633,933 downwards.
GCCGCATTCGCCGGGTTCATCCGCGAGGTTGATGACACCGAGTGGCTGGCCAACCCTGTGATCGTAAAGAAGAAAGGCGGCAAGTGGAGGATGTGTGTCGACCACACAGATTTGAACGCGGCTTGTCCTAAGGACAATTTCCCGCTGCCTCGCATAGACCAGTTGGTCGACGCGACTGCGAATGCCCAGCTCTTGAGTTTTTTGGATACTTACTCCGGTTATCACCAAATAAGCATCTCCCCCGATGATGAAGAGAAGACTGCCTTCATCACCATGTCTTTCGGTCTGCGCAATGCTGGTGCCACCTTCCAATGCTTAATGGAGAAGACTTTCACAGAACAGCGCGGAAGGAACCTAGAGGTCTATGTTGACGACATAGTTGTAAAGAGCAAGTATGCTCCAGATTATGTAAAAGACCTGGCTGAGACTTTCTGAAATCTCACCAGACATAGAATTAAATTAAATCCAGAGAAGTGTACCTTTGGTGTTCGATCTGACATGCTGTTCGGCTATGTTATAGGTTCGCAAGGAATTTCTGCTAACCCTGAAAAATCGAGGCAAAACATGATGGCTCCGACCACCGTTAAGGAGGTCCAGAGCCTCACAGGGCGGATGGCTGCTGTAAGCAGGTTTATTTTCCGTCAAGGCGAACGCGGGTTTCCCTTCTTTAAGGCCCTGCGCAAGCACAATGGTTTCGAGTGGACAGAGGAGGCTCATAGATCTGTCCAAGATCTAAAGCAATACTTGTCCAACCCATCTGTCTTGACTACCCCGCGACATGGCGAACAACTTTTGTTATACCTTGGCTGCATGCCACAAGCGGTGAGCACAGTCTTGACAGTGGAGAGGGAAGGCATCCAGCGGCCAGTCTATTACGTGAGCGAGGTGCTTCATGGATGAAAGGAGCGTTACCCTGAGGTCTAGAAGTTGCTCTACGCCTTGCTCACGTCTTCCAGTATTTTCAGGCGCATCAAATACTGGTCCCAACCAAGTTCCCTCTGGGAGAAATCCTACGGAACAAGGAAGCCGGTGGACGCATAGCTAAGTGGGCAATGGAACTAGCAGAGTTCAATATTCTATTTACTGTCCGAACTGCTGTCAAATCTCAGGTCTTGGATGACTTTGTCGCTGAATGGACCAGCCCGCCCAAATCCCTGGAAGCTCCCGAGCAACCTGAAGAAACCCTTGGACCATGTTTTTGATTTGCTCACAGACCGGAAACTCGGGCTGGTTTTGTTCTCATCTCCCCTCAAGGAGAGCAACTCCAGTATTCTGTCCAACTACACTTTGCGGCAACTAACAACGCCGCGGAGTACGAAGCCCTCCTCGCGGGACTAAGAGCATTCAAGTCGCTCGACGTTCAATGGCTAACTGTGAAGGGAGTTTCACAGCTGGTCATCAATCAGGTAAACAAGGAGTATCAGTGCTGCGATGACTCAATGGCGCGATATCTGATTGAAGTGAGGAAGCTGGAGCGGCACTTTCGATTCTTCGAGGTGCTCTTCGTGCCCAGGAAGGACAGCTTCTTGGCCGAACAGCATGTCTAAGTTTGGATCCTCACGTGAACCTGCTCCGGCAGGAGTGCTCGTCGAGCACCTTTACATGCCCTCTATTACGTCTCCGGACGAGGCAACAGAGAAAGGTGGTGCTGTCTCCGTCATCGAAAGCGGTCAGAAAGCGACAACGCCATTTGTCCGGTACCTTGCGATGGGACCACCTGACGACGGCCGAGCGGCGTTCGGCTTATAAGGCGTGCTAGTCCATACAAGCTTGTGGACGGCATCCTTTACCGTCAAGGTGCTCTGGGAGTTCTCTCCAAATGCATCTCACAGCAAGAGGGTGTGTTCCTTCTTAGGGACATACATGAGGGTGCCTGCGGCAACCACGCCTCCTTCAAGACTCTGGTCGGCAAAGCGTTTCCCATGGGTTATTACTGGCCCACAGCGTTACAGGATGCCCGGGATGTGGTAACTAAGTGCAAGACATGCCAATTTCACTCCCGGAAGGCCCATAAGCCCGCCCAAGAGCTCCAAACGATCCCTCCATCATGGCCTTTCTCCACATAGGGTCTGGATCTGCTCGGCCCGTTCCCTAAGGTGTTCAAGGGCTGCACGCACTTGCTCGTCGCCATCGACACCTTTACGAAGTGGATCAAGGCCGAGCCTGTGTCATCTTTTCACGCCAAATCGGCTGTGTGTTTCTTCAAAAACAATGTGATCACACGCTTCGGGATTCCCCACAAGCTGATCACCGATAGCGGTCCCAGCCTGCAAGCTATTCCAAGAATATCGTGAATACCGGGAACCAAGGTTCGCCGTCTACGTGGCACATCCACAGAGCAATGGAGCAGTCGAGCGAGCTAACGGACAGATAGTCCAGAGTATCAAACGGCGCGTGTTCGCGGCACTCCGCGAGCACAATAAAGCCTAGGTTGACGAAGTTCCTTCCGTCCTCTGGGCCGTTTGCACGACAGCTAGCCGGGCAACCAGGGAAACTCCTTTCCAATTGGTCTACGGTGCAGAAGCTATCTTGCCCGCCGAAGTTGTGCTCGGCTCGCCTCGCACGAGCTCGGTCAACATGGTTGACTTAGAGCAAGAGCGCTTGCTTGAACTCGATCTCCTCGAATGCACGCGCGAATGGGCACAAGTTAGAATGGCGCGCTACCAGCAAGATCTTCGCCGGCACACTGCCAAATCTGTTCGACCAAGGGCTTTCAAGGTGGGCGACCTCGTTCTACGCCGCGTCCAGAACCTGTCCAATGCCAACAAGTTAAATCCCCGATGCGAGGGCCCGTTCACGGTCGTTTCTACTATTCGCCCGGGGGCTGTTCGCCTGGCAATGGAGGACGGGAGAGAGCTGACCAGCACCTGGAACATCGACCAGCTTCGTAAGTTCTTTGTGTAGGTCTTTCGTTTGCTTCCTTAGCTCTGCGCTTTTTGTCAAACTTCGCGCCTTTTGTTCGTCTATGTCTCTCGGGCTGCCATGTAAAGTTTAATCCAATAAATAGTGAATGCTCGCGGCCCCCTGTGGCCCTTTTCACACCTTATCTTCTTAGACTATCTTTCTCTCTGGTAACACTTGATGGCTACCCGGTCTTGCGAACTCTTGGCTCCTCGATCTTCAGGTTTACCTGCCCGTATCTAGTTTCAGCAAGTTCCTAAAATCAGGGTTGCGTAACACGGCTTTTCGCCTAGCGGCTAAGACTGCTCTCGTAAGCCCCCGCGGCAGAGGCACTTACCGCGTTCGGCACAATCACTTGGCAAAGCCTGCTCTCGTAAGCCCCCCGCGGCGGAGACACTTTCCTTGTTTGGTTATCTTATGAATCGCCTAACTTATGTTAACGAGCAGTTCATGGAACGAGTCGATCAGGATGCGGGTGTCGCTCTATCTCTCTACGCACGTGCTTGAACTCACAAATTTAGGTCTTCAAGCATCGTCCTTACCGGGAGCTAGGGTGTCGCTCTTTTGCTTGTGCACCTGTTCGAGTTAGCAAACTCAGGTTTGGAGCAGATGCACAACGGGGCCTGGGAGTTAGGCTGGCGTTCTAGCGTTTTTTCTAAAACTTTCTAGTGCTGTTTTGCCATGCACTTAGTTTCCTGTTCGTTCTTGTCTTTTTGCTGCTCTTTTTTGTAGGGAAAAGGTAAGTCTTTGTTTACACTAACAAAAGTTTACAGGTACAAAGCCCTTTCGGGTACTGCCCTACTGCTACTTAGAAGCAAATTGCTCCTTCTGCTCCTCAATCACTAACTTAAGGCGTAGGACTTCCCCTTGGGCTCTGATCCTTCTCTGGCTTCAGCTTGGAGACGCTCGGCTTCCTCCTTGCTTTGCTTGGCCTGCTCTGCGGCTTTTGCACGGATGGCCTCGACCTCTTTGGTCTTGGCGTGCAGCTGCTCGGTCAGATCTTCACTCTGACTAAGGCGCTATTCGACGGTCTTGAGCTGCTCTGCCAGCTCCATGACCCTTCTTTCCACGGTGCTCGCCCTCACGGCCAGCTCGCGAAGCTCCTCGGCCTCTTCCTGTGATACCCACAGGGTGGAGATCTTCTCCTGGAGTGTCGCGGAAGACTGCCTCTCCTCGATCAGCTGGGCCTTCAGCTCCTTCACCTCCGCCGCGAACCGGTTCCGGCTTTCGGCCGCGGCCATGAGCCCTTCCTCGAGCCACCTCGTGCGGCGCTGATTCCGGAAAGTCCCTTGAATGGCGTCGAGCTCGATGGCGACGCCTTTTTCGAGGTCCTTCATGGTGCCCCGCAAGACCTGAGTGACAGAAGAGCAGGTCCGTTATATAGGGCTATTGCCAACTTAAGCGAACAAGTTTGGTTTTTTTCTTACCTCTTGAAGCCTATACTTCAAGTTCAAGCGAAGGCGCCTTCGGAGCCTGCGGGTTGCGAAGCCCCGGCTGCTCGAAGCGGTCGCAACGCGCCGTTCGGCCCGCTTCTTCTTCTTCTTCTTCTTCTTCTTCTTCTTCTTCTTGCGGGAGCGTGCCCTCCTGGGGGTAGCAGCGACGTGCAATTGCCTTTCACCCTCAAGCTCCTGCCCTTCTTCCTGTTCCTCCGCCGGGCAAGATTGGCGTTGGTCTGCCCGGCGACGTCGGTGTCTCCGCGGATAGGGCAACCTGTGTGCCTTGCTCGTGGCCTTCCTCCTCCCTGGCCGCAGGTCTTTCGCCCTGCTTGCCAGGGATGGGTTGCCTCTACGACAAGGTGCCTGGCAGGACCGCCTGCTCGGTCCCGCCCCGGCCAGCCGGTAGAGCCAAAACTTTGGCCCCGCTTTCCGTGGCGCCGCGCCCCACCTCTTCGGCTTCCAGCTTCTCCACCGCACTCTTCAACGCGTCAATCTGATCGGTGGAGCCCGGCGGAAGAGCGGCCCACACTGCCAGTTTGTCCTTGAGGGCGAGCAGTCTCGTTGCTCGCGAAGCACCGTGTAGGTGCACGGGCAGCAAAGACCGCTCGATCGTTGCGTCCACATCGTCCGTGGCGATCTCCTCCTAGGCAGCTGATAAAAAAGAAATGCGTTAGTCCTATGCGGTTTGGTAGAATGCGAAGGGGAGAGCCTCATTACTACATACCTGCCGTAGGGAACTTGACCTTCTTCTTCGCTCCTTGACGGAGCTTGCGCCTCTTGCTCGGGGGCTCCTTGGCTTCTTGTTCGCCTTGGCCTCCAGATGTTTACGGCGATAAACTCAGCTCTTTGCTGAGCTGAGCGCTCTTTTTGCACAACGCAAGAAGCATTTCCTTGCGCGCGACTTCCTCCTCGAGCCTCCTCTGCTCGGCGATCTGTTGCAGCCATTCCATATGGCCCGGGTGAGCTTGTGTATATCGCTTCAGCCATAGTATCAGGTTCTGTACCTCCTCGTCGCTTTGCTCGGAAAGGAGGGACGGGCTTGGGCGTTCCCCCCTTGGCTGGCCGCGTGCATGCTTGGCTTGCTCGGTGCGCTTCGTCGCCGCAGGGGGCTTCGGAGGTTGTTGGCGGCCGCTGCGACGCGGCGAGCTCCGCGTTGGTGCAGCAACCACCTTGGGCTTCTCGGCTACCTTGGTCTTGCCCTTCCTCGCTCCCTCTTTGTTGGACTCGGAGAGCTCCTCGACGATTCCTCCGAGGATCAGCTGCTCGCACTACATATAGGGAAGCGAATGTTAGCATGCCCTAATCGTGTGAGTCTTGCGAATCAAATGGGGTTCTAAGTAAGTCACCTTGAGTGAGCGGACGAGCATGTTTCTTGGGCACGTGTAGGCCACCTCGCCAGTGACCTCGGTGTCCTTCTTGGCAGCCTTCAACGTGGAGTCAACCTGCTCCGTCACCCATGGGTCGGTAGGTTGCACTGCCCGAACAGAAGAGAGCTTTAGTTCCTGTTTGGATGAAATCACCACGAAAGGTTGAGTGTTTGAGGGACTTACCCGTGCTCTCCCTGGTGATGTCCTCCCATCCTTCTATCTTGGAGAAGGGGTAGGACCTCTTCCGCAGCGGACAAATCTTGTTCGCCACGAAGTCCCGTATGATCTCCCTTCCCGTGAGCCCGAGGCCCACGAGGGAAGCGATCTTTCGGGTGAGATACCACTCTTCGCCGGTTGGCTCCGGCCGCGGCATCTGTGTTCCCTTCACCGGCGCCTTCCCGGTGAAGACGAGCTTGCTGTCGTCGCTCCTCCTGGTGTACAACCACCTCATCCACCACGGCCCCATCGAGTCGAGCAGCGGTGGACGAGGGTACGACGCGTCGTCGGCGGTTGCCCAGAGCTTGAGGTAGTGGCATCCGAGCTCGGAGGTGGCGGAGCTGCTTTGTGTCACTGTATAGTAGTGAAGGAATAGCCCCACCGCCGGATCGACTCCTAGATAGCCGTCGCACAGGTGTGTGAAGACGGCCATCTAGAGGAACGAGTTGGGGTTGAAGTTTGCAACTTCCAACCCGCTGATATTCAGGAGGGCCTCCACGAAATTGCTTTCGGGAGACCTCAACCAAAATACGGCGAACTGCTCGAAGTTAACGAACTCGTCCTCGAGCTACTTCGGTGTTTCCTCCTCCCCGGGTAGCCTCCAGCTGCCAATGTCGATGTGTCCCTCCGACTCTAAAGTCTTCAAGTCCTCTTCGGTCATGCTAAAGCCTGAGAATTTGGCCATAGCAATCCCCAGGATGGACGAGCAGCTTTGGAAGTGGGCGGTGGCTGTTTGATGCTAAGTGCGGTTGGAATAGGGCTTGGGAAGGAAAGGCGTGAGAGCGGAAGTGGCAAGCTGCGAGCGGCTTGGGTGCTCTTTATAGCCCCAAACGAGCAGCTCTGCAACGGTTTTTTTACCACCAAACGGCTAGTTTTTTACTGCAACGGCTAAGTAAAAACGGTCGTCCGTTCTCACTGCGCAGCGAAGTTACCATTAGAATCTTCCAACGGTTACTTTCTCTAGTATCTGCACTGAGGGCTCGGTATTCTGCTCGAACAGACGTGTTTTCCTGTTCGACGCAACAGAGTTGTTCGGCACTGGCCGGGTTTGTTCGGTCCCGAACAAGGCTTGTTCGGCTTAGTCAGAACCTGTTCCGTCGTTTGTTGTACATCTTTGCAGCAGCAAAATTTCCCTCTTCGTGACTTGGAGTCGCAAGAGGAAGACCCACTCTAGTGAGATATTCCACTTGAGTCTCGGGGGCTAGCTGTCGGGGATAAAATCACGGACTATTGCCATGGCCCACTCCCTGAAAGCCCAATCGAGCAGCCTCCTAGGGCCTGTCTGCCTAGAAGGTTCTATCATGCTCATATGCATCCTGCCGAACAGCTTCCTGGCTGGCACGGTGCGTAATGGCCTAGGATTTGTGTTCGAGTCCGACTCGAACAAGAGTTCTGCACGGCTATGTGAAGACCCGGACGTAGTTTCCCGGATTGGAGCAGACGTCGTGATCCCAAGAATTGGAGTATACCTTATCTACCTCGGGATGTATTTGGCATGTATCGAGTTCGCTATGGACTCGTGGTCAGCCCAGCCCGATTATCCCTTGGTAGGTCTGTTGTTCAACACTATATAAACAAGGCCTCTACGGCGTATAGAGGGCCAATCCAAGAGAACTTGACGCCAAGCCAGCACGACTTGAAGTTCAAGATCACGCATTACTTCCTGTACACACATAATCTTGCCGAGATCTGTTCGTCTCGTCGAGTTTCCCCCTCTTGTAATCCTCTTTGATATAAAGAAAGGCTGGACGTAGGGTTGTTATCTCCCCGGAGAGGCCCGAACCAGGATAAAACCCTGTGTCTTCCTGTTGCTTGTTGATTGCTGTTTGCCTTGCTCGACAAGTCTTCTATCTCCCTTTCTCAAGAACCTTAGTTGACTTGGGACCGATATCCCAACCGTCGACACCTCTAGGTACTCCTGTAACATTAAAAGAATAATAAACACAAAAGAGCATAAGATTGTACACCTAAAATCACATGATTATCACATGATGATGACACAGTTACTTGCAATGGCGGCGAGAAGTATTTTAGCCGGACAGGGTTTGAGGGACAATCATAAAGTTGTGTTTGTCTTTAATGCAGTGATGCGGAAGGCACTCGAACCGAATAAGCTATCTAATCTGTAGGATGACGCGGCAGATAGTCTGGTCAACCTTGAAATGATCTTCCCTCTGTCTTTCTTTAATATTATGGTCCATCTCCTGTCCACATTGTCAAGGACATAAAAATTCTCGGACCTGTGTTTTTACACAATATGTACCCTTTCGAGAGGTACATGGCTGTACTCAAGAAGTATGTTCGTAACCGGTCTCGTCCAGAAGGTTGCATTGCTCATTGTGTTGGCACAAAGGAGGTGATCGAGTTATGTGTCGAGTTACGCTCAAAGAAACTAATCCGCAAGCGAACGAATATCGCTTGCAGTTTTCACCAGGAGTATTCCTAGAGTTATCGAATCCACAGGGAACGAGGGTTTAAAGAGATAAACCTCTATATCTCAATTATTTAAAATACCAGCCAGTCTAGGTAACGGGGGGTTAGGATAAATGAATAGACCGGGAGACACACACACACGATAAATATTCACAAATAAAGAGAAAGCTACACTAGCTAGATAGACAGCTGGGAGGACAACATGACAAGTTTAATAAGTTCACAAAGTCGTGTGATTCAGTTTACTGAGCGAGCTTAGGATATTCTAATAGTGGTACACTTGATATTCGTCGTCGGAGCTCGGACACTCACTACCACCCGCTATCCTGAATTGGAATCCCGAATGGTTATGATTGTTCCAATTTGGCTCTACTGGTCCAAAACCGGACGATGTGGGATACGCACGAGATACTTAGTATCTACGGATGGATAGGGCTGTCACCAACTACCACCTACCACATATACGTGGGCCCGGGTGTAAACCGAGTTAGTCCTAGTCTTAGACACCACGTCTGCCACTATTTCTAATCAATCTTCATCGGTACTAAAAGAAGTTGATCTAGGTTCAATGCCTGGCTCTAACAGTATATGAGTGAGAATCTAACTGGGGGGTCACCGCCGGCAATGAATTTGTACGAGGGGACGCTAATCAAGAACCAAACCAGATGGGTAACACAAGATGAGGTTATCTGAGTTCGAGGCCCTCAACGGAGGTAATACCCTACTTCCTGTGCTCTGGGATTATAGTTGATCAATATGCAAGATGCAAGATGATCAAGGTTATTGTGTATGCTTGATGATGATGACCGAAGAAGATCTCTCCCTACGACCTCTACCCCCTCCCTTTATATAGTGTAGGGGGGATAGGATTCTGAGCGTCATGGTGTATATAACAACTGCTTCATTATGATGTTACATGGTATGTGTCCATTGATCTCGCTATTTACATGGGGATATACCATATCCTCGGTCCTCTCTTGCGGCGCAAGGCACGTGTAGCCCGAGCAATCTTCAACCCTAATCGGCCGACTCGTATCGCCCCCATCCGTTCCCTTATGGGCCTTCTAGAGGATACCCGGGGCCCATGTAGTCCACAGTAGCCCCCGAGTGCTTTATGATCGAGTCAGATGCTTGGCCGACTGGTTTCGTCTATATCTCCTGTAATCTGAAAAGAGATTGTAAAGAACTCAAGAAATCTTAAGTTTTTGTGTTGAAATAACGCCTAGATTTGGCGATACCAAACTCCAGCTTACTCGGCCCATTGGGCACATCACCTCAACAGAAGGGTTCGGCTCCTGGGCACCCACTCTTGCTATACAAGGGCGGCTACTGACCCACCATGGGGTATGCCTTAAGCCACGCCACATAACAACCACGTCTTGCAACATCTTTGTAATCTTAAGCGTTTTCAAAGTATCGTCGGGCTCCGGCCTTAACTTGTAAGAGCTAGCTTGGCCCAACATGGGGCGCACCTTTCGGTAGGGTGGTACTGTCCCAACCGGGAAGGATCACTTATGCCCCTTAGGGCGCACTGATTGGATCTGACTTTGCCGAGAGGTACTTGTATCCGGTAGCGGTATACAACCCATGACCTTATAAAGGCATATCTCAAGAAGTTGAATCCAAATTTCACCAACACCCAACCTCGAACGTGCGAAGTTAGCTAGCGACCCAACGTGGGGTGTGCCATGAAATATTTTTAATTTTGGCGCTGTCGGTGATATGCCCTCCAGGGTGCACCGAGGCCGAATTAGGCTCGATTTTAACACATTGCCACCGTTAGCGGCGTGTTAAGAAAGCTGCATAAGGGGTTGCCCTTTGCGCTTTAGCCCAAGCCCAATTAGGGGGAAGGCGAAGCGTTTTCGCGCCCTTTTCTCACACAGCCGGAGCGGTATGAGCTTCCGTCGGAAACCATACTCGTTCCCACTTTCGTCAATCGTCATGATGGTTTTACTGTGTTTGAAACGGATTACCAGGCGCGTCCCTTGAACTTCCTCTGTGTATAAAAAGAAATCCCAGGGACTGAGTACTACTTCACCTTCGGCTTTTGAGTTCTTGAGTTTTCTCGGCGACATCCGAAAAATCTCCGTCCCGCCCTGCTTCGAGAGCGATGGCGAACATCATGGAGATGATCCTGATATGGATCGACGAGGCCCGCGCAAGGGACGCGGAGGTAGCCCCCGCCAGAGCCGCCGCCCTAGCTTTCGAAGACGAGCTCTGGCGGGATTTCGCTCAGGCAAGGGCGGAAATCGACGCGGAGGAATCCCTTAGGGTCCTGATCCGCGGGTTCCCGCAACTCCACAGGGTGCGCCTCCCCTTGAAGGACGCGCTGGTCGCAGCCCTCGTCGCGCACGGGGGGTACTAATGCCCTCCCGCCGGGGCTTTTCTTTGCTCTTCGCGAGCCCGGACGAGCCTTAGCTCGATGTCTTTGCTCGCTGAAGAACGTATGTGGTCGGGCCTAAGAGCCCTTTCGATGAAAATCTTTTGGATATCATGCTTTGCCTTTGCTCAATTTTAGACCTGCAATGCCGCTTCTTCTCGATTTGATCTCGAATCCGCAACACCGCTTCATGCGAGTAGTTAGGCTCATCCGCTCCTAGGCAGACGATCGGCGCCTACTTAGAGACCTCTTGGAGGATCACTCGGCAAAAGTGATTATCGAGCCCTCGCAGAAAGGCCGCATCGGCGCTAGACTAAGGCGGCCCGAATGCGAAACTTTGCCGTTGCGATAAATTAGGGCGAGGGAACGAAATTAGTTCACCTCGCTCACTTTTCGCGCCCGGTCGGTTAGCTTCTCGAAGACTCCGCGCTAGGGTTCTTCTCGCCGTTGCCTCCGCCGCCACCCATCTCCAATCGCGATGGCTCCACCATCCCCCACCACCGCTGAGGCAGCGAAGAACGCGAAGAAGTGGATGAAGTCCATCACGACTGAGCGGAGGCAACAGAAGCTGGTTTCCCTTGGCGTGCTCCCATCGGAAGGGTTCGTGTCTTGGCGCGCCGCCGCCGGCGAATCTTGCCCCACCCCTCGCCAGGATGAGGTAGTGGTCTTCGAATCCTTCTTCCTCCACGGCTTCGGCCTTCCTTGCTCTCCTTTCTTCCGGGGGCTTGCTCCATTTCTATGGGATTGAGGTCTCGCATTTGAACCCCAACTCCATCTTTCATATCGCGATCTTTGTTCACGTCTGCGAGGCTTATTTGGGGATCGCTCCCCATTTCGACCTTTTCCAATTCCTTTTTCTCCTCAAACCCTACCCCAACAAGGACAATCCCATGGCCGCAGGCGGCGCGGGATTCCAACTGCGGGAAGGGGTTAAAAAGTTTTGACGGCGTGTTCTCCGCTCAACCACTGCGGATCACACCCCTGGTCAGATTTCTAGTCTGCTAGCCAACTCGATCAAGCTCGATCCGATTTGAGCGTCGGGCACAACAAGGAGCGACTTCATGATTTACAGTTCGGACCCCTCGCGGGTAATAGTCCTACTCCTGCTGAGCCTTAGCTCTTTTCGATTGTGGTTGAATGGGAATGTGTTTCTGAGTGCCTCGAATGCCGAACATACGTAGGATGTGTGTGTTCGTATGCCTCTCCTCCTTTTTTTCTTCTCCTCTCTCTCCCTCCTTTTATACAAGCTTTGGGGTGGCGGAGAGGCGAGGGAGTAGGCGATCTGATGCTCTCGGTGCTGTGACAAGACCTGACAGAAGAGGCGAAAACATGCAGCGCCCACGCCCGGCGCGGCTCACGCCTCGCGTGCCGCAAGTGGCCTCGACCCGCATAGTCACACCGGTGAGTCTGCGGGTGGGACCCCCGCTGCTCCTCGACAGGCGGCCTCCTCAAGCAAACCTTCTCTCTGCCGGTCAATTCTTACGCCCACAGGTGGCCCTTCCGGACACGCAAGGGTCCTTGTGGCAGTAATCATTTCTTCCTCTGTCTATCCGCGTGGTGTCTCATTAAATCTTCCGTCGTCCGTGGCAGGGGAGCCGTCCCAAGACTCATACGCAATGCTCCTGCTGGGCCAGGCCTTGGCCGCGGGGCCCTCGCTAGTCTTGAGAGGGGCTCGCCCGCGCGCCCTTTGGCGTGGGGCCCTCGCCTCACCAGTTGGAGGGGCTCGCCCACGCACCCGCTGGCGCGTGGGGCCTCCCGGCCTTCCCGGGCGAGTGGGGCCCCGGCCTTCCTAAGGGGCTCGCCAGCAGCGCTGAGGCCTTGCTTTCCGCCGCGGCCGTGGGGCCCTCCCGACCTCTGAGGGGCTCGCCATGTGCCATTGGGCCTTGCTCGCCCGCTTTGGCCGCGTGGGGCCTCCCGCCTTCTAAGGCTCTTTGTACCCGGTATTTATTACAAGACAGTAGCCGGGTCCACCAGGATCTGTGAACCGTCATGTTGAGATACTTTTCCATTTCTTGTCTTGGCGGGAGCGAATCGTGGGGGCCCACCCTGCCGCCGTCGTGACGCCGGATTCTCCACGCACACGATCTTCCTTGGGAACCACGCACGCTTTTGGAAACCAAGCAGCAGGGGCAATGATGGGCGCCCGCCTGGCGGAATCAAACCGTCGCGCTCGCGCCCACGCTATAAATACTTCTCTCGGCGCGCGTAGTCCTTCCGCCGCTAAGTCTTCAAGCTGTCCACGCCTTCTTATTGCTACCACGGCCTCCTCGCCATGCTGCTACCCGGCCTTTTGCAGCGCCACCGCCAAATTTTCCATGGCTCCCAGCGCAGCAAAGGCCGCCCGAGATGCCGCACCATCTTCGAGGCTGCTCACTGCTTCCACCGTCGATGAGGATCGGTGGCGCGGCCAGTCTTCGTGCCACCGACCGCCGCCCGGTTCCGCGCGGCACCATCGCGCCGAAAGTGCTCGCGCGGGGAGATCGTGACCTTCTCTGGGCGTCTTTGGCGGGCCTTGTCCCACGCCGTACTCGAATTCTTCTTGGGGTGCTTTCGCATTCTACGGGATCGGTAGGCGCGCTTGTTCTAACTCGATCATGGCCTGGTCATCTTCGCCCACCTCTGCGAGATGTTCGTGGGGGCGATGCGAACCTCCGCTCTGGCGCCGACTCTTCGTCTTGCACACGGGCTCGCGCTTCGGCGCGGTTGGGAAGCTGCTACTTCGGCTCGCGTCACCTCCGCTTTTATCCTGCCGCGGTCAAGTCAAGCTGGAAGGGCGGCACGGCGATGGTCATCGTGGAGGACTCCGGTAGCTGCGGCGATCTTGCCCTTCCGGCGATCGCGGAGCCCTGCCGGCGGGAGCCCGGCGACGATCTTGCGGTGCGGAGGCGATGGCGGCGCGCATTGCCGAGCTCCGCCGCCCGAGACTCCACGGAACCCGTGGTGGCGGACTTTTGCGGCGCCGTCTTTGCCGCTTCGCGGGCGCGCCCGCTGGGCGTACTGGCGACAGCGGCAGGACCCGCCTTTGCTCTTGGAGGTGAATACCCTCGCGCTCTTTTGGATTTATACCTTCTTTCTTTCCATTTTTGGCTAACGGCCGACTCATTGCTTCTTCTTTGGGTGTTGGTGATGGGAGCGTCTTGAGGCGGCGTGCTCGGGGCTGGTGGCGAGACTCTTGACCACGGCGACCGGGCGACATCGCCGCCGACGGGCATCCGCCCCTCTGCGGCCCAGGATCACGGAGGCGCAACCCTTACTTGCGGCGCCGCCCCATGGAGGTCTCTGGTCCTGCGGTCCAAGTGGCAGGGACCACTGCGAGATCCGCGAGCCGCCTCGGCGACCGCCCAAGCTTCGCGCGGCTGCTGCTCTGCCGTGGCTCGCGACTCCGCCAGCGCTCTCGGGAGCGCCGCCTCATCCTTGCCGTCGGCAGCGGCGACGAGGAGGAGGAAGGCGAAACCGAAGCGCGCCTTCAACCCGAACTTCCGCCGCCACCGCCGGCTCCACCAGCCGGGGGAGCCTGCGCTACGCCCGCCGCTCGCCACCGAGCAGGCGGCGGCGACTCATCGAAGCTGGCGCCGCTGCGCCGTTTCTTCCGCTCCTCGCCCGGCGCTCCTGCGCGGCGCTGTTCTGCAGGCGCTCCACTGCACCGCTTCGCGCCAGCGGCCTCCGGCGTCTGGCTCGGCGGTGGTAGCTGCGACCGCGCCGCCACCGCCGCCACAAACAAGCGACTTGGAGCTCCCCTTCAGCTTTCGCCTTGAGGCGCACGCTTCGGTTGGCTTTCCTGGCGCTTACGCACACTCCGCGCTAGGGTTATGCGCTCTGCGGTTTCGCATACTGAACCTGTTTGTCCCTCTTGGAGCAGGCGGGGCCATTGGGGCATCGAGCTCCGCTCCGCGCACTTCGCCACTGACACGCCGCCTCTCCTTGACGGAGCGCTTGCTCAGCGAAGTCAGCAGGCGGCGCGGAGAACCTCTCAGCCACCTCGCCCGTGGCGCTGCCCGCCATCTCGGCGCGTGACCGCCAGCGTGGGGCGTTCCTTTGGCGCTTCGCACCCTCTCCCGCGCTGGGCGTCTGGGAGAAGCCCTTGCCTTGGCGGAAGCGTCTGCCGTGAGCTGCGGCGGGCCTTGGCAAAACCGCCCATGAAAGGCGATGGCCCTTGAGCTGCGGCAAACGCCCGGCGCCTCGGCCGTAAGCGGTCGAACCTCACGCTGGAGCACCGGCGCCTCCGGACCCTCGCCCGACATGATCGCGCCGCCTCTGGCTTCCGGGGCGCCATCCATGGGTGTTTCCACGCATCCCCATTGGAGAGGCAGGCTGCCTTGATGCTGTTGGTCGTGGGGACGAGCCGCCCGAAGCCCTACGTCCTTCCGGCGCTGCGGCGGCGAAGCGTCGAAGCGAGTCGCCAAAGCGCTCTCGAAGCGGTAGCAGTTCATCTTGGGCAGCTGTCTTGCTCGAGGCAGTGGCAGCGCTGATCTCGGCAGCGCCACCGAAACCTTGCGCCCGGTGGACGGTTTGAGCGGTAGCGAGGTTGACACCGCCGCCGACAGCGTGTCCATGATGAAGCGCCGCTCCAGCGGAAAAACGAAGGCAGGGAGGATGGCGAGACTCCCGCCTTTTGCCTTGTAATTGTTGCCTATCAATGCAAACAAACTTTTGCTCTTTTGTTGTGAGTCTCATTTGAACCGCACAACTTTAACTATGAATTGAGCGGGGCACTGGCGCCAAGGTTTTAGGCTGAGCGTTACGCACGCAAGTGGCTGGCTGTTCCTTAGGCATCTGGTTACTTCAACCCTTATGGCCTCTCATAACCGGACTTAAACATTACGTGGCGGCGCTTAGCTTCAGGAAGTGGTCTGGTCGCTGGTGCCGCCGTTAGCGCATTACCTGAACCGAGACACACCGAGCTGAAACCGCCTTCCGTCGCCGCCTCGCACCGGCGTAAGTTATAGGCGTTTGCCTTTGCAATCAAGGGCCATCGACCTTAAGTACTTTCGCTACCGACTTTTCGGCGAATGGTTTCTAACGAGACCTTTCTAAAGGCTAAGCCAGCGATCGTAAAAAAGCTTTAGGCGAGCTTTTAGTTGAAAGTGGCGCTTTTCCTCGAGCATCTGGTTACTTCAACCCTTATGGCCTCTTCTTGAGCCGACCCTAGACATCGGCGTGGCGAGAACTTAGCTAGGAAGTGGTCTGAGTCATTTGGTGCCCATTGTTGGCGCATTACTTAGACCAAGGCCGACACACGAACTAGAACCGCCTTCGTCCGCCGCCTCGCCCAACATGAGTCGTGGCGCTCGTCCTTGCAACTAAGGGCCATCGCCTTGAGTACTTTTTATTGCCGACTTTCAGCGGAATGCTCTAGCAGGACTTGAGTGAAAAAAAGCAGAGATGCCCTGACAGGAGGCAGAACTTATCTCTTATTGAAGATGGCTTTGCCTAGCACTGACCCAAAGTGGCGGTGAAGGAAGAAGACCTCGCCTTTCGGCTCCAAAGGAAGGCGAAAAAAACTCTTGAATTGCTACCTCTGGTAGGAACTTCCTCGGTACTCGGCGTTCAAGTGTTCGCCAACTCGCGACCGTCCTCGAATCTGAGCTGGCCGACAGGCGGGAGGCGAGACCACCTTGAAGGGCCCTCCCACAGAGGCAGGTTTATTGCGCCCGCTTTGCACTTGGATTTTCTTGTGAGCAGTGCGCCTGCCGGTGTTCTCACACACCGCCTTGCTTGATGCGGCCTGGCGCTGCTTGATACTTGGCGGCCCGGATCGCCGCCTGTCTCGGATCTCCTCCGGAGATTCACTTCATCTGCGCCCGGTCGGAGTCTTGAGTCTTCGAGCGAGCGCCGCCACTCTTGGGGGCGAGCGAGCTCGATGGGAAACACGCCTCGAGCCATACACGGGGAAGAAGGGGTCTGCCGGTGGCTCTGTTGGGAGTTGTCCGGCGCCCTGTCTGATGGGAACTTCCTCGCCCGGCGCTTGCAGCGCTTCTCGAGTGATCGAGCGCCCTTGTCTTGAGCCCTTTGAGTACTTCGCGTTCGCCCGCTCCACTTGCCCATTGCTCTTCGGATCGCGCGGAGGCAAAGCACGACAGTACCCAACTCTTCGCACGATCTTGGAAATCAGCGCTTTTAGGCTGGCGCCGTTGTCGATGATGATTACTGTTGGCGACACGAGCGGACGAAGATGCTCCTCATAAACTTGATAGCCGCTGCGGATGTGATCGCGGGGACGGCGAGCTAACCAGCTTAGTGAACTTGTCGATGGCGATGAGCAGATGAGTATATCCTCCGTCGCCCATGACGGGCCGAATATCTAGCCCCGGACCCGAGCGGCGGGAAGGCGGAATGGTTTGCGGCGCTGGGCGGTCGGTGGATCTGCTTAGCATGAAATTGTACGCCGCATCTCTCGCGGCTCGAAGGCATCACGGAGGCGGTGGGCCAATAAAACCGTGGCGCTTTCCCAACCACGCCCGTCTCCACTGAATGGCTCCCGCGCATGCCTCAACGCCCGTTAGATTTCTTGGCGAGGGCGGGGTTCGCGAGCCACACAGGATGGGCGACAACTATGACGACCCGCCGCCAGAACTGTCCACCTCTGGCGGATAACTTCGGCGCTCCACCGCCCCCGCTTCCGGACCTTACGCATGACGGTCGCGGCGCGAGAGCGTCGCCAATTGTGCTCAATCACCTCCACAGGGACCCAGCCATGTCGGACGGTTGCCGCAAACACGTCGGCGTTGGGGAGGAAGAGCCCAGCGCGCCTTCCTATTTAAGCGGCGAAGGCGCCCACCCGACGGTCTTCGCCGGGTCGACTTCGCTTCGGGGAG
The DNA here is from genome assembly GCA_036346415.1 of Raddia guianensis. NCBI lineage: Eukaryota > Viridiplantae > Streptophyta > Magnoliopsida > Poales > Poaceae > Raddia > Raddia guianensis. The sequence goes on along the minus strand of CM070537.1, from coordinate 21,616,385 downwards.
ACGCCTTAACCTCCAGGACGAACCGGGCAAGAGAGCACGGGTCTTCAGCCGGAGGAGCTCCCAAAAGTCGAAGCCTCGGCCTTACAGGCACCGTCGCCCGCCGGTAGCGGCGTCCTTGTCGCAGCGGGCGCCTCAGGCGGTCCACTTTCAAGCGATGGGGCGGTGGCCGGGATCTTCACCACCATATGCGCATAGTGGCACACCGCCATGAACACAGTCGGTGCCGGTGACCTAGTATGGCGTTGTGGGAAGGTCGAAGTCCGCCACCTCGAACTCGAGCATCTCGGTGCGGAAGTTGTGAACCTCCAGAAGGTTCTGGGAGGCCATCGCCCAGTGAGGCGGACTCGGCCCTCGGCGCGATGCGAAGAATGGGAGCGTTAGTGAAGCTCCTTCTTTGGATCTGGGCGCCTTGGCCCAGGCCGAGACGGAGGTTGAGGAACTCCCTCCGTCTACCGGCACCCGCCCTAGCTTTACATTCGGACCGTGGGTGCAACCACGATCGGGAGATGCCAGGGCGGCGGTCTTGGTTGGGTGTCGGCTTTGTGAGCAGCGATCGGTTGCTCAGACCACACCGGTGCCTCATCGACCCAAAGCCGACGCAGTGGCGCACACCTCCCTCATCGCTGCGCTTAAAGCTAGCGTGGGGCGGATAGGTGGCGAACCGCCCGTGGATGGCGGCAACCTCGCGCTCCGCTGCTGAAAACCAAGCGAAGCCGTCTCCTTGCCCTTGCCCTTTGCGGGCGCTGCTGCTTCGCTGCTTTCGTGGACTCGCTTGTCCACCATCTTCTTGGGCGACATGGCAATCTGCCAAGTCGTGGGAGTTGTTGCGGTGAATGGGACGGTGGGGCCTTCCGTCCCACTCCGCAGGCGATGATTTCGCCCCGCCCGCGGCCACGGGGCGTCAGCGGCCGCAGCGTCGCCATAACCGCCGCCTCGGCCGCCCTGCGAGAACCGTACCGCCCGGCGCCGCGACCTCCTCCTCTTTTACGCCGCCCGCGCCCATTGTGCGGCTGGTCGCGGTCGTCGTCGTCGTCGTCGTCGCTTTCGGACCATGACCTGCCGGTCTCGGCCGCCTTGCGCTTCTTCTTGTCCTTACCGCCCGGGGTTCCTCGAGGTTCCGGCCTCGCGCCCCTTGGTGGCCCGCCCGTCTGGCCGAGGCGGATCTGGCCTCACTTTGAAGGCGCGCTTGTCGCGCCAGGTGAAAACTCCTCCGTCGTTTTGATCTTGCGGGTGGCCATCTTCTCTTTGACCTTGGGGTCTCGAGCGCCTCTCACGAATCCGTGACCCGGCGTCGATGGAGATGTCGGGGATAGTGTTGCGGACTGGTGAGCGCCGAATGTAGTCGCATAGCGACTCTCCTTTCTTCGCTCCACGTTGTGGAGTCGTCTTCTACCGGGCTGCTCGAAGGTGCCACGGAAGTTAGTGACGAAGAGCTCAGAAGCTCCTTCATGACCCACACGGACTCGGGGGCAGGTTCATGAGCCCTGGCGGGCTCCGCCCGGTGAGGACAGCGGGGAAGTAGTTCGCGAACCTTCCCGACCCTCGATCGGTACATTACCGTCGTATAGATCTGCAAAAACTCATCGGGGTTGGTGGAGCCGTCGTACTTTTCGATGGGGCGGACGAAACCGTTCCGGCCCTTTGGGCCTGCCTGTGACTCCTTAGAAAAGCGCGGCACTAGCGTCGGGAGCCTCCGCTCTGGGCCGGTCCTCGCCCGCCGCCCGTCGCCTGGCGGCGCAGAAAAGCGCCACCCTCGGCTTTGGCAGGCAGCTCTGTGGGAACCTCTTGCTGGTCCCAGCGCCTGCAGCGGCAATGTGATCGCAGCCTTCGGTCGCGGCCCTGCGAACTTGTCCTGGAGTCTTCTCCATGCAGCAAGTGGCGGTCCTCGGATGGGACCGGAGATCGCGACCACACCGCTGCCGGTGAGCCCCGTAGAGTCGCACAGCTCTTGTCGTCTTAGCCCGCCCCCCTCACGGGGAGATCTGCGAGAGGGCCGAGGCAACAAGAAGCAGGAGGGCTGCAGCGCCGGTTCCCCGCCCCGAAACTGCACCACCCATGGCCCGGCGTCGTATCGGCAGAGCCAAAGGCGGCCAACCACGGCCCCTGTGTCCAGGAGATTACTGGAACCGGTGGGTTTTCAGCAAGGCCACAGCGTGGAGGTTACATCTTGGAGTGCACTCCTCCAAGGCAGGCGCCGCCTAACTTAGCAACGGCGGTACTTTCATGAGGCTCCAACCACAGGCGGGCGGCCGCCAGGCGATCCACCGCCATCGCCCGCGGCCGACTCATTGCCGGCAGCTCTGGCGGCCGCTTCACGCTCCATCGCGGTGCCCGCTCGCCATCGCCTCTGAAGAAGGTCGAAGAGCTTGAACCGATGCTAAGCGCTCCCCTACAGCGCGCCAGCGGCGTGTTCTCCGCTCAACCACTGCGGATCACACCTGGTCGATTTCTAGTCGCTAGCCTTCGATCAAGCTCGATCCGATTTGGCGTCGGGCACAACAAGGAAGCGACTCGCATTTACGAGTTGGACCCCTCGCGGGTAATAGTCCTACTCTGCTGAGCCTTAGCTCTTTTCGATTGTGGTTGAATGGGAATGTGTTTCTGAGTGCCTCGAATGCACGAACACTTACATATTGTGTGTGTTCGTATGCCTCTCCTCCTTTTTTCTTCTCCTCTCTCTCCTCCTTTTATACAAGCTTTGGGGTGGTGGAGAGAGCAGGGAAGTAAGCGATCTGATGCTCTCGGTACAGCGACAAGACCTGACAGAAGAGGCGAAACATACTGCTGCCAGCTTGGCAGCAGCTCAGCCTCGCGTGCCATGAAGTGGCCTCGACCCGCATAGTCACACCGGTGAGTCTGCGGGTGGGGCCCCACTGCTCCTCCTGACAGGCGGCCTCCTCAAGCAAACCTTCTCTCTGTAGGTCAATTCTTACTGCATACGGTGACAACCGCTTTCGGACACGCAAGGGTCCTTTGTGTGATAATCATTTCTTCCTCTGTCTATCCATGGCGTGGTGTCTCATTAAATCGCCGTCCTTCGCGGCGGGGGAGCCGTCCGAAGACTCATACGCAATGCTCCTGCCTTGCCAGCCCCGCTTTGTGTGGGGCCCTCGCTGGTCTTGAGGAGGGGCTGCATGCCCGCGCGCCCGAGCGTGGGGCCCTCGCCTCACCGTTGGAGGGGCTCGCCCGCGCGCCCTTTGGCGCGTGGGCCCTCCCGGCCTTCGAGAGGCTCGCCCAGCTGGGGCCTTGCTTTCGCCCGCTTTGGCAGCGTGGGGCCTCCCGACCTCTGAGGGAACGCTTGCATGTGGGGCCTTGCTCGCCCGCTTTGGCGTGGGGCCCTCCCGGCCTCTGAGGGGCTCGCCCATGGCCTTGGGGCCTTGCTCGCCCGCTGGCGCGTGGGGCCTCGGCCTTCCTAAGGGGCTCATGCCCAGCATGCTGGGGCCTTGCTGCCCGCTGGCCAGCGTGGGGCCTCCCGCCTCTGAGGGGCTCATCCAGCATGGGAGGCCTTGCTCGCCACTTTGCGGCGTGGGGCCTCCCGGCCCTCTGAGGGGCTCGCCTGTGTTGGGGCCTTGCTCGCTTGCGCTGTGGCGTGGGGCCCTCCCGCCTCTGAGGGGCTGCATGCCTTGCCAGGGGCCTTGCTCGCCCGCTTTGCGTGGGGCCCTCCCGGCCTTCCTAAGGCTCTTTGTACCGGTATTTATTACAGACAAGTTTTACTTGACCTTGTCTAAAACCTCCAACAAGGTGACACTTTCAGTGGTTCTCTTTGTGCCAAGCGTCCTCGGCCCTTAGTCCTTCTCCGTGAGTGCCCACAGTCAATCCCTCTGGTCTTCTCTCTCCATGGATGTGGGGAAGCCAAGTGAAGGAACTTCTTGTTCTTCTCCCTGAGCTTCATCTGCTTTGGGTTGACCGGTGTGGGGTAGTGTGGAACTACACCCAACATCGTATCCAGCCCATCAGGAGAGGTCCATCTAGCCTTTGAGTACTCGGGGCCCCAAGATGCCACTCGGGAAGCCGGGTGAGAACCTTCTGTGAAGGAGATCATCGGTCAGTGGGTGAGCTTTTGCTCCGGGTTGGAAATAACTCTGCGGAATGCCGACTTCATACCATTTGGGGTACTTGCCACCAGAAGGAAGAGATCCTTCTCAACTCAACCACGGTTTGTCGATGTAGAGTCGGAATTAATGTGATTTAATATGTCGCGGGCGTGAGGCCTTCTTCTCCCCCGGTCCGGAGCTCCGCTCCCAAGGAGGCACCTGCAAGCGTTCTGCTGAAGGCTCGGCGAGTGCTCCTCCAGGCAAAAAAAGCGAGGTCGCTCGGGGGACTCGGACGAAGGCGATGAAGAAGATGACACCGTCCCGCTTCTTTTCATGGCCGTCGCCTGGCGGCGAAATCGCCACCCGCTCAGGCCAGCGCAGCCACAGAGCCCTCGCCACGCCCGGTCTGCCGACCGAAGGCGCGTCTAGAGGCGAAGAAACCTCTCGGCTCGGGCCAGTGGTTCGAACATGAAATTCAAGATGAAATCGTCCGTCACATAGGTATTCTTCGTGACACCATAAGTTCATGCTTTGTAAAGACATATGTCTTGAAAGGTCATCAAATGCTTGTAGGAAACCAATGAAGGATGATGAGCATAAGCTCAAGGACTCGGCTAAACCCGCGCCTCGCCGGGACTCGGCCCATCGCCACGAGCCGTCAACCCTCGTCGTGAAGGAAAATCCTAACTCCAGCTCGGTGAGCTTAGAGCGGAAGATCGAGGAGATTCCTCGCCCTTCATGAGACACACACTCCTCCTTCCGATTGAAATGGCGGAAGGAGATGGAGAACTCTGGTCGACGACAGGCGAGGAAGCGAAAAAGTGGGAGGTCTTGGACCAAGTAACCGCCATTCAAGCGAGATATACAAGGTAAACTTCTCTTTCTCGCTATGAATCCTTATCCCTTGCGAGGGCATTCCACTAACCTTCCTCCCTTCTCCCACTTGGCGCATGAAGGAGAGTCGAAGCGAAGACCGATGCATGGAAAAGGCGGTGGGGCGAGCTGAAAGCAGCGGCGAGTTTGACAACGCTGTATGCCTGGCGACAATACTGGCGGCGGATCGAAGAACTCCACATGAAGTCACAGAACTCCGATTTACGCCATGTGGAAGAGTCCAACATAAGCAGAGGTATAGACCCCAATCCATGCTAAATCTACGAGAAGGATGTTTCATCGTGATGATCTTCAATGGTTGCCGTCGAGTGTAGCTTTGGAGCGAGGCGAAGGCACTAGAGGAGGAAGTCCGCCAAGCCAGCCTTTCGAGCGAGAATTACGCTAAAGTTGGAAGGTAACTTTCGGTGGCTCTCCACTGGCTCAACCTCATTGAAACCAGTGACATGCCTCACCCGGTAGGTCGCGTGGAGCTTTGCCACCGAACCACAGCAGGAATTGCTCCAATAATTGAATGCCTTTATCCAGACGAGGCCCGAGCGATCGACCTCTGGTGGCCCATCTCGGCGCCCTTCTGAGTGGATCAAGGTCTTCACGGGAGGCCGCAATAACATGCACCCGGCCAAGGCCTGCGCCATCGCGAAGTCAAACTTCCACGCCTAGATTGCGAAGCCGTCAAGGATGGGTTTGCTTGCTTTCGGAGGAGGAGCCGTTGCTACTGTTAGAAAGTTCATCCATTGCTTTGTTCAAATAGTTGGTCAATTGGACTTGTAATTATGCTTGTAATAGAAACTTTTGGTTGATCCTAGTATCGTGATCCGACTTATCCAAATAATACATATTATCCTTTTTCATGAAACACATCCATGGTGGTCCGGCCCAGTGATAGGAAGTAGCACTTGACTTTCTTCCTACAGTGAAGTAGCTAAACATTGTTGCTAGGATGTAAAAGCGCCATTACTCAAGAATTTTCGTATTACTCGAATCGATCAACACGTGTAGAGAAAACAACTTTATTGATGAGATAGGGTGCGGTTGACTCCACTTACTATTTAGTGTAGCCCCGACTTCTTTGGCAGTGGTTTACGACCAAGTAGCAAATCAAGAAGAAACTAATTACACAAATCTTTGCTTGGATACAAGAACTAAGGAAAAAAGCAGCGTAAACGCTCGATGTTCGGTGTTGGGCACCGGATCCATCTTCACGTTGTGGCCGATAAGCCCGGGCGGTCACATCGGCGATCGCATGGGGCCTTCCAGTGGGGAGAGTTTATGCTCGTGCTTGATTCCTTGAAGGACGAGATCTCCCTTGGAGGATGCGGCCCACTGCGTTCTTGTTGATGGTAGCGGCGAGCCACCTGTTGATACTTGCCCTCTTGGATCAATTATGCTTCCCATGCTTCCTCGGCGATTGAGGTCTTCACACTTGCTTCATCCGGTGATTATCGTCGTAACAAGCAACCGGAGGAGGCGGAACTTCAATTCGGTCGGCGGGACCGTTTACGGCGTAAACTAGGAAAAAGGGTTATACGCCCGATGGCTCGGCTTGGGGTTGTTCTAAGCCCCGAGCAGGGCAACTCCTTAACCAGTAGCGTTGCGTCTGGCTTGACGTCGAAAATTCAGACTTTGAGCCCTTAGCACCAATCGTTGGCTCGTTCAACTGTCCGTTGCTCCTTGGGTGGGCCACCAATCGTGGCGATTTTGATGCTGACTCCTCGCCCCAATCTTGAAACTTCGGCTTTTGAGCTGAGCGCCGTTGTCGGTGATTATGCGATTAGATGCGCCGCGCTGCGATGTCCGGAAGAACTTCGCGGCGCCTTGGCGCCGTGATGGCAACAACGGGTTGGCTTCAATCCACTTAGTAAACTTGTCAATGGCGGCGAAGAGGAGAGTGAATCCGCCTTGCGCTCGCTTGAGGGCCCACCATGTCCGGTTACGGGCGGCGAAGGGCCAAGAGATCGGAATCGTCTGTAGATCTTGCGCCGACGTAATGAATCTGCCGTCTGGCGGCACCATCACATCGCATACTATATCTTCCGTATCCGTGACGCGGTTGGCGAAAAAACCCACAGTCGATAGGCCTTGCCCGCGGATGTGCTTCTTTGCGGCGTGATGCCCGCCTCCCGAATGGATTCGTTGAGTAGCTCTCGCCTTCTTGCTCGGATATACAGCATTAGTACCGGGCGCTTTTTAAAAGCTCGTCCCGACTACCTTATAGCTTTTGCTTGGCGTGTGATGCACTCGGCTGAGGCTTGATCTGATCTGCTCATCACGAAGAAGATAATCTAAGTAAATTTGAGTCCATCAAGGAGTAATTGATAGTACCTCTGCGCCGGGTTACGGCGCTTCTCTTGATCTTCCCTACTGCGGATGGTAGCTTGATCGACGGCGTAGCGTAGCTCTGGGGCGAAGACACCACTCGGGACACTGGCGAGTGGATCCTATCGCTATCTCGTCTGCTGCCGTTGTCGGGCGGCGAACACGTGAGTAAGCTCCAGTCCGTCGAACTTGTCTTCTAACTTGCGAACCTCTTGGCAATAGACCGGCATGCTGTCGCCAATACAAGACCACTCCTTTTGGACTTGGTTGACCACGAGTTGAGAATCTCGGCGTACCATTAACCGCTTGACACGGCGATATGGCGTCGTAGACCATGGATGAGTGCCTCGTACTCGTGGCGTTATTGCTGACGGGGAACAATATCCGGAGGGCGTGGCGTAGCTTCTCTCGATCGGCAATATGATCAAAATCCAGCCCAGCGCGTGAGCATGAGGAACCATCAAAGTACATTGTCCGATTACTCGAGATTATCCTTTCTTTGCTGGGGTTTGGGCTTCACATCCCTTTCGGCGGCGAAATAAACAAGCGCAGACTTAATGGCTAGTTGAGGCTTGAACTTTATTTCAAGGTTCCAAGCTCGGCGCCCTTAACAATCCTCGGTGGCCTCATGATTATGAAGTATGTCTCCAACCGAGGAGCAAGTGACCACGAAATTCATGCTCTTGAAAATAATGCTTGAGCTTGGCGATGTGAGTAACACAGCATCTGAAGCTTTTGGACTTGTGGGTACCTTATTTTGGACTAGCCCAATACCTCGCTTCTGAAGTAGGCTGAATGACTGTACCCTTTGGAGGAGCCCTCCTCATCTCGCTCCACCACCAAAGCTGTTGATGGCGTGAGTCGTCGCGCCAATGTAAACAAGAGGGCTCTTGGGGCATGGGAGGGACCAACACGGCGGTGTGGTGTGGAACCTCTTGAGATCTTCAAAGGCTCTTTGTGCTTCCTTTGTCCTTGAAAATCGTCTTGTCGGCGTAGAGCCTAAAGAAGGGCATGCCTCGCTCCCGAGTCGGAAGCAGATCGGTGAGTGCCACGATGCATCCAGTGAGCTTTGCACATCTTTACGGTTGGCGGAGGCTTCATCTTGAGGATGGCACCGACCTTTTCGGTTGCTTGATCCTCGATTGGAGATGATGAATCCGAGTAGTTTACGAGACGGAACCCCAAAAGCGCACTTCTCGGGTTTAGCTTCATCCGAAATGCCCTTAGGCTCTCGAATGTCTCGGTCGGATCTGTTATGAGATCCCTCGGATTTGGTTTTTATGGCGGCGTCGTGACATATGCCTCCGTTAACGTCCGAGTTGAGTGTGAAAACACGGCGTATAGTCTTGGCGATAAATCGCGCGGCGTTTTCAACCGAATGGCATTGTGATATAGCGAGAAAGCGCGAAGGCGTAATGAGCAACGTTTTGATGCGATCTTCCTCCTTGAGGCTGATCGATGATAGCTTGAATAGGCATCGAAAACTTCGGGGCTACTTTTTGGCGATGGAATCCACCACTTGGTCGATCACGGGGGATCGAAAGGATCCTTAGGACCGCGCCTTATTAAGGTCGGTGTAGTCGACACACGCCATGTCTTGTTCTTCTTCTGTACCAGGACCGGATTGGCAAGCGAGTCGGGGTGATACACCTCTTTGATGAACCGAGCGGCCAGCAATTTGGTGATCTCACTCCTTATGGCGTCCTTCCGATCCGGGGTGAATCTTCGTAGGCGTTGCTTGACGGGATTCGCCTTTTCGTTGACGTGAAGAGTGCTCGATCACTTCCCTCGGAACACGGGCATGTCGAAGCTTCAAGCGAACACATCGGTTGGCGGGAGGAAAGTGGCGGCGCCTTCCTATTCTTTGTCGAGCCTGTCCGATCCGGCCGTTTGGCGGGTTGAATGAGTCAGCGAGATCTTCTTAGTTTCTTGGTGCTTGGATGGATGGTTTGGCCTTCTTCTTGGCGGGGCGTCCCCTTCCTCTGAAGGCTTGCGACCTCGGTCGGATCTTCTCCATCTCGGCGAGATGAATCGAGTGCTGCGCCATCTCGCGACTTTATTTGTCATGAGCGAGGGTATTTAACGTCACCGGGGAGGTGATTACACGTTGGGACTGGCATCTTTAAGGCGAGATAAGTGTAGTTGGGAACGCCATGAATTTGGCAATCCCGGCCTTCCCAAGATAGCATGATATCCGTCTCAAAATCGGCCACCTCGAAGCTTAGGCTCTCGGTCCTATAATTCTCCTTGGTCCCAAAGCGTGACCGGTAGAAATCTGTCCTAGTGGTATCGCGGACGTCCGGGGATTACCCGTGGAGCAGAGATGACCCTTGCCGTGCTTCGGGCGTGGGATTTTCATTTGGTCGAAGGTTTTGTGAAAAGGGCGTTAATCCGCTCCGCCATCGACGGGACCCTTTTAATTTGCTCCTTGAGCGGCCGGATCAAAACCGGTGGATACCTCCGGGAAGGCAATCCGATCCGGGTGGTCCGTTCAATCGAAGGTGATGGGCACCTCGGACCAGCGCAAGTATTGCGGAGTTAGGGGGCATGATAGCGTTGATCTCCAGTGGTAAGCTTACGCTTCCGCTTGGACTTCGTCTGCTGTCGAGCCCCGAAGATATAGCTGATTTCTCGCTCGGCGTCTGGTAATCTCCATCGGGTTTCTGCCTTGACCGCCCTTAGCGGTGGTTGGAGCTCTCGGTGAACTTCTGGGATAAAGGCGGTCTTTGTGATGTTTACCTCGAGGATGGAAGGACATACCAAATCCATCACTTTTTGTAGTCGTTGTCGTTGGGGGCTTAGGTCGATGCAGCTCGGCGTTGGCGACTCATCTCGTCTCCTTTAAGCTTCTTATCCTTGGGCTTGCCTTGTTCATCGTTAGGCTTCTTCTTGGGGCCTCGTCGGTGCCTCAGCGGTGATTTGCGATAGCCTCCTCGGCTTCGACCTCTGATCGCCATCGTGAACATGGCTTTGAGATTCTGTGAGGTCTGGGTCATCTGCTGATTAACTCCTCGGTTGCACCGGCGAAGAAGGCATCAATATTGTTTGCTCAAAACATCCGGATCTCATTCTTCTTCTTAGTAAGCGCTTGATGAACTCACGAAGAGTTTAAGCTCTTCGCCTATGTAGCTGTCCAATCTCCCATCTCCCCATGAACCATACATAGGTCCCTTGAAATTGGCGATGAAGCGCTCTGGAGGTCGTCCCAAGACTCGATAGAGTTCTCTAGGAGTCCGTTAGCAGTGCAGGCGGTTGGGGTCAGCGACCGGCAAATAGTTAGCCATGACTTTACGATCACCTCTGCCTTGGCGGCGCTAAAAGCATAAACACCGACCAGTTCTTTGGATCCTCTCGCCATCGAACTTGTCGATGCCTTTGAGATTAAAACCATCGGCCAAACCACTCGGCGGAGATCCGGGGTGAAGGCCGAATTCCTTCGATGGTCGTGGTAAGCCTCCGTATTGAGGATCTCTTGCGGCGCTCCCGCGAGCCTTGGCGCTTGCTCTGGCGGTGGTCACGCCTCTGGCGGTGCTCTCGGCTTTGTCGTCGTTGCGGCGGATATGGTAACCACGAGTCTCGCTCATCGTTACCACGCTCCGCCGCCCGGGCTTGATGTCTTGGCGTAGATCCGCAGGCGGGCGTGGTGTGAGTCACTGCCGTGAGGCTCGAGCCGGTTTTCGATTGCGTGTAGATCATTGCGGCGGCGGTCGGGCGGTATTGCCTCGTTACATTGTATGGCCGCCATCTCCACCATGGCGTCGCTCGAGCAAGGGCACTGGATACATGGGCTGCCTTACGGGAGTTGCGGCGCGATAGTCTCAAGAAGAGTCTTTGTAGCGATAGCGTTGGCACAGGGGAGTGTTGTAGACCTCCTGGTCCCTTAAGCTTGACCTTGAGAGCTTCGTTACGGGCGTCGCGCCAGCAGTCTGAAGGCTGGCGTCTTGCGATCTCGGTCTTCCACTCGGCGAGAGTCGGGTCTGCCGCCCGCGATAGCGGTTGCCTCGAGTCTCCTTTGGTTGGGAGGTGGAGTGATGATCCTCATGAGGGGCGAAAACCTCCACGATAGTTGCAATTTCAGCCCTCCGTCGGACTCGAGTCATAAGCGGAAAGGCTAACTTGTTCGCTTTGTCCAATGGGTTGGCCACGTTGATGACACCCACGAACCTTTGCGAATCCGGCGGGTTGACCCGACCGAATTAGCAGTGGTTTCAGTGGTTATCTCTTGTCCAGAATCTCTAAGCGATGCAATGCGGAAGCATGGCGGAGACTCCGAGTCGGAGAGAAATCGGTCGAGGATTCATAGACCTCATCGGGTGGAGGTTGTCGAGGTCGGGGTAAGCGATCTCATGGGGATCTTCCTCGCTCTCCTCGTGAGGAGCGAAGTGAGGCTGCCGATGGATCCTCTGAAGAAAGCACATCGAAATTCTCAAGCCGAAGGCAATGGGTCCGTTGATTGCGTGTACCTTACGGTTGGCGATCTCCGTGGGGAGAGATGAAGATTGCGAAGCCGTCGGTGATGAAGTCGAGGCGTAAGCGAAGAGACTCCTGACCTCATGTCGACGTCTGGCGATCTCGAAAAAACCATCGATCTGAAAAGCGATCTTGTGCTGCCCCACTGGCGTGCCAGCTAGCCGACGGTGACTAAGCTGAAGTCACCGCCGGCAATGAATTTGTGCGAGGGCGCTAATCAAGAACCAAACCAGATGGGTAGCACAAGACAGGGTTATACAAGTTCAGGCCCTCAACGGAGGTAATACCCTACTTCCTGTGCTCTGGGATTATAGTTGATCAATATGCAAGATGCAAGATGATCAAGGTTATTGTGTATGCTTGATGATGATGACCGAAGAAGATCTCTCCTCGACATCTACCCCTCCTTTATATAGTGTGAGGGGCATAGGATTCTGAGCGTCGCGGTGTATATAACATTTATTTACATTATGATGTTACATGGTATCGTCCATTGATCACTATTTACATGGGGATATACCATATCCTCGGGTCCTCTCTTGGGCGCAAGGCACATGTAGCCGAGCAATCTTCAACCCTAATCGGCCGACTCGTATCACCCCGTCCGTTCCCTTATGGGCCTTCTAGAGGATACACGGGGCCCATGTAGTCCACCGATTATCCTTGGTAGGTCGGTTGTTCAACACTATATAAACAAGGCCTCTCACAGTATAGAGGCAAATCCAAGAACTTGGCGTAAGCCGGCCGACTTGAAGTTCAAGATCATGTATTACTTCTGTACACACATAATCTCGCCGAGATCATTACGTCTCGTCGAGTTTCCCCTCTTATAATCCTCTTTGATATAAAGAAAATTTGGGCGTGGGGTTGTTATCTCCCGGAGGGCCGAACGAGGATAAAACCCTATGTCTCCACATGCTTCTTGATTCTTTTTTGCCTTGCTCGACAAGTCTTCTATCTCCTTTCTCAAGAACCTTAGTTGACTTGGGACCGATATCCCAACCGTCGACACCTCTGGGTACTCCTGTAACATTAAAAGAATAATAAACACAAAAGAGAATAAGATTGTACACCTAAAATAACATGATTGTCACATGATGATGACACAGTTACTTGCAATGGCGGCAAGAAGTATTTTAGCTGGACAGGGTTTGAGGGACAATCATAAAGTTGTGTTTGTCTTTAATGCAGTGATGCGGAAGGCACTCGAACCGAATAAGCTATCTAATCTATAGGATGACGCGGCAGATAGTCTGGTCAACCTTGAAATGATCTTCCCTCTGTCTTTCTTTAATATTATGGTCCATCTCCTGGTCCACATTGTCAAGGAGATAAAAATTCTCGGACCTGTGTTTTTACACAATATGTACCCTTTCGAGAGGTACATGGCTGTACTCAAGAAGTATGTTCGTAACCGGTCTCGTCCAGAAGGTTGCATTGCCCAATGTGTTGGCACAAAGGAGGTGATTGAGTTATGTGTCGAGTTACGCTCAAAGAAATTAATCCATAATGACGGATATAAACATAGTTTTCACGAGTATTCCTAGAGTTATCGAATCCACGAGGAGCGAGGTTTAAAGAGATAAACCTCTATATCTTAATTATTTAAAATACCGGCCGGTCTAGGTAGCAGGGGGTTAGGATAAATGAATAGACAGAGACACACACACACGATAAATATTCACAAATAATGAGAAAGCTACACTAGCTAGATAGGCAGTTTGGGAGGACAACATGACAAGTTTAATAAGTTCACAAAGTCGTGTGATTCAGTTTCTTGGCGAGCTTAGGATATTCTAATAGTGGTACACTTGATATTAAATAAATCGAGACTCGGACACTCACTACCACCGCTATCTGAATTGGAATCCCGAATGGTTATGATTGTTCCAATTTGGCTCTCTTTGGTCCAAAAGCAGGACGATGTGGGATCATGCGAGATACTTAGTATCTACGGATGGATAGGGCTGTCACCAACTACCACCTACCACATATACGTGGGCCCAGGTGTAAACCGAGTTAGTCCTAGTCTTAGACACCACGTCTGCGACTATTTCTAATCAATCTTCCTCGGTACTAAAAGAAGTTGATCTAGGTTCAATGCCTGGCTCTAACAGTATATGAGTGAGAATCTAAACTGATTCCAGACAAATACAAGCTACCGGTAAGGCAAATCTATACAACTCATTTATGTAGATATACTCAGCTCAAATAAAGTTCAACACTATAGCAATGAATGAAGTGATCTCACTAATTGAAACAATAAGGAAAGGGTACAAGAGCTATTACCCAAATTCCCGGAGACACTTCCGGAACTCTGAGCGTCAGCTCGACTTGACTCTAACTCCCAACTTCTACTAACTAAGAGCTACTCTAATAAGTAGAATGAAAATGTGGAAGTGTTGTGTGTTGTGTTATAAGTGAGAAGAGGGGGTCTATTTATAGTGTTCATGACCAGGGGGTGCTCACGTGTAGGGACATGTGTCATCTATCCCTCCTCCAAGGGAACCGAGGGGCTCAAGAGTGGAGTCGGCTAGGGTTGGTGGCCGACCCACCTTCTTCACCTCCGGTAGTGGATTTCATCTAGGATGCTCCTTGATGGTGTAGATTAACCTCTTAAGCCGGTGGATCAAATGGACTTGCGCAAGGAGGAATCGAAGGGAATCTCGCTTATTTGTGAAGCAACCGTGTCCATTCGATCAAACCGGCCAGTGAGTGGATGGTCTAGATGTCCTCATTTTGTGGTTTATGCCACTTGGGAGAAGACAAAGCAGGATCGATGGCGTGGCGGTCGGCCGGCCTAGGTGGGTCGTAGGCTGGCTTTTTTGATCAGCTCTGGTTTGTCCCATTTTGCTGTGGACGAAAACTCACCAAAACTTGTGAACTTTATTAGAATAAATAAAATGTTAGTATAAACCGTGATTTTCCCTCGGCGGAATTCAGAATATGTTGGCGTATAAAATTGGTGTTTATTTGGCGTCAACACACTAACGAACTTTTGCTCGTCCTCGAGCAAAGAGCTCAAATAAAGAACCGGTGGATCGAGGATTGCATCAATATCATTATTCAATAAATACTAAGCATACAAAGTTGTACCACATTGTTTATTGACAAAAACTCGTACAAGTGTACCCTAACTGTTATCAATCTCGCGAGGTTTCAAAATCTCCCCTTTTCTTTTAGCGGTTGAAAGATGGAATAACTTTGATAGAACTTTATCAACTCAGCCCTTTTCAAGCTATGTCTCGGAGTTTTTTTTTTTTCAAATTGCTTGTTCCTCATTATCACTCTCAGATCTCTTGGTGGTATTTGATCCTCACCCAGGCCTTTTTGTTAATGGCCCTCTTTCCTCCTATTCTAAGGTTTATGAGGAGCTCATAGGTATGGAAATGTGGCCTACTTAGGTTGTATAATTTTGTAAAGTCAAAAATAGATCCTAGGGAATTTGGTACTACTTCGCATTCTGGTCATTAGAATAATAACGTCCAGGGATGAGGGAGAGAATGAACTCGCACAAAAGGAATGAAGAAACAGAAGTGCAAGTGATGAGGGGTACTAATGAGTCCGCCCCATCGGATCTTGTGTTTATGGAAAGGTCTATTTGACTCCTTCATTTTATTCGAGATCATTCCTCAATCTAGAATTTTTAGAGGCTTTTTTTTTTATAAAGATAGAAGGAGATGATGATTCTCTCTTCCTCTTTCTTTTTCTTACCAGAGTGGCTGAATGAAGGCTTTGAATTTATTTAGCATTTTCAGCTCTAGTAGGATGAAGAAGTCTAATGAGGAACTTCAAAATAATTTTTCTCTTTTCAGAATAAATTCCGAGACTATGCCTTAGTAGGGGCATAAGTAACTAGGTCCTTATCTCTGTTATATCATATCCCTCAACAACTTAGAATTGGTTCAATAATGTCAATTCTCGATGAGCAAGATTAAGCTGGATGACTACTCACACCAATAATTGTTAAAATTAAATGAGAGTACTAAATTGTATACCCAGCATTTATATCACAATAATAGAGCAATATTCATCATATCCTTCGTAGGTAAAATCAACATTTATACATTTTATTCGAAGGGAAATATTTTTGGTATTTTTTAGATTTTGCAAATTTTTATATTTTTTTTATGGCATACTATTAACTAAGAACAAAGCTAAAGCTATTCATATGCGGGGCAAGACAATGCGGGATTTTCGGCAAGGTAGATCAGGAAAAAATTACTGGGAATTAATCTGGCAGGGTATTAGCAAGGCCGGCAAGGCGATGGCGAGTGGCCCACAGCCGAGCGGACGAAGCGAGGACACACCTATTGAGCGGAGGTCAAAACCAATGTCTTTGGAACCATGCACTTAAGGGCATCGTTCGTGGGTTGTGTTACGGTGGTATTGGCTCTCAGGTCACGGGTGATGTCCTCGTGGTACCTAGTGTGATGGGCCAATGTTTGGTATACGTGGCCCATATCATCAACTAGGGTATCCATTCTCTGTCCTAAGGTGCGGACGTCTCGTGCGAAGGGCTCGAAGTAGGAAGGATATCGGGCCGATGACGGTCCTCCCCGTCATATCTCGGGTCCTTGCTCTCGAGGTGAGTGGGTCCATCCGGTGTCAAACTGCCGTGAGCTACCGGCCTCGAAGTTGTGCGTCCCCCAACCTTCGTACTCGTGTGGAGCATAGGCGGATGGGTTCCATTGATCCCAACCCGCACTATAGTCGGAGTGATGAGGGGCTGCAGCTGCCCCCGTCCACTGATCATGGTGGGGCTTGAGGGGCTCAGGTTGCTCTCGCTGCAGGCGTGCGCGGCTGCGTTTCATAGGGCCAGAGAAACTATGCCTATGGGGCTCCAGGGCTCTAAAATCGATGGTCAGCGTCCGGACTCTGTAGATTCTGAGCCTTGGATTAGGCAAACGGATCTCAGCGGTGGTGCCCGGAAATCTCATGAAATGAGCGTCTGACTCATCAACCCGAAGGATGTAGTCTTGGATGAAATGGTCCTTTCCTATTGTTTGGAATTGTGTGTCTAGAAAGGCTAATTCACAATGTTCCAACAGTCTCATACCCTCCGCAATGCGGGTGATTAGAGACGTGCAGTCAATATCCCCCTTTTGGTTAATCATCTCTACCCAGTGAGCCACCATATTTGCGGTTGGATTGACGGGCTTTTTATTGACCATTGCAAATAGGTACTGCAGCTCATCAAGGCGCACCGTGCGCATGTCTAGTCTTGAATTAACTACCATTGCC
Organism: Raddia guianensis; assembly: GCA_036346415.1. NCBI lineage: Eukaryota > Viridiplantae > Streptophyta > Magnoliopsida > Poales > Poaceae > Raddia > Raddia guianensis. The sequence continues at coordinate 21,599,427 of CM070537.1, read as the reverse complement.
AGCCACCTATGCATGAACGTAAGAGTGGGGTTGTGAATATCGTTCATGCGAGGTTTGTTATACTCTTTGCCAGAAATAGATTCCCAGAATTCATCGCGATCAAAGCCAGCTAACCTATCAGGAGTAACTCTACACATGATGGAAAAGCGTAGACTTTAAAGAACATTCAAATTCTTCATTAAAGAGCCTAAAATAGTATCTATTCCCACATCAAAAATGCGTAAAGTATTAAGAAATTCAAGGGTTAGAAAGCGCGAACCTTTTTTACGATGATGGTAGCGAAATTTTCCCATCCAACGGCTTGGAAGGCCTCGTTGAATTCGTCCAGAAGGCCGGTCTTGATTAGCTACATCGGGTCGTAAGTCCATGTGTGCTGAAAAGAACGGCGCCTCAACGCTTCGAAGACTTGCCACTCTCGGTCGGTATGGAGCACAATTTGCTCCTCCGACACCAAAATCCGCATCCCCGGGGCTGGGCCAGCCCCGGAGGTTGTTGGGGCTTCCGAATATACGTCGTGGTCCCCGAAAATCGGGAATCCACGAACATTGTATCCCCAGATTGGCTCTCCACGACCACGGTCGGAGTATGAGTCCGATCCGAGCTGGACGAGCTGAATTGTTTGTGGACGCCCTTCGCTCCCTTAGCGATGGTGCGGCCAAACTTACCATACCGTGATGACATTTTTTCTGCAGAGGTTAGGACGAACAAATACCCGAAGGATATACGAAAGTGTTTACAGGTTAGTCGTCCAAAATTTGTCGTCACAATTAGCAGCTCTTTGCATCCACAAAATTATTTTTGCTCGTTTTTTTAGTTGACAGTATGCGTGCAGATGAAAGCAAATATGCAATGCAGAGGAGAGCTGCAGGAGAGATCATGCAATCACCGCGAGGATGTGATCTCAACCTGCAGGTCACCTCCGTGTTATAGATTTTCTTAGCATGATTAGTGATAGACATGGGATTAAATGCATGATTAAGAGACAAATTATCCTACCTAGTGCCTATATGGATAGAGTGGTGGGTGTAGTGGAAAATGAGTGGTTGAGATGAGGTGAGAAGACACACCCACTTGGGGTGGTTGGCAAAATTAAGTGGGTCGGTCGGCCTGGGTGGAGTCGACCGGCCCAATTCATCAATTTATTTTTCACATTTTGTATTTTTATAGGCAGGATAAATGCATGGTAAAAATTAAATATGCTATGAAAAATGCACAAAAATAAATATGAATGCAAGATAAACTTAAACACCTCCGGTGAAGAATCGAGTTTTGTTTTCATGGTCGATGAGTCGGACCGTATCCAACCTTCAATTGTCTTAAATTAGTTCCATGACCAAAGTTGCTGCGGCGAGTTGAATTTTTCTTCGCCACACTTGTTTGATCTGAGATTTTTGGGTGGTGTTGATCTTCCCTTAAGACTCCGATTTCTCGACCGCATGTTTCTTCGATGAGGCTTGGATTTCCCTTGTTCTCCTTCCCTTCCAATATGGACGATGCAATGATTAGCCCAACAATCGGAGGTACTCATCATCGCGACAATGAGGCTATCCACGAGGTTTTGGTATAGCCCTTGTTTCCTCCTGCACAGGTTTACCATTTGTACCACGAAATGTGCGTACCTGTGAGCATTGTTCAGCTCTTGGCCTGAAGTTGAATGTTTCATCTCGACCATTAATGTTGCGCTGAATTTCTCCTGCACCTACATCGATCGTCGCATTTGCCGTGCTCAGAATGGCCTCCCAAGAATGAGGGTGTCTTGATATCTACTTCCATGTCCGGCACCACGAAATCCACGGGTACCGAAATTTTGAATTTCAACGGTATGTCTTCAGCGACTCAATTGGATGGCGAATCGATTGATTAAGCCAAGCTGCGAGTCATGCCGATGGCGACAAGGTAGAATGATTCAATCTTTTATAAATTACCTTGGGCATGATCTTGTGGCGGCTCAGAATTCGCCTGAGCACGCTCAAAGTCTTGTGCACCAATGGAGCATGAGATGGTGGGTGGCGAGGATCCTTCTTCTTCTCGGGGCGGTGTTCAAAATCACGCCTTTGCCTTTGCTTAGTCAATTTAATGACTTGGGGCGTCGACAGCGGATGCTTGTTGTTGAGGATGTCCTTCAGTACTTGGCATACGTTGGTACATGTATCGCATCTAGCAATGGTATGTTGACATATAGTTGCTTGATTACCTCAACAAACTTACCAAACTGCGCGTCCGCAGTTGACTTGCGTTGGCGACGTGGGAAGGGTAACAGTTGCGTCTCAGTGAATTCAACGGGACTTGGCTTGGTCCGCGCTTCACTTCTCATCGTCTTCGGCATCTCCTCTCTTGGCTCTTCATCATTCTCACCTTTCTCCTCTTCTTCATCGGAGATAATATCCTCATTCCCTACAATGTTAGTTTGCGGCAGGTCTCGGATGGTTTTACCCGATCGGGTTGCGACCGCATTAACATTTTCTTTCGGAGGAGCCTCCAGCTATTCCGGGAGCTTTTCCGAAGCAAATGTAGGGATTGAAGCAGCCAATTGAGCTATTTGAGTTTCTAGCATTTTATTGAAGCTCATTTGACTTTTCATGGCGATTGTAAATCCTTCTAGTTGTGCATTGATGCTCTCGAAATTTTATCATTAGCAAGAAATTTCCTACTAATGCTATCATTCATTTTTGTTGAGCATTTGCATCATCTAGAGGAGATTTATTGTGATTGAAATTGCCATTGTTACCTCCTTGAAAACGGTTAGCCGATTGGAGAGTTGACCTCAATTCCAACCCAAAGTGTAGTTGGGTGAGGTCGGAACCGTAGTTGATGAAGTTCGTCCTCGGTCGGATCTCGGTCGATTGTCTCCAGTGTCATAGGCTCCGCAAACCTACGCAAGTCATGTGAGATTCGAGCACTTGGGCGGTTTGATTGGCGCTTCTAGCTTCTTCATTAATAAATCCATCTTGCCACGAGCATGTCCATATCGTCGATCTGGTGGACTCCTCGAGTTCGCAGCTATGAACGCTCATCGTTCTAGCCCTGGCTTGAGACCATCTTCTCAATGAGAGTCGGGACGAGCACTTGCTTGAGTGAGAAAAAAGCTCCTCGGCGACATCGAGGTGCTCTCGGGCAGTACGGTTCAGCCCATGATAGAAGCTCTGAATGATAAACCTGTCTTGCATCCCGTGGTGGGGGTAAGCTAGTATATATTCCTGCAACCGCTCCCAGGCATCCGAAGTGGACTCATCCGTGTGCTGCTGGAATGCGGAAATCTTGTTCCGCAGGCCATTGGAGCACTTTTCCCAAGTTGAGACTGCATCTTTTTTAGCATAAAACCATTGTTTTGCCTTCCCGATCAATGAGAACGGAAATAGGCGCAACCGTGTCGGGAGTTGCACCCTTGACGGTGAAGGGACTGCATATTTTCAGGAAATGCTGCAGATGTGCATTGGCATCCTCCGTTTGCTTGCCACAAAAAGGGCTCGCCTGAACCATGTTGATAAGGGTTTCAGCTCGAAACCACCGTCACCCACATTGGTGGCAGGTCTAGTGGGGACATTGGTGCTAGACGAGGCTGAGAATTTAAGAATGGTCTTCTCGGCAACCATCGATGATGACGGTGTCTCGGTGCTAAGGAAAGGATTGCTCGTGAGGTTGGATAACTCAGAGACACGAATTTGCGGAGGTAGGACTCGAGGTCTTGTCCTTGGCACCAGTGACTCCGGATTTTGTCGAAAGTTTTCCGGGAGATCAAAACCGGTCATCCACCGCTCTGCTAGTTCCACGAACAAAGGCGGGCGGGGTAATACCGTTAAACTAAATTTGGTAAATAAAATAATTTAGATGTAGGTTTTGGAAATTTTTATTTTAATCTCTTTTTGAGAAACCGCTGCGTTCCCCGGCGACGGCGCTAGAAAACTTGTTGACGATTCTTACGCTCAAAGAAATTAATCCATAAGCGGACGGATATAAACTTGTAGTTTTCACGAGTATTCCTAGAGTTATCGAATCCATATGGAATGAGGTTTAACGAGATAAACCTCTATATCTTAATTATTTAAAATACCGGCCGGTCTAGGTAGCAGGGGTTAGGATAAATGAATAGGCCGGGACACACGATAAATATTCACAAATAAAGAAAAGCACACTAGCTAGATAGGCAATTTGGGAGGACAACGAGACAAGTTTAATAAGTTCACAAAAGTCGTGTGATTTAGTTTACTGAGCGAGCTTAGGATATTCTCATAGTGGTACACTTGATATTTGTCGTCGGAGCTCGGACACTCACTACCATTAGCTATCTGAATTGGAATCCCGAATGGTTATGATCGTTCAATTTGTCTCTCTTGGTCCAAAGCCGGATCTTTGTGGAGTTACATACGAGATACTTAGTATCTACGGATGGATAGAAATGTCACCACCTACCACATATACGTGGGCTCGGGTGTAAACCGAGTTAGTCCTAGTCTCAGACACCACGTCTGCGACTATTTCTAATCAATCTTCCTCAGTACTAAAAGAAGTTGATCTAGGTTCAATGCCTGGCTCTAATAGTATATGAGTGAGAACCTAAACTGATTCCAGACGAATACAAGCTACCGGTAAGGCAAATCTACACAACTCATTTTTGTAGATATACTCAACTAAAATAAAGTTCAACACTATAGCAATGAATGAAGTGATCTCACTAATTGAAACAATTAGGAAAGGGTACAAGAGCTATTGCATCAATATCATTATTCAATAAATACTAAGCATACAAAGTTGTACCACATTGTTTATTGACAAAAACTCGTACAAGTGAACCCCAACTTTTATCAATCTCGCGAGGTTTTTAAAATCTCCCCTTTTCTTTTAGCGGTTGAAAGATGGAATAACTTTGATACAACTTTATCAACTCAGCCCTTTTCAAGCTATGTCTCGGAGTTTTTCTTTTCAAAATGCTTGTTCCTCATTATCACTCTCAGATCTCTCGGTAGTATTTGATCCTCACCCAGGCATTTTTGTTAATGGCCCTCTTTCCTCCTATTCTAAGGTTTATGTGGAGTTCATAGGTATGAAAATGTGGCCTACTTAGGTTGTATAATTTTGTAAAGTCAAAAATAGATCCTAGGGAATTTGGTACTACTTCGCATTCTGGTTATTAGAATAATAACGTCCAGGGATGAGAGAGAGAATGAACTGACACCAAAGGAATGAAGAAAGACAAGTGCAAGTGATGAGGGGTACTAATGAGTCCGCCCCATCGGATCTTGTGTTTATGGAAAGGTCTATTTGACTCCTTTATGTGATTCGAGATCATTCCTCAATCTAGAATTTTGAGAGGCTTTTTTTTTTAATAAAGATAGATGGAGATGATGGTTCTCTCTTCCTCTTTCATTTTCTTTTTGTTTGCCTCAATTTTTCTATAATTTTGAGGAATAAATCTTTTATTATTTTGGATGTCTTTTGGGAGAACAAATAGGTAGGTATATGGTGGACTCGCAAAAAAGAACTTGGCTTCTTTTTGTAGGGATGAATATCTGGCGAGATGTATGCTCGTATCCCAATGTGGAATTTAGCATTACCAGATACAAGAGGCTAGCAATCAAAGGATACGCGAAGGAAATGACCAGCTTTGAAGAGCACTAATTCCTAACGATTTACTTTTGACAAAACTCAACACAACCAGAGTGGCTGAATGAAGGCTTTGAATTTATTTAGCATTTTTGGCTCTGGTAGGATGAAGAAGTCTAATAAGGAACTTGTCGGTGTAATAAATACCGGGGTATGAAGAGTCTTAAGGAAGGCCAAGAGCGCCGGGTGAGGGCCCCACACGTCAGGTGGGCGACCAAGCCCCAGCGTGTGGGCGAGTCACTCGGCGTGTCCGGCGGGCCCCACGCGTCAGGCGGGCGACCAGACCTCAGCGCGTGGGCGAGCCCCTCTAATGACCCCCACTGTCAAGCGGGGCCCACGTGGCAGGGAGCCTCCCGAAAGGAGTCTTCTGGGCGAAGGCTCCTCCTGCTGCGAAAGACGAGCGCATTCAATGCGACACTACGCGCGGATAGACAGATGAAGAGATGATTACATACAGTGACCTCTGCGAGTCGATCAAGCTATCCTTTGTGGCTGAGAATTGGCCGTGAAGAGAGTTTGCGATCTTGAGCTGGCGCCCGCGTCGAAGAAGCGGTGAGCCCCACCATGATCTCTTTGGTGTGTTCCTCTGAAGCGAAGCCACTTGCAGCAGCGGCGTGGCGGCGCCGTCTTGGCGAAATGGCAACCGTTTTGTCTCTCTGTCTGTTCCACGTCTTATCGATGTACTAAGCGTCTTGTCTTGCCTACCCCCGGCTCTCTCCGCGGTTCAAGGCTTGTATAAAGGGAGAGAAAGCGAGAGGGGTTAAAATACGTAACCACATTTCGCCTAACCACAACACGGAAAAAGAGCTAAGGCTCGGCGGGAGTAGGACTATTACCCTTGAGAAGTCGAACCTAAGTAAACCCGTGTGTTGCTCCTCGCCGCGTCACGCTCCATCGAAGCGAGCTCGGGTTGATCGGCTAGCGGGATAAATCGATAGGGTGTGATCGCGATGGTTGGCGGAAAACCGCCGTCGATGGCGCCAAGTAGAGGCGCTAGCATCAAGTTCGAGTTATTCGACCTCTCCTCGGCGGTGATGGCGGATCAGCGATCGCGATGGACGAAGCGGCGCTAGAGCAGCGACATGGCGTCGGCCCGCGGCAATGGCGGTGGATCAGCAGGCGGCGGCCGTCCCGATCTGGCTAAGCGGCGCTGGCCTTGAAGAAGTGCACTCGGCTAAAACCTCCATGCGGCGAGGCCTGCTGGACAACCGCGGTTCGGTAACTCCGGACTCTCCGGCGGCGCCGTGGCTGGGCGAGTTTAGCCGCTCGTGGATGCTGCTTGGCCCGTAGTACAAATCGCGAGAGAACGGTGTTTCGCCTCCTCCGCTCTTTAGTTTCCGCATCCCTCCACGGATCTCTGGCGTGAGGGCGGGGCGGGCAACGAGGCCGAGCAACTCCTCACGGGGTTCGGCCGAGCGGTGTCTGGTAGGCGGGATCTCGGTCCCACTTGGAGACCGCCATCTGCGACATGGAAGACACTGCGCGACAAGCTCATGAGTAACCTGACAAAGTCTTGCGACCGCGCCAACCTGCCGCCGTGGGGACCAAGAGGTTCAGCGCCCGCCTCCGCTTGAAGAAGCGGCGCATCTTGGCGCCCGTCCGGACGGCGGAGCCTGCGGGGCGGAGTGCGCATCCGAGGCGGAGGCTCGAAGTCAGCTGCGCGTCTTTTGAAGGAGTTGCGGCTGCGTGCAATGGCGATGAGGTTCGGCCTGCCTCCGCCGAAATGCGATGGTTCCACCAACCACAGCGAGTTTTGCGGATCTACTACGGTGATGCAGCCGGCCGGAGGGTCGGGGAAGGATTCTGGCGAACTACTTCCCTTGATCCTCACCGGCGGAGACCCTGTGGCTAATGAACCTACCCGGTCGGTGGGGTTGTGGAAGAGCTCTCGAGCTCTTCATCACCAACTTCGAGAACGCGTTGAGCAGCCGGAGTTGAAGGCGATCTCCACAATGTGGAAGCGAAGAAGAAGATCATTGGCGACTACATCGGCGCTTCGGTCGAGTTATAACACCATTCACGACATCTCCATCGGCGCCGTTATCCACGGCCTTGAGGCGCCCGAGACCCTAAGGTCAAGGTGAAGATAGCCACCCATAAGATCAAGGCAGCGGAAGAGCTCTTCACCTGGCCCTAAGTCGCCCTTGATGGTGGAGGCTCGCTTCGCGCATTTGCAAGCGAGGGCGTTCTTGGCGGCGGCGGGACCTCGAAGAATCCGGTGATAGGACAAGAAAGAAAGCGCAAAGCGGCGAGACGGACAGGTCTGGCAGCCGAAGTCTGACAACAACAACAACGAAACCGGCAGCGGTGGCCATGGCGAATGAAATGGAAGGTCGGCGGCGGCAGCGGCCCCAGCGAATTGCCATGGCGATCGCCGTGGCCCAGCGGCCCAGCGGTCGCGACGAAGCGAACCGTCGTCCCGTGAGTGGAAACGGAGGACATCTTGTCCCATTCACATAACAACTCCGACTTGGTGATTGCCATGTCGTCGACAAATAATTGGACAAAAGCGCGTCCACGAGCGGCGGCGAAGCGTCCGGCGGCAACAAGGGCAAAGCGGCTTAACGGTTTTCGCGAGCGGGCGAAATCGGCTTTATTATCCGCGGCGGATCGGCCACCTATCAATCCCGCTAACTTTAAGCGTGCGATGAGGGAGTGTCTTGCCGCCGTGCGGCATTGGGTCGACAAAAGCGGTTGGTGTGGTGAACAACCGATCACATTCGGTCGAGCCGATCACCCGGCCCGACACCGCCCGGCCGGTCATCTCGATCGTAATTGCGCCCGCGGTCGGAATGTCAAGCTCGGTAGTCTTGGTGAACGGAGAAGCTCTCTCAACCTCCTATCGCCGAGTCGCCCAGTATCCGAGATCCAGCGGCGGGAGCTTCGGCCGGCGCTTCCATTCTTCGACATCGCGCATCAGATCCGTCCCTCTGGGTCGTCGGCCTCCGGTAACGATCGGAGGCTCGACAACTTCCGCGCGAGATGCTCGAGTTCGGTGGCTGACTTGACCTCCCGTACAAGCGCCATATTGGGTGGCCGGCGTGACCAAGTTCATGGCGACTGCCACTATGAGTACATGGTGGTGAAGATTTGAGGCTAGCTGGCCCCATCGCCGTGAAGTGGACGCCGGGGCGCTCGCTGCGACAAGGATGCTCTCGCTTTGGCGAGGCGGTCGGCGCCTAGAAAGCAGCTTCGACTCACGGGAGCTGCTCGGCGAAGATCCGTGCCTCCCGGTTCGTCGCGGAGGTCAAAGCGATCTCCTGGCGAGTCGAGACCAGCGAAGCTGTTCGGGTGGGCGCCTCTCGGCGCCAAATAGGAAAGCGCTTCGTCTCCTTCCTCGATCTAGATATGATGTGTTTGCTTGCAACCGTCCAAACATATTTGGGGTCCCGAGGTGATTGAGCATAAGTTGGCGGCGTTCCCGGGCGACGGTTATCTGAAGGTTGAGTAGTTGGTGGAGCACCGGGCCGTTATCCGCCGGGAGGTGGACAAGCTTTGCGGGCGGGGTTGTTCGGGCGTCGCCCATCGGGTGGCTCGCGAACCCGTCCTCGTCAAAAAGAAATCAGCAGGCGATGGAGGATGTCGTCGACTTCACCGACCTCAGCGAGGCGTGCCGAAGGATCCATACCGCTGCCCATAGCGATCTCATCGTCGACTCCCGGCAGCGTGCGGCGGTGTGCTTTACGGATCGTACTCGGGTACCACAGTTAGCATGGTGAAGAAGATGAAGACAAGACAGACCTTTGTGATGCCCATGGCGTCTCTTGCTACGAGGATGGCGTTTGGATTAAAGAATGCAGGCCCAACCTGCGGAGAGGCCATGCACATCGCTCACCTCCCCAAATAGAGGCGGAACTTGGAGGTGTCGTCGGCGACACAGTGGTGAAGTCAAGAAGGCGGAGGCTGATCGGCGACACAGGAAGAAACCTTAGCCAACTTTGAGAATCTTGCATCAAACTCAATCCGAGAAGTGTGTGTTACGCCGTTCCGTCGGGCAAGCTGCTGGGATTTCTCGTCTCAGAGAGGATTAGGCGAGCCACGACAAGATCGCGGCGATCGAGAATATGAAGCCCAGGCGACTTGGCGGATCACGATGCTTAGTGGGCACTGACTTCCTGGGCGCTTTATAGCTACTTTGGGGACAAAAGTCTTCCTCTACTCGGGCTCTGAAGACCAACAGTTCGAGTGGGCAGCGGGCGCGAGGCGTTCGGCGGTGAAAAGTATCTCACTTCCCTTGCGTCTTTGGTCGCCCCAGACCGGACAAGCCGCTGATCCTTTATGTCATGGCGAACCCCAGTGTCAGCTGATCTTGGTGGCGGAAAGGAAGGTGTTCAAGCGCCCATCTACTACATCGGCAAAGTCCTCCACAGCAGCTGAAACAAGGTATCGCAACACGAAAGATGCTCTCGCCCGTCTTGTGGCGTCCGGGCTGCGTCACTACTTCCAGGCGAAAATCACAGTCTGACCAAGTACCCCTTGCGGAGATCCTCTTCAACATGGCGGCAGGCACTTGCTCGCCAAGTGGGCCATGGGCTGGCGAGTTCGACCTCAAGTTCGCTCCCGTATGGCCATCAAAGGGCAAGCTCTGGCGGAGTTAAGTCAGCAGGTGGACTCCGTGAACGTGAAAAGCTGAAGGCACCCGGCACCCTCGCCGTGGACTCTCTTCTTGACGGCTCATTCCGGCTAGAGAATTTGAAATGGTGTCGTCTGGTGTCTCCCAGGCGTCGTCCGGCACTGGTGGTCTTTGGAGTTCCTTCTCAACAACGTCATGGTCTGAAGGACTACTCATTTGGGCTCGGGGTGGCTTGACCTGGGCATCCGTGTTTGCAAGTCAAAAGCGACTCTCTCTGGTCATCAACGGTGAGGAAGAATTCATATTCGGATCCCATCATGGCGGCCTATCTGGCGGAGGTGCGCGGTTGGAAGCGACATTTCGAGGTTTGGGCTTCGCGCATCCCTCGCGCGACAACTATAGGCGGATGAGCTATCAGTTGCCTCGTCAAAGGCACTGTTTGGCGGGGTCTTTGAAGAAAGACTCACTGCTGACCGTCTGTGTAAACCCGATTCTGGTGAGGGCGGCTTGATGCTCGGCAGCAGCTCAGCGTCTGGAGGAGGCGTCGATGTCTCATTGCGGCTCCCGGTTGGAGGAGGATCTGAGAAGAGCTGCGGCGGTGGAAGCGGAAATGCGGGCGAGCGAGAGTATGTCGGCGACAATGCTAACGTCGTCACACTCGTCCGGGAAGGTCGATGGATGGATCAGATCCTAGCCTACTGCGGGGCGGAGTGATCCCCGACGATGTGCGTCGGTGAGAAGATAGCAGCGCAAGGCCAGCGCTCATACAGTAGGTGGGGACACTATCGCCGAGGTATAAGCGGAGTTCTCTTGAAGTCGTCACTCGAGGCGGGGAGTGCAATCCTCTCTGAGATCCATGGAGGCATGTCGGGAGCCATTGAGGGCAGGCGTTGGTGGGAAGGTCTTCCGCCACGGCTTCTCTTGGCCTCTGACCCTCGGGATGCCTTTGAGTGGTGAGGAGATGCGAATCGTGCCAATTTCATGCTAAGCAGATCCACCGGCGCCGGCCGGCGCGCAAACTATTCCGCTCTCTGGGCGTTCGCAGTGCAGAAATTTGAACATCTGAGCCCGTTCCATGGCGGCAAGAGCTACTGTATATCATTAAATCGCCGTCGACAAGTTCACCAAGTGGGTTCAAGCCTCGCCGGTTCCGCGATCACGTCTGCTGACCATAAAATTCATGAAAAGCATCTTACGTCCGGTTCGGCGTGGCAGGATCATCACCGACAAGCACTTTTCGGTTCAAAGTGCGATTTTCAAGATTGGTGCGAAGCTGGGCACCAAGTGCGTGCCGCCTCCGTTGCACATCCGAAGAGCAATGGGCAAGTAAGCCGAACCAGCAGAAGTGCTCAAGGACTCAAGACAAGGGCGTTGACCGCTTTGGAGAAGTGTGGCAACTTTTGGCGGAAGAAGTCCCCATTTGTGTTGTGGTGCTGCGGACAACTCTATGAGCCACCGTGAGACCCCTTTCTTCTGGTGTATGGCTCGGCGGTGCTCCGTCGGGGCTCACCTTGGCTCCCCAAAGGGTGGCGGCGTTCAGTGAGCGGAGATCTGACCGCGTCGGGATGAAGTAAATCTCTGGAGAGATCGAGACCGGCGGCGATCAGAGCGCGGTATCAGCGAGCCTTGCAGATTATCAAGGAAAGGCGGGTGTGTGAAGAACAGCAGCGATGGGCGACCTCGTTCTGCGAGAGTGGAGTATGAGCGGCCATAACAAAATATCTCCCACATGGGAGGCCTTCAAGGTGGTCTCGATCTCCGCTTGAGCTCGGTCGAGGCTCGCGTTCGAGGGCGGTCGCGAATTGGCGAACACTTGGAGCGTCGGCGGTGAGAAGTTCTACCGTGGGTAGCCGTGCCGAGAGCTCTTTTTGGCCTCCCTTTGGAGCCCGTGGCGAGTCTTCCTCCTTCCCTTCGCCTCGGGGGCTGCGATGTACAAAAGCCATCTGCAAAATAAAGATAAGTTCCGTCTCTCTGTGGGCCTCCGTTCTTTTTAAGCTTCAAAAGTCATTAGAAAGCGATACATTGAAAGTAGTAGCGAAAAAGTACTTAAAAGGTGATATTTATAGTTGCAAGGCGACAACGAACTTGCTTGTTGGGCGGCGAAGGCGGTCGGGCGGGTTCTAGCCTAGTGTGTGCCTTTCGGTCTGACAGCAGCTTCTTGGCGGCACCGGCGACTAGACCACTTCGGAAGCTGAGTTCTCGCCACATAACATTTAAGGTCAGTTCTTAGAAGGCCATAAGGGTTAAAGTAACGGATGCCTAAGGAAAAAGCGCTCACTTTCGTGAGCGTTACGTCTAAAGCTTTTGGCGATCGATTGTTTTAGCCTCAAAAATCATTAGAAAGCGATTACATTGAAAATTTGGTAGCAAGAAAGTACTTAAGGCGATGGCCCCTTAGTTGCAAGAAGACAGCTTGAACTTAGCTTGTTTGGGCGGCGAGACGGAAGCGGGTTCTAACTGGTGTGTGTACCTTCGGTCTGAAACAGCAGCATAGCAGCGACACCAGTGACTAGACCACTTCGAAGCTAAGCTCTGCCAAGCAATATTCAAAATCGGTTTCTTAGAGGCCATAAGGGTTGAAGTAACGGATGCCCTAAGGAAAAAGCGCTCACTTTCAATAGAGCGTTACATCTAAAACTTTTGGCGTTAAGGTGCCCAGTTCTTTTTACATAGTAAGAATTTGCAAAAGTTTTAATCGAGACTCATAGCGAGAAAAGCAAAAGTTTGCATTGTGAGGGTTTATATACAAAACCAGAGACAAACAAGGGAGTTCGACTACTCCTCGTCGTCATCATCTCTCTTTGGAAGCGGCGCCGCCCATCATGGATCTGTGGCCGTGGCGAAACTCGACCGATTGTTCGCTCGGGTCAGGTAGTATGAAAGGTTCCCGATGGCGGCGTCGAGTCGAGCAGCGTTTTGGGCAAAGCGATTGCCCAAAACGAACTGTATTTGCCGAGCGCCGTGGCGACCATCTTCGATCGCTTCGCGTCCGCATCCTGCCGGCGATTCGCGAGGGCCTCGGCTGGCCCAGCTGCGCCCGGCGTCTTCTTGTGATCGTCTCCTCCGTGGCGTCTGAGGTAACCCGAAGTACAAGGCGTCGGAAATCGCGATGGCGGTCCGCGACATGTCGGTGAGACCGGAGGCCTTCGAGTCTTGCCCGGCGAAAGGTCTTCAACGTCTTTGTGGCTGCTTGGCGGCGGTGGCACAATGCCTCCGCAGACCTCACGGAGTCGCCGTGTCCGCGCATGATCTCTTAGTCAAGACCCGCCCTTGAATCGCCCGGCTCGCTCGCCAGCCAAAGCGCTTTCGCGCCCGCCCGAGGCGGGTATGGCGCTCGGAGGCGCTTCGGCGTCGGTGGCAATAAGCGGAGATAGGCGTTGGTGTCGGTATGGCGATGCTTTGAGGTCCTCTAGCCTCGGCCTTGCGCCTCCCACATCTGGAGGAAGCGTCTCCGTCAAAGGGGCGTGGGCAAGGCTGAAATTTGTGGCGGATCGCGGAATGGAGCTTGAGGCCCGATGTCCGCTCTATCAGCGCGAAGAAAAACCAAAAGGGTTCAGGTATCGCGAAAAAATGTCTAGCATCCTAACCTAACACGAAATGTCGTGAGAGAGAAGGTTACACGGCGCCCCCAAAGCGAAGGAAGAAGCGGTGTCGAGCGCCTAATCATGGCCTTGCGCCACGCCCCTCCTCCGTTGTAGGCGGGCGAGCCGTGGAATAACGGCGGCGCGCCATTGGAGCAAGCGCGCGGTCCTGCGTGAGCGGGAAAACAGCCAGGCCCGAAAAAGTGCAGCCAGCGGCAGCAGTGCCGGCCGGAGGAAGTGCCTTGGCCCGCGAGGCGCCAGTTCGGGAAGAATCGCCCGCTCTCGCCCGGTGGCGGGCGTGCGTCGGCAACAAGAAAGCGGCTCGGGACTTGAAGAGCGGAGCCTTTTAGACTCCCTCTCCCTCCTCGTCATCATCGTCCGGGAGAGGATGGCTGACCTTCAAGGCCTTGGTCGGAGTCGGCGCCCACAGCGGGAGGCGGCGGCCGTAGGGCTTCGGCGGTCATCGGCGAAGGATCACGGTTTGCAAGGTCCCGGGCCACTTGGACAGCGGGACGAAAACCTCCATGGAAGGCGCGCAAGAACATGTTGCGCTCCCATGGGGAACGATCGCGAAGGGAGGATGCTCGTGGCGGAGAAATGTCGGCCGCAGCAGGATAATAGTCCACCGACCGCTATGGGAGCACATCATCCAAGCACGTTCCTCTTGGTGGGCAAAAAAAAGAAGAAGCGACAAGTTAGCAAGCAACCAAAAAAAGAGGAAGGGCGTTCACGAAGTCAAGAAGACCCAAAAAGAATGAAACAACGCTCACCTCCGAAGCGAGCAGATTCCATAAATGCGTCGCCATAATATTGCCGGTGAGGCGCGCGCATGCAGCAGCGGCGGCGCGCAAAAAGTCCGCCGCCATGCATGGGTTCGGTGAGCCCGTTGTGGCGGAGCTTCGGCAATGCGGCCTTGACGCCGCATCCATTTCGGTGAGTCGTCGGAAGGACCCCCGGTGGCGAGGATTCGCGGGACCCTCGGGGAAGACAAGATCGTCGGCTGCCATTTGGAATCCTCGCGTCTGACCATTATCGCGCCCGATCTTCGGAGATGGACTTGGCGCGGCGGGATGGCGGCGGCATGCGAAGTGTAATGGCGACTCCCAACGGCGCTCGGTATGAGCTCAATCTTGAAGCGAAAGTGGCGCGAGCGGAGACTTGGCATCGTCCTAAACATTTGCGAAGGTGGCGAAGATGGCCAGCATCACGATGGAGTTGGGGAAGGTGCACGCTTGGATCTCATAGAAGCGAGCACCCCAAGAATTCGGAGTTTGGCGGAACAAGGCCCGCCCGGTGAAGGTAATGATCTCCCGTCGCGGGGCTTGGCGTAATGGTCAGTAGCAGGGCAGGCGGGGCTGGCCTGAACACTCGAAGCCTCGCCACCATATCCTCGCCGGCGGCGGGGCGGGCAAAACTGGACCAGTGCCGGTAGTGGCTGGGCAGCGTCCATGGCGACCCTTCTGCGCAAGCGGCCATTGGAAGTTGGCGGAAGTCACGGTGGCCCGAGCTAAGGCGAAGAAACTTGGTGGCGGTGGCAAAGGAAGCGAGGGAGGCAGCTCAAAGCACCTTGGCGCGGAAGGATTCATCAGCGGTGCCAAGGGGCCAAGCATTTATAGGCGAGGCCATCATTGCCCGCCTCCATTGTGTGCAGCATATCGTGCCCCGCGCTTTGTTTTCGCGGCGATGCGGTTCCCAAGGAAGATGCGTGCGCGGTGGAGAATCGGCGTCTGGCGGCTGCGAGTGGGCCCCCGATTACGTCTCCGCCGCACAAAGCGGTGGAGTGTCGGCTGGCAGTTCGCGTATCATAGGTGGACCGGGGACTCTTGCCGATGTAATAAATCTGAAGGGGTATGAAGAGTCTTAAGGAAGGCCAAAGCGCAGGCGAGGCCCCTACGTCGGGTGGGCGGCCGGGCAGCCCAGCGTGTGGTAACCCCTCGGCGTGCCAGCCCAGTCGTCGAAGCGAGCGACGGGGCCCAGCGTCGGCGGAAGCCCTCTCAGCCGGGGAGGCCCATGTCGAGTGGCGACCAGGGCCGGCGTGTGGCGAAACCTCGGCGTGCCAGCGAGCCCATCGTCGGCGGCGACGCAGCAGCGCGTAAAGCCCTCCGACGCGGGCGAGCACCACCACATCGGGTGGCGACGAGCCCGGCGTGTGGCGATCCTCAGCGTACCAGCCCGGCCCATCGTCGAAGCGGGCGACGAGCTAACGCATGGCGGAAGCCTCCGAGCGCCGGCGATGGCCCCACACACGGCGAGTGACGGCGGCGAACGGCGTGTGGGCGAAGTCCCTCGGCGTGTCCGTGAGCCCGCGCGTGGCCGGCGACAGACGGCGGCGTGGCGAGCCCCTCTAATGACCCCCATCGCCCAGCGGGGCCCCGTGGCCGGGAGCATTGCGAAAAAGAGTCTTGGCGAAGGCTCCCCTGCTGCGAAGACGGCGCATTCAATGCGACACTACAGCGGATAGGCGGATGAAGAGATGATTACCTCCACGGTGACCTCTGCGAGTCGATCAAGCTATCCTTTGTGGCGCGAGAGAATTGACGGCGAGAGAGTGTTTGCGATCTTTGAGCTAGCCGCCCTTGTCGAAGAAGGCGGTAGGCCACCCGCGATCTCCTTTGGTGTGTTCTGCGGGCGAGAATCCACTTGCGAAGTCTTGGCGTGGGCGGCGCCGTCTTGTGTGAAGTGACTGCGTTTACGTCTCTCTATCTGTCCCTTACGTCTTGCTCCGTGTACTAAGCGTCTTTATCTTGCCTACCCCTCGGCTCTCTCCGCCCGGTTCAAGGCTTGTATAAAAGGGAGGAGAAAGCGAGAAGGGGTTAAGCGATGTCTGTAACCACATTTCATACAAACACAACACGAAAAAGAGCTAAGGCTCGGCAGGAGTAGGACTATTACCCGCGAGGGGGTCCGAACCTGGGTAAACCCCGTGTGTTGCTCCTCGCCGCGTCCCACGCTCAAATCGAACTGAGCTCGGGTTGATCGGCTAGCAGGATAGAAATCTAATAGGGGTGTGATCCGCAGTGGTTGAGCGGAGAGCACGCCGTCAGAACTTCAAAATAATTTTTTCTCTTTTCAAAATAAATTCCGAGACTATGCCTTAGTTGGGGCATAAGTAACTAGGTCCTTATCTCTGTTATATCATATTCCTCAACAACTTAGAGTTGGTTCAATAATGTCAATTCTCGATGAGCAAGATTAAGCAGGATGGCTACTCACACCAATAATTGTCAAACTTAAATGAGAGTACTAAATTGTATACCCAGCATTTATATCACAATAATAGAGCAATATTCCTCATATCCTTCTAGGTAAAATCAACATTTGTACATTTTATTCGAAGCGAAATATTTTTGGTAATTTTTTAGATTTTGCAAATTTTTATAGTTTTTTTTATGGCATACTATTAACTAAGAACAAAGCTAATGTTATTCATATGCGGGGCAAGACAATGCGGGATTTTTGGCAAGCGGTCGGGAAAAAATTCTGGGAATTAATGGCGAGGGGTATTAACAAGGCCGCGGCAAGGCGATGGCGAGTGGCCACAATGACGTGAATGAAGCGGGGACACACCTATTGGCGGGAGGTCAAAACCAATGTGTTGGAACCATGTCACAAGGGCATCGTTAATTGGCTTGTGTCACACGGTGGTATTGGCTCTCGGAGTCACGGGTGATGTCCTCGTGGTACCTAGTGTGATGGGCCCAGCGTTTGGTGTTAATGTGGCCCATATCATCAACTAGGGTATCCATTCTCGTCCTAAGGTGTGGGCGTCTCGTGCAAAGGGCTCGAAGTAGGAAGGATGTCGGCGATGGCGGTCCTCCCCTTCCTATTTCGGGTCCTTGCTGTCGAGGTGAGTGGGTCCATCCGGCGTCAAACTGCCGTGAGCTACCGGCCTCAAAGTTGTGTGTCCCCCAACCTCCGTACTCATGTGGAGCAAAGGCGGATGGGTTCCATTGATCCCAACCCGCACTATAGTCGGAGTGATGAGGCTGCGATTGCCCCGTCCATTGATCATGGTGGGGCTCATTTGGGCTCGAGGTTGCTCTCCATTTGGCGTCTGGCAGTTTGCGTCACGAGGCGAGAGACACTATGCCTATGGGGCTCGAGGCTCTAAAATCGATGGTTAGCGTTAAGACTCTGTAGATTCCGAGCCTTGGATTAGAACAAGCGGATCTCGGCGGTGGTGCGGAAATCTCATGAAATGGCGTCGACTCATCAACCCGAAGGATGTGGCCTTGGATGAAATGGTCCTTTCCTATTGTTTGGAATTGTGTGTCTAGAAAGGCCAATTCACATTGTTCTAACAGTTCCATACCCTCCGCAATTCGGGTGATTAGAGACGTGCAGTCAATATCCCCCTTTTGGTTAATCATCTCTACCAAGTGAGCCTCCATATTTGCAGTCGGATTGACGGGCTTTTTATTGACCATTGCAAATAG
This sequence comes from Raddia guianensis, assembly GCA_036346415.1. Classification (NCBI taxonomy): domain Eukaryota; kingdom Viridiplantae; phylum Streptophyta; class Magnoliopsida; order Poales; family Poaceae; genus Raddia; species Raddia guianensis. The sequence goes on along the minus strand of CM070537.1, from coordinate 21,581,236 downwards.
GTACTGCAGCTCATCAAGGCGCACCGCGCGCATGTCTAGCCTTGAATTAACTACCATTGCCAGCCACCTATGCATGAATCTAAGAGTGGGGTTGTGAATATCGTTCATGCGAGGTTTGTTATACTCTTTGCCAGAAATAGATTCCCAGAATTCATCGCGATCAAAGCCAGCTAACCTATCAGGAGTAACTCTACACAAGATGGAAAAGCCTAGATAACTAGTTAGGGACTTTAAAGAACATTCAAATTCTTCATTAAAGAGCCTAAAATAGTATCTATTCCCACCATCAAATATGCGTAAAGTACTAAGAAATTCAAGGGTTAGAAGGCGCGAACCTTTTTTCGACGATGGGCATAAAATTTTCCCATCAGCGGCAGGAAGGCCATGTTGAATTCGTCCGAAGGCCGGTCTTGATTAGCAACATCGGGTCGTAAGTCCGTGTGTGCTGAAAAGAACGGCGCCTCAACGCTTCGAAGACTTGCCGCTCTCGGTCGGTATGGAGCACAATTTGCTCCTCCAACACCATAATCTGCATTCCCGTGGCTGGGCCAGCCCCGGAGGTTGTTGGGTCCTCCGAATATAAGCCGTGGTACCCCAAAAATCGGGAATCCACGGACATTGTATCCCCAGATTGGCTCTCCATGACCTTAGTCGGAGTATGAGTCCGATCCGAGGTAGACGAGCTAAATTGTTTGTGGACGCCCTTCGCTCCCTTAGCGATGGTGCGGCCAAACTTACCATACCATGACGGCTTTTTTCCTGCAGAGCTTAGGACGAACAAATACCCGAAGGATATACGGAAGTGTTTACAGGTTAGTCGTCCAAAATTAGTCGTCACAATTAGCAGTTCTTTGCCTCCACAAAATTATTTTTGCTCGATTTTTTTAGTTGACAGTATGCGTGCATATGAAAGAAAATATGCAGTGCAGAGGAGATTGTTGACGTCAAATAAACACCAATTTTATACGGCCGACCCACCATCTTCAGCTCCCGGCCGTGGATTTCGTCTAGGATGCTCCCTTGATGGTGTAGATTAACCCCTTAAGCCGGTGGATCAAATGGACTTGCGCAAGAAAGGAATCCAAGGGAATACTATGCTTATTTGTGAAGCAACCGTGTCCATTCGATCAAACCGACGGTAGTGGATGGTCTAGATGTCCTCATTTTGTGTTTTTATGCCAGGGGAGAAAGCGGTTTGGATCGTGATGTGGCCGGTCGGCTAACCCTAGGTGGGTCGGCGGCTTTTTACCCGATCAGCTCTGGTTTGTCCCATTTGTTCTAATAGACCCAAAACTCACCAAAACTTATGGAACTTTATTAGAATTAATAAAATGTTAGTATAAACCTTGATTTTCCCTCGAAAAGCCGAAATTCCGAAATAAGTTGACGTATAAAATTGGTGTTTATTTGACGTCAACACTCTCCTCTGCACAGCATATTTGCTTTCATCTGCACGCATATTGTCAACTAAAAATTGAGCAAAAATAATTTTTGTCGAGGCAAAGAACTGCTAATTGTGATGACTAATCCGTAAAATACTTTCGTATATCCTTCTGGTATTTGTCTGTCCTAACCCTTTCATGAAAAATATCGTCATGGTATGGTAAGTTTGGTCGCACCATCGCTAAGGGAGCGAAGGGCGTCCACAAACGATTCAGCTCGTCCAGCTCGAATCGGTCTCATACTCCAACCGAGGTCGTGGAGAGCCAATCTGGGGATACGATGTCCGTGGATTCCCGATTTTTGGGGTACCACGACGAATATTCTGAAGCCCCAACAACTTCGAGGTTGGCGGCCCGGGGATGAGGATTTTGGTGTCGAACAAATTGTGCTCCATACCGGCCGAAAGTGGCAAATCTTGAATTTGTGTGCGGTTTTCAGCACACACGGACTTACGATCCGATATTGTTGATCAAGACTAGCCTTCTGGATGAATTCAACGAAGCCTTCCAAGCCGTCGGATGGGAAAATTTCATGCCCAACGTCAAAAAGGTTCGTGCCTTCTAACCCTTGAATTTCTTAGTACTTTATGCATTTTATATGAGTGAATAGATATTATTTTAGATTCTTTAGTGAAGAATTTGAATGCTCATTAAAGAACCTAACTAGATATCTAGGCTTTTCCATCTTGTGTAGAGTTACTCACGATAGGTTAGCGAGTTTTCATCGCGATGAATTCTAGGAATCTATTTCTAGCAAAGGTATATGACACTATGAAAACTTCGCATGAGCGATATTCACAACCCCACACTTAGGTTCATGCATAGGTGGCAAGCAATGGTAATTAATTCTAGGCTAGATATATGCTTGCTTTGTCTTATGATGAGCTACGTTTACCTATTTGCAATGGTCCACAAAAGCCTATCAACCCGACCGTAAACATGGTAGTTCAACTGGATGGAGATGATTAACCAAAGAGAATATTATTTGCCGTCCTAATCACCCGCATTGCCAAAGGTATGGGAATGTGTTAGAACATTGTGAATTGGCTTTACGGACACACAATTCCAAACAATAGGAAAGACCATTTCATCCAAGGCCACATCATCCTTGGGGTTGATGAGTTGGGCGCTCATTTCATAAAATTTTCGGGCACCACCGCTGAGATCCGTTTGCCTAATCCAAGACTCGGAATCTGAGCCAGGGCGCGACCATCGATTTTAGAGCCTTGAAACCCCATAGGCATAGTGTCTACGGCCTGTGACCTGCGCAGCCTGCAGCAACAGAGCAGCTGAGCCCAGTGAGCCCACCACGATCGATGGGCAGCGGATAGCTGCCACCCTCATCACTCCGATTATAGTGCGGGTTGGGATCAATGGAACCCGTCATCCTATGATCCACAATCTGAGGAGGTTGGAGACGCACAACTTTGAGCCGGAAGCTCACGGCGGTTTGATGTCAGATGGACCCACTCACCTCGAGAACAAGGATCCGAGATAGGGGCGGTGGCTTCGGCTCGGGGTTTAATTGATTTTGGTAATTGATGGCAAGCGGGCCGTTTGGAGCGCCAGGATAAGGACTCTTTTGTTTCATAGTTTCTTTGATTTCCTTGTGTGCGTTTTGGCCCAGAGCGACTCTTGGCAAGACTCATCTCTCTGGTTGCGAGGTCCCCTGAGCACAATTTCAGTTCATCTGAGTGAGTTTGGCGGGTTCTAGAGATGCAGGTGTCGGGGTTGAGAGAGTTCTGAGTGGGATAGCTGTCCAAGGTTAGGTTTTCTTAGCGCCTAAGTCTTGAAAGTGTCGAAGTCTCCGAAGCCACTTTCCAGTTGTCCAAGGGTTTCTTAAGCGCATAAGTCACACAGGTTCCCGCCTAAGTCATCCTAAGCTCCTTAGAGTCCATGAAGTCAAAGAGAGGTGTCCGAGGGTGCGGAGAGTGGTTTCTATAGAATTTAGGGTCTATCCATTTAGAAATAGGCGGTGAAACTTAGTTAGTTGGATAGCCCTTTCTCTTAGCTTTCCGGAATGCCCAAGATCACATAAAAGCGGAGTTAGGGAGCAAAAGATATGAATTTTTTGTGTGACTACTCTGGGCTGGTCGGACGAATCCGACCACCATCGGACAGGTCCGACCACCGTCGGACGGGTCCGGCGGATGGGCGAAAGTGAGGATTTGGCTAAGTCCCAAAATGCAACTCCACTGTCGGACCAGGTCCGACCACCGTCGGACCGGGTCCAACTAGGCCAAATTTTCCAGCAACTAAGTCCAGAATGAAAGCGTTTTGTCGGACCCGAGTCAAGCGGTCTTGGACCCGGGTCCGGCGGATTGATCTGAATCTCGTGAAATCAGATCTGAGCCGTCCATCTTTAGGTTTAGCCTTGTGCCTATAAATAGGAGCCACCGGCCGCAGGGAAAAACTAGAGAGAGCCCATTCTTGTAGCCACCCATGCCATTGAGAGCTCCTCACATGGTCTCCTCTCATCTAGGGTTTCCATGCCATTTGAGAGGGATTGAGAGAGGGATTGAGAGGGAGAGGAGAGAGGGCGAAGAAGAAGCCTACCTTGCCTCCTCCAGTCATCTCAAGTCTCTCCTCCTCACTCCATGGGGTTTCCATCTAGCCCCATGGTGGAGTGAGGTGGTGAAGTTGGTGTCCTCGGTCTTGTGCTCTTGGATTTCTTGCAGGCCCCCCACCCAAGCTTCACCGGCGTACCACTACTTCGACTCGTTCTCTACTTGGCCGAAACCCGTCCGGTGGCGGTCATCCTCCCGTGGGGTGAGGTGAGTGCAAAGTCCTTCTTGCGGGAGGCGGTGACCGTGTGTCGGTCCAGTGGAGAAATCCTCCTTGAGGGAGGTCGGTGACCCTTCGTCGGTCTGCCGTGGTGAAATTAAGTCTTCTTGTGGCGGTCGGTGGTCCTTCGTCAATGCGGGGAGAAATCCATTCTTCTTTGGGCGGTCGGCGACCTTGTCGAGTGCCGGTGGGGGTGTGAGCTTTAAGCTTGTGAAAGTTCTTGCCACTCTGTATGGGTTCGGTGCTCACCCAACATTCATTGTTGAAGAGCCCACAGTGGATTGAGGGCCGCAGGGGCGGCAGTCTGGCTTCCATTTGGAAGCTCCTCAGCGTGGAGTAGGAGCTCGCTCGAACCACGTAAAACTTCGGTTTGCACCCTTCACGCCATCCCTTTACATTGTGCACCTTGAACTTCGATTGCGTGGACTTGAGCCTTCGTGCCAAGAGTAGTCGCTTAAGCTTAAGACTTGTTTGATAATTATGCATCTTCGCTTCCTATTATTGGTATTGTTAAGTCAGGAAGCCTTCCAAGCCGTCGGATGGGAAAATTTCATGCCCAACGTCAAAAAGGTTCGCGCCTTCTAACCCTTGAATTTCTTAGTACTTTATGCATTTTTTATGGTCGGAATAGATATTATTTTAGATTCTTTAGTGAAGAATTTGAATGCTCATTAAAGAACCTAACTAGATATCTAGGCTTTTCCATCTTGTGTAGAGTTACTCCTGATAGGTTAGCAGGTTTTCATCGCGATGAATTCTAGGAATCTATTTCTAGCAAAGGGTATAACAGCACTAGCAAAACTCGCATGAACGATATTCACAACCCCACACTTAGGTTCATGCATAGGTGGCAAGCAATGGTAATTAATTCTAGGCTAGATATGCGCACTGTGCGCCTTGATGAGCTGCAGTACCTATTTGCAATGGTCCACAAAAAGCCTATCAACCCGACCGTAAACATGGTAGTTCACTGGATGGAGATGATTAACCAAAAGGGGAATATTGACTGCACGTCCCTAATCACCCGCATTGCCAAAGGTATGGGACTGTTAGAACATTGTGAATTGGCCTTTCTGGACACACAATTCCAAACAATAGGAAAGGACCATTTCATCCAAGGCCACATCCTTCGGGTTGATGAGTTGGACGCTCATTTCATAAAATTTTCGGGCACCACCGCTGAGATCCGTTTGCCTAATCCAAGACTCGGAATCTACAGAGCCCGGACGCTGACCATCGATTTTAGAGCCTTGAAACCCCATAGGCATAGTGTCTCTGGCCCTGTGACACGCAGCCGCGCACGCCAGCAGCAAGAGCAGCCTGAGCCCAGTGAGCCCCACCACGATCAGTGGACGCGGATAGCTGCCACCCCTCATCACTCCGATTATAGTGCGGGTTGGGATCAATGGAACCCGTCCGCCTATGATCCACACGAGTACGGAGGTTGGGGCACGCACAACTTTGAGGCCGGAAGCTCACGGCAGTTTGATGTCAGATGGACCCACTCACCTCGAGAACAAGGATCCGAGATAGGACGGTGAAAGCTCAGCTCCCAGGGTTTAATTGATTTTGGTAATTGATGGCAACTGGGCCGTTTGGAACGCCAAGGATAAGGACTCTTTTGTTTCATAGTTTCTTTGATTTCCTTGTGTGCGTTTTTGGCCCAGCCCAGCTACTGGCAAGACTCATCTCTCTGGTTGCAGGGTCCCACTGAGCACAATTTCCAGTTCATCTGAGTGAGTTTGAGCGGGTTCTAGAGATGCCAGGTGTCCAGGGTTCGAGAGAGTTCCTGAGTGGGATAGCTGTCCAAGGTTCGGGTTTTCTTAGCGCCTAAGTCTTCGAAAGTGTCAGGAAGTCTCCAGAAGCCACTTTCCAGCTGTCCAAGGGTTTCTTAGCGCATAAGTCACCTGGGTTCCCGCCTAAGCCATCCTAAGCTCCCGCCGAGTCCGCAAGTCAAAAGAGAGGTGTCCGAGGGTGCCAGAGAGTGGTTTCTATAGAATTTAGGGTCTATCCATTTAGAAATAGGCGGTGAAACTTAGTTAGTTGGATAGCCCTTTCTCTTAGCTTTCCGGAATGCCCAAGATCACATAAAACGGAGTTCGGGAGCAAAAGATATGAATTTTTTTGTGTGACTACTGGAGCTGGTCGGACCGAATCCGACCACCATCGGACCGGGTCCGACCACCGTCGGACCGGGTCCGACGGATGGACGAAAGTGAGGATTTGGCTAAGTCCCAAAATGCAACTCCACTGTCGGACCGGGTCCGACCACCGTCGGACCGGGTCCAACTAGGCCAAATTTTCCCAGCAACTAAGTCCCGAATGAAAGCGTTTTGTCGGACCGAGTCCGACGGTCTTCGGACCGGGTCCGACGGATTGATCTGAATCTCGTGAAATCAGATCTGAGCCGTCCATCTTTAGGGTTTCGCCTTGTGCCTATAAATAGGAGCCACCAGCACGGGAAAAACTAGAGAGAGCCCATTCTTGTAGCCACCCCATGCCATTGAGAGCTCCTCCCATGGTCTCCTCCTCATCTAGGGTTTCCATGCCATTTGAGAGGGATTGAGAGAGGGATTGAGAGGGAGAGGGAGAGAGGACGAAGAAGAAGCCTACCTTGCCTCCTCCAAATCATCTCAAGTCTCTCCTCCTCACTCCCATGGGGTTTTCCATCTAGCCCCATGGTGGAAGTGAGGTGGTGAAGTTGGTGTCCTCCGGTCTTGTGCTCTTGGTTTCTTGCACCGAGCCCCCCAAGCTTCACCGAGCGTACCACTACTTCGACTACGTTCTCTACTTCGACGAAACCCGTCCCCAGTGGCGGTCATCCTCCCGTGGGGTGAGGGTGAGTGCAAAGTCCTTCTTATGGGAGGCCGGTGACCGTGTGTCGGTGCCGTGGAGAAATCCTCCTTGCGGGGAGGTCGGTGACCCTTCGTCGGTGCCGTGGTGAAATTCGTCTTGCGTGGCGGTCGGTGGTCCTTCGTCAATGCCGGGGAGAAATCCATTCTTCTCGGGCGGTCGGCGACCTTGTGCGGTGTGGGTGGGGGTGTGAGAGCTGCCAGAAAGTTCTTGCCACTCAGATGGGTTCGGTGCTCACCCAACATTCATTGTTGAAGAGCCCACGAGTGGATTGAGGGCACAGGACGACAGGGTCCTGGCTTCCATTTGGAAGCTCCTCACCGTGGAGTAGGAGCTCGCTCCGAACCACGTAAAAACTCGGTTTGCACCCTTCCTGCCATCCCTTTACATTGTGCACCTTGAACTCGATTGCGTGGACTTGAGCCTTCGTGCCAAGAGTAGTCGCTTCCGCTTAAGACTTGTTTGATAATTGTCTGTCTTCGCTTCCTATTATTGGTATTGTTAAGTCCAGACTATAGTTGGTTTCCAAACTTGCTAAGGCTCCAAGTAAAATCAAATGACGTAAATTTAAAAAGAAGCCGATTCACCCCCCCTCTCAGCCAGAGATCCTTTCAGACGGGGAGGACCGCCGTCGGCCCGCTACCCTTCCTACTTCGAGCCCTTTGCACAGGACGTCCATGTCTTAGGACAGAGAATGGATACCTTAGTTGATGACATGAGGCACGTACACCAAACGTTGACCCAGCACACTAGGTACCACGAGGACATCACCCGAGACCTTAGAGCCAACACCACTGTAACACAAGCCATGAACGATGCCCTTGCGGCATGGTTCCAGCATATTGGTTTTGACCCTCCGGCTCAATAGGTGTGTCCTGCCCTCCGTCGCTGCCTGCTGTTGCCGCCATGCTTAATGTCTTGCCTTGCTAGTACCCTGCCAGATGAGTTCCCAGTTTGTTCTCGCCTTCGCTGCTTTGCCCTACCAAAAATCTCATTTGGTCTTGCCCCACATGTGAATAAATGTAGATTTGTTCTTAGTTAATAGTATGCCTCATAAAAAAAATCAAAAATTTATAAAAATTTGCAAAATCTAAAAATACCAAAAATATTTCCCTTTGAATAAAATATATAAATGTTGATTTTACCTAGAAAGGATATGATGAACATTGCTCTATTATTATGATATAAATGCTGAGTCTACAATTTAGTACTCTTATTTAAGTTTGACAATTATTGGTATGAGTAGTCATCCTGCTTAATCTTGCTCATTGAGTGTTGACATTATTGAACCAATTCTAAGTTGTTGAGAGATATGATATAACAGAGATAAGGACCTAGTTACTTATGCCCCTACTAAGGCATAGTCTCGGAATTTATTTTGAAAAGAGAAAATTATTTCGAAGTTCCTCATTAGACCTTTTTCATCCTACCAGAGCCAAAAATGGTAAATAAATTCAAAGCCTTTATTTAGCCGCTTTGGTTGTGTTGAGTTTTGTCAAAAGTAAATCCTTAGGAATTAGTGCTCTTCAAAACTGGTCATTTCCTTTCGCGTACCCTTTGACTGCTAGCCTCTGGTATCTGGTAATGCTGAATTCCACATTTGGGATACGGGCACAAATCTCGCCAGATATTCCTCCCTACAAAAATAAGCCAAGTTCTTTTTCATGAGTCCACCATATATCTACCTATTTGGTCTCCCTAAAAGACTTCCAAAAATAATAAAGGAATCATTCGTCAAATTATAGAAAATTGAGGCAAACAAAAAAATGACAGAAAATAAGAGGAAGAGAGAACCATCATCTCCTTCTATCTTTATTTCAAAAAAAAGCCTCTCAAAATTCTAGATTGAGGAATGATCTCAAATCAAATAAAGAAGTCAAGCAGACCTTTCCATAAACACAAGATCCGATGGGGTGGACTCATTAGTACCCTTCATCACTTGCACTTGTGTTTCTTCATTCCTTTGGCATGAGTTCATTCTCTCCCTCATCCCTGGACGCTAGCTTTTGGACTTTTGTCGACTCGTGGACTCCGCGGGAAAATTCGAAGGCTTAGGTGGGAAGGTTTCGGTGCCAAGGAAAATGTATGGCTTCGAGGCTTAGCGTTTATGAAACCCCCAGACAGCTGGAAAGCGACCTCGGAACCTTCCGGATCCTTTCAGAGACTTAGGCTCGGAGCAAACTACCCCGGACACCTGGCAACTCTCAAACACTCTCGATCACTCAGAAGAGATAAGATCAATGGACTAGGAGTGCTCAGTGGGACCCTGCTGCCAGAGAGAAGACCTGCACCGGCGTCTTGATCACGCTAGCATGCACACAAGAAAGTAAAACTAGCAAAAATGTTCTTAATATTGTGGCATCTTTGATCATGTGTCATCAATATCCAAAACCAAAATGCCATGGGGTCCATAGACTTACAGTAACCCAACCCCCTCCACTATATAAAGCGGGCAGGGGAGCCTAGTTCGATAGATCATAAGCAATATGCATCATAAGAGAGATACACACCACATACAATCTCATCATAATTCTAGAGAACAGGACTAGGGTATTACCTCCACCGCGAGGGTCTGAACCTGTATAATCCTTGTCTTGTGTTACCATCGAGTTTGGATCCAACGCATAACCCCATAAGTATTATTGCCGACAACAAACATCGACAGTTGGTGCGCCAGGTAGGGAGCATCAAGTTCAACCTCGTCAAGCTCGATGGCAGCAATCACCGGAGTCGCCTTCACCTTTGCTCCTGGCTAGACCTTCCGCTTCAGGAGCCTGGACTTCGTCACCAATGACTTCGGCAAGCTCACGCTCTTCGACTCGGACTAGATCCGATCTGAGGACGACTTCAACCACCACCAGTCTAAACTCCCGTTTGGGTTGGAAAACGCCGTTGTCGCTTACCAGCGAGTAACGCCGGGGGCTAAAGCTCGCTCTTTCAGACTCAAACCCCATCCGATCTAGGAAAGGCCTCAAGAACACTCCAAGATCTGCTATTTCGAATTTGGATCAGATACTATCTGGAGAGGCTTCAATAGTGCTTCACTCGGACTCCCGTTTGGGTAGGGGAACGATGCTACCACGTACCAATGAGTAGTGTGTTGAGGCTCAATTCTTAATTCAGATACGGCGAAGTCACGACCAAGGACGACTCTCGGATGGTGGGCATTATCACCAATGAACCACTCGAATCCGGCAATCAAGTCTCCTTTGGCTCGGATCCCGAGTTAGAGGGCAGCACTGGAAGTTGTCCCAATTTCCGTGGGGTCATCGTACTCTCCACTGAATCCGAACGACGTCGGGCTACAGAAGCAGTAGAGGAAGAACGCCTTCGTCACAAGGCTGAAGAAGCAAAAGAAGCACGCACTCGGGCTCTTCGTGACCGAGATCAAGAAGTCGATGAAGACTTCTTGTAGGAAAAGATGGGGGACCAAGTTGTCTTACGCACGCCGCAACAGAACATCGCCTCCAAGTTGTTTCTCGACACCCTGAGCACAATGATGGTAGCCGACAATACTTCTACTCCGTTCATGGCCTAGGTCAAGGCCATGGCGACGGCGGCCTTAATTCAACACAATCAAGAGGATCCAGCGGGGGTGGCGCCCTCCCGCACTCATACTGCCACTCGGACTATCACTCAGGCTGCCAGTAGTCTGACTGGACACAGTCAGCACGAGTCCCAGCGTGGTGGTGACGTTCATCAAAACTTCAACCGTGGTCTCCGACAAGATCTTAATGCCAGACGACGGGAACGTGAAGAGGTTGAACGATGCCAGCGCAACGACGACTACGAGCATTTCGGCATCGACAACGACAATCGCCATGGCGGCGAGAATCGTGACGATCATGATAATCACGACGGTTATAGGGATCGCCAACATCGAGAAGGTCGGTGTGATGGTGACCGACGCCGAGATAGAACTCCTCCGCGTCGGTCCCCACTGCGACACGACGGATGGTCCATTGATGGGGTCCACACGTTTACCGCTCGGCTCCATCGAGTTGTATGGCCCGAGGGTTTTAATCCTAAGAGTATTGACAAGTTCGATGAGGAGAGGGACCCGCAGGCTTAGCTGCGAGTTTACACCCTTGTAGTCCGGCAGCCGGCGGTAGTCACGATGTGATGGCAAACTACTTACCAGTCATGCTCACCCGACCGCACAAACCTGGCTCACAGGACTTCTAGAGAATTCTATATATTCCTAGGGAGATCTTTGTGACCAGTTCATTAAAAACTTATAGGGTACTTACGAGAAGCCTAGGACTCAATAGGAGTTGTACCAATTCCATCAGAAGAAGAATGAGTCGCTCTGGGACTTCATGTGACATTTCACGCAGAAGAAAAACACAAGTCAGGATGCCTCGAATGCGGTCGTCATAGCAGCTTTCGAGAGAGGAGTTACTGACGCCGATATAATCAAGAAGATGTCCCAGAAAGCGTCGACTACGGTGAGGGAGATGTTCGCAATGGCGGACAAGTATGCCAAATCCACGGATGCTCTAGCTGAGCACCAAGATAATCGTTCATGCCAAAAGGGCAAGAAGGATCAAGCCGAGTCCTCCAAACCGAAGGACAACAAGCGGAAAGGCAAAGAGATGGTCGCGGCAACTGAGCGTGGTCGGCCCCAAGCACCACGGACGGAAGACTACAACAAGGTGATTGACGCATTATGCCCTTTCCATCCCAGGGGCAAACATGCAGCCAAATATTATTTCACATTAAAGAGGTTCGCACAAGAAAGTGGCAAGCAGTTGGACCCAGATAACAAGGAGGCTGGCAAGAAGCGCGACCCTCCTAGTGACGGCAATTATCAAGAGAACGAGCGCGAGCTCAACTATATATTGGGGGGCTCGGTTGCATATGAGTCCAAGTGGAAGCAAAATCTTACCACTCGGGAGATCAATCCAGTCATGCTGGTGACTCCCCAATATTTGAGGTAGTCCGAGGTTCCAATCACATTTGACCGCTCGAATCACCTTGATGGTATCCCGTATCTAAGAAGATATCCTTTGGTGTTAGATCTCGTTATTCGCGGCATCAAGCATAGGAAGGTGTTGGTTGATGGAGGGAGTGAACTCAACATCCTTTTCTCCCGAACCTTCAACGACATGAAGATTCCTCGCTCTGAGTTGCAGCAGGGCTCATCGTCGTTCCATAGGGTAATCCCCGGCACCCCGACACCTCGACCGTACCGATCAGACAGACCGCCCTACCTGTCACGTTAGGGACGAAAGACATTTACCGAACCGAGTACCTCAAATTTGAAGTGGCTGATTTCGAGATGTCGTATCACGCCATCTTGGGAAGGCCTGGCTAAGTTCATGGTAGTACCGCATTACACGTACATGGTGCTAAAGATGCCAGGGCCAAAAGGCATTATCCCGGTTTGTGGTGACGTCAAGCAATCATTCATGTGCGACGGAGAGAGCTGCAAGCTGGCTCAGATACAAGAGGCGTCGGCCGAGCTGGAGAAGATTTGAGAAACAGCCGCAGTCCTGGAGGACGAAGGAGATGTCCCCGCCAAACAAGCATGCCAAGTCGGACATTAAGCCTTATGAGGAAGTCAAGACGATAGCACTTGACCCGTCCAACTCGGCCAAGATGGCTCTAATTGGGGACCCATATGCTTGACTCTAAAATGAACCCTTATGCTTGACTTGACATGCCAATTGTTTTATCATGGCATAATTTGGGTTCATACATTTCCTTGAACTTTTGATCAAATTTTGGTCCCAATTGGGTCTTTTTTTGAGCTTGATGTCTTATATCTCATCCTTTCAAATTTTCCATGCATGCTTACTTAGGTTTTGTGCTTTATTGTTTCTTAAGCAAGCTAGGAATATTCCATTTAAAAGATATATTTTAAAGTCATATTTAGGGGGAGCAAATGCCCTCAACCAAATTTTGTCCCTTGGACATGGACTGTTGTCCAATGGAGTGATTTTGACTCCACTAGACGCGTCCGGTGCTCACTATACGCTGCCTGGTTGACCACAGTTCCTCCTGACACCTCTGGGGAAGTTATTTACTTCTACCGGATGCGTCCGGTGAGGTAATTAACTCCCTCTAGTAGCACTTGTTGCGCTTGGTCTCCACAGGACGTGTCCGGTCAGGCCGAAAACCCTAATTATTCTCAGTAACGTCCCCCGACCCTTTCTCTCTTTCTCCTCCCCATTTTTTCTATTTCCATTCATGCCGCCGTCGTCGCCCATGCGCCGCCATGACCCGGTGCGGCTCCTCCGGCGACTCCGGCGACCCGACGACCCGGCTCCTCCAGCAAGTTCCTTCCCTCGTCTTCCTCTTTGATTCCCACCGCAGGATCGTGAGGGGACGGCCCGATCAGTGCGCATCGCCTTCCCTCATGTTGCTCTCCTCTCCCTCTCTGGAAGAGGCCTTGGAGACTATCTCCTCATGCACGGTAGTTCCTAGACGCTTCTACGGCTTGGTAAGACACTCCAGTGTCGATTCCCCTCCTTTTCCTTCATCTTTGTCGAGCTGTAGTTTTGACTTGTCATTTTCCCGCGCTTGTGTCGTGTCTTGTAGTGTGAGCGGTTTTGTCGGGTTCTCCTGTGCACTGTGGATGGCACCGAAAATGAGGAACTTTAGAAGAGCAATGGGAAATATTGACAGGGCAGTGGGTCTTGGCAGAGGGAATCAAGGTCAGGGGAGTCGTGGTCGTGGCGGTGACTTGGCTTCTGTGGGCAACGTTGCTCCTCCTCCTCGCACTAGGAGGCAGGGCTATCCGGCAACATCAGTTGGTCTAGCAAAGACTATGAGTCTCTGGGAGATGACGAGACCTTTGTACTGGACAATGATCAGGCGGAGGACTCCAGCTCTGAATGAGAGCATGATCCCTGAGGTTGAGGAGATGGATCCAATGACCTTGGCCCTTACCAAGAACAGTCTGAGGAAAAAGTGATTGGTTAATTTCTTACAGGGCATAGTTTCCTAAAGTCAGTGAGGATACCGGTGACTATCAATTCTCTACTCATTTCCATAAAAAGCTCTTCACTATCTTTAGGACGAGAGATCAACTTCGAGAGCCTCATTACATTGATTGGGTAGAACTGACAGCTAAGGTCGGTCCTGCGATCTTCAACATAGTGAACACCACTCCAGGGCAGACTGACCTCTTGGGGAATTCCACACGCACTTGGGATAACGATCGTGTTTATGAGTTTTATGCCACCGTGATACCCAAGGACACTAGGGTAGGGCATAACTTGCATTTCTGTGTGGATGGAGATATCAAGCACATCACCTTGGCGGACATTAATAACAACACCTTTGGCACTTTTGATGGCGGTGAGGATGTTGCCTCCAAGGCATACTCTGAGTCTTGCCGGATTGGTACATATCCTCCTTTTGCAGACATTAGCTTCATGTATATCGATCCCGCCACTCCTGGTTTCCATCATGAAAAGACTAGATTTCTGAAGGCAGAGACTACTCTTCTGAATTTTATCCTCAGGGTTACGAGAGACAGTGTTTCACCGTAGTCTCCCAACTGGGATCGGATGTCTATTTATACTCAGAGATTACAATAGAGTTAGTGTAACACCCAATTTTTGTCCAAGAGCACAGGCAGTAAAAAGTTGAACAATTCTTGGCCAAATTAAAACCAAATACAAAAACTCAAATGCAAATTGAAACGCATATCTCTCTTTCCCCCTCATCTTTCCTCTCTTGGGCATTTTATCAAGCACCTCTCATGCAAGCTCTCCCTCTCTCTCTCCTCTCCCCTCGGATGCTTTGTCCTGCCCGGGTTCTGCTCGCCGCCGGCTCCGCCGCCCCTGGCCCTAACTTGCTCTCCGCCGCCTTCTCCCTGCACTATCGCGCCGCGCCACCCGAGCCATGTGCTGTCCAGGCTACGTGCTTGCGCGCCGCCCGGTCCGCCGCGAAGGACCTCCGGTCCGCAGCCATGGACCGGCGAGTCGTCAATGCCGTACGAGAACGCGCCGTTCGGCCACGCCACAACCATGTCCGTGGCTCCGAAAGTCTAAAAGGCTACCCCATAGACCGTCGCGTCGCCCTGCCATCCCCGGTGCCTCGCCATCATGGCCTCCCGGCGTGCCCCAGCCGTGTCGTGTCGCCATTACCCCGAGCCGTGCAGCTCTGGGCTTGCCCTTGACCCACTTCACCTCTCTCCGTTTCCCTAAATCCAGAGCCGGCCTCCAATTGAGGTTCTCCCAAAAATTTCCCCATTTCCCCAAATCGACCGCCGCGCGGAATCTCGTTGATTCGGTGAGCCATCCGTCAATTCCCTTCTCCTAGAGCTCCTCCGCTAACCTCCTAACCGATACCTGCTACCAATTTGTCCAGAGCATCACCGGAAAATCTTGGCGCCGGGAGCTCTGCTTCGACTACCGCCACCGCCTTCATCGGCGACCAGCCATCCCGGACTTCCCCAGCCTCGGGCAAACCCTCGGTGAGCATCCACCATCCCTATGGATGCTTAGGCCCTCTTAATTCTTGCACGCGCATGCTCGAATGGTAGAGGCGGTGCCTCCACGAGGCTCGCCCCGTCGCCAGTTTGGGCACCGCGGCGTCGCTGCCCGGCTCACCTCGCCGTTGGTACCAGCTGGTGCGGACCGTGGTGGGGATTCCATTTTTCCATTTCCCCCAAGCCGCCGTGCCCCCTAGCTCTGGCTAGCCGAGCTCTGCCGAGCTCCCATGGCCGTCCGGTGCCGGCGTCCAGAGGAAGAAGAAGACCACGCGGAGGGATAGGGTGAGTGGCTGTCAAGTGGGGTCACCGCGGGTGAGAGATACATGTGGCCGACATGTGGGCCTTCGGACCCACAGGTTAATAAGTGGAGACGTAAAATCTAGAATACGCCTTCTGTTAAGCCTTTGCGCTTTCAGCTCTAGCCACGTTCGGCCCAGCTTCGGCCCAATTTCAGCCCAAGGCCAAATTTGGTTATTAATTCCGAATTTTCGTTAATTCATGTGACACAGCACGTTTGTAGAATTTATTTAAAATAGCAAACGACCACCAAAAATTATGAAATTTTGTAAAACAATAGTACAGAGGGTTTACTATCTAGGAAAAATATCACAATAAATAGTGTAGTGCGAAAATTAGAATAATAAAATCATATTAAGCCTAATGTCAACCTTTTTCCTATTTTTCAGGATTTCATAAATTATTAAAACCTGTAGACACCTAGTAAATTCCTAGAAAATTTATGATAAATACTAAAGCCTATTACGGACTTTATAGTACTGTTAGCCTAAGCGTTGTGCATAGGTTTTTCCTGGATAATTAATTAAGGACCTTCCGGAGTACTTCCCTATATAGAAAATGGACGAAAATAAGTGTATATAACTAAAATTTATTAACTAGTTAGGAACAATCTGGGAAAATTGTTTGATATATAATATACTCTTATAAGACGAAAAGGAATGTTAGAAACCCTAGAAAGGTTAAATAGTACCGAGTATGCTAATAATAGATGATAGCCCCATTCATTAAAATAGTACGTGGTTTATTAAAAACTCGAGGAAACCCTTTAGATATGAAACAACCTGTTGGACTTACAATAAATACTTGGACCTAAGAATATTTGAGATAGATCTATGAAGTGGATATCGGCCTTTGAAGATTGTTAGAACCCACAGGGTTAGCTAGTCAGTGTATAGAACATCATACACCCAGAATTCTATCGTAGCTAGAAAATACTCTCTATCGATAAGAGCATAGCTAAGGTACAATATACCATGTCCTTTAATAGTTCATGGCAATTAATATGAAGGCCGATATTGATCTTATGTAATGTAATCCGAATAATGTTTTCTATGTATTTAAATAAGAAATCTATCGATTCACTAAACACTAGTAAAAGAGTCGTCTATGAGAGGAAGAGTAGAGAGGCTACCTTTGACCTAATAAATATAAATTTGACACCATGTCGTTTACAAGTTGACTTAGTTGTATAAATGCACACAATTAACTCGCCAACTAGCCTATCGTAAGGTGATCAAGCTATATCGATCCTAGTTCAACAAAGCCTTCCTAATTTTTTTTAGTTGGGTATCCTAACTAAGGAAAGAGAATAACCTAGGTACATTGGATTACCATAGTTCTCACTTGAATCCAAAATATAACGCGTAGCGCCCTTTTTCAAATGCAAGATTAAATCTTAGTAAGGGAACTCAATGTCTCAATCGAGAATATGATACATTTTAGTCTAAAGCATTTCATGCATTATTATCTTTAGTCGCACGATTTTGATGACGTCATACCACACCCATGAGCCCTTTATAAAGTCTATCTCGTTATAGGTACTCATGGAGTTCTCTTACTAAGTAGGAATACCGATAAGACGCTAAGGTAGCCTAGATAGGCTCGTTAACTAAGTGCGCATAAGCAATTGCATCTCATGCATCATGTTTTTCCCATATCTTGGTGTTTATCTGTGTCATTTGGTTCTTCGCGATAGATCCTGAAGTTTAAGGAGGACTTCGAGACGAATCAAGATCCAGGGTTTGGATACAATTGATCTAGGCGAGTTAACACCTTCTCTTATAGATGTTTACCCGTATTAGAGAGAGAATGCGACTTTCCCTAATGTTGATCAACATCACTATAATCATGTTCACTACCCAGTTTTCCCTAAATTAAGTTGTTTAATAATAAAATTGCATGCTTATTAACCTACCTACTTGCTAATCATGTTATACTTACACATGCCTATTACTTGTAACAATTTAGCCATTATGACTGCTTTGATTGTCATATCCTTGGTTAGCCTACTGATACTCTGTTAACAACTTTAACCCTGCCTAATGGGTAAAACCTGCTCAAACTTGCTTAGGTCCAAATAAATCTTCTTGTGGCAAGCCACAGAACGGTGAACCGATATTCACCGGTCATTCACTCATTCATTCAAAATGATATGACATGTGCCAGTTAGGGCTGATAGATAACTGATGGGCTGGAGGTTGTTTGTTGGTATAAATGAGTGGTTTGTCGGTTCGGTTCGGTTCGGTCGGTTGGTCGGGATGTTCGTGTGTGGTTGTTTCATGGATTGTTGATTCAGGGATAAGCTAGTGGATCGAGTGGACATGGGGATATGGTTGTTTAAGGCACGAGATGCCTTGTGCTGGGTGTAGCTGGGCCTACCCAGGAGGAACTCGAAAGAACACGCGTAGCGGGAGGGCGCTGCCATCTGAGGGATGGTCCCAACACAACGCGTTACCATCGTGCGAAGTCTGGTGGTTGTTTAAGGCACGGGATGCCTTGTGCTGGGTTTAGCTGGGCTTACCCAGGAGGAGCGCGGAAGAACACGCGTAGCAGGAGGGCGCTGCCATCTAAGGGATGGTTCCAACACAACACGTGGCCATCGCGCGGAGTCTGGGTTTTGGATCGCTAGCTGCGTGCGCTCTGCGGAGGCACCCTATGACCACTCTCAGAAGGGACCGGCATGGGTCGTCACTGCTGGTGATAAAGGCCACACTTCCCCAGGATGACGTTAGGCTAGTGTGGGCTGGCAACCCTCCTAGGCCGAGACGGGCAGGCTATGGCAAGTGTGGTCCACAACGGGATTGCCAATCCCGGAAGGATGGCGGATGGTGGAATTGAGAATGGGGCAACGTTAAGATTGGATTGGTCATGGTCAATGTTGAAACACTGAGCTAGATAGGGTTATTTAATCTTATCTTCAAAACTGGCTTTACGCAAATAAATAAACCTTTCCTCCACCAAAGCTTGTATATCACTAACTGCATTAGGGAATGTGTTAACTAGCCAGCGTTTGGATGACGCTGACCTTGCATTACTTCCACTCTTTTAGATAAAAGTACAGAGAAGGTTTGTTCGAGCGCCATGGAGATGGTCTGGGCGGCTACGGTCATGATGCTGTGTAGGGTTTGCTCCAGTCGCCTGTAGGAATGCATAGCCGTTGGAGGATTTTTCGGATGATCTTGTATGCGTTCGGTTGACTCTGATAATTTCCCTATAATAGTCTTATGGCCTCTCGGCTTATTTAATATTAAGCCTGCATCATGCAACCAGGTATGTAATACTCTGAATAATGAAACGTATGTCTGTATGATACTCGGCTATGCATTGCACGCACTAGAGTACTGATCCAGGGTCTAGTGCATGTGAACAGCGGCTCTCTGGTAAGTATAAATTGAGGGATGAGAAAGCTGGTATCAGAGCCAGGCGACTGCAGGAACCCTAGCCTCCAGCTGTTAGCTAAGGATTTCACGTATTTTACAAGTATATATTTTAGAAATTGTTTTACAAAATCAATTGATGGTTCTTCTTATCTATCTCTCCTTGGCTACTTATAAAAGGAATATCGAAAAATCAAATATTAAGTGTGCCTTGTTTTACACAAGTTTTTGTTTTCTAGGGGACATCTTAAACTTCAAAGTAAAAGAGTGTACGATTTCTTTCAAAGCTGTCAGGAATTTCATTCAAAGGCTTTTTGAGTCATATTTCTTCTTGTCCCTTTTTCAAATAACATATTCTTCGATCAAATTTTGTATTCAGAGAACTATTTCAAGGCCAAGACAAAAGAACAAATGATGTTCCACTTTTAAGGCATGGATAAGAAGCAACTTAAAGGTTGTGAGCTTTTCTTGTTTCAAAATTCAATGGGTCTTTAATAACCAAATGTTTTATCCTTAGGCAAATCACGATTTGTTCCTTCTGTACCAACGTGTTTATGAGATGGATTTCAAAGGAACATTTTCACAATTGATTTGAATTAAACCTTCCTAAAAATTTCATGAGCTACTTCACAAACCTTATTTATCCTTCTGAAAAATTCCTTATAAAATGGAATTGACTTCCAAGAACTAAAGTTGTACACATCTTATTCTTCAGAGACCTGTTCTCAAAAGTACTCTTCGTAAAACAACGCTCCTGTGTTTCAAAACCATACATTTCTAGTGTCTATTTGCAACAACAACCATTTCCTACAGTTTCTGACTCAAAAAAAATTATTTCTAGGAAAGATAGATAAAACCAATAACCTTTGACTTCATTGGTACAAAATAAAGTTTAAAGGGTTTCTGAAGGTTCCATAGTTGAATATGTTTGTTTCAAACCCCATACGCATACCTATCTGCCACTACCAACTACCCTGTTGTGTTGTCAGATTCCCTAATTTTTGTGGCTACTCAATTGTATCGCGGTGGCCAAGAACTATAACCCTTGACACCTAAAGGCCCTAGATGATATGCTATATTTCTAGCAAACAATTAGAAAGGGGAAATTGACCTTGCGTAACGACCTCCATGGTTATTTGTGACCTCACCACCCTTAGCACGCCTAGTCATAACTTATTCGTTGCAATATGTAAGGGGGCACCTTAGTAAATAAATGGGCGTCCTACCTATATACTCTTGAACGTTTGTCCTATACTATTGCATATGGATCTTTTTCGATTATTTTTGTTTGGATCTTCCACATTTGCATAGCATGCATACAGGCATAAAACTAACACCAACCTACTACTACTGCAGCCACCGCTGCCCTAGATGCTTAGGAGGTCTCTTAAGGATCAGTTTCGACAATTGTTGCCGCAATCAAGATAGAGTTTGTGGTAGCCGGAGTCGTGCCTGAAGGCTAACGCCTCCTCCTGGACTAGTTAATCCTAGGGTAAACATACTGTCACCTCAACTAAATTGTATGTATGTAACACTAAAAACTATGCCCTAGAACCACCCAGCGGCAGGTTAAAAATTTAGGTTTTCTTTACTTCCTTCACCCGAACCACTTTAAGGCTAGGGGAAATCAACAAATGTCTCATAACATAGAGGAGAAAACCCAATGATTATTGGCACGACAAATTGACGTATCTAGATAACACCAAACCCATCTATAAGTATAGAGTGTAACACCACTCGAGGTTATGAAGGGTCAAACTAACGTAAAATTTTGCTTAGAAGTATGTGTGACCTTTGGATTCGAATTGGAATACAGGCATATTAGAGGGTTGTACCTATGATAGAGCATGCATGGGAGTCCACACTAGATAGAATAAAACATAGAGGATAAGCTAGGAAAATCGATTAGGCCAACTGGATCATGTGGGACATTAGACACGTAATGCTCGTACTATTGTGGGACTAAAGAATATGTGCTAACTTGAAGGTTGGTGAATTTATAAACTATTGGACATAGGTTCATAGGATTCATTACATTAAATGATTGGATAAAAGGGGCCATTGGAGGATAGGTGAATTATGAACTTGAGCGTCCAAATTTGGTGGATCCTATAATCAAATATGGTAAGCTTCGACAGCTGCAAGTCATACCTAGTAGTTATATTGGAATTGCCAATTATAGTGCGAGGATCGTGTTTATAAAACTTAGATGGGCACCGTGACGTCATGCAAAGGTAGTTCTGGGATGCTCAAAAACAAATTAGTAGTGGAGAAAATTTTGATCTATGACTGCGTAGATCCTCAGTAATCTACTCGGATTCATAGGAACAACTACATGTGTGGTTGTATTTAGACCTAACAAAGGGGGAGTGCAATTGAGACGATTTGGGATAAAAATGGATTGGCTGAATCATCTACCAGGTGGCTGTATATGCTGACAGGGTGATCAAAGACACATGAGTCTATGGTGGAATACATGTGAACTTAGACTTTTAATGTATGGATTCAAATGGATGATGTCAACATGATAATAGGAAGAAATCAAAATATGGAATATACTTGTCAGAACTAGCATTGCACATAATCCATTTTGGGGGCATTGAGCCAAGCTTGGAGGTCTCCACTATTTCATAGCGGGTCTTCCCTGAACCAAGACAAGTCGATTCCGTATGGGTCTTCATGGATCAACCAACCAAGGTCGTACCCTCCATGCAGTGATACCCAATTATAATAATGGTAAGTTGGTGAAACCTTACATGGCAGGGGTCTATATATGCCTCGAGTCGGGTTTCTGCATGAAGTACTTAAGAGGATCGTCTTCGACGAAGAAACCCGGTACACCCTACCATTCAAAAGGAAGCTATACTGAGTACATGGAATTGGTGAGCCTTTTGTACCACTGTTTACCCTCGGCAGATGATCTAACTAGAGAGTCAAATGGATATTAAAGGTCGGTGCCTTGAGTTCCCAATGTATTTGGAACGGTGGCGACCTTACACCGACAGATGCCAATTCTAACCATTTCACATTTGAAGCGTTGAACGAACGTAGGGGTAACCCCAAACCCATTGTTCCGAAATAGACAAGAACTATGAAGTTCAAAATCGAGACCTTCGTGGATTTCGAGTGGATGGTTAGGAACAAATCAAAGAAACTGTAGGCTACTCAATCTAGACAAGGGAACTATCTACCCAACCGTTGCAGGGATCTCACTTTTTAGTTAGAGACCCGGTCTACTTATATGTAACCCTACAAAAAGGCAACCAAAGGTTTCAACCATAGAGTAACTTGGCTCTTGGTTATAACCTTTCTCACCAACAACAAAGGAGGACAAGTGGCACATCTGTTGGCCCTACTGGAAGAACTTGGCAATGGACATAGGGAGTTTTAAGACTCGTAACTTAAGAAATGGTGGGCCTATATCCCACAACGTCCTAGGATCGAAACCTGGCAAGGATCCATAAGGTAATCAAATCAAGAAGCCGTCACATGAGGGACAGAGGAGCTACTATGTCGACATTACCACGGCTTGTTCTCTGCCCAGTTATGCAATCTCGAGGTCGATATTTTCTTTTAGGGGGGAGGGATTTGTAACACCCAATTTTTGTCCAAGAGCACAGGTAGTAAAAAGTTGAACAATTCTTGGCCAAATTAAAACCAAATACAAAAACTCAAATGCAAATTGAAACGCATATCTCTCTTTTCCCCTCATCTTTCCTCTCTTGGGCATTTTATCAAGCACCTCTCATGAAACCTCTCCCTCTCTCTCTCCTCTCCCCCCGGATGCTTTGTCCTGCTCTGGTTCCACTGGGAGTCTGGTGGTTGTTTAAGGCACGGGATGCCTTGTGCTGGGCTTTCCCAGGAGGAGCGCGGAGGAACACGTGTAGCGGGAGGGCACTGCCATCTGAGGGACGCGTGTCCATCGCGCGGAGTCTGTGTTTTGGATCGCCAGCTGCATGCGCTCTGCGGAGGCACCCTGGGACCACTATCGGAAGGGATCGGCATGGGTCGTCACTGCTGGTGATAAAGGCCACACTTCCCCAGGATGACGTTAGGCTAGTGTGGGCTGGCAACCCTCCTAGGCCGAGACGGGCAGACTATGGCAAGTGTGGTCCACAACGGGATTGCCAATCCCGGAAGGATGGCAGATGGTGGAATTGAGAATGGGGCAACGTTAAGATTGGATTGGTCATGGTCAATGTTGAGTTCGGTCGATGAGTTGGGTTAAGTCTGTTTAAGGGTTGTGTTTATGGTTGATCGCTTGGTGTGATGGTAACGACGGTTATGATAATTACTCTTGACGGCGTGTTCACCGCTCAACCACTGCGGATCACACCCCTAGTCAGATTTCTATCCTGCTAGCCTATCGGCCAAGCTCAGTTCGATTGAGCGCTGGACGCAGCAAAGAGCAACACACGGGGATTACCCAGGTTCGGGCCCCCTCGCGGGTAATAGTCCTACTCCTGCTGAGCCTTAGCTCTTTTTGTTTGTGGTTGAAATGAGATGTGTTTACAGAATGCTTGCGAACCGTGTACCCCCTCCCCTCTCTCTTGCCCTTTTATACAAGCCTTGAACTGACAGAGAGAGCCGAAGGGGTAGGCGAGACTGATACCCTCAAAGATAATCGACAGACACGATAGAAGAGACAAACGTGCCGCCGCCCACGCCAGGGCAAGCGCCGCTCGCGTGCCGCAAGTGGCCTCGACCCGCACGCACACGCCGGTGAGATCGGGTGGGGCCCGACCGCTCCTTCCGACGCGGCGGCCATCTTAAGCAAACCTTCTCTCTGCGGTCAATTCCTCTGCGCCATGGATGTGGCCGCATCGCCAGGGTCATCAGAAGCGGTAATCATTTCTTCAGCTGTCTATCCGCGCGTGATGTCGCATTAAATGCGCTCGTCCTTCGCAGCAGGGAGAGCCTTTGCCCAGAAGACTCCTCCCGCTACGTTCCCAGCCACGGGGGCCCCGCTTGACAGTGGGGGGCCCTACGCGCGCCGAGGGGCTCGCCCAAGCACCCACTGGTGCGTGGGGCCCTCGCCCGCCCCGCCCGATGGGCTCGCCCACACGCTGAACTCGATCGCTTTGCTGGCGTGTGGGGCCTCGCCTAGTCTTCCAGGGCTCGCCACGCGCCGGGCCTTGTTGCCCGCTGACCACGGGGCTCGCTTGATACGTCGTGGGGCTCGCCCGCACGCTAGGGTCTGATCGCCCACCGACGTGTGGGGCCCTCGCCCGGCCTACGAGGGCTTCGCCACGCTGGGTCTCGACGCCACTTTGACGTGTGGGGCCCTCGCCGGCCGCTACTGAGGTGCTCGCCACGCCATTTGGGCTCGATCGCCCTTTGGCGCGTGGGGCCGCTTGATGCGCGTGGGGCTCGCCCACACGCTAGAGTCTCGATCGCCACCGACGTGTGGGGCCCTCGCCCGGCGCGAGGGTTCGCCACGTCTTTGGGCCTTGTCGTCACTTTGACGCGTGGGGCCGCTTGGTCTTCACAGGACTCTTTGTACCTGGTATTTATTACACCGACAGAGCCCCGGTCCACCATGATCGCGAACCGTCAGCGCGAATCGCTTCCGTTTCTTGTCGGGCGGAGACGAATCATGGGGCCCACCTTCGTGGGCGGCAGACGGATGATTCTCCATCTGCGCATGATCTTCCTTGGTAACGCGCGCTTTTATTGGAAACGAAACTCGCGGGGCAATGATGGGGCAGCCATGGAGGCGGAATCAAACCGTCGGCGCTTCGCCGCGCCATACGCTTATAAATACTTCTCTTGGCGCCGCGTGATCCTTCCGCTAAGTCCTCAAACCGCCCATCGCCTCCTTCGCCGCCGCCACGAACCTTCTTTCTTTTCGCCAACTCCTCCACCGCTTTCCAATGGCACCAAAGCGTAGCAAGTGTCGTCGAGGGGACGCGCCATCGCCCGGGGCAGGTTTTCCCATCTCCGCCGCCGACGAAGATACCGTGAGGCGGCTCCAAGTGTTCGTACCGCCAACCTGCGCTCGATTCCGCCCCGGCACCATGGCGCCCAGCCCCCGCGACGGGGAGATTGTTACCTTCACTGGCGGCGCCAAGGGCTCGGCCCCCAGTATTCGAAGTTCTTCTTGGGGATGCTCGCCTTCTACGAGATTCAGGCGACGCACCTTCCCCCCAACTCCGTCATTGTGCTGGCCATCTTCGTCCACCTCTGCGAGATGTTCGTGGGGACGATGCCAAGCCTCCCGCTCTGGCGCCGGCTCTTCGCACTGCACGCGAGGCCACGCCCGAGTGGGGCCATCGGAAGCTGCTACTTCACCCTTCGGACGCTGCCGCCTTCATCCTGTCGCGTCAAGTCCAACTGGAAGGATCGCACCGGCAAAGGGCATGCGTGGAGGACTCCGGTGCTGCGACGATCTTTGCCTCCCCGAGGGTCCAGCGGAGCCCCTCGCCAACTGGGGGAACGCTCCTGATGATTCAGCGGAGCTGGATTTGATGATGGCGCGCATCGCCGACCTCCGCCGCCGCGAGCTCACCGGAACCCACGTCGTGGCGGATTTTTTGCGGCGCCGGCTTTGCCCGCTCCGCATGAGGACGCGCCCCGCCTGGCAGTACTACGGCGATGACGATGGAGTCCGCATTGCTCCCGGAGGCAAGTGTTCTTTTAGTCTTTCGGGTCTCTTTTCTTTTTGGAATGCCTTTTGCTTGCCAATCTTATGGTTTCCTTTCTTGTTCATCCAGCCGAAGGGAACGTGCCGGACGACGTGCTCCGGAACTGGCTGTCAGGGCTTCTGACCACGCCAACCGGCGACACTTCTCTGCCCGCGGGCATCCTCCCTCTCTGCGACTAGGATCCACAGGAGCGCAGCAAAGACTTGCGCTGTTGCCCCCCATGGAGGTCTCGGTCTTGCGGTCCAAGTGGCTCGGGACCATCATGATCCGTGAGCCGCCCTCGGCGATCGCCCAAGCTTCATGGCTGCTTGCTGCCCGAAGTGGCGGCCGACTCGATCAAGGCTCTTAGGAAGCGCCGCCGATCCTCACCAAGATGATGAGGATGAGGAGGAGGGGCGAGCCCAAAGAGAGCTTCGCCAACAAGTCCTGGCGGCCCGCTGCTTCTCCGCCCCCTCGGTGGGGCCTGCTGCTGCCGCGCCGCTCGCCACCGGGCGAGCGCGGCGACTCTTCCGAATGGCGCCCGCTGCGCCAGTTTCTTCCTCCTTCCACGCCGACGCCTCACAAGCGGCGCTTGCCGACGCTGGCTGGCTCATTCACGCCGGGCGCTTCTGCGCTGCACCACTGCAGCCGGCGCTGCTTCGACGGCGGTGATCGCGATGCGCCACCACCGCCTCCGCAATCAGCGGCTTACGCCCCTTCAAATTTCGCTGGTAGCGCCACTTCAGTTGGCTTTCCCGCACTTACGTACATTTTGCATTAGGGTTAGCATGCTACACGCCGCATACCAACCCATCTCTGCTTATCTTCGCGAATGAGCGGGCGCTGGGCCTCAAGCTCCATCCAGCGACTTCGCCACCCCGCCTGCCTCCTCGCGCTTCGACGGAGACGGCCTCGCAGCGGCGGAGAGCTCGCCGCACCGCCGCGGAGAACCTCTCGACCATCGCCTCGCTGGCGCCGCCGCTATCTCTGCCGTCACCGCCGATGTTGGCGCGCCTTCGGGCGCCCGCACCTCTCCGTGCACAGGCAGCGTGGGAGGATGCCCTCACGCTGGCGGAGCGAGCCGCCAGCGAGCTGCGCCGAGCCCTTGACCAGGAGACCGCCGCGAAGGAAGCGATGGCTCGCGAGGCTGCGACAGCACAAGCCGCCGCTGCCTCGGCCACCAAGGACCTCGAAGATCTCCGCGCGGAACACACTGAGCGCCTCCGGGTGCTCGTCGACATGATGCGCGTCGCCTACCACAGCTTCAGATGTCTTGTATCCGCCGGGCGCTACTTTGTATTCTCACGGAGGAGACGGCGGCGCGATGTCGGGCGCCGTGGGGAGCCGGCGACGCCGCGCGAAGCCGCCGGCGCTGATGCGGGCGCGGTCGATCGAAGACGGTCGCCACGGCGCTCTCGAGGCGGCGCGTTCATCTCGGCAATCGCCGCCTGAGCGCGCCGCTCGACACGGGCGCCGCCACTGAAAGCCTTCACGCCAGCCGGACCGGATCGAAGAGTCCCGGGTCGAGCTAGCCGCCAGCCGCGTCTCGATGATGGGCGGCGCTGCTCCAGCAGAGGGCGACGGAGATGATGACGAGGAGTAGATGAACTCCCTCATCTTGTTTTTGCCCTGTACATATCCTGTTAATGCAAACACAAACTTTTGCTCTTTTTTGGTGAGTCTCGTTTAAACTTCGCGCAAACTCTTACTTGCGAAAAGAAATGGGGCACCTGAACGCTAAAAGCTTTAGATGTAACGTTCTCTCCGAAGTGAGCGTTTTTCAAAGAGCTTCGTTACTTCAACCCTTATGGCCTCTTGGCGAACCGACCTTAAACGCTATGCGTGGCGAGAGCTTAGCTTCGGAAGTGGTCTAGTCATTGGTGCGCCGTTGGCGCATGCATTGCCTGACCGAGCCGACACACCGTGCTAGAACCCGCTTCCGTCCGCTTTGCTCGCTTAACCGCAAGTTGCAAGCGTCATGGTAACTAAGGGCCATCACCTTAAGTTCTTTTTCGCTACCAACTTTCAATGTAATGCCTTCTAATGGACTTCTTGCGGCTAAACAACCGACGCTAAAAAGCTTTAGATGCGAGCGCTCACGCAAGCGCAGCGCTTTTTCCTTAGGCTTCGTTACTTCAACCCTTATGGCCTCTTGGCGAACCGACCTTAAACGCTATGCGTGGCGAGAGCTTAGCTTCCTAAGTGGTCTAGTTGTTTGGTGCCGCCACATTGGCGCATTGCTGAGACCGAGCCGACACACCAAAGTTAGAACCCGCCCGTCCGCCTTGCCTCGCCCAACCGCAAGTTGTAAGCGTTCGCTTTTGCAACTAAGGAGCCATCAGCCTTAAGTACTTTTTCGCTACCAGCTTTCAACAGAATGCTTTCTAACAGACTTTTAAGGCGAAAAAGAACAGATGCCCACAGAGAGACAGAACTTATCTTTCATTGAAGATGGCTTTGTACAATGCAGCCCCCGAGGCGAGCGGTGAAGGAGGAAGACCTCGCCGCTCGGCTCCAAAGGAAGGCCCAAAAAAAAGCTTCTGGAACTGCTACCTACGGGTAGAACTTTCTCAGCTGCTCGACGTTCCAAGTGTTCGCCAATTCGCGACCATCCTCGAATGCGAGCCCGACCGAGCTCAAGGGAGATCGAGACCACTTTGAAGGGGCCCTCCCACAGGGGAGACAGTTTGTTGCACCCCGCTTGCGCCTGGATTTTGCGCAGAACGAGGTCGCCCACTGCTAGTGTTCTCACACACACCCGTCTTGCTTGATAACGGCGCAGTGCCTGCTGATACTTGGCGGCCCAAATCGCCGCCCTGTCTCGGATCTCCTCCAGGAGATTTACTTCATCCGCTGGTCAGGGTCTCTGTCTTCGCTGAACGCCGCCACCCTTGGGGACCCAAAGGCGAGCTCTGATGGGAGCACCGCTTCTGAGCCATACACCAGGAAGAAAGGGGTCTTGCCGGTGGCTCTGTTGGAAGTTGTCCGCAGCGCCCACAAGACGCGGGGACCTCCTCCGCCTAACGCTTGCAAGCTTCTCCGTGACGGTCGAAAAGCCCTTGTCTTGAGCCCTTTGAGTACTTCGCGTCGCCCGCTCGACTTGCCCATTGCTCTTCGGATGTGCAACGAGGCGGCTACGCTTGGTACCTAGCTCTTCGCACCGATCCTTGGAAATCAGCACTCTTGAACCGAAAGGCCGTTGTCGGTGATGATCCTGCTGGCGACGCCGAAGCGGACGAAGATGCTCTTCATGAATTTTATGGCGGCGGCGGACGGATCGCCGGTCTCGGGCGTGGCTTCAACCCACTTAGTGAACATGTCGATGGTGACGAATGATGTGTGTAGCCTCGGTCGCTCATGAACGGGCCTGTATCGTCCAAATTTCTGCATCGCGAACGCCGGAGAGCGGAATGGTTTGCGGCCTGGGCGGTCGATGGATCTCGCTTAGCATGAAATTGGCACGCTTCGCATCTCCTCACCACTCAAGGCATCCCGAGGGCGAGAGGCCAATAGAAGCCATGGCGGAAGCTGCAACCAACGCCTGGCCTCAATGGCTCCCGCGACATGCCTCCATGGATCTCACAGAATTGCACTCTCCGCTTCCCGAGTGACGACTTCAAGAAACTCCGCTTGCGCTCGGGCGATCTGTGTCCCCACCTACTGTATGTGGCGCTTGGCCTTGCGCTGCTATCTTCTCACCGACGCTATCGCCGTCGGGGATCACTCCATCCCGCAGTAGGCTAGGATCGGATCCATCCACCGACCTTCCCGATGAGCGTGGACGACGCCTCAGACATTGTTGCCGACGACTCCGCTGGCGGCGTTTCGCCTCAACCGCCTCGGCCGCTTCTTCCGCCTCCTCCACCCGGAGTCAGAGCGAGATTGGTGACGCCTCCTCCGTGTGGAGCTGATCGAAGCGCCGCCCCGCCAGATTGGGGGTCGCGACGGACGGCCGCGTAAGTCTTTCTTCAAAAACCCCACCGAACAGGTGCCCTTGACGAGGCGATCCGGGACGATACCGCCATGTAGTCGTCGCGGCGAGGGACGCACGGCCCAAACCTCAAAGTGCCGCCCAACCGCGCACCTCCGCCTGTAGGCCGCCATGACGGATCCGGCGGGTGAAATCCTTCCTCGCTGGTTGATGACCGAGAGAGTCGCCTTTACTTGTAGCCGGATGCCAAGGGTCAAGGCACCGAGCCAGCGAGCAATCCTTCAGATTCCGCGACATTGTGGGTGGCGCGAAGTCCAAAGATCACCAGTGCCGGATGACATCGCCGCTGGAGACACCAGACGACGCCACCCCAACCCTCCAAATTTGAATGAGCCGTCAAGAAGAGAGTCCACGGCGAGGGTGCTGGGTGTCTTCAGGCTGTGGTCCGCCGAGTCCACTCACGATTTAACTCCGCCAGAGCTTGCCTTTGATGGCCGCTCGGGAACGAACTTGAGATCGAATCGCCACCCATGGCCCACTTGGCGATGTGGCTCTGTCGCCGCGGTTGAAGAGGATCTCCGCAGGGGTACTTGGTCAACACCGTGACTTCTCGCCCGAAGTAGTGGCGTAGCTTCCGGACGCCACAAGACGGCCTGCGCAGAGCATCTTCTCGTGCTTTGAAGACCTTGTTTCGACGCCGTGGAGGACCTTGCCGACGAGTAAATGGGCGCTGGGCGCTTCTTTTCCGCCACCAGCACCGCACCGACCGCTGGGGTTTGCCGCGACGAGAGGATCAGCGGCTCGCCTGGTATGGGGCGACCAAGACGGGCGGGAGGTGAGATACTTCTTCACTTCGCCGAACGCCTCCTGCGCCTCCGCCGCCCACTCGAACTGGTTGGTCTTCTTTAGGAGCTTGAGCAAGGCGAGACTTTTATCCCCAGCGAGCTATAAAGCGGCCCAGGAGGTCAAGCACCCCACCAAGCACGTGATCCGCCGGTTGCGTCGGGGCTTCATGTTCTCGATCGCGCGATCTTGTCGTGGTTCGCCTCAATCCCCTCCGGGAGACGAGGAATCCCAGCAGCTTGTCTGACGGAACGGCGAACACGCATTTCGTGGTTGAGCTTGATGCGAGATTTCCTCAGTTGGCGAAGGTTTCTTCGTGTCGCCGATCAACTCCTCCGCCTTCTTGACTTCACCACCGTGTCGTCGACATACACCTTCAGTGTTTCGCCTATTTGAGGGCGATGAGCGGTGCATGGCCCTCGATAAGTTGGGCTGCATTCTTCAATCGAACGCCATCCTCGTAGCGAGAGACGCCCATGGGCGCCACAAAGGCGGTCTTGTCTTCATCTTCTTCGCCATGCTAATTTGGTGGTACCCGAGTACGATCCGTAAAGCATACCGCCGCACCCCACCGCTGAGTCGACAATGAGATCAATGCGGGCGCGGTACGGATCCTTCGCACGCTTTGTTGAGGTCGGTGAAGTCCACGCACATACTCCACCGCCTGCTCAATTTTTGACGAGGACGGGTTCGCGAGCCAACCGATGGGGGCGACATCGCGGACGCACTTCGCCTCAAGAGCTTGTCCACCTCTGGCGGATAACTTCTGGCGCTTCCATCGATCGCTTCCGACCTTCGATGATGACCGTCGCGCCGGGAACGCCGCCAATTTGTGCTCAATCACCTCCAGAGACCCCAACCATGTCGGACGGTTGCCATGCGAACACGCTCTGCGCTTAGACCGGAGGAAGGAGACGAGCGCGCCTTCCTATTTGGCGCCGAGAGGCGCCCACCCGAACGGTGTTCGCCGGTCCGACTTCGCCAGGAGACCGCTTAACCTCCGCGGACGAACCGGGAGGCACGGTCTTTGCCGAGGAGCTCCCAGTCGAAGCCTCGCCTTCGGCACCGACGCTTCGCCAAAGCGAGAGCGCCCTTGTCGCAGCGGAGCGCCCGGTGGTCCACTTTCAAGATGATGGGGCCACCGGCCCGGATCTTCACCACCATGTACGATAGTGGCAAGCCGCCATGAACTTGGTCAGCCGCCGACCTAGTATGGCGTTGCGAGGAGGTCAAGTCCGCCACCTCGAACTTGAGCATCTCGGTGCGGAAGTTGTCGAGTTTCCAAACGCCACCGGAGATCGACGCGCCAACGGGACGGACTCACTTCCGCGCGATGTCAAGAATGGGAGCGCCGGTCGAAGCTCCTCGCCGCTGGATCTCGAGCGCCTTGGCGACCCCGGCGGATGTGAGGTTGAGGAACTCCTCCGTCTACCAAAGACCGCCCTAGCTTTACATTCCGGACCGCCGGCGCAACCACGATCGGGAGATGTCCAGGTCGGCAGATCGGGCCGGGTGATCGGCTCGATCAACGCGATCGGTCGCTCCGACCACGCCACCGCCTTTGTTGACCCAAAGCCGCACGGCGGCAAGACACTCCTCATCGCACGCTTAAAGCTAGCGTGGGACGGATAGGTGGCCGATCCGCCGTGGATGACGGCAACTTCGCGCTCTGCCTGTTGGAAGCCAAGCGAAGCCGCTTCCTTGCCCTTGCCGCTGCCGGACGCTTGCTGCTGCTCGTGGACGCGCTTGTCCACCAACTTGTTGATGACATGGCAATCCGCCAAGTCATGGGAACTGTTGCGGTGAATGGGACAAGAAGCCCCCGCCCACTCGCGGGACGGCGGTTCGCCGCCGTCGCGGCCGCTGGGCCGCCGTGATCACGGCGGTCGCTTTGCCGCACCAGCTGGGACCGCTCTGTCGCCGCCGCGCGGCGCCATGGGCGGCCTCCACCGCTGCTCGCTTTCTTGTGCCCGCCAGCGCTGCCGCCTGCATGCCACCGCCGCCTTCGTCGTTGTTGTCATCACGCTGGCGCCATGACCTGTCCGGTCTCGCCGCTTTGCGCTTCTTCTTGTCCTTGCTTTGCTGGATTTTTCGAGGTCCCGCCTCGCCGCCGCAATTGTGTGTTCGCCAGGCAAATGGACGGACGCGAAGCTCATCTGAAGGGCGACTTGTGCACCGGGTGAAGAGCTCTTCCGCTGCCTTGATCTTGCGGGTGGCCATCTTCTCCTTGACCCTAGGGTCTCGAAGCGCCTCTCTGAATGCCGTGATAACGGCGCCGATGGAGATGTCGAATGGTGTTGCGGTCCCGATCAAGCGCTGGATGAAGTCGCCAGGCGACTCTCCTTCTTCGCTTCCACGCCAGGAGGTCGCCCTCGACTCCGGCTGCTCAAACGCGTGCCACGAAGTTGGCGGCGAAGAGCTCGAGAGCTCCTTTCACGACCCCACGGACTCCGGGGGCAGGTTTATGAGCCAAGAGCGGGCTCCGCCGGTGAGGACTGCAGGGAAGTAGTTCGCCAGAACCTTCCCCGACCCTCCAGCCGGCTACATCACCGTAGTGTAGATCTGCAAGAACTCGTCAGGGTTGGTGGAGCCGTCATACTTCTCGATGGGTGTGGGCCGGAACCTCTCCGGCCACTGGACTCGGCGCAGCTCCTTCGAAAAGGCGTGGCACCCAACGTCGGGAGCCTCCTGCTCTTGGACGCGGGCCGTGTCCTGCCGCTCCCGCCGTCCGGACGGCGCTAAAGAGGCGCCGCCTTCTTCGGCGGAAGCGGCGCCACGGGAGTCCTCTCGCTGGTCCCCGCGAACGACAGCTTCAGCGCGGTCGCGCTCTCGGTCATGTTGCCTGCGGAGCTTGTCGCGCAAGTCTTCTCCGCGTCGTAGATGGCGATCCTCCAAGTGGGACCGGAGATCTCGCCCATTTGCACGCCTGCCAGCCGCACTTCGTGAGGAGTCGCCTGCTCTGTTGTCTGCCCCGCCCCTCCCGCCAGGAGATCTGCGAGAGGTGTGCGAGGGCAGGAGAGAACGAGAAGAGGCGGAAACACCGGTTCCCTCCCCTCCCGAAACCTGCACCACCGCCGCGGCAGCATCGACGTAGCGGGCCAAACTGGCCAGCCACGGCGCCGCCGGGGAGTCCGGAGTCACCGGCAGCGGTGGGTTGTCTAGCAGGGCCCTGGCCGCGTGGAGGTTCTGTGCCGGGGTGCACTCCTCCAAGGCCAGGCGCCACCTAGCTTGGCTGGGGCGACCGTCGCCCGGCTGATCCACCGCCATTGCCGCGGCCGACGCCGAGGCCGCGGCTCTAGCGGCCGCCTCGTCCATCGCGGATCGCCGATCCGCCATCACCGTCAAGAGAGGTTGAAGAACTTGAACCGGTTAGCGCCCCTACTACCGCGCGACCATCGACGGCGTGTTCACCGCTCAACCATCGCGGATCACACCCCTAGTCGATTTCTATCCCGCTAGCCTATCGCCAAGCTCGATTCGATTGAGCGCCGGACGCAAAGAAAGAGCAACACACGGGATTACCTGTTTCGGACCCCTCGGGTAATAGTCCTACTCCCGCCGAGCCTTAGCTCTTTTTGTTTGTGGTTGAAATGAGATGTGTTTACAGAATGCTTGCGAACCGTGTGTTCCAAGCGCACGCATCGTACCCCCTCCCCTCTCTCTCTTGCCCTTTTATACAAGCCTTGAACTGACAGAGAGCCAAGGGGTAGGCAGATAAGATACCCTCGAGACATCGACAGACACGACAGAAGAGACGAAAACGCGCCGCTGCTTACGCCCAAGGCGCCGCTTCTCGCGCTTCGCAAGTGGCCTCGACCCGCATGCACACGCCGGTGAGATCATGGGTGGGGCCGCCTGCTTCTTCCGACGCGGCGGCCATCTTAAGCAAACCTTCTCTCGCCGTCAATTCCTTCATACACGGTAAAGGATACCGCCGACCGCAGGGTCATCAGAAGCGTAATCATTTCTTCACCGCCTATCCGCGCTGATGTCACATTAAATGCGCTGTCGCTTCGCAGCAGGGAGAGCCTTCGCCCGAAGACTCCTCCCGCCACGTTCCCACCACGGGCCCCGCTGATGGGGGGGGCCTTACGCGCCGAGGGCTCGCCCATGCACCCACCGTGCGTGGGGCTCGCTCGGCCTTGCTACCGATGGGCTTCGCCCACACGCCGAACTCGACGCCCGCTGGCGTGTGGGGCCTCGCCTAGTCTTCAGGGGCTCGCCACGCCTGGGCCTTGTCGCCCGCTCGACGCTGGGGCTCGCTTGATGCGCCAGTGGGGCTCGCCCACACGCTGGGTCTCGACGCCCACCGACGTGTGGGGCCTCGCCCGGCGCCGAGGGGCTCGCCACGCCACTGGGCTCGATCGCCGCTCGGCGCGCTGGGCCCGCTTGATGCGCCGTGGGGCTCGCCACACGCTGGGTCTGACGCCCACCGACGTGTGGGGCCCTCGCCTCGGCGCCTGAGGGGCTCGCCATGCCACTGGGCCTTGTCGCCTGGCTTTGACGCGGGGGCCCGCTTGGTCTTCACAGGACCCTTTGTACCCCGGTATTTATTACACCGACAACTCTGATTTACTTAATAACAACTTGAAACACTGAGCTAGATAGGGTTATTTAATCTTATCTTCAAAACTGGCTTTACGCAAATAAATAAACCTTTCCTCCACCAAAGCTTGTATATCACTAAGTGCATTAGGAAATGTGTTAACTAACCAGCGTTTGGATGACGCTGACCTCGCATTACTTCCACTCTTTTAGATAAAAGTACAGAGAAGGTTTGTTCGAGTGCCATGGAGATGGTCTGGGCGGCTATGGTCGTGATGCGGTTTAGGGTTTGCTCCAGTCGCCTGCAGGAATGCATAGCCGTTGGAGGATTTTTCGGATGATCTTGTATGTGTTCAGCTGACCCTAATAATTTCCCTATAATAGTCGTATGGCCTCTCGGCTTATTTAATATTAAGCCTGCGTCATGCAACCAGGTATGTAATACTCTGAATAATGAAACGTATGTCTGTATGATACTCGGCTATACATTGCACGCACTAGAATACTGATCCAGGGTCTAGTGCATGTGAACAGCGGCTCTCTGGTAAGTGTAAAATGGAGGGATGACAGTTAGCTAATTACATGGAGAGGATAACTATGCAGCAGCTCAGCACAATAGAATCTGTTGATGACAACAGATTGAACTTACAACAGCAGTGCCAGCTTATCCCCTTAATACGATATTCTTCAACACACCCCCTCAATTTGAGCCGATTGTCACAAGGTTCAGATTGTACTTCATTCGATTGAATGGCACTTGCGGCAAGTCCTTGGTAAACAGATCTACAAGCTGGTCAGCCGAAGGGACAAATCGCACATCTAGTAGTCCCTCTGCTGCTCACTCTCTAACGTAGTGAAAGTCTTCAATGTGCTTTGTTCTAGCATGGAAAATGGGAGGGCTTCACTGTCAAGTATGTTGCTCCAAGGTTGTCACACCTAGTTCCTTCAGCAATGACTGAAGCCATATCAATTCTGCAGCTGCATTTGCTATTGCCTTGTATTCTGCTTCTGTACTGGATCTGGACACAGTGGGTTGCTTCCTAGCGCACCAAGACACCAAATTTGATCCTAAGAACACTACGAAGCCATTGGTTGAACGCTGATCATCCGAGCAACCTGCCCAGTCTGCATCAGAGAAGGCGCTCAGCAGCAAGGACTTGTCTCTCTGAATTTTCAATCCATCTCTGCATGTTCCTCTGACATATCTCAGTATCCTTTTCACAGCTGCCATGTGTTCATCAGTAGGCGTTTGCATGAACTGACATGCTCGATTCACAGCAAAGCTAATGTCAGGTCGTGTCATGGTCAAGTATTGCAAAGCTCCCACTAAACTTCTACACTTGCTGGCATCTCCTTGAGAGAGTGGAGTTCCCATGTTTTTGGCAAGTTTTTCCCCTGCAGCCATGGGTGTATGTGCTGGTTTGCATTTATCCATGCTTGCTCTTCGGAGGATGTCTTCCATGTACTTACGTTGACAAAGTGTCACTCCTTGCTTGTTATGTTGCACCTCGATACCAAGAAAATATCCCAGAGTTCCTAGATCCTTGATTGGGAATTCTGCACTGAGGTTCTGCACCAAATTCTGAACAGCTTCACCTGATGAGCTTACCACAATGATATCATCTACATAGATGCATATACGTAGTAAGGTCCTTCTGATTCAAGACAAACAGTGAAGTGTCAGATTTGGAAGATATAAAACCAAGGTTCTAGAGCTTTTGGCTAAGTCTAAAGTACCAGGTTCTGGGTGCCTGTTTCAATCTGTAGATAGCCTTATGCAATTTGCAGACATGATGTGGCTTGCTCTCATCGACAAAACCAGGTGGCTGGCGCATATAGACTTCCTCTTGGAGATTACCATGAAGGAAAGCGTTGCTAACGTATCTGTGTTTTGTTTGACTTTAAAAATCCATTTGCAATCAACTATGTTTCTGCCTCTGCTGTGTGTGACGAGACTCCATGTGTGATTCTGTTTGAGTGCACTGAACTCATCTTCCATCGCAGCAACCCAGTGAGGATCAGCAGCAGCTTTAGTATGGGGTGCAGGAACCACATGAAAGGCTCGACGATTCGCTGAATACCTCACTGTGCCATCTGTAAATTGCTTGGGTTGAACTATATTGTTGCGAAGTCGAGTCTGCATGCGATGAGAAGCTTGAGATGGATTGACTGCTTCTGAAGCTGATTGTGAGCTGGGAGGAGGAGGCACACCATCTGCAGGTTCACAAGAAGGAGCCAAAACGGGAGCGGCAGCATCAAATTCTAACTGATCATTAGTAATAGAAAGCA
The DNA here is from genome assembly GCA_036346415.1 of Raddia guianensis. Lineage (NCBI taxonomy): Eukaryota > Viridiplantae > Streptophyta > Magnoliopsida > Poales > Poaceae > Raddia > Raddia guianensis. The sequence goes on along the minus strand of CM070537.1, from coordinate 21,543,806 downwards.
ATTCTGGAGGGCTAGGTGTTGCGATTTGGATCGGTACAAGAATGGAGGTCTTTGTGTAGTTGTGTGGAGGTGGTGTTGGAGAATCTTTGGCAAAGGGAAAAACATATTCGTCAAATACCACGTTGCGAGATATGTAGATACGTCCTGTGGACCGATCTAAACACTTAAAACCCTTGTAGCCATTGACATACCCAAGGAAGGTACATTGTTTGGAGCGGAAAGCTAGTTTTTCCGTGTTGTAGGGCCTGAGATTTGGGAAACATGCACACCCAAATGTGCGCATCATAGAGTAGTTGGGTACTCTTTTGAACATGCGTTCATACGGAGAGATATCGCCTAGAACTCGAGTGGGTAGGCGATTGATCAGATGACAAGCAGTGAGGAATGCCTCGTCCCAAAATCTGATGGGCATGGAGGACTGCGCAAGCAATGCTAGACCAGTGTCTACAAGATGTCGATGCTTTCTTTCAGCAACTCCGTTCTGTTGCTGCGTGTGTGCACAGGAGATTCTATGGAAAATACCACTTCGACTAAAGTGATTGAGAAGTTTGATGTACTCTCCACCTCCATCAGATTGAACACTACGGATTATGGTATTCATAAAGCGTTCAACAGAGGCTTGAAATTGATAGAACGCTTGTTCAACATCAAATTTGTGTTTAAGGATATATATCCATGTGTAGCGTGTGTAATCATCCACAAAGCTAACATAATAGCGACTGCCATTGACAGAGAGTTTTGCCGTACCCCAAACATCAGTATGAATTAATTCAAAAGGACAGGTGGTAACATGAATGGTTCTAGAAAAAGGAAATCAATGAGCCTTGGCCTGCATACAGGCTTCACACAGAGGAGGCTCTTTATTTGGATTCTCTAAAACATCAGACTCGAAGAGGTGATGAATGATAGATGATGCTGGGTGCCCAAGATGCCGGTGCCATAGCTCCTGGGAGATTTTATTCGCAGCACTGCTGAAGTGTGAGGTCACAGCATGAGGCAGAGTGTAGAGGCCCCCTTCAGCCTTGCCCTGGAGCAGGGTTTTCTTCGTGGCACGATCCTTAACAAGGAAAAAGGAAGGGTGAAACTCTAGGAACACATTGTTATTAGTGGCGAATTTGTGGACAGATATGAGATGTTTACTGATTGATGGTACGTGGAGGACATTTTTTAGTGCAAGAGAGGTACATGAATTGCCAGCTAAAACCGAATGACCAATATTAGAGATTGGCAAACCAGCTCCGTTGGCGATCTGCACTTGATCACCTCCCTTGTAGCGCTCTCTGAATGTCAGACGATAGAGCTCATTGGTGAGGTGATCTGTTGCCCCAGTATCCATGTACCAGTTGGTGTCGACCTTGTAGGAGGCAGTAGCAGGAGATCTATTGGAGTCCTCAGCCTGATAGGCATGATTGAAGCGATGGTGGCATCGCAGGGCTTCATGACCTGGCTTGACGCAAACTTGGCAAGTTGGTGAAGTTGCCTTGTCCACCATTGTAGCCGCGGCCTTGACCACGACCACGACGTCCTCCTCCATGACAGCCACTGCCGCCACGTCCTTCTTGCCTCACAACATTGTTTGCCGTAGACAGGATGTTGCCATGGTGTCCTTCATTGAACTCATGGCGTGCCTCAAAGTTGATAAGGTGAGCATGTAGTTCATTAAGACTCACCACAATAGATCTAGTGGCGATTGAAGTCACCACGGCATCGTTGTCAGTCCCCAGTCCAGAGAGGACATAGGACACCACTTCTTCTTCATGCAGACGGTGCCCGGCAGATGCAAGCCGATCCGCCAGGTTCTTGACCTTCTGAAAGTATGCGGTGATGTTGAGCTCCTTCTTCTTTAGGTTTGCCAGCTGAAGCCTGATCTGCATAGTGTGCCCCCTCGTCTGAGATGCGTACATGTCCTCCAGCGCTGCCCAAACTTCAGCAGCAGTGCTGAGGAACAAACTTGGCCAAGGATCGCCTCGGTCATGGAGGACAGCAGAGCACTCAATACGAGCTGATCCTGCTAAAACCAGGCGGTGTATGCAGGGTTAACCACCTGGCTAGTCTCTCCTTCTGTCGTCGTTTCAGCGACTGTGGCTGACGGCTTCTTGATTGAGCCATCAACATATCCTATGAGATTCTGGCTACGCAAGTAAGGGATGACCTGAGCCCGCCAGAGAAGATGATTGTCTAGGGTGAGTTTGACGGTGATGAAATGACTAAAGGAAGATGATGTGGCGGAGGTGCCGCCGGAGTTGGAACTGGAAGGGAGCACTCCGGTGGCAGTGGAAGAGTTGGAGGATGAAGTCGACATGGCTTTGATACCATATGAGAGAAAGTGTTTCACCGCAGTCTCCCAACTAGGATCGGATGTCTATTTATACTCAGAGATTACAACAAAGTTAGCTAATTACATGGAGAGGATAACTATGCAGCAGCTCAGGACAACAGAATCTGTTGTCGACAACAGATTGAACTTACAATAGTAGTGCTAGGTTATCCCCTTAATACGATATTCTTCAACAAGGGCTACTTTCTTTGTTCATGGGGATATCGAGATCACATACTACCTGTTGTCAGCTGGACCATGTTTTATATCTTGCAGTGTATGAGGATTGAAATGGAACAGTTGTTCCTTTGCGAGTTGGATGGTCCCATTTGCCGAAAGGTAGACCGTCTAGTCCCTCTATATCCTTATATCAGCCTGATTCTCAGTAAGATGGGTTATTTGGATGACAGAGAGGTACCATGCAAGAGCATAAAATTAGCAAACATTGATTCAGCCAGTTCCTACTCACCTATGGCGGTCGTCAGAGACTCAATACACCTCCTCCTGCTGCTCCTATCCCTCCCACAGTGCAGCCAGAGGATATGCCTCAGCCTGAACCAGAGGCTGAATGGCGCACTCAGGACATTGTTTATCAAACAGCGAAAGTGGCAAGAAGAAACTGATAGGAGACTTGATGCCATCAGTGGTGCTCAGACTTACATTCAGGATGAGTAGAGCGAGTGCAAGATCGCATTGATGCACTTGGGGGCTCAGGTTCTTGGTACTCAGCATGATCCAAATCTGTATGCATGGTATGACCAGGCTCAGAGTCAGTATCGGCAGTTCATTCAGCATCAATCGCAACAGCCTCCTCCTCCACCTCAGGCTTCAGCTCCCGTGCAGCAGCACCCTCCTCCAGGTCAGACTTGGCACACTGCGGGTGCATTGGCTCTTCATGTTACTATGTCTAAGGACCCTCCTATAACTTTTTGTGCTCGAGACCGTGAAAAAGTTCACTCACCCAGATCTTTGCCTGTAGTGCCTACTCCATTTGGTTCATTTCCTACTCACTCTACTCAGGCTAGTTCCAAGCGTTCGCGGTCTTCCGGTTCTGGTTCTTCGGGCAGCGTTCATCGTGGAGGCGATGGAGCTGAAGAGTAGGAGCCTTCCCTTTGTTGATGCTTGCCGCCAAAGAGTGAGAGTAGGGAGATTTAGTGCATTAGTTGCGAGCTAGTATAAGAGTTCGAGTGTTCTTAGTGTATTTTGGTCTACTTGCCTCAAAACTCCTTGACTCTCTTTTGGTTGTGCGACTTGTTTAAACTCGTTCTTGTGCACTTGAACCTCATTATGCACTAATTTAGGGGGAGCTTCGCTCTTTTTATGTATTCCTTTTATTGAGATGTGGAATTGTGTTAATTATTTCAATCCTTGAGCTAAACGACATGCTTTGATTCATATTATCTTGGTCACATCTCTTGGAAGATAGCAATGACATGTTCTATCAACTAACCCTCTTATGCAGCTTTTAAATCTCTCGGTTGTCATCAAGTACCACAAAGGAGGAGATTGTGAGCTCAATTGAGCCTAGGAGTATTAGTGGTATTGATGACAGGGTATTAAAATTATTCAGGTGCTAGGGTGTTCTTGGAGGTTCATGGAACCCTAGCGAGGCGTCGGCAAGCACTTGAGTTGCTCCAAGGATGTCGAAGCAGTGGTTGGGCGTGTGTTGAGGCCACGTTTAGATAAGGAGTAGCTAAGGCTTTTTAAATTTATCCTTACCCATGCTTCGAAGGGGTTCCAATCATTTCGATCTTGCCGGATCATTGCCTTTCCATGGATCTCATATTCGTAAGTCCAAATCACCCTTAAACATGCCTAAAAGCCTCAGTGAGATATCAAGAGAGGGTAGACTTAGGTGTTGTTCAACAGTTGTGTTATCTCGGCCCCGCCGGATCCATCGGGCGGCATAATTATTTATGTGCTAAAAGACCACAAATCTCTCTGTCCGATAATTTCTCTCACTGGACGCGTCCGGACAACACGACTAACCCTGGACACTGTGCTATCAGCGTCCAACGGATGCGTCCGGTCGGCAGCGGACGCCTCCAGTCAGCACGTTCTGGTGCACTATGTTCTTCTGCCTGCGTTTACATCCGATGGAGCCGCAACGGCTAGTTTTTTGAGCCCTCTCGAGCTCAAACGGCTAGTCTCACTCCGGGGGTATGAATAGAGCTCGGTAGGATGGCTTCTTTGAGATTTTGCACATTCATTCACCTAGAGCCAACATATACTCATCTTAGAGGTGTTCTAGAGCCATTCCTCCACCATTTCCGCACCTACCATTCCCCAACATCGAGCTTCATGGAAGTCCTTCTATCCGGCATGATCAGGGTGTTTCAGGCCTATTACCTTTGAAGACGCCGTTCTTCTTGGAGGCGTGGTCTTGGAAGTAGGCCTTGACGTGTGGCTACTCTCAAGTCAGTGTACGAGTGATGGAGTCCACCTTGCTGGAGTGGCGGAACAACTACCGGAGAGTAAGGCATGTGGCTCGAGAGAGGGCCGATCCTTGTACACAAGGGCTATAGCGGAGTTGCGGCTCCGAACTTCGGTCAAACAAACACCGTGTCTCATTTACTCTTTTGCATTTACCTTCCATATGGATTGATCATGTATTGTTTGCATCATGAGCTTGCCTAGTACCTCTAGTGTCATTTACTTGTTGATTGCTTCCGCTTGCTTCCACTAGAACACTAGTACTAGGATTAGATAACTCTTAATATGATGACTTAATCAAGAAAAACCAAAAAGTTTAATCCCTCTGGACCACAGGATCCTTTCATCCCTATTTAGACTGGTCCGAGCCTGGCCCGACTTTACCTTCGAGCCTGAATTCCTAGCCCAACGTGAAGGCCCGACCCATCTTGACCCGCCTTTTTTGGGTTAGGTCTACATTGAGGAGGCAATCCGGTCAAGGGTAATTTGCTACAGCTGCCCAGGAGTACGTCCAGGAGTAATTACATCACACTTCATGGATGCTTTGGGAAATGTTTTCATGTAATTAATGAGGATAAAACTGTAACTTACCACTTCTTATTTGGTCTAAAATTGGCTAGAATTACACATAGACTAAAATGGAGAGAGGATGGCAGGATTGGAGAGCAATAGAAGACAGTTGGTGTGTCGGTTCTCTGAAGGCGATGAACTGTACGATTAACCATTATTTTCTTTGTTTCAGTTTGTTTGTCATTAGGGCTGGCAACGAGCCGAGCTTGAACGAGCCGGGCCCTAGCTCGGCTCGGCTCGTTCACTGTCGAGCTCGAGCCGAGCCGAGCTCAGTCACCGAACGAGCTAGAAAAAAGGCTCGGCTCAGACTCGTTGAAAGCTCGGTCTGGCTCGTGAGCGCTCGCGAGCCTGATGAACAACATAATATGCGCTCTTTGGGGTTTGAAGAAGGGTGTTTCAACGGTTCCGATGGAGAATCACCTTTAGGATGAGACATTGAGAGCCTTTTTCAGGCATATATTAGGAGCATGTCTAGTAATAGACAAATGGATAGATTAATTACAAGTGGTATGAGATGAACTAATATCTAAAAACCTACGAATCCACGAGCCATGAGCGAGCTAGCCCTAGGCTCGACTCGGCTCGCTAATTGACTGAGCTAGAAAAAAAGCTCGAGCTCGGCTCGTTGGCCTATGAGTCGAACCCGAGCTGAGCCAAAAACCGAGCTGTTCGTGAGCAGCTCGCGAGCTCCGAGCCAAATTGCCAGCCCTATTTGTCATTGTAATAAATTTTAGACCAAATAAGGAGCTGTGGCAAGTTGCAGTTTTACCTCATTAATTACATCAAAACGTTCTCTCAAAGCAACTATTAATTACATGATTTATTGGCAACATATTCAATGCTAATGCTCGTTGGGTGCTAACATGCTAACATTAAATCTAGATCATCTGGACTGTGATGGGTGGTTCAGATATGGAGTGATGAAAACCCATTAATTACCTTGTTTCTCACTTAAATGCTTTCACACAATCAATTTGACTTTATAAGTGAGAAATGGATCTCCACCTCTCCATATCTAAGTCATTTCTCATGAATCTAATGGTCTAGATTTAATGTTAGTATGTTAGTATTTAATGGACATTAGCACCAGATATGTTGTCTGATTTAATTACTCTTTGACGTAGCTATATAGCAAATTACTCCTAGCCGGATTGCCTCACCGATGCCATTAACTGATGTCACTTGATAAAGGGGTATGGAGGGCAAGTGACCTCTAAAATGCCTTGAAATATGAGAATGACAAATATTTTGATAAAAGAAACGGAGGGAGTAATTAACTACTTACTTTTGTCGTTTGATCATCTATTAATATTTTGCAACACAATTAAATTTTCCATTGTAAACTGGGATAGTGGAAAACTAGCATCCATACCGTGACAGTTTTTTCTTTACCGTAGCACGGGCTAGCAACCATACCGTGTGGCTGTTTTTTTTTTACAATAGTTTATTTTTCCCATAACACGGAGGTTCTTAATATCCCATTCAATTTGGACCTTGGACCTTGGAGAGGTTGCCCTAGTGTAGGGATGAAAACGGATACGGAACATCCCGCTACGGACCTGCCGAATCAGATACTTTTTGTCGGATCTCGTTTCGGATCCGGTTCATACGATATCCGACGGATCCGGTTCCGGATACTTACGGATCTGGATCCGATTCCGGATACTTGCAGATCCAAAGGTATCCGGATAATCTCAGTGTGACATTCTCTATTTTATCGTATGTCACTTGTATTTTAAAAACCCAAAAATTAAATAAAAGGGAATTGTCATATATAAAACCCTAATTTAAATTATTTTAAATTAGGTTTAAACACAAAACCCTAGAAATTTTTTTTGTCAAATTGTAGGAAAATTTCAGTAAATATAAGAAGGCTACACTTAGCCACCATCCAAATTACAAGCCCAGATTCCAACGCTAGTTTATGATTCCATAAAGTGTTGCCATTTTATCAAGAACTCATAAAACTCATGAAATAATGAGCAAACGAGATAATCTCATGCTCAAATTTGGAGGGGATCTTCTAGAAGCCAAAACCGACTTACCCTCCAAATTTCAGCCACAAACACCAAGGAAAACTCCATTTTCTTGATAAACAAGCTTAAATTCTATCCGAATCATACCCGGAGTAGAATTAGAGTCCTAATCCAACCCCTTGATCCCTAGGCCGACCCAGGTTGTCCAAGACACTATATAAACCCCCCAAGACCCCTCCCCCAACACCACAACTCGAGAATCCATAGATCGAAAACCCTAGCAGCCAAAACCCTAGCCGCCGAGAGGTGTCCCTCTCTGTGCCATGCCGAAACCCCTAGAATAGATGGTGCCACGGTGTAGAGCTCGTCGAGACAGTCCAGATGGATACATGGATCGCAAGAATTGGTGAAGATTTGGCTTCGGAAAAGCTCGCCGGAGTTTGGGCGCTGCCGCCGCCCCCGTCGCAGCCGACATCGCTGCTGGCCCGCCTCTCCCACCGCGCCGCCGCTTTATTTCGCGCCGCCACTCCGTCCCGCCACACTGCGCTGCTGCTGCCTCCCTTCCATCGGCGGTCGCCGCTGCCCGTCCCGCCAGCCACGGTTCGCCTCCCGGCTAACTAACGCCGCCAACCCGCCCGCCCGCCTCGCCACGCCGCCAGATTCGCCACCACCGCCACCGCTTCCATCGCCGCCACTGCCCCGCCGCGAGCGCATCACGCCGCCCGCCACGCGCCGTAGTCGGGTTTGCTTTCGCCGCCGCCGCCGCTGCCGATTGCCGCCGCCGCGTGTCCGCTCTGCCGAAGTATCCACAGCGCGCCAACCAGCCGCGCGCCGCCAATCACGCGCCCAGCGTGTCCATCGTTGTCGCTGCGCCCAACCCGATTGCGCCACGTGTCCCCAGCCGCCGACCACGCCGCGCTGCGCCCGCGTCGCCCCGCAAGCCGCCGGTTTGGCCCGGTTTTATTCGGTTAACCCGGATTAAGCCAGTTTAATTATTTCTGAGGATTTCTGATTTATCGGAAACTTCCAGAAATTGTTCCGGGAGTGTCCGAACTCCAAATTAGGTGATTTCAGAGCCATTATTTTCCATAAATAGCCTAAACTTTTATATATTTTATTGGGCTATATGTTCTGTTGATTGTTTTGCTATTTCTTGCACATTTGCATATACGTATAGATCGTCCATGTTCGCACTGCCTGGGAGGTTTTCAGGAGCCATTTGGAGGAGGTTCCTAAGATCAGGAGTGGTACCAAGGCAAGCTAGTTTGCATCTTGCTTTCTATTTTGCAAAACTCATCTTGTTTACCTTTTGTTTTATTATCTCATGCATAAAACGATGAGTATGGGTGGAACCTAATTATATTCACACAATGTCATTGACCCTGTGAATCGTAGCCATTTTCCTGCTGCGTTAGATATTTTCTAGCCTATCCTTTATGCATAGTGTTTGCTAGCGCTCGTGGGTTGGTAGTTGTTTAGGTTTATTTTATTTAATCACTCTTGTGACTTAGTATGAGCGGAGATGCTGAGTTGGAGATGCTGAGTTGCTTTACTAACCTAATCAACTAAAACCTACGTGGCGTGCGTTGACTCAAGGTGGTTAGTAAGGTGGTATTGTTGGCATGTGGTTTGTGGTGGAGGTAGTCACCTTGATCTAAGGACTTTTGGCGTGTGCCGATCCAGCTGAACCAAACAAGCGCAACCATAAGTGCTAGCTATGACATGTCGGCCAGCATGTTCTAGTCCTGCCTTAGTAGTTAGGGAAAACTGGTTAACACACGATACTTTGAAAAGATCGGGCTGCGGTCCGTTGGCTCAAGAGGGGGACACGTAGTGTCGAAACCTTAGAGGGGGTATTGGTGTTAACAGAAGGAACTAAAGAATCGTCTTGTATCGTTACTTGGTCTAGGCTCCTAAGAAAGAGCTAAGACATAAAAGTACCACTAGGCTCATGAGTAAAGTATGCTACACTCTGCAGAGTTAAAACTATCATAATAGCCGCTCCCACGGTCATAGAGGGAGGTAGGCCGTACATGGTAGTCTCATATGTTAATATTTAAGCCTGATGGGTTGGTGTGGTTTGAGTTGTTCGAGGCAAGTTTGTTCTACAGAGGGGCTTGAGAAGCCCAGCTCTGTTAAGTTTCTGTTGGGGAATCTTATCACTATTAATTGCTCTACAGAATTATTTTACAACACTTTAAATAATTTGACTAGAGTATGCGTTTATGCAAAATAGCCACTCTGTTCTTGTTAATATCCTTGCATCATTATAAGGACTCTTGCTGGGTAGTCGTGTACTCACTATACAAACCACAGATATATTTGTATTCAGGAGAAGACGTACGTAGGTCCGATCGACCTGCAGGTTCAGAAGGATTCTGTGCCGTATTTCAATCAAGATTAGCTGACGCTCAAGGGTCAGATTGGAGCATCATCATACCATATTTCCGCTGCATATTTGAATTTCCGCACTCTGATTTATTATGGACAATATTATGTCATCTTTAGTTAAGCTATTGCAATAAGTGGTTGTGCAACAATTACTTTTGCATATTATGTTATTTTCTTAGTTATTTGTGATTGTGTGATGATGTTCAACAGCTGTCGCTCATGAGTTGCTAGCATTGATCTCTGATACTAGCAATCGATCGTGAGTGAGTCCTGGTGCAGCCAGGGTGGCGACACGCAGCCCCAACCCAATATCTGCTAGTTTTCCTGGCCAACCTAATACCTAAATTGCTCTACGCTTCTACCTAGTCCTGCAGTCCGTATTTGTGCCACGTGGTTGAATGTTTGCAAGTTTCAATTAGATGATTTGTTCTAACTAAAATCATTTTTTCACTTATGATATTATTCTTTCATATATATAAATATAAATATAAATATAAATACACACACATCTACATGAGTGATATGTCATGTGTGGAATTGTACATGTGTGGCCATGTGGCTAGCTATATGATTCATTATTCATTGATATAGTTGAATTATAGATGAAAGATGGTCAATTTCTAATAATTCTACCATTGATATGTTTTATTTGATTTTGGATGTTTCATTTGAGGAGTTTTGATGTTCCGGCAAATATCCATAACCATAAACATATACATTTGTCGACGGTTGGGATATTGACCCAAGTCAACTAAGGTTCTTGAGAAAAGGGAGATAGAAGACCTGCCGAGCAAGGTAAACAGCAATCAACGAGCAACAGGGAGACACAGGGTTTTTATTCTGGTTCAGGCCTCTCGGGAGAGATAATAGCCCTACGTCCAGCCTTTCTTATATATCAGAGATGATTACAAGAAGATGCTCGGCGAGACGAACAAGTCTCGGCGAGATTATGAGTGTACAGGAAATATTATGCGACGATGCGAAATCTCTTGGCCCCTTTACACGCCGTAGGGGCCCTATTTATATAGTGTTGATGAACCGACCTACCGAGGGATTATCGGGCCGGGCTGACCACGAATCCGTAACGATCTCGATACATGCCAAATATATCCCGAGGTAGATAGGGTAAACTCCAAGTCTTGGGGATCACAACGTCTGTTCCAATCCAGAAAACTACGTCCGGGTCTTCACGTAGCCGTGCAGAATTCTTGTTCGAGTCGGACTCAAACACGAAGTATTGGGCGCCACGAATCACACCGATCAGAAGGCTGTTCGGTACGACGTACATGGGCCTGATAGAACCTTCCAGGGGGCAGACTCTAGGAGGTTGTTCGATTAGGCCGTCAGGGAGTGGGCCATGGCAATGGGCCGTGATTTTATCCCCGACAGCTAGCCTCCGAGATTCAAGTGGAATAACTCACTAGAGTAGGGTCTTCCTCTTGAGACTCCAAGTCAAGAAGAGGGAAATTATGCTGCTACAAAGATGTGCAACAAATGACCGAACAGGTTATGGCTCTACCGAACAGAACTTGTCCGGGATCGAACAAACCCGATCAGTGCCGAGCAACTCTGTTACGTCGAACAGGAAAACACATACATCCAAGCAGAGTACCCAGCCCTCAGCGCGGACGCTGGAAAAGAGTAGCCGTTGGCAGATCTCAACGGTAACTTGCGCTGCGCAGTGAAAACAGACGACCGTTTTTACTTAGCCGTTACGGTAAAAACTAGTCGTTTAGTGGCAAAGAACCTGTAAGGATCCTAGGCCGAGAGGGGGGTGAATCGGCTCTTTTCAAATTTTACTTCTCACGATTTGCTTGCTTAGTTAGTCAAATTAGGAACACAAGCAATCGATAGATTCAGAGTCTAGTTGCGGAAGCGATCACAATGAGGCACAAGCGACTACTAGGAGGCTCGATGGCACTCACACGCAAACGATTAAATCAATATGCGGAAGAAATGAGTGAGACGAGGAGACGCAAACCGAGTTGTTTACCGAAGTTCGGTGCTCAACACATGAACACCTACGTCTCCGTTGAGGAAACTTCTCACGCAGAGAAGTCGGGACTCTCTCGTCCCTAGCCCTCAATCCACTCATGATAGCTCTTCACCAACACATGGTAGGCGAGCTCCAAACCTTCATACGGAAGTGAGTTCTCTCACAAGTGAGAGCTCTCACACCCCACCGGCACCGACACACCGCACCGACCACCGACACACGGTGGATTTCACCTCAACACATGAGGCACCCCCAACACATGGAGGATTTGGCTCCGACACACGGACACCTTGGCACCACCGACACACGGCGGACTTGTGGCTCCAACGGATGGAGAAAATGCACCCCTACACAAGGCGGTGACCACCAACGGAAGGTGGGTTTACGGCACGGTTGATGTAGTTGTTCGGTTGACAAAGCTCGTGGCGTGACGACGATCTCTCCGGCGGCGAAGTTCCAAGAGCACAAGATCGGAGATCGTCTCTCACCACTGCCCCTTCTCTCCCACCATGGAAACTAGGGCAAGAACACCATGGGAGAAGGGGCAAACCTTGGGGATGGATGAGAGGAGGTAGAGGGCACCTTCTTCTTTATCTTCCTCTCTTCTTCTCCCTCTCAATCTCTCAAGCACATGGAACCCTAGGTGTAGATGGGAACTATGGGAGGAGCTCTCTTGTTGGCTAGGGCAATGGGTGGCTGCTAGATTAGGCTCTCTCAAGTTTCTCCCGTGCTCCAAGCCCCTATTTATAGGCACAAGGCGAAGCCCTTGCAATGGACGGCTCAGATTCATTTTCTCGAGATCCAGATCAATCCATCGGACCCCGTCCGGAGCTCATCGGACGCCGTCCGATTAGATTTTGTCCCAAATTCGTACTCTGTCGGACGCCGTCCGACGGCTTATCGGACTCCGTCCGACAAGATGTTTAGGCCAAAATTGTGCTCTGTCGAACGCCGTCCGACGGCTTATCGGACTCCGTCCGACAAGATTTTTAGGCCAAAATTGTGCTCTGTCGGATGCCGTCCGACGGCTTGTCGGACCCCGTCCGACCAGCTCCAGTACGCACTCTGGACACATACTAAAAAATTCATATCTTTTGCTCCCGAACTCCGTTTTTAATGATCTTGAGCATTCCGGAAAGCTAAGAGAAAGGGCTATCCAACTAACTAAGTTTCACCGCCTATTTCTAAATGGATAGACCATAAATTCTATAGAAACCACTCTCCGGCACCCTCGGACACCTCTCTCTCTCGGCTTCGTCTAGGGCTTCGGTTTTTGGACTTTGTCGCTTTGTGGACTCGGCGGGAACACTTGGATGACTTAGGCGGGAACCCAGGTGACTTAGGTGGTAAGAAACCCTTGGACACCGGAAAGTGGCTTCCGGAGACTTCGCACTTTCAAGACTTAGGCGCTAAGAAACTCAATCTTGGACAGCTATCACACTCGAAACTCTCTCGAACCACAAACACTGCATCTCTAGAACCCGCCGAACTTGCTCGGATGAACTGGAACTTGTGCTCGATGGGACATACAACCGAGAGATGAGCTTGCACATCAATGGGTCGGATGGGCGAATGCGGACGCACACAAGGAAAATAGAAGAACTAGCAAATAACTTCCTTAGCCTTGATGCGATCCGTCGAGGCCCAGTTGGCATCAATTACCAAAACATTAAGCCCAAGGGAGGCTTGATCTTACAATCTTCCCCTTTTGGTAATTGATGACAACACCTGCAAATCCAACATGACAAAGCACAAATACGATCTCTGGTGCAATGGGTTAGCTCAGAAACATTGCTCCATGCCAATGCAAGAATAGACATAAGCTCCCCTTAAATCAATGCATACTATTTGAGTATACTATCACATCACAACATGGAGCAAAGCATCTCCTAAGATATCACTTGTAACCCAAAGTCAATTCTCCCCATTTGCATCCCAAAACATAACAATGCCCAAAGTGTTTCGAAAGTATGGATTTGCCATTATTTCTCCCCCTTTGGCATCAATGACCACAAAGTAGCAAACTATGGGATTAACAGCAAATTAAGAGCTTTGGAGGTTATACTAGTGCAAACACGCCCATAAGTCCACCACACTCAAAATCTAGCCATCTCAAGGTCACAATGTCACAAGATCAACTAGAGCAAAATTGATAGAAGTGTAATTCAAGTTATTATGACCTAGAGCAAATATAAGGTGAACTATAGCTAAAAGTATCAAGAGTTGCTCCAAAACTCAAAGGGGACACATGATGCTCCATAGCACTAGAAGGTACAATCCAAGCTATACATGCTATCACCGTGCCTATTTGAGACTAAAAACATGTTTGGTTGCGCTCATTTTTGAAAAGATTTTACATTTTTACACTTTGCATTTTCTCAAATTTTGCCATGTCTCAAACCATAGGCGACGCCACCCAGCATGACACTGAAGATGAGCGTCTCGGTCATCCAAAGCTCCCCCTAAGTTCATACCTAGTGCCATGGCAAGCTATCTCATCAAGAAGGCATTGGTGAGACATGTATGACCAATTGTGGCCTTATTCACATTTTAGCACATTTTGTAATTTTGGCTCAACATTTTCTCAAAATTTCTCAAGTTAGCGAAGTAAAGACATATGCAAAATGGAAGAACACAATCTAGACTTAGAAGCACATGATCCACCAAAGAGTTTAGAACAATCAAATGAGACTAGAAGCTATAGCCCTCCTAACATATGCTCATGGCTTCCAATTGCATAATATATTGAGTTAAGCACAAATTGAGCTAGTGACAGGGTAAACTCATGCTATAGCTATCAATTTCATGTGATTAACATATAGTCAAATGAATAACATCCAGTATAACAAGCAAAGCACCTAAATGCTCAAACTGGCTTCAAAAGATTTGCAATGAATGACATAGCCACACGATCAACTCAGATAATGGTTGACTTGTCTAAAATATTCAATTTATTTCTCAATTTGCAGAATCGTGCCTCATCGAGTGGCTTGGTAAACATGTCGGCAAGCTGGTCCTCCGTCCGCACGTGTTCCAGCACAATGTCGCCCTTTGCCACATGGTCCCGAAGGAAATGATGGTGGACATCAATGTGCTTGGTCCGTGAGTGTTGGACCGGGTTGCACGCTATCTTCACTGCGCTCTCATTGTCGCATAGGAGAGGCATATGGTCAAGTTTAAGCCCAAAGTCAAACAGTGATTGTGTAGAGTAAAGAAGTTGTGCACAGTAACTCCCCGCCGCTATATATTCACCTCGGAGAGATAGCGCCACGGAGTTCTGTTTCTTTGACGCCCATGACACAAGACACCTACCCAAGAAATGACATGCCCCGGAAGTGCTCTTGCGATCAATCTTGCACCCGGCATAATCTGAGTCAGAATAGCCTAGGAGCTCAAACCGAGCACCCTTCGGAAACCAAAGGCCTATGCTAGGTGTGTGTTTCAGGTATCGAAGGATTCGTTTCACAGCAGTCATATGCATTTCTCTAGGGGAGGCTTGAAATCTAGCTCACATGCACACACTAAACATGATGTCCGGCCTAGAAGCAGTCAAATAGAGCAAAGCACCAATCATGGAACGATAAAGTTTCTAATTGACATGTTTACCTTCTTCGTTGAGGTCGAGGTGGCAGTTCGTCCCCATTGGTGTTCGGATTGGCTTGCAATCACTCATGTTGAAGCGCTTAGGAGGTCGTGGATATACTTCTCTTAGCACATGAAGGTCCTGGTCTTGAGTTGCTTGATTTGAAAACCCAAGAAGAAGTTCAGTTCACCCATCATTGACATTTCGAACTCCTTACTCATCATCTCACTGAAATCTGCGACTAAAGACTCATTGGAGCTACCGAAGATGATGTCATCCACATAGACCTGGCAGAGGAACAGATCTTCATTCACCACCTTGGTGAATAGGGTCAAGTCTACTCTTCCAACTGTGAAGCCCTTGGAGATGAGAAAATCCCTTAGCCTTTCAGACCATGCCCTGGGAGCTTGCTTGAGACCATACAAAGCCTTCGACAGTTTGTACACATGATCTGGGTGCTGAGGATCTTCAAACCCCGGAGGCTGCTCCACATATACTAGCTCTCCAATGTACCCGTTGAGGAAGGCACTCTTCACATCCATCTGCTTGAGGATGATGTTGTGACACGTTGCAAATGCCACAAGCAGTCTGATAGCATCCAGACGGGCCACGGGAGCATAGGTGTCACCGCAGTCAACTCCCTCGATCTGTGTGAAGCCCTGAGCGACCAGCCTAGCCTTGTTGCGTACTACTAAGCCAAACTCATCTTGCTCGTTCTTGAATACCCACTTGGTGCCAATCACGTTGCAGTCGCTTGGCCTTTTCACCAAGGTCCAGACTTTGTTACTCTCAAAGTTGTTCAGCTCCTCGTGCATTGCATTTATCCAGTCTGGATCACTCAGTGCCTCATCCACTTTCTTTGGCTCAAGCTCAGACACAAACCCCGTGTGCTCACAGAAGCTTGCCAAAGCACTGACCTCACTGATGTTGGCTGTCCTTGACCTTGTTTGTACACCTTAAGTCAAGTCTCCAATCACTTGATCAGCTGGATGATCACGAGCAATGGTGTGATGGGTCTTGATCAACTGAGGTGGCAGCTCGACCGACTGTGCATCTGACTCACAAGCTGTCTCTGCCTCTGGAGCCTGATCGAAACTTGAGCTGTCCGCCTGAGGTGAGACTCCCTCTGACTCTGGCACTGGTTCATGTGTGAGAGGTGGTGGAACAGTCTCGGTCTCCTTCTGAGCCTCTACTGGCCTCACGTCACCAGCTGGCATCTCCTCCAGCGCTCTAGCCAACTGCTCACCATCCACATCATCCGGGTTCTCATGCTCCCCTTGGCTCCCATTTGACTCATCAAACTTCACATCGCAGGTCTCCTCAATCTGAACACTGTTCTCATTGTAAACTCTGGAGGATGACCCTCTGGCTGAGTACCCCAAGAAGACTCCCGTGTCCACTCTGCTCTGAAACTTGCCCAAGTGCTCTCGCTTCTTCTTGATGTAAACCTTGCAGCCAAAAACCCTGAAGTAGGAGACATTGGGTCGTCTTCCCACAAGCAGCTCATAGGACGTCTTCTTCAGGAGCTTGTGACGATATAGCCTGTTGATGCAAAGGACAGTCAGGTGTTCGCTTTCACCGTAATGATATGAAGTCTTGTATTCATCTAACATTATCCTCGCCATCTCAATGAGCGTCATGTTCTTCCTCTCAACCACCCCATTTTGCTGAGGAGTGTAGGTGGCTGAGAACTGGTGATCAATCCCTAACTCATCACAGAACAACTCAACAGAAGTGTTAGTGAACTCCGTTCCATTGTCACTTCTCACCTTCTTCAGGGTACAATCAAAAGCATTTTGGGCTTTCTTTACAAACTTTTTGAAAACATCTCCAGTTGGAGTTTTGTCAGATAGAAAGAAAACCCAAGTGTATCGAGAGAAGTCAACAATGACTAAGCAATAGAGATTTTCTCCGATACTAACATAGGTTGTTGGCCCGAAAAAGATCCATGTGTATAATCTCGAGAGGTCGAGATGTAGACATGACATTCTTGGCAGGATGTGAGCTTTCCACTTGTTTGCCGGTCTGAAAGGCACTGCAAAGTTTGTCTTTCTCGAATGTCACATCTTACACCCCAAGAACCAACTCGTTTTTGAAAAGTTTCTTCAAATTCGCCATGCCAACATGCCCAAGACGCCTATGCCAAAACCAACCAAGAGAGACTTTGGCGACAAGGCAAGTCGAGACGGATGCAGCAGCCTCATGAAAGTTCACAAGAAACAAGTTTTCAAAACAAAAGCCTTTGAACACAAGTTTTTTATTTTTGTCCAAAACCAACAAGCCATCAGGTGAGAAATTACAATGGAACCCCAAATCACATATTTGGGCAACAGAGAGAAGATTATAGCTCAAAGTCTTCACTAGTAGCACATTGTCAATTGAAAGATCTGAAGAGATTGCTACCTTTCCAACTTCAAGTACTTTGCTCTTATTTCCATCTCCAAAAGTGACCTTGGGGGGAATCTTGCCTTCCTCCCCTATTGAGGTGAACAACTGGGGGTTGCCGGTCATGTGTTAGGTACACCCGCTGTCAATGATCCAATGGCACCCTCCACTCCGGTAGTTCACCTGTCATGAGAAAAGATCACTTATGTGACTCAGGGACCCACACAGGATGTCCCCGAGGGTTAGCCTTCAAACTAGAAGCAACAGAAGCAAAACGATCAATCAATGACTTAGGCACCCAAACATATGCCTTGTGCTCATTCTCAGCCCTCAAGCCAGCATATCTAGCAACTACCTTACCCTTGTCATTCACCTTGAGCAAGTAGTGATCATACAACTCAGCATGAGCTCTTGGAAGCTTGGGTTTGGTGTGCTTGGGAGTGTTCCTAGTTTGATTCCTAGGTGGAGCTTGCCTAGCAAAGTTTTGCCTAGGAGGACCATTCCAAAAGCTAGGTGGAGGAGGAGCTTGCCAAATGTTGTATGGCATAGGAGGAGGACCATTCCAATTGTTGTACCTAGAAGCATATTGTCAAGCATATTGGTTTCTAGGTTGCCATGTCGTGGAATTATAGTGCCTAGAAGGTCCTTGCCAAGTGTTGAAGTGTCCAAAGTGTTGCCTAGAGTTCAAGTTACTAGTGTGCAAGTTGTTAGGCCCAGAGTTGCTTCTCTTCTTGGGATGAGCATGATAGTAACCTTGCCTACTGCTAGATGCTCGAGGAACACTTGATTTCTTCGTCCCCTTTGGCTTCTCAGGGGTAAAACCCAAGCCACCCTTTTGAGAAGGTTTTCTTTGTTCCTTGAGCATCTTATCCAAGGCTAGGCTACCCTCATAGCACTTACCAGGTCCTTTATCAAATTTCTCAAGTTTAGATCTAAGTTCACCAGTCTCAATAGCTAGTTCCCTAGCAGCTAAAGCAAATTTGCAATTATCTGGAATACAATCATGAGCATTGCTAGAGGAACCACTAGAGCTAGAAGCAATCAGGGTCAAGTTAATCAAATCATCACAAGAAGTAGAGCTATCAATTCTAGATGGTGCAACAATTATAGCACAAGTAGGAGCATCATCAACAGCATCGCTAGGAACGGACAAGGTAGCAGGCAAAACATCAACCAAAGCATGACAGTTAGAATCATTAACAGACTGAGCGACAGGCAAAGCAATCATGGAAGCATTGTCGGCTATAAGCCGCTCATTACTAGCCCTAAGCTCATGAATTGTAGCAAGATGTTCTACCGACACATTCATAGCCCTATTTTCTTCTTCAAGCACACTTGATTTCTTAATCATAGCATTACTAGAACCTATCATAATGTCATGTTCAGTTTCTAGTGATTCATGCTTAGACACAAGATCATTGAACCTAGCATCCAAATTGTTAAGACGATCCTGAAGTCTCATGCTTCTTGATCTTTTCTTTTCAAGAAACTCAAGTGCTTGAGTAAGATACGCTTGAGCCGTTTCCTCATCATCATCGGGATCAGAGTCAGAGTTACAAACCTCATTGGTAGTTGGCTTGGCCATCAAGCACTTGGCGGTATTGGTCGGAGTCGATGTTGCCTCTGGTGTAGTGAAAGTAGAGGAAGCAGACTCATCATCATCGGAGTACCACACTTGAGGCTCGGTGACGGCCGTGAGGCATCTTGGCGGGAAGGCTGGCGGTGGTGGCACAGCCAGAGTGATTGCCATGCCGACCAATCCTTGGCCACTTGATTCCTCCTCGTCATCAGAAGCTGGAGAGTCACTAGAGCTATCGTCTGTGACCCACTCCCCCACAAAAGCCAGCCTCTTGCCTTGCTTGGAGAAGCCCTTGAAGCCTGACTTTTGGAAACTCTTCCTCCTGTCTTTCTCCTTATGCTTTAGCTTGTCACCATCACCCTTGTTCTCTCCCTTCTCTTTATACTTGATGTTTCCTTTCTGAGGGCACATTGAAACTATGTGGCCCTTTTCTTGACACTCATAGCATCGGAGTGATGCATATGAGTTTCTCCCGGACCTCCTCTTGTCCCCATATCCATTGTTGTTCATGAACTTTCCAGCACTCTTCATGAATAGCCCCAGTTGCTCAAATCCAGCTTCAAACTGACTCAGGGTCATCTCTCCACCATCTTCAGCTGAGCTTGTCTTAGTGCCACTCTGCTTGGATCCACTCGCCTTGAGAGCAACGACCTTGTTCTTCTCAGGTGCAGGTGATGCCCTAGGCTCAATGATGAGCATCTCATGAGCCATGAGCTTGCTCAGGAGAGCTGTGGGAGCAAGCTTCTCGACTTCGCCACTGTTGGAGAGATACGTGATGATATCACGGTACTCTTGTCTTGGCAGCACCCTGATCATCTTCCTGCACACATCCACATCTGACAGAGAAGAACCGAGCCCCTTGAGCTCGTTGATTATGGGGTTAAACCTAGAAAACATCTCATTAACATTCTCATTAGGAAGCATCCTAAATTGATCAAATTTTTCCTTAACCACCACCAACTTGCCCTCTTTGACAGAAGCTGTCCCCTCGTGGATTTTTATAAGTGATGTTCAAACATCGTGTGCAGTGGGAAGGTTGCTAACTCTATCAAACACATCCATGCTCAAACCACAGAACAGTGCATTCATGGCTTTAGCATCTAGTTCAAGCAATCTAGTTTGCTCAGGTGTGAGAGCTGTGTCATTCGCAAGTGTGAAGCCTAGAGGAGACTCTACAACCTTCCAAACATCTAAGCCCATAGATTGGAGATAAACCGCCATGCGTCTTTTCCAGAAAGCAAAGTGAGATCCATTGAACTAAGGTATTCGATTACTAGCGACACTACCCCCGCCGGCCATCTCTAATACGGTTAAGCACAAATAGAGAGCTGAGCTCTGATACCACTTGTAAGGATACCACTTGTAAGGATCCTAGGCCGAGCTCTTTTCAAATTTTACTTCTCACGATTTGCTTGCTTAGTTAGTCAAATTAGGAACACAAGCAATCGATGGATTCAGAGTCTAGTTGCGGAAGCGATCACAATGAGGCACAAGCGACTACTAGAAGGCTCGATGGCACTCACACGCAAACGATCAAATCAATATGCGGAAGTAAATGAGTGAGACGAGGAGACGCAAACCGAGTTGTTTACCGAAGTTCGGTGCTCAACACATGAACACCTACGTCTCCGTTGAGGAAACTTCTCACGCAGAGAAGTCGGGACTCTCTCGTCCCTAGCCCTCAATCCACTCGTGGTAGCTCTTCACCAACACATGGTAGGCGAGCTCCAAACCTTCACACGGAAGCGAGTTCTCTCACAAGCGAGAGCTCTCACACCCCACCGGCACCGACACATCGCACCGACCACCGACACACGGTGGATTTTACCTCAACACATGAGGCACCCCCAACACATGGAGGATTTGGCTCCGACACACGGACACCTTGGCACCACCGACACACGGCGGACTTGTGGCTCCAACGGATGGAGAGGATGCACCCCTACACAAGGCGGTGACCACCAACGGATGGTGGGTTTACGGCACGGTTGATATAGTTGTTCGGTTGACAAAGCTCGTGGCGTGACGACGATCTCTCCTGCGGCGAAGTCCTAAGAGCACAAGATCGGAGATCGTCTCTCACCACTACCCCTTCTCTCCCACCATGGAAACTATGGCAAGAACACCATGGGAGAAGGGGCAAACCTTGGGGATGGATGAGATGAGGTAGAGGGCACCTTCTTCTTTCTCTTCCTCTCTTCTTCTCCCTCTCAATCTCTCAAGCATATGGAACCCTAGGTGGTGATGGGAACCATGGGAGGAGCTCTCTTGGTGGCTAGGGCAATGGGTGGCTGCTAGATTAGGCTCTCTCAAGTTTCTCCCGTGCTCCAAGCCCCTATTTATAGGCACAAGGCGAAGCCCTAGCAATGGACGGCTCAGATTCATTTTCTCGAGATCCAGATCAATCCATCGGACCCGTTCGAAGCTCATCGGACGCCGTCCGATTAGATTTTGTCCCAAATTCGTACTCTGTCGGACGCCGTCCGACGGCTTATCGGACTCCGTCCGACAAGATTTTTTGGCCAAAATTGCGCTCTGTCGGACGCCGTCCGACGGCTTATCGGACTCCGTCCGACAAGATTTTTAGGCCAAAATTGTGCTCTGTCAAACGCCGTCCGACGGCTTGTCGGACCCCGTCCGACCAGCTCCAGTACGCACTCTGGACACACACTAAAAAATTCATATCTTTTGCTCCCGAACTCCGTTTTTAATGATCTTGGGCATTCCGGAAAGCTAAGAGAAAGGGCTATCCAATTAACTAAGTTTCACCACCTATTTCTAAATGGATAGACCATAAATTCTATAGAAACCACTCTCCGGCACCATCGGACACCTCTCTCTCTCTCGGCTTCGTCTAGGGCTTCGGTTTTTGGACTTTGTCGCTTTGTGGACTCGGCGGGAACACTTGGATGACTTAGGCGGGAACCCAGGTGACTTAGGAGGTAAGAAACCCTTGGACAGCTGGAAAGTGGCTTCCGGAGACTTCCTGGCACTTTCGAAGACTTAGGCGCTAAGAAACTCGAATCTTGGTCAGCTATCACACTCAAGAACTCTCTCAAACCCTGGACACCTGGCATCTCTAGAACCCGCTCGAACTCACTCAGATGAACTCGAACTTGTGCTCAGTGGGACATACAACCAGAGAGATGAGCTTGCAGACATCAATGGGCCGGATGGGCCAGAAGCAGACACGCACACAAGGAAAATAGAAGAACTAGCAAATAACTTCCTTAGCCTTGATGCGATCCGTCGAGGCCCAGTTGGCATCAATTACCAAAACATTAAGCCCAAGGGAGGCTTGATCTTACAGAACCGTTGTAGAGCTTCTCGTCTAGGGCTATAAAAACACCCAAGCCATCCGCTCTCACGCCTTTCCTTCCCAAGCCCTAATTCCAACCGCGCCCAGCATCAAGCAGCCACACTCCGCTCCCAAACCTGCTCGTCCAACCCTGGGGATTGCTATGTCCATGTTCTCAGACACTAGCATGACCGAGGAGGACCTCAAGATCTTAAAGGCAGAGGGGCACATCGACACCGGCAGTTGGAGGCTGCCCGGGGAGGAGGAAGAACTGAGGCCGCTCGATGGAGTGTCCGTCAACTTCGAGCAGTTCGCTGTTTTTGGGTTGAGGTCTCCCGAAAGCGATTTCGTGGAGGCCTTCTCAACATCAGCGGATTGGAGGTGGCGAACCTCAATCTGAACTCCATCCTCCAGATGGCCGTCTTCGCACACCTGTACGAAGGCTATCTGGGAATCGATCCGCCGGTGGGGCTGTTCCTCCACTACTACACGGTGACGAGGAGCCGCTCCGCCGCTTCCGGGCTGGGGTGCTACTACCTCCAACTTCGGACAACCGCCGACGACGTTCCGTACCCTCGTCCACCGCTGCTCGATTCGATGGGCGTGTGGTGGACGAGGTGGTTCTACACCAAGCGCAGCGACGACAGCAAGCTTGTCTTCACCGGACTGGCTCCGGCGAAGGGAACGCTAATGCCTCGGTCGGAGCTGTCCGACGAGGATTGGTACCTGACACGGAAGATCGCCTCCCTCGTGGGCCTCGGGCTCACGGGCAGGGAGATCATCCGAGACTTCACAGCGAACAGGATCTGTCCGCTGCGAAAGAGATTCTACCCCTTCTACAAGATAGAAGGATAGGAAGACATCACCAGAGAGAGCACAAGTAAGTACCTTTAAGACTCAACATTTACTTGGTGATTTCATCCGAACAGAAACTGAGGATTTCTTCTGTTCGGACAGTGCAACCGACTGACGCATGGGTGACCGAGTAGGTCAACTCCATGCTGAAGGCTGGCAAGAAGGACAGCGAGGTCATCGGCGAGGTGGCCTACACATGTCCGCGAAATGTGCACGTCCGCACAGACGAGGTAAGTCACTTAGACCCCGTTTGTGTTGCTAGACCTGTACTGTTACGGCATGCTAAATTCGCTTCCCAAACAAACAGGAGGACCAGCTGATTCTTGGAAGGATCGTGGAGGAGCTCTCCGAGTCAGAGGGAGCGAGGAAGGGCAAGGCTAAGGTGGCCAAGAAGCCCAAGGTGGCCGCAGCGCCGACGCGGAGCTCTTCAGCCTTGAGATGGCCAGCCAGCCTCTCTGAAGCCCCACAGCGGCGAAGCGCCTGGGCAACTTAAGCACGAGCGCGGCCAACCGAGGGGACAACGCCCAAGTCCATCCCTCCTCGCCGAGCAAAGCGACGAAGAGGTATGGAACCTGTCCCTTTGGCTAAATCGCTTTACACAAGCTCATCCGAGCCATGTGGAACGGCTGCAACAGATCGCCGAGCAGAGGAGGCTCGAGGAGGAGGTCACGCGCAAAGAAAAGCTTCTTGCGTTGCGCCAAAAGAGCGCTCAGCTTAGTAAGGAGCTGAGCCTGTCGCCACAAGCTCCTGGAGGCCAGGGCGAAGAAGCCGAGGAACCCCGAGCAAGAGGCGCAAGCTCCGTAAAGGAGCGAAGAAGAAGGTCACGTTCCCTGCGGTAGGTACGAAGCAGCAAGGCTGTCCCCTTTACATTCTACCAAACCGCGCAAAACCTAATTTTTTTCTTTTTCATCAGCTGCCCAGGAAGAGGCCGTCACGGACGACATGGAGACGGCGATCGAGCAGTCTCTGCTGCCCGAGCACCTGCCTCGCAGGAAACAAGGCTGCTCGCCCAGAAAGACAAGCTGGCAGCATGGTCCGCGCTTCCGCCAGGCTCCACCGACCAAATCAACGCGCTGAAGAGCGCGGTGGCAAGGTTGGAGGCTCAAGAAGCGGGGCGCAAAGCCACGGAAAGCGGAGCCAAGGTATTGGCTCTTGCGGCTGCCCGAGGGGGGACTGAGCAGGCGGTCCTACCAGGCACTTCGTCGCAGAGGCAACCCATCCCTGTGGCGACGGTAATCTCCGGCTAGCATGGAGAAGTCCCTGCCACCGGAGAGCAAGAAGAAGATCGCGGATAGGGGCCTCAAGTCGCCCTGTCCGTGACCCCACCCGCCTCTCCGGCCAGAGAGACGACGGTCTTGCCCGGAGCTGCTCGGGCGAACGATGAAGAGGAGGAGCAAGGGCTTGAGGACGAGGAAGCCTCGCCCGTCGCCACTGCCCCAGAGCGGAGACGCTCCCGCACGGCGCGGCGAAGGAAGCACCACGCTGCAGGAGCCCCGAGCACGCTGGACTTTACAAGTCATGGGCTCGGGCAGCGCCTACGTATGAACTTGAAGAGCAGGCTTCGAGAGGTAAGCTTTAAACTTGACCTAGTCTGTTAAAGTTACCGTCAACTTAGCCTGACAGATTTGTTCCTCTCTCACCCAGGTCCTGCGGCTCACCATGGCGGACTTCAAAGAAGGCGTCGCCATAGAGCGCAGCGTGTCATGGGAGCTTTCGACGGACAGCGCCGCATGACATGGCTCGAAGAAGAGCTCATGGCCACAACCGAAAGCCGGAACCTCTTCGCCGCAGAGGTGAAGGAGCTCAAGGCACGACTGACCGGGGAGAGGGATCCATCCCCGCGGCTCTAATCGGGACAGGCCGGGGAGCTTCGCGGGCTGGCCGTGAGGGCGCAAGCTGCAGAAGAAAAGGCCAAAGTGCTGGTCGAGCAGCTCAAGACCGCTGAGAAGAGCCTAAGTCAGAGAGAAAGTCTGACGGCGGATCTGCTGGCAGAGGTCGAAGCTATCCGCGCAGCGGCCAAGGAGGAGGCCAAGCACAGCAAGGAGGAAAACGAGCGTCCCCGAGCTAAAGCTAGAAAAGGGTATAAAGCCCAAGGGGAAGTCCTGCGCCTCAAGGAAGTGGTCGAGGAGCTGAAGGAGCAAATTGCTTCTAAGTAGCAATAGGGTTGTACCCAAAAGGGCCTTGTACCTGCAAATTTTGGTTAAATAAATAAAGACTTACCTTTTCCCTGCAAAAAGGAGCAGCAAAAAGACAAGAACGAGCAGGAAACTAAGAGCAAGGGCAAACAGCGCTAAAAAGTTTTAAGAAAAACGGTAGAACGTTTAGCCTAATTCCTAGCCCCCGTTGAGCATCTGATCGAAAACCTGAGTTTGCGAACTCAAACAGGTGCACAAGAGAAAGAGCGACACCCTAGCCCCCGGTACGGACGATGCTCGAAGACCTAAGCTTGCGGATTCGCACGTGCGTAGAGAGATAGAGCGACACCCGTATCCTGATCGACTCGCTCTAGGAACTGCTCGTTAACGTAAGTTAGACGATTCCAAAGGTAACTGAACAAGGAAAGTGCCTCTGCCGCGGAGGGCTTACGAGAGCAGGCTTTGCCGCGAGGCTGGATGCCGTGTTACGCAATTCTGAGTTTAGGAACTTGTTTAAACTAGATACGGGCAGGGAAACCCTTAAGATTGCGGAGCCAAGAGTTCGTAAGACCAGGCAGCCATCAAGTGTTACCAGAGAGAGTAGTCTGAGAAGACAAGGAGTGAAAAGGGCCACAGGGGACCGCGAACATTCACTTTTATTGGATTGAACTTTACATGGCAGCTCGAGAGACTTGGACGAACTAAGGCGCGAAGTTTGACAAAAAGCGCGAAGCTAAGCAAACACACGAAAGTCCTACACGAAGAACTTACGAAGCTGGTCGATGTTCCAAGTGCTGGTCAACTCTCTCCCGTCCTCCAATGCCAGGCGAACAGCCCCCGGGCGAGCAGTAGAAACGATCGTGAACGGGCCCTCCCATCGGGGAGTTAACTTGTTGGCATTGGACAGGTTCTGGACACGGCACAGAACGAGGTCGCCCGACTTCAAAGCCCTTGGTCGAACGGATTTGGCAGCGTGCCGGCGAAGAGCCTGCTGGTAGATGTTTGATATCCTGGACTATCTGTCCGTTAGCTCGCTCGACTGATCCATTGCTCTGTAGATGTGCCACAGAGGCGAAGCAGACCTTGGTTCCCAGCTGTTCGCAGTATTCTTGGAATAGCACGCTTCTGAACTGGGGACCGTTATCAGTGATCAGCTTATGGGGAATCCCGAAACACGTGATTACGTTGCTCTTGAAAAAGCGCACAGCCGTTTTGGTGTGAAGAGATGACACAGGCTTTGCCTCGATCCACTTTGTGAAAGTGTCAATGGCGACGAGCAAGTGTGTGTAGCCCTTGTATCCCTTAGGGAATGGACCGAGCAGATCCAGACCCCATGTGAAGAAAGACCATGATGGGGGATCGTTTGGAGCTCTTGGGTGGGCTTATGGGCCTTTCGGGCGTGAAATTGATAAGCATTGCACTTAGTCACCACATTTCGGACATCTTATAACGCTGTAGGCCAATAGTAGCCCATGCGAAACGCTTTGCCGACCAGAGTCCTGAAGGAGGCGTGGTTGCCATAGGCACCCTCGTGTATGTCCCTAAGAAGGAACACACCCTCCTGTTGAGAGATGCACTTGGAGAGAACTCCCAGAGCACCTTGACGATAAAGGATGCCGTCCACAAGCTTGTATGGACTAGCACGCCTTATAAGCCGGGAACACTCGGCTTCGTCTTCGGGTATGGTCCCATCTACAAGGTACCAGACAAATGGCGTTGTCCAGTCCGCAGCCTGCGCGATGACGGAGATAGCACCACCTGTCTCTGTTGTCTCGTCCGGAGACGTGATAGAGGGCTTGTAAAGGTGCTCGACGAGCACCCCTGCTGGAGCAGGTTCGCGTGAGGATCCATACTTGGACAACTGGTCGGCCAAGAAGTTGTCCTTTCTGGACACGAAGAGCACCTTGAAAAATCGAAAGTGCCGCTCCACCTTCCTCACTTCAACCAGGTATCGCACCATTGAGTCATCGCACCACTGATACTCCTTGTTTACCTGATTGATAACCAGCTGTGAATCTCCCTTCACAGTTAGCCGTTGGACGCCGAGCGACTTGCACGCTCTTAGTCCCGCGAGGAGGACCTCGTACTCCACGGCGTTGTTAGTCGCCGCAAAGTGTAGTTGGATAGAATACTACAGTTGCTCTCCTTGAGGGGAGATGAGAACAAACCAGCCCCCGAGTTTTCAGTGCGCGAGCCATCAAAAAACATGGTCCAGAGGGTTCTTCATGTTGCTCGGGAGCTTCCTGTGATTTTGACGGGCAAGTCCATTCAGCGACAAAGTCAGCTAGGATCTGTGATTTAATAGCAGTTAGGGCAGCAAACAGAATGTCGAATTCTGCCAGTTCCATTGCCCAATTAGCTATGCGTCCACCAGCTTCCTTGTTCCTTAGGATTTCTCTAAGAGGGAACTTGGTCAGGACCGGTATTTGATGCGCCTGGAAATAATGCCGAAGCTTTCTCGAGGACATGAGCAAGGCGTAGAGCAGCTTCTGGACCTCAGGGTAACACTCCTTTGATCCATGAAGTACCTCGCTCACATAATAGATTGGCCGCTAGATGTCTTCCCTTTCCACTGTCAAGACCGCGCTCACCGCTTAAGGCGTGCAACCAAGATAGAGCAAAAGTTGTTCCTGGTGTCGCGGGGTAGTCAAGACAGGTGGGTTCGACAGGTATTGCTTTAGATCTCGGAAAGATCTGTCAGCATCCTCTGTCCACTCGAAACCATTGTGCTTGCGCAGGGCCTTAAAGAAGGGCAGCCCGCGTTCGCCCTGACGAGAAATAAACCTGCTCAAAGTAGCCATCCGTCCGGTGAGGCTCTAAACTTTCCTAACGGTACTCGGAGCCTGCATGTTTTCAATGGCCTCAATTTTTTCGGGGTTGGCAGAGATTCCTTGCGAACCTATGACATAGCCGAGCAACATTCCAAATCGAACACCAAAGGTACACTTCTCTGGATTTAACTTAATACGATGCCTGGTGAGATTTCGAAAAGTCTCGGCCAGGTCTTTTACATGATCTGGAGCACACATGCTCTTTACAACTATGTCGTCGACATAGACATCCAGGTTTCATCCGCGCTGTTCTGGGAAAGTCTTCTCCATTAAACGATGGAACGTGGCACCAGCATTGCGCAGACCGAAAGACATGGTCGTATAACAGAAAGTGCCGAAGGGGGTGATGAAGACAGTCTTCTCTTCATCCTCGGGGGAGATGCTTATTTGGTGATAACCGGAGTAAGCATCCAAAAAACTCAAGAGCTGGGCATCCGCAGTCGTGTCGACCAGCTGGTCTATGCGAGGCAGCAAGAAATTGTTCTTAGGACAAGCAGCGTTCAGATCTGTGTGATCGACACACATCCTCCACTTGCCGTCTTTCTTCTTTACAATGACAGGGTTGGCCAGCCATTCGGTGTGGTCAACCTCGCGGATGAAACCAGCAGCGAGCAGCTTGCCAAGCTGATCTTTGATGATCCTCTGTTTGAAATCAGAAAAACGACGAAACTTCTGGCGAACAGGCTTTTTATCCGACCGGACTGTCAGTTTGTGCTCGATAACCTCCCTTGGGACCCAAGGCATATCAGACGGCTCCTAGGCAAACATGTCTGCATTAGCTCGGAGGAAGGCAATGAACTCACTTTCCTATTTGGGGTCCAGATTGGCCCCCAGATGAACTGTCTTGGTAGAGTCATCAAGGGACAGCGGAACTTCCTTGGTCTCTCCCCATGGCTGGAGAGAAACCTTAGGACGGGCAGACTTGGTCTGCGGAACATCGGGACCTCGCGGTGGAAGCTGGTCGACCAGGGCAAGGGACTGCTCGTCGCAATCTAGAGCAGCCTTGTAGTTGCTCTTGACCGTAATCACACCGTTAGGACCCGGTACCTTCACGGAAAAGTATGCATGGTGGGACACGGCCATGAACTTGCCAAGAGATGGCCGGCCCAAGATCGCGTTGTAAGCAGATCGAAAGTCAACCACGTTAAACGTGATCAACTCTGTCCGGAAGTTGCTTGGGCTGCCGAAGGTAATGGGCAGGACGATATGCCCCAACGGCCGAACAGCTTCTCCCGGGACAATGACATAGAAAGGCATCGTGACCTCTTTAAGCTTGGAGTGAGGAATCTGCATCTCGTCCAAGACTTTAGCAGAAAGCAAGTCCAAACCACTCCCGCCGTCGATCAAGACGTGGCCAACTCTGGCGTTGCTGATGGTCGGAGCGACCACCAGTAGGAGCCGCTGAGGCTTGGTCATCCCAGTGGGGCAATCCTCCTGAGAGAAGGAGATGGGAACCTCGGTCCACTTCATTGTCTCGGGCTATGGTTTGCTCTTCTCAACGTTGCGGACCTTCCGAGCAGCTTTTTTGAGGCTGCGCCGAGAGGGATAAGCCGAGGATCCGCCAAAGATAATGGCTATGTGGTTCACAGGCTCAGGATAGTCATCCTCATCATCCCGATCACCACCATCGGCTGACGCTTGTCCTTGTCGGCATCACCTTTTTCGGGCAGGGTGGGCATTGGGCCCTTGCCGTTGTAGAAATCCTCGAGCTTTGCAGCCCAGGTCCCGCAATGACGTGTATCATGCCCGTAGTGCTTGTGGAACTTGCAATATCGGTCACTTGGACCTTTCTTGCCTTGGTTGCCTCTCTGGGTGGGCTTCTTACCCTTGTAGTTATTGTTGGGCTTCTTCTGTCCGTCCTTGGGAGGAGGTGTGCGATCTATACCAGCAACTGTGTTGTTCGCATCACCCTTATTCTTTTTCTTTTGGGACTTCTTGTCACCAGGATTGTTGCTGCTCTTCTTCTTCTCATCCACACGAGGCTGGGCGGACAGCTCGCCCTTGTCGAACGCCTTCTTGTACTGAACACGCTCTGCCGTATTGGCATAGCGGTCAGCCGTCTTGGACAGGTCATTGGCATAGTGGTCATTGGCGGTGCGGGACTCATTGATCTCGAGATCCTAGGTGAGCCGCTCGTCGCGGACTCCGTTTTTGAAGGCGCGGACAACAGATTCGTCCGAGATGTTCGGGATCATGTTGCGGGTCTTGATGAAACGCTTCACGAAGAGTCGGAGGGTCTCCCCGTTCTGGATCATCTGGTGCAGATTATCCTCCTTGCCCAGACGCAGGTAACAGCTCTGAAAAATAGCGATCAGAGCATCACAAAGCTGGTCCCAAGAGCTGATGGAACCTTCTTGCTGATTGAACAGCCACGTCCGAGCAGCACCCTCAAGGACAGTCGGGAGGTAATTAGCCATGACAAGCTCGTCACCTCCGGCCGCCATGATGGCTGTAGTGTAAATGGAAAGGAACTCTTCTGGGTTTTGAGTCCCATTGTACCTCTCCATGTGACCGAGCTTGAACTTTGAGGGCCACCTGACAGCGCGAAGCTCGTCAGAAAAAGCTTTACAGCCCAAGACATACGACCGGCCACCTTCCCTTGCAGAACCTAGTCTTGAAAAGACGTTGGTCCTGTTGCCCGGAGGAACTCTAGTTGAGCAGGAGGTCTCAGCCTGGAAGAACTTTCTCCGTGATAATCCTCTGCGCTCCTTTCTCGTGATCGCTACGATGTGCTCCTCGCGAGGGGATCGTCCGTGATCGTCACGCGTTCGCTTGCCCCTGTGATCGCAGCGATCACGGGGACTTGGTGATCGTGGGCGACCACGGGCAGCTTGCTCGTGGACAATGATCCTTCGACGGTGACGGTGGTCACGAGATCGATCGGACCGCTCGCTGTCTGAATCCACCCGGACAGGCTGACTGCGCTGCCCAGAGGAGGTGTTAAATTCACCTATAGACTTAAGGCCTTCAGCCAGTCGCTCTAGGTGAGAAGCAACAGCATCGCCCATGAGGGCGAGGTTGTCTTGGTCAGCGGATCTAATCACCGTTGCCAGGGATTGGAGTCGTTCCTGACTCTGCTCAAGGGGTCCTAGGATCCCTGAGGCATCCGCATTTTGTCCGACCGGAGTCTGGTCACGCGGGGATTCGACCCGAGCAGGCTGAACTTCTGCCGGGGGTCTTGGCGTAGGCGTGCGAGGTGGATCGCGACGCTGTCGCTTGCGCTGGTCGCGGATCTGCGACAGGGTTTGATTTATGAATTCGTCCAGACTACAGCGAACAACATCTTGCTCACGAGCAGCTAGTGCAATTCCATCTTGATGCCGAGCAGAATTGGACTGCCCGATCTCGCTGGCCGCCGCGGCCCGCGCAGGATCCTCCGAAGTCCCTGCGTCGACCATGTTGATGCTGCGATGGCCATATGTTGGCACGCTAGATGGTGTCATCACTGTGTCGCCACAGGATGAATCAACCGACATAGTCTTAGAATCCGAAAGATCTAAACCAGCGTAAAGATCGTCGGTTCCGTATTCATCGTCGATGACGGGAGCTTGATGAAAGACCATCTCCGGAACATAACCAGAAAGTTCTGTCTCAGATTTAGGGAGCGATCGAGATCGAAAGGATTGATCCGATCTAGCAGGGGAAGAAACATCCTGCCCTTCTAAGTCGTAGTCCTCAGAAAGATTCTCATGGTCGTTGAACGAGTTCGACATGCTCGAACAGGCTTGATCTGCTATCCCCACGGACGGCGCCAACTGTCGATGATTGGGATATTGACCCAAGTCAACTAATGTTCTTGAGAAAAGGGAGATAGAAGACCTGCCGAACAAGGTAAACAGCAATCAATGAGCAACAAAGAGACATAGGGTTTTTATCCTGGTTCAGGCCTCTCAGAAGAGATAATAGCCCTACGTCCAGCCTTTCTTATATATCAGAGATGATTATAAGAAGATGCTCGACGAGACGAACAAGTCTCGGCGAGATTATAAGTGTACATGAAATATTATGCGACGATGCGAAATCTCTTGGCCCCTTTACACGCCGTAGGGGCTCTGTTTATATAATGTTGATGAACCGACCGACCGAGGGATTATCGGGCCGGGCTGACCACAAATCCGTAACGATCTCGATACATGCCAAATATATCCCGAGGTAGATAGGGTAAACTAAGTCTTGGGGATCACGACGTCTGTTCCAATCTGGCCGTGCGACGCCGCCGCGACGACGCTTGGGGCGGCGGCTCACAAGGCCGTGCGGAGGTACGTCGACGAGCTACAGCGCCGCCTCCTGGACCACGCGGACAACCTGCCGTTCGAGTTCATCGCCCCGGAGGTCGCGCGCTCAAAGCCGCCTGCTCATTCCTCGACTCGTAGGTAACACATGTTGCTGTGTCGACTTGAGCTAAATCCTCTTTTGTCTCAACTATCAACCAATGGTATTTGCAACCTTACATTGCACGGTGAACTTGATTGATTTGGGCCACTTCAAAGCATCTCAGGAGTGATGAGTGTTTACCCACTCTTTCTCGATGGATTCTTACCTGCGCAAGCGTTCCATCTGATAGTATGGCACTACTGAAATTACATTACTTTGTAACTATTTGATGATCTGTAATTAGGCTACTCATGCCCAATAAGATGCGGTATGTACTATGTAGTTCTACTTACCATCCACACCGTAAAGTTGGCATTACTGAAATAATTTATGTAGGTCAATGTAATTTTGGTAAACATATTCATATTCATTATATGAAAAAATGCAGAACGGTATGCCGGAATGGGCCGGTACCGAAATGTTCCATTCCAATTGGAAAACCGGAATGGCCACCGGAATGGAATTGACAAGTTTGGGTCAAATACACACTCCGGGCGGACCTAACATATTTTCCTACACCAGGCGCATCCCTGCATACAATAACACAAGTGATGAAATTAAAGTAACTTTCCATGAAAGAAAAGGCAGTTTGAGTACAGCTATCTTCATAGTATTTGATTCAACAATAAAATAGCATCTTTTCTCCTATTCATGTCTTCAAAGCAACCAAAAAAAAAAAAACCGCACTACTTGAAAATGTGTTGATTTCAAATAACTACAGCTAGATAACTAGCATCGAAAATGTGGTGCACCTTTTCAATAAACCATTCAATGCAATGGAATTTGACAAGTTAAACTAAAGCCACATGCATCTCTACTATTAAAAGTCTCTCACAATGGTGCTAAAACTGATGAATGATAAGCCGATTCAAAATTCAAACACCACAACAAACTAAAGTGGACCGCTCAGCGCCACAACAGCCTATACGACGCATCTTCCTGATCCCCTTTGGCACGCCATCTCTTCTTCCTTCCCTACGAAAAGTGTGATGACGCTGGGAGCTGCACCGCCTCTTCCGCATGGCCAGGAGCTGGCACCATCATGACCAACGTCGCCACTATTACCTTCCCCGATGCTCCTTCATGCCCCTCCCTCCCTGGTCCTCCCTATTGCAGCGCCTGTCAGGACATGGTGCCTGAGAGAGAACGGGAAATCAGAGGGAGAGGGCCGAGCTTATCCATGGGCTTGTCCTCGCCATGTGCGACGGGGAGGTCGGCATGGAGATCGTGCCATCTGCCACCAACACAGCTCCATGCCAGGTGCTTTCCTCCATGGCGCCCTCTTTACCCCACTATTGCTGCACCACAGTGCCGTCTCCTTCCCCTTCTGACTCCAATGCTCGTGGCACACCCACCACAGCAGCAGGACATCACCTCACACCACCAATAACGCATCGTCTAGGGAAGCAACTCGCACATCCTCCTCCCGTGCAGCCGCGGTCTCCTTGATGATGAATAGACACGAAAATGTATCCAGGGAAGACCAGAAGGATCATGGAGCCCCTCTATGCCCTTGTACATAATTCTTGTTACATATTATTTTTTTTATTTGTCCTCTGTTTGTATATGAAAAGCGCTTGCTTCTCTCTTCATAATCATACGTAGGAAAAGGAATTAGGTTAATTAGAATACCTAAAATTTACTACTTTCGTTTGTCATTTATTATCTTCTCAAGGAGACAAAAGATTCAGCGGGCAGGTCAGTTGATTTCTTTCATATGGTTGTAAAGGTTTACCAATGTGTTAATGTTTATACGTTGTATACGAGGCTCAACTGTAGTAGTAGTTTTGGTTTTTTTCACCCCATAAAATTCACATGTGTGGCTAAAAAAGATTTGAGTTGATTTTAAAGAGGTTTTTGAAAACATTAATTATCATAACAAGCAACAGGTTAACACTTAAGCATTAATTCTATGTTATAAAGAAGGCAAGAGCATCTCCTCTGATGTGGCTTTGCCCCTGCACTACATGGCTATCTTCATAAAAAGGCGATAAAACATACAGTAAAATGACCGGAGCTAAGCTAGCAATGCTTGCCTTAGTGAGTCATGAATTCAAAATTTTGTCAGCATCATTCATCATCTTCGTCATTGTGTTTTTCTGAGCACAGTACATATCAGCGACCTGGAAATTTGAAAGAACCCTGCATGAAAAACCTTAACAATGTAATATCAACAGGCAAAAGTAACAGAAAACTTACTTGTTCTGCAGTGGTTGCTTGTTCTGGGTTTTTATCATCACGTACCCGCAGGAAACGAGGAAATCTCAGGGAAATACCCTAGTTCAGTGTGACCTTTAGTCCCCACATTATATGCTCATATATATCCGACAAAAGAGGAATAAGTATACAAAATGGCGTACAAACCTTATTAGGATCAACTAAACCAATAGCTGCCTGATGAACAGGACTTATGCTCAAATCAGCAGCTTTGACCTCCCACACCTGAAGAGGATCAATAAAAAAATGATGATATTTCAAGTACGAGAAACGACATTAAATCAGAAAATGCCTTGACAAGGTTCAAGAACTCCCTACCCACTCAGTGAGGTAGCGAGTACTCGGAATTACTCGGTAGCTATTAATCAGTAAATTTACATGTAAATTAGTTCTATCTTAACACTGGAATTTACTAATATTGCATAAACCTCATTACTAAATAGCTTTCAATAGTGAAACAGTAAGGCCCATACATAGATTGGCCCATAAGGGCAGGGCCAGATGTGGGACACATGGCCAAGATGCTAACCCTATCCCCTCACGGACGGCTCTTCCACTCTCACCCACTCGGCCGCCACTCTCCCTCCCTCTCTCTCTCTCTCATCTACCGGCGGCGATGGAAGCGACATAGACGAGATGGGAGCAACGAGGCAGAGCACTAGTCTGCGCCGACGGCGAGCGGAACCTGCGGATCGGGCCTTGGGAGCGTTGGATCAGGGCTCGGGAGCGCTAGATCGGGACTTAGCCCCGGATCGGGACTTGGCAGTGAGCAGTGATGGCGGTGAGCAGAAGCCTGTGGAGGCGGCGCCAGGTCAATCCCTAAACCCTCAAACTCATGGGGGCACAATCCCCTTTTCTCCCATTCCCGGCTCATCGCGGATCCGCCGATTAATGGCGATTTTCATCGTCTTTGACCTGATTAGTTCGGTGGACCGAGTAACCCACCGATTATGCCCAACTCGTCTCGGCCAGCCAGCGAGGAGGGAGTTCTCGACGATTACTTGGCGAGTAATTCCGAGTTTTAGAACACTGTGCCTTGACCTTTTCCATGGAACGCTAACGAGTATTGGTAGATGATAAAAGCAAAAGGGTGTACCCAGTGTTAGAAAAGAGGCTGGTTTGCACCTAGAACTTCCAAATAAAAAAACATATGACATAACAACTAGGTTTACTGTG
Source organism: Raddia guianensis (assembly GCA_036346415.1). NCBI lineage: Eukaryota > Viridiplantae > Streptophyta > Magnoliopsida > Poales > Poaceae > Raddia > Raddia guianensis. The sequence continues at coordinate 21,507,690 of CM070537.1, read as the reverse complement.
CGCATTACCTCTGACGGCTCAAACCACACATCTGGTTTCGAACTGTCATCAAACCTGTAGTACGCCTGCAAAAATGAAAGCATAGCTATAAAAACAGAAACAACAGGAGAAATTTAAAAAAAAAACGCATGCAATAGGTCCAAGGAAAGCACCACCTTTGGTTTTGGTATTATTTTATTTCGAAGGCTGGCAGAAAATTCTTCAAGCTGCTGTTCAGAAAATCCAGTACCTAGGTGTATTGAGATATATAACATGAATGAGTTACCAGCTTAAAGTTTTTTTTCACAAAAAGTAAAATAATATATACCTATGGAACAGATTGTCTGGTATTCTTCATTCCGTTCATCATAGCATGCCAGCAGGAACGATCCATATACACCTAATAAGCACAAAGCACCAAAAGGAACATATAAATGCCAAAATGAACTGATAATGCAGGAAGAAATACAAATATAAACTATTATATTTGACTCATTTTGATGTTCAGTATGCACAATGTTGCTACCAATTCGTTTTCCTTTGCCAACATCAGCAGCAATTGGTACCAAGTCCAAGGAGTCTCCAATGCTGCGCATAAGAGAATTCAACATTGTTAAAATACTTAACAGTACTTGTAAAATAAAATTAAATATCTACCGGGATCTGAGAAATACTGCTCCCAACTTCGCATATAGCCAAAGTTAACAAAACATCATGACACCCTGTTGTGGAATCAGGTTAGCTCTTGACACTACCAAAGGAAAATATGTTGTCTCAGGCTACTAATCACTTTGCTAGGTATGGGAAAAGATAAGGAAATGATTTTTAATTAGGAGGACAATGCATTTAATTACTTGTCTTTATCCGATATTTAGATAGCCTTCATGGATCTTTATAAATACAAAAGCTAGACCCATTAATACATTCCATTCACTCCTATTAGACCTGATACGATGATTGGGAAACAAGGGCCACATACCCCAAGGGACTATATTATATATACATTTTTCTTCAAGCAGAACTAATGGATGAGGAAACGAGGGTATAGGCACCCGGGTCCAACATGTGACACTCGGGTGTTTATGCACCCACATCCCACATCTAGAACCATGTGATTTGATAGGCATGAAACATATTTTAGGGTATGGAACATAATTTCGGGTATGAAGAAGTTTAGGTATGAAATATAATTTAGGGTATGAAACATAATTTCAAGTACGAAGAGTAATTTAGTTATGAAATAAAAATTAGGTATGAAAAATTTTAGTATATTCCAAAAGAGTTAGCAAACCATGATGATTAACTTAAGGTATAAAAAGACATGGTAAAGTGTACCGATGGGTATGGAACACATGAGCTTGCAAAACGTTGGTATGGAACATATGTGCTAGCAAAACATGGGTATGAAGCACATTTCTTCAAGCAGATCTAATGGACGATGAAACGCCCGGGGGGGGCACCTGGGTGCTCTGCTATTTTTCATATATATAGGAGTAGCTACTCCCCTCCCATTGCCACGTGGCAATGTCATACCTGGACACCTTGTTCGATTCCACCGCGGGCCATCCCTAAACGGCCAAACCTGTAATTAATGGCAGGGTCGACGTCCCCTTTTTTCTTCAATTGTCATCCATTAATTAGTAATTAGTAATTTCTGTAAAATTAGCAATCGATCCTAATTATTCCCAAATCATGTTCCCAATTCTCCCCAAATATGGCGACGATCTCGCGTTCGGCGGCCATGGGCAGCCGGCGAGGCGTGTTGCAGCCGAACGGCCCCTGCCGCGCTTCTTCGGTGACCCTTGCTGCCCTCCTCCCAAAGGTTCACCAGCGATCACATCCGCTCAACGACCGGCTCACCACATCATGTCCTGGCGGCCGACCGATCAGGGGCTACGGCCGCTAGCCAGGAGCGGCCATACGACGTCGACGAAGAGGTTCAGCACTCAATCTGGCAGCGGCGCTAGCATCCGTCTTCCTTGGAAGGCTGGTCGTTGAATAAGTTACGTTTCTTTCGACCTAATTAATAATTATGCTCAGATCCAGAGGAAACTTGTTCATGAAAAAAATTTGGGTTCTGAGAGTATCTTTGAGTTCATAGCATATTGCTTAGATATAGAGAAATTGTTGGTGGTATCTTCATATTTAGAAAAGTATGTTCAGGTTCAGTAATAAAAATTGTTTAGGTTCAGACAAAATAGTACTGTAGATCTTGCTAGTAGTTCAGGTTTAGATAATCTGCATTCTTTCTAGTTATAGTTTTGGTTTATCTCCCAAATGATTTGAGAAAGTCTATGGTACAGATTCGAAAGATGGCATGTTCAGCATGATAATTTTTATAATACTCTATTAGTGATATGCTGGGGTTACAGCAGGTTTTATGTTCAGCATGATTTTTTCACTTGTCGGTTAATAGTATGCTTACTAAATGGTGCCATTTTCAGTATTTTTGTTCTTATGCAGCTTGTAGCCATGTGACTTCCGTTTTCCCATGTGTAAAAATAATCTCTGCACCATGTCAAAATTTTCAATGATCCGATATATTCAAATGTTATTCGCTAATCGATTGGTGCTTGGCTCCTTCCTGATTGCTCCTTGCTCCAGCTATGTTCTGATAGTATGTCCTGAAACACATAAATCTCTCCCTGCTCGCTATTGTAACAAATACTACAACCAACCGCTATGTGTTGTTTTCTATTGTCTTCAGCCAAGGTTGAAGCATATCCATGTATTGCATGAAATTTCTCATGAAATTTGGTAGTATGTTCAGCTGTAAAGTCTAAAATGGCGGTACACACAAGTAGTAAGCAATTTAATTATAGGTTTACAGCAAACAAATCATTTGGCCATTGCAAATAAAAGCTTATTAGGTGGCATGTTCAGATGATCATGCATTTTTTTTATCAAAAAAGTTTTTATTTCAGTTGTTTGAATTTTGCCAATGGTAGCATGTTCAGAATTGGTCAAAATATTTGAGCCGTACCATAGCACTACAATTGCTAAATTTTATTTCATGTGTGGTTTATTTTATAGGAAGGGGAGCCTTGGCGCAGCGGTAAAGCTGTCGCCTTGTGACCAGGAGGTCACGGGTTCGAGTCATGGAAACAGCCTCTTGCAGAAATGCAGGGAAAGGCTGCGTACAAAAGACCCTAAAGTGGGTCCAACCCTTCCCCGGACCCCACGCAAGCAGGAGCTAATGCACCGGGCTGCCCTTTGTGGTTTAATTTATAGACAAGGCAGAGTCACATTGTTATGACCGACATATCCTATTAGTGATGAGTGATCATCCTAGTAGTATGTTCAGGTATAAAAATGGTGGAAGGTGAAATCGGTGATCATCCTAGTATTATGTTCAAATTTAAAACTGTTGGTATGTAAAGTAAAATGGTGGTGTTGTAAAATGACCGATCAGCCTAGTAGTATGTTCAGGTTTAAAACCAGTGGTATTTGAAGTGAAACGGTGGTATCTGAAATAAGTGATCATTCTAGTAATATGTCGTGATCATCCTAGTACTACGTCCAGGCGCAAAACTGGTATGCGAAATGAAATGGTGTTATCTGAAATAAGTGAACTGGTATGCAAAACTGGTAACTGGTACGTTCAGGGTTAAAAAATGGTGGTATGTCAAATGACCTTATTAGGTGGTATGTTTAAAAATCTCCAATTTCCTTTTTTTTAATACAAATATCATGGTTGAAATCTTGACAAATTAATCACATGCGTCATGCATACTCAGATTATTCTACTTTTATAACGGAGCATGGCTGATGACATAATCCTTGTGTTAGTTGCGTTAAAACCAACCAGATTAGTTAACAAAAATGCATTCCTCCAATCGATAGAAATACTCATGGCTGCATAAATGACAGCATGACTCTCTGCGCGCGAATACGTGTTGGAGTATGTGTGTGAGCCCATGTATCAGGCCCATCTAGAGGCCCATGTACTCTAATATATTACCACCCTTCTAGGGTTTGAAATAATAGAGCACCCATTCTCTCATTCTAACATGGTATCAGCCTTCCTCTCCTCTTCTTCTCCCTCCTAGCGACGCCGGCCGCCGCCGCCATGGCCGGCCCTTCCCCACCCTCCTCCTCTTCCTTCCTTCCTCCCTCCTCTTCTTTCCTCGGCTGCCGTCCTTGCCTGCATGCATATGCTGCCATTGCACACACTCTTCACACAGCCGTGGCCTTTGACTCGGCGTGGGGCGCGGCGCCGCCATGTGCATGCTGCCGCGCTGGCGCCATGCCACTGCCATGCTGCCGCTGGCGCCTGCTCTCCTCGACCTCACCGCCTTCTCCATGCTGACACCTCACTTTGGCGCCATGCCGCCTTCTTCCGCTGGCCTCTGCTGGCGCCATGGCTGGCTCTTAATTGCCAGCTGCTGCGCTGAGGTCAGTATTGCCCGCTTGCGCCCGCCATTGCGCGCCGTTGGTCAGCTGCGTCGCTGCGCCCAAGGCGCCGTTGCCGCATGAAAGCACCGCTACTTTCGCCGCCGCCGATCCGGTGGTGGCGCGGCTTTGAAGTCTGTTGGTCGTGCCGCCGCCGCCGCCGCCGCCCCGCCCTGCGCTCGTGATCCTTCCTCGCCGCCGACATCGCTGGCGGCAAGCAGCTTCGCCACGGCGGACTCCGCCGCCACGCCTCCTCGCCGCCAAGTCGAGGCGCGGCGGCCAGAGGGTGCGCGCCGCCGCTTTGTTTGGGGCGTGAGCGCGCCACGGCCGATGCTATTGCTCCAGCGCCGCCGCGAGCTCCACCTCTCTTCCCACCGACCGCCACCCATCCTTGACTACACCGAAGCGATCGCCACCTCCTCCCACCCGCCCCCGCTTGCCTCGACGTTCTCCCAAATGATCCGGCCGATCGCGATGGTCACCAGCTCCACTCTACAGTGCTGGCGTCCAGAACATCCGGGTCCTGATCCCGGTCGTCCTCGACCACGCGTCGTCCTCCTACGGGCACTGGCGGGACCTGGTCCTCCTCACCCTTCGCCGCTACGCCCTGGGCGACCACGTCCTCCTCGACACGCCGGTCGCGGCTCGGTCCCTGGCGTGGCAGCGTCTCGACAGCGCTCGCCTCTCTGGATCGTTGGGACCTCTCCTCGATCTCCGGGACATCGTCCGAACCCACGGTGGCATCAAGCGTCGAACTGGCCGCCCTCGAGGGTCGGTTCGCCTTGGCAACGCCGAGGCCAAGCCCTCGGCTCGACGCGACCTTCCGCCAGCGCGCAGGTGACCTCTCCGTTGGTGATCTGCCGGCGGATGAAGGGCATGGCCGATGCTCTTCACGACCTTGGGCGGCGGTGGAGGACCGGATCCTGGTCCTCAATGTCCTGCGGGGCCTCAACGACAGCTTCGGCCACCTGCGGACATGGATCACCCGGCAGCGCCCCTTCCTCTCCTTCCTGCAGGTTCGGGACGATCTTGTCCTGGAGGAGATCACCAAGGCTACACTTCGTGGTCTTCTCCTCTACGGCCCTCGTCGCCGCTCCACGAGCACCACCGCCCCACCGCCTCTCATCGCTCGGTCCTCCTCTCCCGGGCCAAGCGGGGTGGAGGGCCGTGGCGCGGGGCGTCGTCGCCGGGGAGGCGGGGTGGTGCCGTCGCGGGAGCACGCCTACCTCTGCCGCTGGTGCGCCTTGGCCATCCTTCGCCAACCCATGGTCCGGGCGCATCTCGATGTGGCCATTCCAGGCCACCGGGGGGGACCTCGACCTCGAAGAAATGGCCGGCTATGTTCATTGGGCTCCTCCTCCTCTCATTGGCAAGAAGACTTCCACCGCGGGGCTGGCTCCACCGGTGCCGCACCTCCTCCACACTGCTCGCCGGTGGGACCAGCCAGCCTTCAGACACGATCCTTGACACCATGGGTGACACCACCAACGATCTGCCGACTGGGTGGTCACTCAGTGCCTCCTACCACACCACGCCAGACGCTGGTATACTTTCCTCCATCCGACCTCCCCATCCTTCTTGCCCCTCTTCCATCATGGTCGGCAATGGTTCTTCACTTCCTGTCACTTCCGTGGGGAGTGCAGACACCCATGGTCCTTTTCGTCTTCCCAATGTTCTTGTTGCCCCCAACATAGTTCATAACCTTCTTTCTATTCGCCAATTTACAACTAACAATTCCTGTTCTGTCGAATTTGACTCCTCTGGTCTTACTGTGAAGGATTTGGCTTCCCGGCGCCCACTCCTCCGATGTGACAGCACGGGCCCCTTTACACTTTTCGGCTTCCTTCTTCCGCTGCATCACCTTCCACTTCTTCGTCCGCTGCTTTCGCCGCCACCACTTCTTCCACTACCTGGCACCGCCGCCTTGGCCACACCGGCCGCGACGTTTTGGCTCAGCTTAGTTGTACCATAGATGTTACTTGTACTAGGGCTACTGATGAGCATCTTTGTCATGCGTGCCAGTTGGGCCGTCATGTTAGACTTCCTTTTCCTACCTCTTCTTCACATGCGGCTCATATTTTTGATCTTGTTCACTGTGACCTGTGGACTTCTCCTGTCCTCAGCATTTCTGGCTATAAGTACTATCTGGTGATGGTTGATGATTTCTCTCATTATTCTTGGACTTTTCCTTTGCGCACTAAGTCTGAGGCTTTCACCATGATCTCCCACTTCTTCGCTTGGGTGTCCACTCAGTTCGGCATCACCATTAAGGCCGTCCAGTGTGACAACGGGCGTGAGTTCGACAACAACGCCTCCCGCTCCTTCCTATCTCGCGGTGTCCAGCTGCGCATGTCCTGTCCCTATACCTCCCCTCAGAACGGCAAGGCTGAGCGGATGATTCGCACCACCAACGATGTCATGCGCACCCTTCTGTTCCAGGCTTCTCTCCCTGCTCGCTTTTGGGCAGAGAGTCTCCACACTGCTACCTACCTGCTCAACCGCCTACCCTCCACTGCTTCCCCAGCTCCCACTCCACACCACGCTCTCTTCAGTACCCCTCCTCGCTACGATCACCTCCGTGTCTTCGGGTGTGCGTGTTACCCTAACACCTCCGCTACAGCTCCCCACAAGCTGGCACCCCGCTCGACTCGTTGTGTGTTCCTTGGTTACTCCCCTGACCACAAGGGGTACCGCTGCTTTGACCTCACTTCTCGTCGGATCCTCGTCTCCCGGCACGTTGTTTTCGACGAGTCGGATTTCCCCTTCTCCACCACCTCCACCCCCGCCTCCGACCTCGAGCTGGAGTCCCTGTTTCCGACTGACCCGGTGGTTCAGCCACCCTTGTCTGAGTCTTCTGCAGGTTCTCCACCGGCGTGTTTTCCTGATGCGCCGACGCCGCTTCCGGTGGTCTTTCTTTGCGCCACGCCGCTGCCCTCGAGTTCTCATTGGGCCCGCGAGGCCCGGCGCCCCATTGCAAGAATGCGCGGCCCGTGGCACCGTCTCGACACCTCCCACGCTTCGCCCGGCCGTCTTGCGCGTCTACCACCGTCGTCGGCGCCACCACGCCATCGACATTCGCGGCGGCGCCTCACGCCGGAGCAGCGCCGGTGGTCCTCGGCGCCACGCGCGACCTCGGAGTTCCGTCGTCCTCGGCGCCTCCCCTTCGCCAAGCCCGTGCTGCGTCTACCACCGCCGCCCGGCGCCACCCTCGCCGCCGACACCGCTGGTGGTGTCTCCTCCGCCGGGGCCGCCTTGCCGTGCCCCGACGCGCTCTCGCGAACAATACGTACTCTTGTTCGTTGGCTGTGAAATACTAATGGATCCATTCCCAGCCCGTTTATAAACTAGGGAGTAGCTACTCCTAGGGACCAAAAAGGAGGCATATATACATATATACGGTAACACTATTCTACAGCCGGTTGTAGCTACAGCCTCAAAAATAACTATGAAATACGGTACAAGGTAGGAAATGACTATCGATCGGTAGAGCACAAAGGCATGAATAGATGGTTAGTTCCTATAGAAATTATAGTTATTCATTGTGTACTTTATAGTTAATTCGACGGCTGTAGCTACAACCGACTGTAGAATAGTTTTTCTATATATATAAAATAAATACTTATCTTATTGCTCCACCCCCTCTAACAATGACATTGGTGCGGGAGTCCAGAAAAAAATGAGAGGTTAGAAGAGTTCAAACTAGCAGAGTCTGGTCGGAAGTGGAAGGAAGGAATTATGAGTTTTATGTTCAGCAAGAACTCTCTGTCAAGATACAATTATTAGTCAAATCGCCCTTCAAATGGGATCCCATTCTTTATTAGAGAATTAACCAATAAAGCTATCTTCCTATGATCTAAGCCTCAAGTGCTCCTGTTTCCCTTTAAGCTGCCAATTACAGCACCCACAAGCTTAAAGCAATTCAAGTGAAACCTCTGCTGAATCACGCACGGCAGATCAGGACGTGTAAAACAATTAAATGAGTGGACCACAACATATTAGATAAACATGGCATCTATATCCTGCCGACAGCTATTTCTAGAATTTCCATGTACAAAGATGAATAAAAACAGTATGGAATGAAATATCTAACCTGTCCATGTAGTCTTTCTTTAGTTTCAACCAATTGTTTGATCGTTTCGCTGGCTCATATGTAGCATCCTTATTCCATGTCTTGATGATCAAACCTTCACAACTTTACAATTATTCCAGACTTAGTCGCAGGAAAAGATCATTGAAAAAAGTTAGGGAGAAAGATGCCCACACAAAATTATCCAACCAGAGTTCAGAAATTAATTGATCGAAAATAAGATAATATAATAATAATTCAAAATAATAAATACATCAGTAATGAAGTAATACTCGCAATTCCATGTAAATTATTAACACAAAAATACTTTGCTTCCTTCATTGGAGACTTTGGAATCACGGTATTTAGATGCTAACACCTAACATCATTTTATTTGTCATCTTTATACATCCTACCATCCTAGGGAGCTAAGGGTTTGCAAGATGTGCTATGAAGTCTAAGATGTGCTACACCTAACATCATTTCATTTTCATCTGTCATCTTCATTTTGTATGTCCTAGGGAGGCAGGTACTAAGGATTTGTAAGATGTCCTCTCTCTCTCGCTCTCAACAATCAAATAGGTCTATTTCATAATGAGGAAAAGACACAAGATGGCGTGAAGCAAACAACTATACATCTATTGTTAATAATTTATGGAGAAGTGACATGTTGAATTTGTCTAGAATGACTGAATGAAAAAAGGGACTCAATGAATAAGCAGCAGACATGTAAATAAATAGGCCATTGGCCAATGATAAATTGACTGCTCTAGAAATGCCAGTTACCTGGAGTTGACAGCCGCCTCAAGAAACTTTTGTATCTGCTCAAGATCATTTGATGTAATTGCAGTTGACAGTTGAAAAACACCTGGTACTTCCTCAAAAGAGTTGTAAAGATGCTGCCACGTATTAAATGACAAGGAATTAGTTTTGTAAGGAATCTTCTCCCAAAACAGCTGAATGAATTTTAGTTTGTTTTCTAAGATTGAACAAAATAATTTTAGTGCTTGCCAGCTTCAGACTTAATATCTCCAGCAGTTTTTTTGTACAAGCATGGTTGTTAAGAAGGTAAGGCGTCCTAAGGTCAGACCCTTTTTACCTTTTAGCGCTTAAGGCGTAAGGCGAGGCAACGTCTTACACATGTATTTATGATGAAAATTAGGCATTTTATTATAGCTAGACAATGAAACATACTAGGCTTTAATCTCCACCTGTTCACTAGTTACTTGGGCTAGCCAAACTGCCAAACAGCCCACAGCCCAACCCAGGAAAAGGCAAAGAAATAGAAGAGTGCAGTAGCCAGCAACAAAACCTAGGGTTCCTCCCCTAAGCTCACAGCCGCCGCCACTCCTTGCTCATGAAGCAGGCTCACAGCCGCCGCCTCTCCTCTTTCCTCACCAAGCAGGCTCACAGTTGCAGCCTCTCCTCCTCTGGTGATGGGCGCCACCTCTCCTTCTCTGGCAACGGCTGCCCCTAGCTCCTCCCTTCTTCCATCCCCACTGGGAAGCAGCGGCGGCGAGTCGATCTGGCAAGGTAGCGGTGCAAGCAGCAGCGAACTCGTCGATCTGGTGGTGGCGGCGCATCGACCTTGGCAAAGCGTCCTCCAGGACTGAGGAGCAACGGCGGCAGCTGCTCGATCTGGCATCGAACTCGTTGATCTGGTGGCGGCGACGTGTCGACCTTGGCAAAGCGTCCTCCCAGACTGAGTAGCGATGGCATCAGCGGCTCAATCTGGCGGTGGCGTGTCAATTTGGTGGCGATGGCGCGTGATATGCTAAAGGCGTCCTCTGAGGCGTCCCTCTTGGATCGCCTCGACACTTACGCCTTAACAACTATACAAGCATGTACAACGCACATGAAAAAAAAAAGACCAACAGGCTCTGCTGAATTGTCACAAATAAAAAATCACTCAAACATAGCTCGTTTAGAATCTGCAGCCATGACTTTTGGAAAACATGCCTCACAGCTAATGCATTTAGACAGGAATGAAATTATATGTTTCATAAAAGAAGTAAATAGGACAGAAATACAATACCTCTCGGCGAACTTTAAGCTGCTCCTGGAGAAGAGGATTACCGTTTATATAAAGAATATCGAAGACAAAAGTACAAACTGTCGCTTTGCTATCATCTCCAGTAACAGCCTTGCGGGGGCCTTGTGCTAAGTTTCTACAAGCAAGGAAAAACAACCGTTGCATCAGTGAATCCTTAGTTCCTTGCTACCAGCGGTACAAAGTATAAAATTGGACAGGAAGACAAGGATGCTTAAAGAGACAAAAAGGCATCAGTGTGCATTGCGCTACAGTTCAAATTGTGCAGCATGTGCAAGTGTTGTATATTCAAAAAGATATGGTCATTATGGGAAAAACAACTTGCTCTATATCTTAACAAGATTTTAAAAGAAGAAAACCTGAAAAGGTAAAATTTTCTTCTCAGGGTCATAAGCAACAATCTCGCAGTCCAAGACAAATGATTTCACTGTAGGCTTCCGGAATCTGCATAGAGAATTTGAGATGATAAAGAATAGCAATTGTTTGGAACTAATAGCGCAAGAGAAATTGAGAAACAGGTGGGTAAATTATTTGTGAGCTCATAAATAGGTTTAGCTTAACCATAGTACATATGGATTTACAGATGGCGTAAGTAACTGACAAAGAACATGAGCAGCAAATATAGGTTGACTGGAGTACTGGACACATTAAAGATATATTTAGTTTGAAATTAATGATGATTGGCAAGGGAAAAGAACATCATAAAGTGCATAGCTCTGGCTCAACAGCAGCAACATTGGGCAGATCAATTATATTTGAGGTGCCCTACAGTTTGAAAGCTGCTGAAAAGGGAAACCTCAAAATTTTATCATTTACCAAGTGAAGACAGGCACAACATAAAATAAAGCTACACATAAACTGTTAAAGAAAGGCCAGTACAACCATTCCATCCTGCATGGCATGGATTGCCAACGCAACGACTAGAGAGTATATCCAGCATTTGAACAGTTATATCCTAGTTTCTTCAGCTGGGGACCATGGAACAGAATTAACAAGTAAAATCTAGAGTGAATATTTACCTAGAAACCGCAGCAGCAACATCAGGATACTTCCCAGTGTTTCTTTCGGCATTACGGCTATAAATCTCTACTGATCCATCCTCCATGCAATGTATCTTCATTCCAAATCATTATGCCAATTGCAATGATGAGCTTAGATTAAAATATAATAATAGCTAGGTTGCCATGAGGCTTGGTCATGATACCTGGGCCCGTTCACCATCATACTTATACTCACAAGTGTACTCAATACCTTGACACTTGTCAATGATCTCTGAGACAGATTTTGTTGCTTTTGCTAGCATAGGAGCAACAGGGACACCTATAGAAAAAGTGCATGTCTCTGGAAGTTTCCAAACACCGACTTCGAGAAGAGCTGGTACAATTTTATCATATATTGGAAGAACTGAATACACTTGTTTAATTATTTCTGCAGCCTTCAAAGAGAATACAAAAATATCATCTGTCACGACAGTTGCATTCATGCACAGTTATCAATATGACGTGGGAATCAAAGTATGCATGTGTTGGAGATGCACAAAATATTAATAATCCGTGCCCGTCATGCACAGCTGACAACACATGAATTCTATTAGGAGTACCGCAGAAGAGCATGATCCAAAATAGCAACTCAGATAAGGTCTGATATACATTCTACATAACAGGATTAACTAGATGGGGCCACCATAAAAAGATTGCCATCCCTAAAGGCTAAAGGCTGTTGATGATCATTAATATTCTTCACATCCATTTCTCAGCCAAAAACAGTACATAGACGTACGATGACCAAAAACTCAACAAATATCTTGTGGTGATGTGCTGCATTCTATAAGAACTAAGGACTACAGAGTTAATTTAAATTTTAAAATAGTATGCACTGAATGCCGTGCAAATAACGGAAGGGGATTGTAAATAGAATAAACGTACACCAACCTCTTCAAAAGGTAATTGAACTTTTGGTGGTGAAGAACCTTTTTGGGAATAAACAGCAGCTTGCCCAAGAGCCGTTTGGACAGTTTTCTCTCCCAACCCAATCCTCATATTTGACTGTAACAAGTAAACATTTTAGAGGCTTCCAGCAAGGAGTACATAGGCATACACTCCAACCATGTGATCACGTAAACATAGCACGACTTACCTGAAGAAGGCGTATAATGTATTTAGGTTCACAGTCAGTTGCAGCAACAAGAAGTCCTTTAATATGACCTCTTTTCTTATCTTGACTGTCTCTGCCAGATTCCTGGAAAGGTATGCTTGCTCAGTGATTTGGAAGTGCAATGGCATAACAATACATTTTGGAACCAGATAATCTTCTCTCAAATCCATGCTCACTTTTCAGTGAGGATCTACTTGTACTAAATTAACATGTTGATATCATTCTGATACGGATTGATATTGTGTTAAGAATATATGAATTCACAATGAAGGAAGCTAACAGTTCAGCTTGAGAAATATGACAAGGAATACAACCTTTGCAATTGTCTGAAAAGAAGCAAGAACCCGAGCTATTGTCAGTAGTTTTGGCTTGTGTATCATTTTCTGTGACGACCTACATGCTTGCGCCACCAACCCCAAATCACCCCCTTCCTTCTGCATTTGCCCCAGAAAAAAAAAAGTCAATGTATGATCATAGCTGTGGCATACTGAGGAATCCAAAATCCTACCTTGGAGCTCTTTTTGACATGCTGCTCTTTGCTGCCATATGCCTCTGAGAGTGCACGGATAATTGATGCATCCCCAATTCCAAGTTCAATGCCCTCATGAGGCGGTGCTATCCGATTGGCTGAGAGGTATACTGTCGCAAGGAGATCCTCTGGTGTTGTGGCAATCACTGTGCGGAACACATTTGATAGGATTTCTGTAATGATAATCCGGCCTTTGTCATCGGAGATGAGATCAAGTGCCTGAGCCAGGAACAGGAAGGGCACAGGCTCGCCAGGCTTCCAATAGGCGGCAGTCATGGGATCGAATACACTGCCTTTCTTCTTGAGCTCGAGCTCTAACTTGGGGCCGGCCTGTGTCGTTTTAGGTGGCAAGGGCCCTTTGCTACCCTCAGATTGGGAAGCTTGTCCTTCAGCATAGGTCTTTTTCTTCCCGTGAGATTCATCTGCTTCGTTGGATTTTGCTTCTAGGGTTTTCGATTTCTTCGGCAGCGACTGGGAATTCTCCTTTGCCTCTAATTGCGCGTTGGTAGATGCCGCCGCCAGCGTTTTAGACCTTGTTGGCGACGGGGACCTCCTCTTCTCGCCAGGCGCCACGTCAACCGGCGGCGGCGAGGACGGCCGCTTGGACTTCACAGCTTCGTTGGCCTGGGCGGCGGGCTGCGCCCTGGGCTTCTTATGCGACGGCGTCGGCGCCTCGGGGGCGCCCGCGGTGGCCTTCTTCTTCGCCTTTCTGGCGGCGTCCCGAGCGTTCCCCATGAGCACATCCGTCACCGTGCGCTTGCGCTTCGCCAAGACGACATCGGAGGACCACATGGCTGCCTGGCGGTCCTCTTCAGTTCAGCCTCGCGCGCAGCGCGGGATCTTCTCGCGAAAGGGGCGGAGGCGGCAAAGGGATGAGAGCGGTGGGAGGGGGCGGGGTTTTTTCGCGGGTTGGGGGCTAGGGTTTGACGCGGGGAGCAGGTGGCATCGCCATCCGTGGGTGTAAGTTCTGCGTTCCCGAAAGAACTATTGTCTCTATATATATGACAATTTAGACTGACGCAGAACCCAACAACTCTTTCATTTAATTGGTGATGATACAGAAACGGCAAGAAAAGACCGATATGCATGTCAGGGCATGCTTAATGCTACCCTCATCTGGCTGCACACTATCCCCCTGATTTCTTTGCACCGCAGACAAATTGAAGAGGAGGAGCACCAAAATTGTTCATCTCCCTTTATTGGTTATCAATGGAGATATTTTCTTCAGTTATCAAATGCCATTAACCTGTACACTAATCAACCCCTAACCTCCCTGTTTGTCACTATAAAATCTCCAACCCGAGCTCTACCCTTTTCCTTTGGTCTTCTCTCAATTTATTCAGCTCAGGTAAGCCACCTATGGCCAAATTCCTTCGAGGAAAATGTTCAGGATTTTTATTTCGGTGAAGGATAAATTTCGGCTCCCAGCGAAATTCCCGGATTTCCCGAAATTTCGGGAAATTTCGGCCGAAATAAAAATAGAGAATTTGAATTTTTCAAAAAAATTGTTGATCATGGGACTTGAACCATGCACCTCTTGCTTGTTAAAGCAAGCATTACCCACCAAGCTACATAAGATGTTGTGTAGAATCTAGTTATGCCTTCCTTTTATATATATGTCTCAAGCTAGTTCAAATTTTTTGAATTCAAAAATCTCGAAAGTGTTTCGGTTTGCAGCGAAATTTCCAGATTTCGCGAAATTTCCCGAAATTTTGGCCGGAAAAAAAATCCCTACTCTACACCCTACTGACCCATTTTTGGCATCGCTTTGGAAGGCCATTCGCGGAGGCTCGCCGCCGTGTGCACGTCGTCTTCCCCAACGCCGGTGAGCATGCTGCCGCCGCCTTGGCCTATCTATCCGCCACCCAAGAGTCTCTCGCACCCCTCCATCAACCCCACCTCGTCGCCGTTTGCCGGATCGGCGTGGCGCCGCCGCCGCCATCGTAGAGCACGTCGCCGCCTCACATCTGCATCAAATCGATAAATTGGTATGGTGAGCCCTCGATTTGTCGCCTCCTCTACCTCCCCTATGTGTTCCTCTACCTTCCCCAGGTGCTGGACGTGCCCCTGCCTCACCGGAGTGCTGCCGCGCCGTCATATAGCCACTGGAAGCCGTCGCCGTCGCCGTTGTGCATACCCCGACTGCTGCCAGCTGAACCGACCTGACCATCGTGATTCCTTTGCTGCTTTTAACCCGCCTCGGTCACTTTTCCAGCTAGACACGCGGCCATTCGCCGGCAAGGCTGTAGTGCAGTGGCGCCGTCATGGCCGCCTTGTTGTCCTGCTCGCGAGTTGTGGATAGCTTCCTTTTCTTTTTCGCTGTTTCAATGCCCTGCGGGACCCTATTGTCATCCAAGCAAAGCTAGTAGTGCTGAACTGCTGATGGTTCCGTGCTGCTGATAGTTCGGCTAGTAGTGCTGACTCCAGTTCAAGTTGTTATGCCGTTCATTTCCCATATTCCCAAGGCCACCAAAAAATTATCTGATTCTCAATTCATCTGAAACAAATTTCTGGGATCTCTTTAGACCTAAGTCTTTCTCCCAGCAAATTTTCATAATTTTCTGAATTAATTTGATTTTCGACCATTTTCGTGTAGCTAATCTTTATATTTTCATGCCTCGTTGTAGATTTAAATATTATAAAACCAATTTTAAAACGTTTATAAATTTGAGACCTACTATTCTTTAACTTTTCATGAGCATTTGCATTAATGTAATTTTTTTTATTTCGTGCATTGTATTTATTGGTAGTTTTTTATACGTTAGATACGAATTTCGTTGGCGTCGTCGATCCAGCAAATTTTGAAAACCAAGGCAAGTTATCTAGATCCTGTGGATGTCACATCCACTACATGTTGCTACCTAGATTTCAAATTGTTAACTATAACATTTTGTTGCATGTGTACTTATCTGGGCTATGTGTATTTGGATAATTCTAGTCATATTCTTGTTATATGTATGATAGTGCTTGATTATAATATTAAAACCGAACCTTGTAGCCATTTGTAATATTTTTGCTTAAAGCCAATTCCTTGATTATAGAAGGGTAGTTGCTTAGTTGCTTGGGAATTGGGACGTATGATCATCATCATCATTCAAAAATGTTATCCGTCGGTTTGGATTAGCTATTGGTATTTGAAATAAAACAATTGGACCTCCGCTGCAGGCATGCATGTGGTGAGGCATGGTATGGACTCGTGTAGTCGTGTGTATTTGAGTATGTGGTGTATACCTACCTCGACAATAGGGGTGACTATGACTCGTGAGGATTTCAAGGCCGATAGACCACTCCTGTTGGGCGACTTGCGGGTGTGGCGTAATGCCATTGGGTGCGTACATATGCATCGACGATAAGGGTGGCTATGGCTTGTGAGGATTCCAAGGTCGGTAGCGCACTCTTATTGGACGATGTGTGCGTGGGACGACAGTAAAGGAAGCATTGTGTGTGTAGTATTTGCCATGAGTCCCCCTAATGACCAACTCTTTGTGACTATTTTGCCCTCATTTTACAGTACAACTTTGGATGTGGATAATGGCAACGCCCTAGTTTGCTGCTCGGAGAAACTGGTTTGGATTCGTCTTCCTACATAAGGGGTGATTCACGTATCGTGAGGTGAATCCATTGTCGGTGGGTCACTTTGAGTGTGTGGGCTCTAATTAGTGGATCCGGGTAGTGGCTTTCTTCTATTCACCAATTTATTGAGAATACGGTTCCAGGGGTAAAGTGTACACACTCTGCAGAGTATTAGCTAAACTATCATGACAGTCATGCTCACGGTCACAAGCGGCAAGGAGGATTTCACACTGGTAGTCCCACTGTGTTTTTAATTAAAACGGGTTGTTGAGAACTAGTGTGGTTTTGTGATACCGAGTGGTGAAGCTTTGTGGGGTTTTTGGGGTGTTCCGAGTGGTGAAGGTTGGTGTGGTTTTAGGTATTCCAAGCAGTGAAGCTCGTGGCATGAAAATACATTCTTGATTAGATGAATCTTATGCGTTAACTAATTTATGAATCTGCTTTGTTATAAACTTTTAAAAACTAATAAGTTAAGAATTTAAGTTGGGCAAAAATAATCACCCCTGTCCCATAGTCCCATAGTTCCTGCATTACATACTCACCCCGCCTTTCATGCGGACTACTTATTCCAATGAGCAGGTTGCAGCTAGAATAATCTTTATTCAGACGGAGAGTTCGAGAAGATAAGTTTTCAAGAGAGCGATTTTAGCTTTAGAGTTCAAGACGAAGGCTATCCGGACGTCTTGGAGTGCGCCTCTACAGTTTTGCATGTGGAGTTTATTTGGGTCTTCATTGTTTATCAGTTGTACTTTGTTTATATATAAAGTCTTCCGTTTTGTAAGACTATTGAGCCAAAACTATTGTAATGTTTGCCATGTTTGCAAACACTCTGATGCAATAAAGTTTATTCGTTGGATGGTTATGATCCAAGAGTTGTATATCTATGTGTTCTACCTACTTGACTCAGGGACTAAAACAGATCAAACACAGAGGGGACTCGACTTTATTTTTGGGTCTCTACACCGGAGGTAAGGAAGACGAAGGCGTTGGCGGTCGGAGTGGAGGAAGACGATAGAGTGCTGTGTGGAGAGAGGGGGGTTCAGATATAGGGAATCGACTATCGATTGATGGATAGAAAAACTGTAATATATATTTGCGTGTGACCCATACAGTCTTTTTTTTAAAGAAATACTATACGAGGACACTAACCGCAGACGCGGTATACTGGTAGCCCGCTTCTTTCAACATGTTGAATCCACCAAATGTTTTTTGAAAGAGGGATAGGAGAACTGCCGACCTATTTCATTGATAAGCAGGAGAAAATAAAATAAAAAACCCATACAAACACGGAACAACCAGAAGGCTCACGCAACCCCGCCAAAGCGGATACACCTCCACCATCGCCAGAACACCACCGAAGCCCACTAGGCCAACGGTCGAACAAGGAGAGATACAGGAGAGGGAGAAGGGAAAACACCACCAACACTCACGCAGCGACAAACGACTCTGTCGGGGATAAAATTACGGCCCATTGCCATGGCCCACTCCCTGACGGCCCAATCGAACAGCCTACCAGGGCCCAGCTCCCTGGAAGGTTCTATCTGGCCCATATGCATCCTGCCGAACAGCTTCTTGGTTGGCACGGTGCGTAACGGCCTAGGATTCGTGTTCGAGTCCTACTCGAACAAGAGTTCTACACGGCTACGTGAAGACCCGGACGTGGTTTCCCGGATTGGATTAGGAGTCGTGATCCCCAAGACTTGGAGTATACCTTATCTACCTCGGGATGTATTTGGCATGTACGAGTTCGTTATGTACTCGTGGTTAGCCCGGCCCGATATTCCCTTGGTAGGTCGGTTCATCAACACTATATAAACAGGACCCCCATGACGTGTTGAGGGGCCGATCGGGGACGACTTAGACGCATCTGGCATCTAAGATTACTTTGTCGCATACTCTTCGCTTGTACACATAATCTCGCCGAGACTGCATTTCGTCTCGTCGAGCCACCTCTGTATTCATCTCGATATATAAGAAAGGCCGGGCGTAGGGCTATTATCTCTCCGAGAGGCTGAACCGGGATAAAACCCTGTCTCCTGTTACACGTTGTTCGTGGTTGTTCGGCGTGTCTCCTATCTCAATCTTAAAGAACCTTAGCGACTTGAGATCGATATCTCAACCGCCGGCAATTTGGCGCCGTCCGTGGGGATACGCAGATCGAACATGTCGAACTCTATCGTGACCAGAGATTCGTCACGAGGACTACGACTCGGAAGGCGAGGATTTCTCTTCCCGCCGATTCGGATCGATCCTTCGATCTTGATCGCCTTCCAGATCTGGTTCCCGCTCCGTGCTCGGGACTAAATCTCTTCGCGCCGGCAGCTCTTCGCCGGGCGCGTCTGATCCCATGACGAGCTCCGTGCTCGATTTGACCAACTTAGCGCGGGCAGCTCTTCGCCAGCGGCTGGATCAACTTCGCCACGGCAGCTCTTCGCCCATGGCGCGCGTCTGTCCCGCGACGAGCTCCGTGCTCGGGCTGGATCGACTTCGTCTTGGGCAGCTCTTCGCCGCTAGCGTCTGTCCCCGCGACGAGCTCCGTGCTTGGGATCGGATCAAAATTCTTCCGGATCCCGGCCGTTACGCCGGTGTGGATGTCGGGAGAGAGTCGACCAGACTTGGAACGTCTACCGACCGTAAGTTCCTCGTGCGGTCTTTCGCTTCTAACTTCGCTTTTTCTCAAATTTCGCGCCTTAGTTCGTCCAAGTCTCTGCCGCCATGTAAAGTTCAACCCATTGAGCGGTGAATGTTCGCGCCCCTGCGGCCCTTCTCACCACTCGCCTTCTCGGACTCTCTTTCTCTCTGGTAACACTTGATGGTCGCCCGTCTTGCGAACTCTTGGCTCCGCAATCTTAAGGGTTTTCCTGCCGTATCTAGTTTCAACGAGTTCCTAAACTCGAGTTGCGTAACACGGCATCTAGCCTTGCGGCTAAGCACGCTCGTAAGCCCTCCGGCAGAGGCACTTACCGCCACGGCACAACCACTTGGCAAAGCTCGCTCTCGTAAGCCCTCCGCGCGGAGGCACTTTCCTTGTTCGGTTACCTTCGAATCGCCTAACTTACGATAACGGCGGTTCCTCGGAATGAGTCGATCGAGTACGGGTGTCGCTCTAACTCTCTACGCACGTGCTTGAAGTCGCAAGTTCAGGTCTTCATGCATCGTCTGCATCGGGGCTAGGCGTCGCTCTTTCTCTTGTGCACTGTTCGAGTTCGCAAGCTCAGTCCTCGGCGGCACAACGGGCCGGGAGTTAGGCTAAGCGTTCTCTTGGTTTTTCTTAAAACTTTCTAGCTGTTCGCTTTGCTCTTGGTTTCTGTTCGTCCTTGTCTTTTCTTTGCTCTTTTTGCGGAAAAGCTGCTCGGTCGACTCTCGCCTCGATTCAAGCGCGCGGCGGCGGTCCTAAATCGCCGGCCAGCTCCTCGAGGATCGCTCTCCTCGGTCAGTTGGGACTTGAGCTGAATTTCGGCAACCCCGGTGCGTTTTCAGTTTTCTAGTTCCTTTCCTTAGCGTTGGTTTTCCAAAACCTCGTTGGTTTTTCGCTCCCGTAGCGCTCCCCGCGTACGAGCATGTCTTTTTATCTGGCGACGACCTGTACGGCTCCGGTTAACCGAAGCGGTGCACCACCGATGGAGTTCTGCCCACCGTAAGCCGATTCTCATCGCAACGGGCATGCCCATCGTAGTCGATTCTCATCGCAACGGCACTCTGGCGCTGGTTCCGCACTCGCCGAGGCGACACCAACGCCGCATGGGTCCATGTCCGGATAAGATTTACGCCTCGCCGCCTTGCTCGCGGCTAAGGTCCCGATCGCCTTCCTTGGTTAGCGGTCTTAGCCACAGCGGGGCTGCACTTGCCCGCACGCGTCTTTTTTATCCGTGTTACGACTTTTCTGGCACGGTAATCCGAAGCAATGCACCACCAACGGAGTCCTGCCCATCGTAAGCCGATTCTCATCGCAACGGGCACTCCTTGCGTCGGTTCCGCATTCGCCGAGGTGACACTAACGCTATCAAGGGACGTACCCGGAAAAAATTATGTCTTGTGCGGGTAGGTCGTCTTTTGCGTGTTTTCCAAAACTCGCTTTGCTCTTCTTAGAGCCTTTTCTTGCTCTCTTTTTCCCTTCGCTTTCGTTTCTTGTTTGTCTTTTGCAGGAAATACAGGAACGGGGAACATCAGACTCTGGTGATGGTCGTGGCGAGGTTCCAGGCTTCCCCACCAAAACCGATGTCTGCATCCCTCTCTTCTCGGGCACGCTCCGCGCATGCTCAGGAACTGATTCACTTCGCCCGCGTATGATTTCTTGCCTTTGCCCGGTACTGACCTTCACAGTTCGGTTAAGTCAAGATAGTGCGCCACCAACGGAGTCCTGCCCACCGTAAGCCGATTCTCATCGCACCGGGCAAGCCCATCGTAAGCCGATTCTCATCGCAGCGGGCACTCCAAGCGTCGGTTCTGCACTTGCCAAGACAACGCTAACACTGTCGCAAGGAATATGTCATGGGTAAAGCGTCGATTTCACACGTTCTCTTGCGGCTCCGACTGCATCGGGTTGTGATTCACCTCGCCTCGGGCAGTTCTTCGCCCGGAGCGCGCATCTGGTCCCCGCGACGAGCTCCGTGCTCGGGGGCTGGATCACCTCGCACCGGGCAGCTCTTCGCCCGGAGCGCAGGCTCCTACCGGGTACGTCTTCGCCTGGTCGCACTTTCTGGTTCCTTTAACGAGCTCCGTGCTCGGGGACTAGATCTCCTTACTTGGTTCCTTTGGCGAGCTCTACGCCTCGGGGCTGGGTCACCTTTCCCATTCGTATGTATTGTCTGCTCCAAGCACACGATCTACGTCTGGAGGCACATCACCTTCGCTCCTGAGCATAACGTTTGCTCGAGAGCGCAATCTCTGTTTCCTCGGGCAAGCTCTAGCCCGAGAGGTGGTTCCCCTATCTTTTCCTAAGTATCTGAATGCCTGGATGCCGCAGCACGAGTCCGTCTCGCGACTTGCTATGTTCATTCTCCCGGAAGATCTGATCTTACCGGATGCGGTGGTACGCTCTTCACTACTAAGAATCCAATCCCTCCTTGATGACGTTCAGCATCAAGGAGATGATTCACCTCACTTCTTTCGATTTCTGTATCGAGGGCTGGGTATTCTGCTCGGACAGATGTCGTTCCCTGTTCGATGCAACAGAGTTGCTCGGCACCGGGCGGGTTTGTTCGGTCCCGAACAAGTATTGTTCGGTTGAACCAAAACCTGTTCGGTCGCCTGTTGCACGCCTTTGTAGCAGAAAAATACCCTCTTCAGGACTTAGAGTCTCAAGAGGAAGACCCCACTCTAGTGAGTCCTTCCACTTGAGTCTCGGGGCTAGCCGTCGAGATAAAATTACGGCCCATTGCCATGGCCCACTCCCTGACGGCCCAATCGAACAGCCTACCAGGGCCCAGCTCCCTGGAAGGTTCTATCTGGCCCATATGCATCCTGCCGAACAGCTTCTTGGTTGGCACGGTGCGTAACGGCCTAGGATTCGTGTTCGAGTCCTACTCGAACAAGAGTTCTACACGGCTACGTGAAGACCCGGACGTGGTTTCCCGGATTGGATTAGGAGTCGTGATCCCCAAGACTTGGAGTATACCTTATCTACCTCGGGATGTATTTGGCATGTACGAGTTCGTTATGTACTCGTGGTTAGCCCGGCCCGATATTCCCTTGGTAGGTCGGTTCATCAACACTATATAAACAGGACCCCCATGACGTGTTGAGGGGCCGATCGGGGACGACTTAGACGCATCTGGCATCTAAGATTACTTTGTCGCATACTCTTCGCTTGTACACCATAATCTCGCCGAGACCTGTTCGTCTCGTCGAGCCACCTCTTGTATTCATCTCTGATATATAAGAAAGGCTGGACGTAGGGCTATTATCTCTCCGAGAGGCTGAACCAGATATAAAACCCCGTCTCCTGTTCATTGTTGTTCGTGGTTGTTCGGCGTGTCTCCTATCTCAATCTTAAAGAACCTTAGCGACTTAAGATCGATATCTCAACCGTCGACAGACTCCTAAAACAGCAGACCCAGTGGAAGCCAATAGTGCGAGACGGCGACCACGACGCCTCCAACAAGGTAAACGACGGGGAGAACCTACCGCCGTCGCAATCAACCAAATGTTGATATTTCGTTAAATAAAAAGCCCTGCCACGCACTAAACATCAAGCTAGCTACGAATGTAATCTTGTAACAATCTAAACCGTAGAATGACTCATTATTGGATAGAAAAAAATGACGTTTTGAGATTCCGTCTTATCTAACCGACGTGTAGTGTGTAGTCTTGGAATTGTTAGCATTGCTCTTGTGATCTTTTCGGATTGAAACAGCCAGAGAAAGCAGAGAGAAGATGAAAGGTGCGCATCCGATGCGAAGACTAGATAGATGGCAAAACCATGGCTTACGCTAGCTAAGCAGTAGAGTGGTAATTTTATCTTATGCAGTGTATCTGCAGAACACCTACAAGTCTATTTTTTTTTGAGCAAAGAGGCAGGAGAGCTGCCTTGAATTGATCAAAATAGTAGGGAAAGTACAGAGTTGGGGGAGAAAGAAAAGGCCCCTCCCCCGGTGGGCGCAGAAAAAGCAGCTAACCTATTACAAAAGGAGCTCCCGCGGCCTCCCAAAGGCGCAGGTCATCCATAAGTGAGGAAAAAAAGACTGAGACAGGCCTGACCGCCTGGTTGAAAATCCGGTTGTTTCGCTCGATCCAAATCATCCAAATTGTGGCGGAGGTGGCTGAAAGGACGCCGCTTGAAGGCTCGCCCTGAAGGATGTCGACTGACCACCAGTCTGTGATGGCGTTAGTCTGAGACCAGCCCGTAGGGTGAAGGGCGCGGGGCGTTGAGAAGGGTTGCCATCCGCGCCCAGACGGAGCAGCTGAAGTCGCATTGTAGAAATAGTTGTTCAGGTGTTTCCAAGTTGCGTCTGCACAAGGGGCAGAAGTAATCGTTTGGCAAATGGCGACGAAGTAGAGCATCCGCTGTGAAGATCTCGTTGTGGAGGAGAGTCCAAAGAAAAAATTTGCACTTGGACGGTGCCCAAAGCTTCCAGACCAGCTGCAGGCCTGGTTGTGCGATGCGACCTGCGAACTGCAGCAAGTAGGCCGATCTGACAGAGAAAGTGCCATTTGTGGAGAAGCGCCAAGGAAACCTGTCGGGTACCTCAGGAGAAAGTTGGACGAGGGTAATCAGTCGAAAGAGTGAGATGAGGCTGGGTATCATATGCGGGGCGAGGTTGCGTCTTAGGTCGGTTATCCAAGTGTAGTTTGTTGTTGCCTCAAGGACCGATCTATTCTTACGAGCTGACGCGCTGAAAAGTTCTGGGGCGAGGTGTTTCGGAGCTGAGCCTGAGAGCCAATAGTCCTCCCAAAAAGAGGCAGAGGAACCATTTCCCAGGACGGTCGAGGATCCAGTTCTCAGCAGGTTTGAGTCCGTTTCAGGACTGTGAAAGTAGGTGGTGAGGGCCCAAGAAGGGGTTGGGGGGACTCTGCTACGATGCATCCAGCGCAATCTCAATGCCCTGGAGAAGCGGGTCAGGTCGAGGACTCCCAGGCCACCCAACGTGGTCGGGGAACAGACCTTGTTCCAATTGACTTTGCCCCCTCCACGCATGAGATCGGTGCCTTTCCAAAGCCAACTTCGCCTAATGGAGTCGATTTTTTTTAGGACAGAGGTGGGAGGCTTGAGGACGGAGAGAACGTAAGATGGAATTGCGGACAAAACCGCTTTTAACAGCGTGAGGCGCCCTCCTTTGGACATCAGCGGACCACGCCAGCCAGCCAGTCTGGATGCCACTTTGTCGATGAGCGGCTGAAAATGCACGTGACGCAAACGCTTTACCGAAAGCGGCATTCCAAGATATTTGATGGGAAAGGAGGCTCTCGCTGCCGGGAGGTCCTGGAGGATATGGTCAAGGTCGATGCTTCCACATTTGATTGGCACAACCTGACTTTTAGAGAAGTTTGTGCGAAGGCCGGAGATATCCCCGAATTGACGAAGAAGCGCAGCGAGGGTTGAGACATCATCTTTGGAAGGATTTAAGAAGATGGCTGCGTCATCAGCGAAAAGAGAGATTCTGGATGCCTGGGTGGGACCCCTTAAAGGCGAGAGTGCTCCGCTTGCTTCTTGAATCGAAAGCGGGCAATGAGCGGTTCGATGGCAAGGTTGAAAAGAAGAGGGGAAAGCGAGTCTCCCTGTCGGAGACCCCTTCGGTGTTGAATGCTGTCAATGGGGTGGCTATTAAGAAGCACTCTGGAAGAGGAGGACGCGAGGGACATTGAGATCCAAGCGCGCCAACGAACGCCGAAACCACGGGTCCGGAGGTTGTCCAGCAGGTAAGGCCAATGGATGGAATCGAAAGCCTTCTCAAGGTCAAGTTTGAGAAGGAGAGATGGGGTGTTTGATCTGTGAAGGGATTTGGCGTAGCTTTGGACCCGTAAAAAGTTATCTTGCATATGCCTTTTCTTGATGAAAGCGCTCTGGCAGGGGGAGATCAGATCATCCATGAAGGGGGCAAGGCGAGATGCAAGGATTTTAGTAAAAAGTTTGCCCACGCTGTGGATGAGGCTGATCGGACGGTAATCCGAAGCGGACAGCGGGCACTCTTTTTTTGGGAGGAGGATGATGTGAGAATTATTGAGCGCTGCCAGCCCGGAGCCCTGAAGGTTGAAAAGACACTGGAGAGCCTCGAAAAGGTCCCCTGAGATGAAATCCCAGCAAGCTTTGTAGAAGTTCCAGTTGAAACCGTCCGACCCCGGAGCCTTGTCGGAGGGGAGGTCGAAAAGTACCCGCTTAAGCTCCTCCAAGGATAGGGGGTCATCGAGTGAGGATAGGTCGATTGTTGGAAGGCCAAGGAAGTCCCAATTGAGGGAACGAGAGGCGGGTGGGAGGTTGGTGGAGCTGTCGCCGAAAACGGCACTGAAGTGATGGTGGAGGACATCAGCCATATCTTGGAACTCTGTGTGCAAGCCGGACTGACTTTGAAGGGAGTGGATGAGGTTTCTCCTTCGACGACCGTTTGCCCTGAGGTGGAAATATTTCTTGTTTGCGTCACCAAGCCTTAGCCAATTGAGACGCGAACGCTGCTTCCATTTGATCTTCTCGATGGCACTGAGACCCAAGATACGAACTTTGAGCTGACGGCGGAGGGAGATTTCTTCAACCGAGAGGGCTCGAGCTTCCATTGCCACATCTAGGAGCCTGACGACCTCGGAGGCAATAGAAAGCTGGAGCTTTGTGTCACCCACCTGGGAACGGCTCCAACGACGAAGGGCAGAGGCCAAACGGGTTAACTTGAATTTGAAGCGACGTAGGGGGTTGATGGGCATGTGCGGAGAAGATTCGTCCCAGGAATGCTGGGCGACTTCCCGAAAGCCGTTGATGAGCAGCCAGGAACTTTCGAAGCGAAAGCGGCGCGGAGGTCTGAGGAGCCTCTCAGCGGTGAGGAGGAGGGGGCAGTGATCTGAGGTGGAGGAGGAAAGCGGTAGGAGGGAGCAAGACGGAAGAGTAGTTCCCAACCGGCATTTGCGAAAACACGGTCTAGCCGCACTAGGGTTGGGTTGGACTGTTCATTGCTCCAGGTAAAGCGTCGGCCAGAGAGGTGGATCTCCCTGAGTGAACAGGAATCAAGGGTTGACCTGAAGCGTCCCATTAGTCTCCGGTTGAGGTGGAGGTTATTTTTGTCTGAGGCTTTGTAGATCAAATTGAAATCACCAAGGATCAGCCACGGCCCGGAGAAATGGGAGGCGATGGCTTGCATTTCCTGGAGGAATAGAAGCTTTTCCGGTTCCTCTGTTGGCCCGTAGACGTTGGAGATGATCCAGCTGCTTTGGCCGTCGATGGACGATACTCGGGCGGAGACAAAGTACTGGAGGAGCAGAGGGTCCGAGAGCTGCAAAAGAGAGTCATCCCAGAAGAGTAGTAGGCCCCCTCTGGTGCCGGAGGCCGGAATTTGCAGGAGACCTCGCAATCTATGGCCGCACACCTCCATTAGTAGCTGGGTGGTTGGGTTGGAGAGTTTGGATTCCTGCACCGCCAGGATTGCGGGGTTCTGTGCACGGACGAGGGCGGCGACGACGTCACGCTTGGTCATGAGTTAAGGCCACGAACATTCCAAATGAGAATTCTCATTGAGGACACAACCAAAGCACAATAGAAGAAGGGCAAGGTGGAAGCGCCACGGAAGACAGCGAGACTAGCGTGGATGACCGAGATCCTTGCAGTCGGTTCAAAGTGGGCACACCGCACGCAAAGGAGGGAGAGACGAGGGATGACCGAGGTCCCTGCAAGGGTCGGTTCAATCGGACACACCGCACGCAGCGGTAGGGAGAGACGAGCACCGCACGCAGCAGAGACCACAAACTAGGTAAAGGAGGCCACACGCAGTGGCAAAAACACGACCCTAAGACCCCACGCAGAGGGCTAGGCAAAAAGGCCACACGCAGTGGCCGCCGACACGACACTAAACCCACACGCAGTGGGCGAAAACGGTGAAAAGTAAAGGGATCAACATAAAAGAGCAAGGGTGCACCGACGGCGGGGGGGGGGGGGAGGAGGACTCTGAGCGGGAAGGTCAGAGCCCTCAACCACCGCAGTCCCAAGACAGGAGGTCTACCAGGCGGGCGAGCCCACGAGCTCGGAGATGACGGAGCGCCACCGAGTCGAGCGGGATGGCGGAGGAGTGTCTCGAGCTGCGCAGCAAGGTCGTGCCGACGCACTAGGAGAGGAGACCCTAGGCGCCGAGCAAGTAATCCCAGGCCTTGCGGATGGCGAGGATCGAAGAGGAGACCCGCAGGGCGAGGCGAGGCGGGAGAAGGCAATGCGGGAGCTACGCCGGATCGTGGTGGGCGGCTTAGGGCGGGAACGCCTGAGCGGTGGCGAGGAGATCAGGGGGGCGGATGCAGCGATCGTGGCTCTATGACTAATGGCCAAGAATGCTGAGTCTGAAACAAGATTAACCTGACCAGTGACAGTGAGCACACCAACATGTCACCGGCGTGGATTTGAGCTCCTTGCTCCGGCGCCGACTTCGCCTGATCTTGAAGCATATCAATTCCTCGTAGGTACACCTCCAGCTCCAGAATCCGCTGCTGCCTCCGCATCTCTCCTTCCATCGCAGACGGCGGGACGCCGCTCTCCATGTTCACAGCTGCTGGCTATGTGGCTTGGATTGCCGACGCTCTGCCGTAAGGCCGCAAGTAGTGGGAAATTACTGTCGCCGACAAATGGGTCCACATCTCATAGATCATATTTTTCTCTGTTCTACGGCAGAGAATGTGCTTTCGTGTGGCTAGTAGCCTGGCAGGATTGGCCCATGATGGGGGATGACTAGGAAGAGGAGAGACGCGGGGGTAGGGAGTCAGCAACATGGCGACATAGCAAGGGACTAAGGGTAGGGCATGGTGGCGAAGCGTTGTATACAAAAAATGATCTCATCCATTCACAACTATTATTGGCTGTATACAAACTACGTGACTGCATTTACTGCTCATCCGCCTCATCGTATTTTCATAATATTGGAAATTTACCAAGGGAAACTGATTTCAACATTGCTTTTTCATATTTAGGGGGTAAAAGTAAGACACGCACAAACTCATCCACCCACGCACATGCACCACGCGTATGCATAAGCGTGCAGCTGAGAACACGCTGAAAACTGTAGCCTAGCACCTATACATACATCACAGCTACTCCCTCTATTTTTTTTATTTGAAGCTTTTGACTTTTTGATACGTTTTTAACCATTCATCTTATTCAAAAACTTAGTGCAAAGATGTAAAAAAATAAGACATATTTAAAGTACCTCTATTGATAAAACAAATCACAACAAAATAAATGATATTTACAAAAATAATTTGAATAAGACGAATGGTCAAAAACGTATCGAAAAGTCAAAAGCGTCAAACAAAAATAACGGAGGTAGTAATAACTTTTAGAAATAAATTCAAAAAAAAACGTGAGAATCAGGACAACGGAGATGCTACCAGCTGTACACTCAGTTCACTCGGGGCATCAATAAATAAATAAATAATAAATATCTATTCTATATACAAAGCGCAAGCAGATGAATCTAAGCCCGGTTCCTCCCCCGCCCTGGCCACGTGGCTCATTTTGCTGCCCGTTTCGGCCACGTCGCCCGCTTTGTTCTGCCCGTTGGATCGAGCAACGAGGCCAATCCAGCGGCCAGAGCCTCCCCGTTTTGACGTTTTTACAAAAAAAACCTTCCCTTTTTCGGTAATCAACCCGCCGTTCATGTGGTTGTTTGAGCCGCACTCACCAGCGGCTTGACAAAAGACCCCTGCCGCCTCGCCTCCTTCCCAACCCCATCCCCATCGTTCTCCTCACCTCCTCCGCCTCTCCCCCCGCGGTCGCCTCGCCTCCTCCGCCTCAGCCCCAGGGCCCTCCATGCTATACCTCTAGCCCCGTCCTTCTCCTCAACGAAGCCCTCCTCCGTCTGCTCCGTCGCCTCGGCGCGCACCTTCGGCTGCTTGGGTCCTGTTGCCGCCACGGGGCACCTACGGGAGGACTCCACCACCGCCGCCGCTGCAGGGGGGAAGGAAGGGAGATCGTCGACGCCATGATCGTCCCTTCGGCTGCTTGGGTCTCGCCGCCGCTCCTCTTCTTCATCGGCGCGCGTCCTCTCCGCCGTCGCTTCCTCCTGTGCCAACCCCGGCTCCAGAATGTGGTTGCACACGGCAGGCCCAGCCGGCCGCTACCTCGACGAGCCGCTCCATCTCCTCATCCTCCTATGGACAGTACGGCTGCCCCGCCTCTTCCCGTGCGTCCCTGCCTGGCTCCGCCTCCCATTCCCGCTGCCTGCTGCTACGACGGCCGTCCCTATTGTGGGGTCGCTGCATCCGGCGACGGTGGCCTCTGGGTTGGTTGAATCTGTGGTAAAGGAAGGTAGTAATCCATCTGCGGTAAATTGTTATGCATATTTATGATAATAAATATCTGGAAGCAAAGCGCCATAAACTCATTACCCTGAGATTTGAATACTTGGCAAAGTTTAATGTAATCGGTGTTGGAATCGACGATTCATGAGAGGTCAAGCAATCTATTTCCAGATGACACTGGTTTAGAGCTGCTTCATCAGGTGTGTGTTTCAAAGCAACTGATTTTGATTATTATACAAATGGTTCCCTATTCTCATGTACGAGACCATTTGGAAACGATCTAACTGTGTGATGACTTCAGCTGGTTAGTGGTTACATGATCTAGGTTTCCTGCTTACATGTGGTCATAGGCAGCATTGAGTTACCATGATTCATTTGGCATCGACAGCTTTGGCTTTATTCCTTTCAACTTACTGAAAGTGAAGCCTTTGTTCAATTTTATGCAGATGGCTAAGCTTTATGCACGCTGGCCGGGGAGCCTCTGAACTTCAGTGAAAAGGTTTCGCGGCCATACAAGTGGGCGCAACGTCTAGCTGGTATTGATTTCTTACTAGAAGTGCAATCAGCTAGGAATGGTTCTAACAGAGCATTGAGAATTGCTGATATATCATCTGGGCTTGCTCTATACCGTCAACAGAATCATGCACAGCCTGTTTTGCAGGTAATCCGCTCACTGAAAGTTGCACAAATGGCTCTTAAGCTGTACACATGCATTTTTCCCTGTTCATTTTAGGTATTATATGATTGGTCTGTGTTTAGAAAAAAGAAACACTGATGACATGTCGTGTCGTGTGCTTGGTGTTTCACACAAGGCGACTGTCGATCAGGATAGCACACATTACAATCATAATAGATGATGATTCGGAGACCACGACTGGACCAGCAGGTATCCCCAGCACATTGTTTGACCCATACTGTCACCTTTCAATGTAAACATAAACTTTCTGCATGAAATGGCTACTTCTCATTTCACATACTCTCCTATATTGAACATTTCCATGGTTTGATTTCTTGACAAAAGGATATTCAGTGCATGAGTTCATATTGGCTATGCACATTATAGTTCATATATGATACTATTTGTCCTCATGTTATGCTTTAGGCTACGTTTGCTCAAACAGCAGATCGGCTTATAGGTTGCTCGGTCGACGCGGTGTTAGCATCAGGCAAGCATGATCAATACCTGCCGCCACCTCAAGTTACCGCGCTGTATGATAAGAAGCTCAGGCTGAAAGTAATGGTCACACCATATGCCTTTAATCGCCCCATGATGGCATTCCAAGTACTCCGTGCGTATGCTATAATTGACGATGAGGACATTGAGCAAACACCGGTGCCATCTTCGTCACCGCGCCTATCTGCATCCGGCAGTTCGTCTCCCGATGACGCTGCCAACAAGGTAACACTGTTTTTTTATATCGATGCAATGCAACGGATCATGCACACTACGTCCCCGTAATGCATGCCTAACTTTAATTTGATCTGTTCTTGCTTACATAATGACTCCGCCTAGCTCGGCATCTACAAACATTGGCTGCGTTGTACTTGACATCGACAAAGATCAGCTGTTAACGCCAACCGCCATCCCGTCTCGCCAAGTTGATCCCCTTCTACCCGTTGCACTGGCCAAGATAGCAACAGCTTCGTCCACTGCCACGCCCAGCCATGGCTCTGTGCTTTCTTCTACCCCGCCTGATGAGGTAGGCTACCTCATCGTTAACTAAACCTCTTCTTTTTTCATAGTGCATTACTGAATGCACCATGTTGTATGAGCTCATTGACTAGAGTGCCGCTGAGATGGACCTTGCCTGCCAGCTGATGCCTTCCAAAGACGATACATCCGCTGCAACGTAAGTGGCAAACTATAATTTGTTCATGACAAATCATATCTCTATAAGAAACATACTAAGACACATTTGCATCCATTTTACCAGGGCTACACGTTCTGCAAGTGATGCTCAATTGTTGCCGGTCAAAAGGAAGCTACACTAGCGTCTGTGCTTCTTTTCGTACCACTTTTCTCTGCATGCTTCCTGCCGTAGCCCGTAGAAAACTTCTTTTCCTATCTCAACATTGCCGGAACCACTTACCGTAGCTTCTCTTTTACTCTAATCGTACCTGTAGCTGCCTGTTCAATGTCCTCCGTACACTAACGTGGTCTGCTATGCTGACCACAAAGATAGGTGTTTGAGGAGCGGACCTCCTCATTTTGTTCATATAAGCCCTGCCACGTACTGTATGGTGCTTACCAGCACGTTGTTGCTCACCTAGCAACCTTTATTTCCTCATATCAGTGATGACGACGTTAACATCAAACGACACCCTTTGCCACTATGTCTCTGCACTGCGGTTTGCTTCCACTTTGCCAGCCCCGTTCTGCTTTATGCCATCCGGCACAATCACAAAAGCCACTTGCACACGCAAAATTCGTTAAACCGTGCAGTATCACGCATACCAACCATGCAAGCCAATTTTGCGACCGTAACATCACTCGGCGCGCCAAGGGCGCACAAATTCAGCTAGTAAATATACAAGCGTGACCACTCCCGTCGTCCACACGCCATGTGGCCCATCTCCCCGCCCGGCGCGGCCGCAGCCGTCCAATTGCGGAAGCCAGGCAGATCCGACCGTCCGTTTTGCTTCAACGTATAAAACAATTTTTACAGCCCGTACATCAGGCATACGGGTGATTCGCCCAGTTAGTTTACTTCGTCGCTTCGTTGCCTCAAATACCAGGGTTCGAGTCCCGCGTCTCCTCGCGCGCTGTCGCGTTCCCGCGCTGGGCTCCTCACGCGCTGCCACGCTGTCGCCGTGCGCGCTGCGCGTTTTGTTCGTCGCGCTAGGCTGCGTTTTGCCCACTTGCCCGTCGCATACGCGTATAGCGACCTACACGCATATGGTCACGTATTGTACATGATACGTGCATGCATAGTACATGATACGTGCATGCATAGGCGACCTGCACGCCGGGCGCGCTGCGCGGTTTCTTCGTCGCGCGAGGCTGCGTTTTGCCCACGTGCCCGTCACATACGCGTATAGCGACCTGCACGCATACGGCCACGTACCATACGGTCACGTATTGTACATGATACGTGCATGCAATGCTGCGCGTTTTCTTCGTCGCGCGAGGCTGCGTTTTGCCCACGTGCCCGTCGCATACGCGTATAGCGACCTGCACGCATACGGTCACGTATTGTACATGATACGTGCATGCATAGGCGACCTGCACGCACGTATTATATGGTATGCACAGGCTGCATAATAATACGTACGCACATATGTACGTATAATACATGTACGTATTATTTAATACCGTATAATACATGTACGTATTATTATAATATTATACGGTATGCACAGCCTGCGCATAATACGTGCATGCATAATAATGCAGTACATACATGCATAGGAATGCAGCACGCGCATGCAGCTGCTTGCTCGCAGGCTAGCTCACCTATACGAGACCGTATGGTACGTGACGTGCATGCATATTTGTACAGCCGGCTAATTTTTTTCCTTTTTTTTGCAGCCATACAAACGTTCCTGTATTCTGTCCTCTCTTATACTGCTAATACCTCATAGCTCAATATATTTATTCGATAATTACGAATTAGACTAGCTTGCTTTTACTTTTGCCTCATGTAGCTTTTTCGGATGGCCCACACTAAACTAGACCATGGTTTCATGGTGAGAGATCGTACAAACGTATATTCTTTTCAAAAAATAAAACAACAATACAAAATTCGATAAAAATGGGAAAGGCATATTTTGCAATCTGCTAAAAAAAACTAGACCATGGTTTCATGGGTAGGGCCCACACTAAACTAGACCATGGTTTCATGGCGAGAGTTCGTACAAACGTATATTCTTTTTAAAAAATAAAACAACAATACAAAATTCGATAAAAATGGGAAAGGTATATTTTGCAATATGCTAAAAAAAACTAGACCATGGTTTCATGGGTAGGGTTTATACAAACATATATTTTATTAAAAAATATAAAACAATCATAGAAAATCCGAACGATAACCAATTCTTTTCTTTCATTCTAATTCTTTCGTACAGAGTGAAAATAACAAAAATGCAATCAAAATTTTATGGTTAGGGTGCATAAATGAACCTAAACATTAAAAATGCTATATTTCCCCATATTAATTACTAAATAATAGAAATTAAAATTTTCTTTCATTCTAATTTTCCCGTACAAAGCTAAAATAACAAAAAAAAATTAAAGCTACAAAAAAAGCAATTAAAATTTTATGGTGAGGGTGCATAAATGAATTTAAACATTACAAATGCTATATTTGCCTATACTAATTACTAAATAATAAAAATTAAAACTTTCAAATATATAACTACAGTTTAAAATCATATATTCATGACGATGTACCAAATACCGCACCCCCACTGTCATTGTCGTTTGCTAAACTAACACACACAAAATTCATGTTAGCATTCATCTTCAACCCTACCCAACGCACAAATTGTGCTTACGTTCACCCTTTCGCCCGCGCTGCGCTCGGCACGCCATGGGCGCGCAAACTCCACTAGTTGTTATCATGCTTTAGAAGCCTTGTGCCTACCGGCAGCATCGTCGTCTAGGCTGACACCAAAGCATAAACAAGGATGCTTTCATCAGTGTAAATTTTTAAAAGAAGAATAAAATGAGGAAAGCCTGGAGGCATGAATATTTCGAACAGGAATAATTACTTTTTTTGTGCGTCTCGTTTCAAATAAGTCATGATGGACATTCATGTCACCATCTAATTATCTCCTGGACAAAATCAATTATGCCATCAAGCATTTGGTACTATTAAGCACTTTGCATCAATTACTTTGAATAAATTAGTTAAGGGAGCATAACGATAAACTAAGCTTTCATGCACTATATTTATTCATGAAAGTGCTCTGCTCTTTCCGGCTTCAACCTCTGCCAGAAGATACTGATCGAAGTGATCTCCTAATAAGCAAAGACTACAGACCTCTAGCCATATGTGATTAATATCAAAGGTGCGTGCACACTTATTTTTATGTATGCTTTATGCCCGGCTTTCACCGCCATATAGTACCCTGGTGCAGCATCTCCCGAAAGTGTGTGTTAATTTTTCAGTCATATAGTAAAAGAAATGAAATTTAACGTATTGGCCCCAATACCACGACGATCAAGCGTGCCTTGGCAGTACAATACGATCGTACTGTCTTAACATCTCATTGTGTTCGATTTTATGAAATATTGCTGTTGGCTTTGAGCTCACACACGCTCAAAGAATCACTCAGCTCAACCGTTTTTCTCGCTCTCACAATTCATAGACACACCAACAATTGGGCTAACTCAAAAAGAAAGATGAACCATGTATTAACTGAGGAACATGGGGTGCTGACTGCTGAGAGCTTGTTAACCCAAACTTAATTTACTTTAATTTGGAATTATTCAGTCATTATTCATCCATGTTTTCATCTATTTTATTCTACTTAATACAATATTATGATGATCTAAGTTATGTTCCCATTAGTTATACCTCGACAACACGCACCATTTAAAGTGCATCTCATTCACCGGGGGTGTTTGGATCTAGACGTTTGGTACCGACAAGAAAAATCATGACTAGCAAGGATAGAAGTTTGGTACTTTAAAAAATTAGCTTTAATGCATGGCTTAAATTAATACGCACACTAACGCACACCACCGACACTACTAGGGAACGGATCTTCTATCTTGGCACATCAGTCCCGGTTAGCCATGAACTCAGACTGATAGTGTCATCAGTTCCGGTTCATGGCTACTAGGATAAAAGCACGGTTTTTCGCCCATATTAGTCCCGGTTCGTGTCACGAATCGGAATAGAATAGCACTTTGGGAGACGGATACATGCCAGTGGACACATATACATATTAGTCCTGGTTCGTAACACGAACCGAAACCGAAGATAAAGACCATTTTCCTGGTGGTGCAGCCAACCATCCCACGCGTATGACTTGCAAGTTGCAACTGACCTGCCTAGCTATGTCCTGCGGCCACGTCTCCACCACAACATGCAGGCAATAGCAACATGCATGCAGTTCATGCCTTCGTGGCAACT
This sequence comes from Raddia guianensis, assembly GCA_036346415.1. NCBI lineage: Eukaryota > Viridiplantae > Streptophyta > Magnoliopsida > Poales > Poaceae > Raddia > Raddia guianensis. The sequence goes on along the minus strand of CM070537.1, from coordinate 21,471,949 downwards.
AAACAACATGCAAGTATTCTAGCCTGCAGCACCTAGTACATACACATACGTCCAACCAGACCTGGCCATTTGCTGGGTTCGGACGGATTTGGATTGGATTTTCTAAAACCCTATAAAAAATTAGCTAGGCTGAATTTGAACTGACCCGGTGCACCGAGTCACAAATGTAGGCCCAAACCCAACCCGAAACCCGAAAATCCGACCCAAAATTCAAAAATCTGAATCTGCACGACCTATTTTGCAATTTTTTGTGCTCGAACCCGATCCAACCCGACGATTGAACTTCAAATAATAATCAAGGCCCGACACAATCTGATGCACTGGTCGGATCGGATCGGGTCGGGTTTTTCTAGTCGGGTCGGGTCGGGTACATCGGACCGGACTACCTATGAGCAAGTATACGTCCAAGACAATATAGGACGTGAACTACGACTTAGCCAAACACTTGGCCACTAAAACATGCATGGCAAACTCCAGTAACATGTGGAATCACTGCTGAATGGTGATCCATCCGCTCACTTCTACCGATCCGGCCACTATGCTATATTGCTCTGTATCACATATTCACGTAACATGGATCAAAGTGTTGTATGCATGTTATACCAACACATAAACACAGCCTTAGTAAAAAAAAAAGATTAATCTAACAGATATTTGGACACCCCGCTAGCAAGATACTCCCTCCGGTCAAAAAAAAAAGTCGCCGTAGACTTTTGGACACGCCTTTGACCATTCGTCTTATTCAAAAAAGTTTTATAAATATTATTTATTTTGTTATGATTTGGTTTATTATTAAATGTATTTTAAGTATGACTTATATTTTTACATATTTGAACTACAAAAGCATCATTTCCTTTTCGCTGCATCAAAACTCTGATAAGAACTTTACCTTTTATATTGAATCTTTTACCTCTACGCACTACAGGAAACGACATCAGTGTCGCAGGCCATATTCTCTATGTTGGCGGCTAGCAACGACGATCAATGTCGGCGGCCAACAAATAAGCGGATGACAATATTACTTCTTGGCAAGCTTTGTGGGCGGCCGCAATAATACCGCCGGCACAATCCTCATTTCCTTTTGCGCGTGACACAAAATTTCAATTCCTTTGCCCATCAAAGTAGTCTGTGTCAGCGGCCAAAAAAAGGCCGACCACATTGTTCTCCCGGCCCATGACGGCACTTTCACGGTCCAGACGGAAGAAGTGCAGGTTGGTCCCACTTGGCAGACAAAAGGATGTCTCTGACAGGTGGGGCCAAACAGGGGAACCATCGCCGCCGGCCCCGTGCGGCGCTGCAGTTCGCGTGCGCCGCCTATTCCAGCCCGGCAAATTGCACTGCCGCCTTGTGTCGTCGCCACCCCACTGCCGACCCTTGGATAGGGCTCGCGCACCATCGCCTCCTCCGGCTGCGGACCACCCTCGGCCGCCGGGCCCTAGCCGCCACCCCATGCTGCGTGCCACCTTTCTCCGGGTCGTCGCCCTCGGTCGGCTGCCACCCTGGCCATGCGCCATTTCCTTCCAAACAGGCACTGCGGCTCCTATGTTGGTATGGCCTAACTCTCATGTCTATATTTTTTAATTTGCTAGCTATATGGACGACATTAGTAGTTTGAAGTAATTAGACTAATGCTGTAATTAGTGAGATGTCGATTGGTAGTTTAAATTAATTATAATGTTTTAACTTGAACGGAGCCATAGGTAAACCCATTCGGAAGTGCTACATAATTTCATATGGAGCTCGACGATGATTCGTTGTGTTCCATTATGAAATTTGTTGTGCTTCCGAGCTGTCCACGTTTTGGACAGCCTACGGATGTGCGTTTGAGTATGGTGGTCATGACCACGAAGGTGCACGGGTCGATTTTTTTGGCAAACTAACCCTGTTGTTCTCCTGGTGCATAATATAAGCGGTACGTGTTACCCATCATTGTACTGGGAGGATTGCGGGGTTATGCTGCCGGAATTTCGACCCGTGCACCTTCGTGGCGCGACTACCGTACTCAAACGCACATCCGTAGGTGGGTAATCCGTCCTGTTAGTTAGACTTAAATCGTTTAAAACTGAACTTTTGTACATGTACAAATTTTATATAGTAAACGATGGAAGATCGACGGTGGATGTACGATGGATGAAAAAACTCTGGGCGGCACACAGACGAATGGTTCGACAAAGTTGATGCATTCGTGGAAGATGCTTTTGGAATATCCCCCAACCCTAACGCAGCCCTCGTGCGTTGTCCCTGCGCTATCTGCTCGAATACTGAAAAGAGGTGCAGAAGGGAAATTAGCGAGCACCTCTGTAGGCATGGTTTTAAACCAAACTATTTTGAATGGATATATCAGGGCGAGAGAAAGCATCCGGCGTCAGTGTTCAACCCTGTGGATTTTGGATAGGGTTACGACGAAGTTGAGGTGGACAGATTGGACAAGCTCACGGATGATGTGGGTAGGGCTTACGATCTCTCCCCGAGGAAGAGGCCGAGCGACTTGCCCAGCAATTCGAGAAGCTTCTTGATTCTGCCAGGAAGCCACTGCATGAGTATACCAATATGACCATGCTCTCAGCAGTGTCGCGTCTAATGGCGGTAAAAACCAAATATAACCTCTCAACCAATTGCTTCAACAACCTTTGCAAACTGATTGATAGCCTACTTCCGATTGGACACAGGATGACTCCAAATCTGTACGAGTCGAAAAACTTCTTAATGTGTTAGGCATGCCGTGCGAGAGGATAGACTATTGCTCAAAATTCTGCATGATGTACCAAAAGCTGATTATGGGCTAACTCATTATAAACATTGCGGTGAGAGTCGGTATGTGGAAGTTAAAGGTCGAGATGGGATAAAAAGATAGACGACTGTGGCCCAGAAAACCTTTCGTTTCTTTCTGATCTCTCAACGACTTCAACGGTTTTACATGTCCAAGTCCACGGTTAGGCACATGAGATGTCATAAAGAGGTAAAACATAGAAAAGAAGGTGTAATGATTCATCTATTAGATGCACAATCCTAGAGGCATTTTGATCAGCTGCAACCTGAGTTCGCATCTGAGCCCAGAAATGTCCGTATCGGGCTCTCGACTGACGGGTTCACGCCATTCAATATGACCTCGCATCTGTACTCACGTTGACTGGTATTTGCTATCCCGTACAATCTGCCGCCTCAACTCTGTCTGAAAGAAGAGTATATGTTCCTTTGTGTTATCAAACCTGGACCTAAGTCTCCTAGAAAAAATTTAGACATGTTTATGTAGCCATTGGTAGAAGAGTTCAACGACCTGTGGAACAAATGAGTTTGGACACATGATAGCTATAAGGGTTAGAACTTAGAATGTGAGCCACATACATTTGGTCCATACATGATTTTTTGGCATATGGCATGTTCTCTCGGGGTGGAGCACGGATGGACAGTTGTCGTGTCCTAAATGTTTGTGTAACACTGATGCATTCATACTTTAAAAAGGAGGTAAGGCTTGTTGGTTCGACTGTCACCGTCGTTTTCTTGAGTCGAACCACCCATTTAGAAAGCAAAGACATACATTTCGTAAAGGCAAGACTAGGACGAAACAACAGCCACTAGAACGGTTTGAGGTGCTGGATATCATCGTTCGGCATGAGGATTTGGAAAAGAAGGGATACGATCATGAGTATGGTGAGGAGCATCATTGGACACATGAGTGAAGCATGTATAACCTTCCTTACGCAACAGACCTGAAGCAGCCTCACAACCTCGACCTGATGCACTAAGAAAAGTATATGTGTGAGGCAATCGCCAACACAAACTGTGACATCCCACAAAAGATAAGAGATAACAAAAAAGCTCGCGACTAGACTGCGCTTTGATATGTGATCGCTCAGAGATGAACCTCGACGAGAATGGGATGAAACCTAGGACAAAGTACTGCCTCACACGTGGGCAAATAAGTGAGATTCTAGTTTGGATTAAGGAAAAACTGACATTTTCAGATGGTTATCGGCTAGTCTTTGTCATGCCGTTAGTATGGAGCAATACAAGTTAAATGCAATGAAGGCTCAGAGATGAACCTCGACGAGAATGGGATGAAACCTAGTACAAAGTACTGCCTCACACGTGGGCAAATAAGTGAGATTCTAGTTTGGATTAAGGAAAAACTGACATTTTCAGATGGTTATCGACTAGTCTTTGTCATGCCGTTAGTATGTTTCCGGCTATGAGGAGGAGTTCGACTCAGAAGAGAGCGACGAGGAGGGGGAGGACGAGGCTGAGGGGGAGGATGAGGACTGGAGGAAAATATTTTCTAATGCCCGGTTGGAGGAGAGCGACGATGATGGGGATGATGTGTGGGAGCCAGCACCATCGTCCTCTGTAGTCGAGTCCTCGAGCTCCAAGAGACGTCAGGGGCGAAATAAAATGTCAAAAGCCCCCACAGATCCATCTCAGATGATAGAGGTACAGGTTGCCCCCAAGGAGAGGTTTATGTGCTAACCAATAGTTCTTAATTTGATTTCCTCAATTACTAATCATAAACTTTCTAAACAAGTGTTTTGAATTTAATTAATAACCATACATACAGTGGCTTGGTTTGTCTCAACAAGGGCCCGCAAGAACTGGGAAAGCAGCTAGGGGTGCTCCTTAAGAAGTTCTATCCTGGGCGAGTGGGCGAGGGTCATGGCAACAAACGCCCCGCACTGAGTTGGAGCGACTACTACCTCGTACGGGACGGGGAGGGAGATATTGTCGCCGATGCCGTCATCGAAGAACTCTGGGTATCATGCTAAATTTCATTTATTACTAATATTTTTGTGTTCATAATTTTATGACTGCTTGTATATATATGATTATGTATTTATTTTGTTTTAGGCGAGGTATCAGCTATCACCTGATGCGACCGTAGAGGATTACGAGGCTTGTCGCCTTGTTCTTAACAGAATGGCGACAAAAGAAGGTCAGAGATGCCATGGTGCTAGTCCGGTTAGATGCGGTGATCAAGCATCAGAAGAAGAGGGGCCGATAGATGTCGAGGGCTAGGGCAGCTCTGAAGTATCTCGACACCAAGTAGTATATTGATTGGCGTCCAGACTGGATAGACAAGTGTCCACGCGTTTGGAGGGACCTATGCCTGATGTGGGCATCACCGAACTGGATCGAGATGTCTAAGAGGAACAGGGGAAATATGGATGCCAACCCGAAAATCTGCTCCACGTACCTAGGGGGCCTCGGCATGGGTCACGTCGCACGAGACATCGTAAGCATACTTATCTTTTATAGCTTGAATAAACTTTATCTCACAACTTTAGTGAATATATTGCCATTTGATTTAACACAGGAGCACGAGACAGGAGGTACGACGTCATGAATGCTGTTGTGGTGCCCGACTCGTACAAGCCTGAGGTTAGGGCACGTCGACAGTGGGCCTCAGCTTCCGCTTGTGCTCAACTGGAAGCTCAGAATAAACTTATCGCGGAGTTACAACAACAGAGGGCGATGGATGAGCAGCGGTGGAAGACGGAGCAAGAGGAAAACAACCGGCGGATGCAGGCCATTCAGAAACAAAACTTGTACATGATGTACATGCAAAAGGTAATTAAAATCATATACGTAGCTAGCTAAAATGTCATTCCTGCTTAAATAGGCTAAGCCACTAAGATATTATATCCGCAGGTGTTCTCGGGGGCGGGTCCTCTAGCCAGGCACAGATGCCTTCTACGCCGCCGTTAGTCTTCACGCCGACCTCGGGGGCCTCGACGACACAAGCCGACACTCTTCCCCCGTTCGTGCCGCCACACTGGTTCCCTATGGTTCAGTTTCCACCTGCTCCCGCACCTTCTCCAAGGGTAATGCATTTACTTTAGTTTTGCACAACATATGCATAACAATATCGAAATGCATAAAGTTTTTAAAATTTAGGGTTTCCTCCACTTTTGCAGATGTTCGGTTCAGCTACGCCTGCGCCTGCGATGATTGCTTTATAGGGAGGTGACGACAGTGCCACAAGGTCGTCTCCGCTCGAGCAATTCGTGACGGACTTGTTTAACCAAGATCCCGACCTCGGTGGCGGTTCACAAAACCCATAGACGTTATTATTCAACTTTGTGTCATTTTGTATAATGCTATTTTACCATTTGTGACTTTGTAAGCTAAATTTGTGTGATATTAAGTTTTAAACTGATTCTGTTGCCAATTGTGCCCTGTAAGTGAAGGTTGAACACAGTTGGATCACCATTTTTCGTTATTTATGTTTTTCAAATCTTGTGAATGTCAATGTGCTTGAAAATTGGATATCGAGCATCTAATTATGTGTGGATATGGTTGGGTGAATTGGGGATTTGATATATGTGGGGGATAGGGGTTTTTTGCAGGTTGAAGATGAACTTTTTTTTTAACAATTAACAGAAATTTTTATTTCTGGAATAGTATCTATGTCGTCGATAGTGACCAAGGCCAACCACACTGCTCCTTTCCAGGTGCGCCCTAGGTGCCACCGGCTAACATTTGTGTCGGCGGCCATTCCATAGGCCGCCGACACAGATCCAAAATCAGTGTCGGCGGCGGAAAGAGAAACCGTCCACATTGTGCTACCACGTGCCAGGCCAGCGTTCGCCTTGTTGGGTCCACTCGTCAGAGCACCATCAACCCTCGGGTGTCATCACGTAGAATGTGTGTTGATGGCCGTCAATGCCACCTACATAGACATAACCCAGGTGCCCCGCCTCGGGTGCGTCTGTGTCGGCGGGGCCGCCGACAGTAAACTCCTGAGTCGTCGAAGCTACATTGGTAGATCAGTGTTGGCAAAATGCTATATCGTCGGTATGTAGGCCTAGCTGCCGACACTGATCCCGATTCCTGTAATGATGGTCCTAAGAAAACTGAACCACTCTCTACTTTGAAATATTATGCTTGTTGTTATAAAGATGAAATGTCAACCGTCTGTGTGAAATGAATCAGCTTCTTGTAAATTCGTGTTGTGTTAGCAAGATCATGGTCTAACGTTGCCTGCATAAAGGTTCTGAATTGTCTGAAATTCCGAGGCCGACAATTCAAGTGATAAAGCCGCTCCAACATATCAAGAGAGCCATAACTGCGACAATATTTGGCAACATTACATGTAAAGTCAAATGTTGGTCTGCCTCATTAATTAGTTGCTTCGTATGTTATGTTGGATATAATTTTGACTTTACTAGGGTCTTAATTAGCGAGAGCTAGTGAATATAATGATATATGCATTAGTTCATTTACCTCGGTAGTGCCCAGTAGACATGACTGAGACTGTTGCCACTATTAATTCGGGTAAATGGCTAATCGGGATTGATGGACCGGTAAAAAAAGGTCGTTTCTTGGTAGTGTGTGTATAAGTAAAATGTGTTTGGAGTCAGCTTGCACATAAGACTTTGGTTAATATTCAGCAAAGCGAAAAATGCATGAAATTAATGCATGTTAAGTCTGTACTCTGTGTATGTATTTGCTAACCTGACACGTGCATGTTCCACGTACGTTGAGCCTGTGCTGCTCATCGAGTCTGTACTCTGTGTATGCATTTGGAATATTACTAGCCGCGTGGCGCGCCAAGCCAGCCGTACGCTCGCGCGCCGCGCGGCACAGCGAGCGAGCCTGCAGCGAGCGAGCCTGCAGCGAGCAGCATGCGCGTGGCGTACAGGCGACGCGAGCACACAGCGAGCTGGGAGCGAGCGGTGCGCGCGGAGAGGCCCATGTGGCGACCGAACGCACACGATGCGAGCGTCAAGCGAGCTGCAAGCGAGCGCTACGCGCGGAGAGGCCCACGTGGCTACGAAACGCTGCTCGTTCTATTTATTGATGATGCATGGTAAGTTTTCGCTTGGTTTTCCTCATTGGATTTCATTCACAGGGTTTTCGTCAATGTGATGTAGTCGGATTTTTGGGTTGGTGAGGTTCGAGTGCCCTATTCGGCCCAGTGCTACAATTTTGGTCGTCCTTTTGGGTTGTATGTAGCCCAGGGGAGCTTGATAATTGCACTAGTACGGATCGGAGTGGCGATATTATCCACATCAAGAGGTACATTTTTGGGGAATATTGGAAGTGCTTTTCACCTGCTTCTAGGGTTTCACCGTGGAGACAACAAAAGGGGGTTTCATCTGAAGATAAGAGGTGGAGCTCGAATATTTCAGGTGATATTTGATCCTTTGAACAATTCGTTGTTGGTTTGCGCTCTTCAATGAATCAATGTTAAGGTTAGGAACAAGGTTTTGGTCGTCGAGGTAGGGGTCATGTTTATCAAGGTTAAGTTCATCTAGGGATGCTATGGGGAAGAATTCGATTCCGCCTCAAGGGGGGACATGATCTTGAAGCGAGTGATTTCTAATTTTTCTGCGAAGGTTTTGGAAGCGAATCAAATTAAAAGGTGGTCAAGATGGTAGTCCAGTGGTTGGGGAGCATCCTTCTAGGAGTGTAGATGATGCTTGTTTCATGTCTGGTGTTGCTAGAGGGGATAAGCCAGTGGGGGGGTGTTTTTTTGTTGTAAAATAGGTCATCTAGCTTTCCATTGTCCTGCCATATTCATCCATGGATATTGCGGGGAAGAAGGTCATGTGGATATAAGATGCAACAACAAAAAACAGTGGGAATTCAATGCTTATATGTGTGATTTTCACAATGAGAGGTAGGGAATTTATGTTTGTGGTGAGATTCCTACTGATAATATGAATAGAGATAGAGCTAGCACTGATGTCATTCATGCGAAGGATGAGCATGTTACTGCTAAAGACATAGAACAAGAATTTAATGTCATTTTTTGGTCCTTTCCTAACTGGACCTATACTACTAGGCCTTATGGTAGTAATACTTTTCTAATGAGGTTTCCAAATGCTAGAAAAGTAAAAGAAACAGTGGTTCTTCCTCCTTCGAGATTGAAGTCCTATGAAGCTTTAGTGAAAATCTCTGAATATAAGCTCAAGTTTGGAGTTAAACAAATTCTCGACATTGCTGCCGCCTCACCTACTGTCGCGCCGCCTCCTTCCTCTCTCCCTCTCCTCCCCATTTTCTCTGTCTCCTTCACCTGCGCTCTCTCTTTCTCCTCTCCCATTCTCTCTGTTCCCCTCTCTTCTCCCTTGGCCTAGGCGCATGGGCCTCCTTGGCCGGCCCATGCTAGCAGCGCTGGCCTACACCGCCTTCCCCACTTGGGCAGGTTTAGCCGGTCCAGCTCCGTCTCGCGCTAGCCCTTGGCTGGGCTGCTCTAGTCCGCCCATTGAAGCCCGGCACTGTGCGGCCCATTGCATAGTGTCATCTTTTATTTTTCAGCAGCACAATTCCTTCTCATTTTTGCTGTGATTTCATCCTACATCCGAATCCGATGATTCTAGTACCTAAAAATTCTTAAATTGCCCATCTTCTTCCAGTAATTTTTATATAATTTTTTACACATATATTATTATATTTATTTTCTAGTATTTATTGCGGTTTCCTCGTTTTGCGGGCACTAGATTTTGCTGAAATTGAAGGAGTGTACCCCGACGCCACCGATGTCCAGCAAGACCAAGATGTCGGGACTCGCTGAACAGAGTCGAGTCCCTTCTGTGCCTTATTGTACTAGTCACTGGATCAATAGTTAGTACACAGATTTCAGAACTTGGATCATAACCATTCTCATTAAAACTTCAAATATTACATCAGAGTGGGGCCATTTAGGTTCGTAATACAAAAGTCTGACATGCAGGCCATACAACTGCGGAAGCATGGGTACATAGTAAAACCAAAAGAAAAATCCAACACGATCCCACAAGCAAGGCTGTAGCAGCGATCGTAGGCGTCATAGTAGTCCACGTCCTGAATGCCATCGGCGAAGTCACCGTCTTTGGGCTCACCATTGTCCGGACCATAATACTGGGCCTCTGGACCTGCTCGTTGGAATGAGAAGCCCCTTGAGTGAACGCGAGGGTGAGTATATGTGCAAATACTCGTAAGTCAAATTGACATATGCATATGGGGGCTCAACAAAGGAACGATTAGGATTTATTTTGCAGAAAAGCCAACTTTACAAATGTTGCCTACATCTTTGAAAATATGGAAAAGAGTTAAGAAGAGTTAAAACAAATCTCTTTCTTTTGAATCTACGGCTACCCACCGGTTTTAACCCATCATGGGCAACTCATAGCTACCTGCCATTTGCATCCATAATGACATGGCTATCCACCATAGCAATCCAATATCAATCGCCAAATCAATCAACATCTCAGGGCTATCCGCCATGTCAAAATCATAATCTCAGGGCTAGCCGCCATATAAATCTCAATATCTCATAACTAACTGTCATGCTACTCAACCACTTCACAACGTCCTATTGCGAAGGCCCAAAACAAAACTCACGACGTTCTGTTGTGGTTTTCTTTTTTAAAACGCCATTTCAAAAACAAAGATGAGAAAAACTACCATAAGGCAGTGCTCCGTCGCTCGTCCTTGACCGTGGGCACGGCTGTCTAGACAGTTCTACACTCTGTAGAGGTTGCACGCTTTACCCACGAGAGGTAATTTACAAAGTAAACCACAACAAGATCTTTAACCAACTCGCTCCTAGCTCAGGCATCACCGCTAAGGATTCAATCGCTAGGCTGGTACTCAGTTGCCAGTGGCCCCCTCTTGCGCCATAGGGTCAAAATCTGTGCGACACCGTTATCCATGGATTCTGCACTCAATTATGTGGCACCGTTACCCACGGGCACTGTCTATTTCTGCTCGGATTCTGAGCGGTTCCGTTAACCACGGATTCAATGCGACACCGTGTACTATGGATTTTGCGCTTCCTATTCAACCATCTGAGATGCCCGAACTAAGAGTTTGAAGGGTACTCTACCAGGGCCAGCCCATACCTGCACTCGTGGTCGCACTGTTGAACCTAGTTTGTCTACCTCAAGGACTCGGTCCTAAAGGATTTGGGTGATTACCACACTGGACCTGGGTCTCGTGCATACGGCACCAATCTATACAACCATCCACCCAAACCAGGGTTTTGCGAAAATCATTTTCCCTTTTATAACCCAACTATTGTACCTCATAGTCCCATTCTATCAAATATGGCAGCGCCAACTTTCTTTCAATCACGCATTTCAAACATTACATTTCACATGAAATAACAATGACGACTACAAGCAATAAATAGCAGGGCTAAGCATTTAACGATCTGCTAATCAATGAAATGGCAATAACCAAGTTATATATTCCTAGGGTTTACAAGGATTAGGTTTATACGATAATAATAAATTTTCTGGGCATTTAACTAATCAGCCTAATTAATTAGCATTTTAGAAAACTAGGTGGCAATATGATCAACAATAATTTGGCAATAAAATCAATAGTGACTTGCCGTAAATGCCATCTTCCGAGCGTTTGGATAAATCCTCGTTTCCAAGTTCCAACGACGTAGGCGTTAGGATCTAGCGCAAGCAAACAATACCCAACAAATGAAACACACAAAATATGGATGAAAATGATGTTTTTAAATTAAAGTGTGCATTTTTATGAACTTATAGAATTTTATTTTACTGGATTTGGAGTTATATTGAAAAAGATATAAAAATAACAAAATTTTCTATAGTAAATAAATAAAGAAATTAGCAACGGGCCGGCTAACCAAAACCGAACACGCGGACTAGGCTAACAATGCGTATGGCCGGGCGGTGTCTTGGTCTGGGCCTTTGTTGCTGTCTTTGCCGAACGTGGTGCAGCTCGGCTTGGGCCATCGCGAGGCTGCGGCTCGCTAGGCCAGCGGTGTGCGCGGGACGCGGTCCAACATGGCTCAGGGTGGCGCCGAAGGGAGAGAGGGTGGCTGATAGGTCAGGCCCACCTGGCGGCGACCCAGAGCAGGGGAGCGGCGGTGCATAGCTCGGGCGGAGAGGAATCCAGCGACTAGTGGTGCGGCTCGCCGTGGAAATGGAGGGGAAATGGAGAGGGAGGAGTGGGAAGCTAGGGAAGGGATCGGTGGCACGGGAAAGGCTCAAGCGACGGCTGGCGGCGGCTCAAGGCGAAAGAAGGCAACGACGCAAAGCGGAGATGGTCGGCTGGGTCGAGCGGGGGGTGTAGATGGCTCGGTGACACTACAGGAATCTTCATCTTTGTTTGCGGCCAACGCCGCCGACACAGGCATAAATACCACCGACAAAAGTCTGTGTCATTGGCCAGCCGCTGACACTGCTCCGCCTACGCAGCTCCGACGACACAGACGTTTCTGTCGTCGGCCCCGACGACAATACTCGACATCAGGGGGAGCCGGCTCGGTTAGGTCAATGTCGACGGCCAACCAAGCCGTCGACATAGGTACACCTCATGGCACGGCGACGTAGACCGTGCTCTGACAATGTGGGCCCCGCAGAACAATGGATGGAGCAACACGTGGTTGAGTAATGTTGGCGGTATATAATTAGGCCGCCGACAAAGATGGAGGAGGTGAAAGCAGATTTTGCCGGATTTTTGTCGGTAGCGAATCACTGTCGGCGGCATATTGAGAAACCGCCCACGAAACCTAAACCTATGTCGGCGGTATTAGTTTAGGCCGCCTACATAGATTTAATCTATCTCGGCGGCCTAATTTGTGCCGCCGACATTGATGTTGTTTCCAGCAACTGGAAATTGCTGAAAATTTACAAAAATCTGAATTTCAACCTGCAAAAAAAGCCTAATTACAGTACATATATAATCCCCAATTCCCCCAACCAAATCCACATATATATATATATATGCCCGGCACCACAATTTCAACCACACATACATCCAAATCATTGCAAAACAACATACAAACTGTTTAGGCCACATGACACCGATATTTTGCACAATTTGAAGCATTTATTCAATTTAGTTACAATGAACACAAAACAGAACATAAATGGCAAGAAGAAGCGTAATATCACCATCGTCGAATAGAGAACTAAATAAGCATCTACGGAGGTGGTTTCTAATGGTCCTGCGAACCATTGAAGGTAATATCACGATCGCCGAGCACCTCTTCGGCGAACTGCTCTCCGGACGTCCTAAGGCCACTTGCACTTCCGGAGTCTCCTCCCTGCTGTAGAGTTGCCGCAAAGGCTGGCGTGGCCTAGGCCGAGACCTATATATGAAAAGAACACATAATAGGTTTATGCATTTGAGTTGAGACAGGAAAACCTTGGTTTCAATGGCTTACCCCTGGAGAATGCCCCGGTGTAGAGCCGAACTGTCCGAAGGGCGGGAGATTGCCCTGCTGCGTGATCGGGGCACCCGGCGTCTGCGTGAAGACGAACGGCGGCACAGCTGGCATCTGTGGCACACCGGAGCTCCCCGCCCCCTGCCGGAACACCTGTGGATACGCCTACGGATACGAGATGTTAAGTAGCGTATGAATTAGAAAGGAGTTATATATATGATATTAGTTACCTGTTGCATGAACTGCATCATGAAGGCGTTCTGTTCCTCCACGGCACGCACTCGCCTGTCGTTTGCCTCTTGCTGCGCCCTCATTAAGGCATTCTGTTGTTGAAGCTCTGCGATAAGATTGTTTTGAGCTTCAACCTGGGCACGGGCGAAAGAGGAGGCCTGCTGATGACGTGCCCTGACCTCGGCCCTATAAGAATGCGGCGGCACCAAAGAGTCCATCGCGCTGTACCTGCCGTGACCCCTCCCACCGAACTCGTTGTATATGACGAAAGGGTCGGCCGGCATGTCCTCAGGGTCACAGTCGGTACCGTACTTGTTCTTCATGGCAGCGGTGTATGTATCCTGCGCACAAATAAGATATGAAGCGGATTAGTTCGAAATCGGTCAAAAAGGCATAATTGTAGAGAATGAAAAGAGTCGATCACTTACAAGAACACCCTGGGCAGCCGGTGGCATCGGTGGCTATGTGCCGTCTGGCAAGGTAGGAGGCGTGTGAGCAATCCTCCATAAGGTGAGAGGGGTGGGCTCAAGTCCGGACTCCGTCTCCTTCGAGAAATCAAAAGTGATTAAGTTAAGTATTGAAATGAAGTTTATTGTAAATACAAAAGTTTATTGTACTTACGATATCCCGCGCAATGTGACCCATGCCATAGCCTCCAATGTAGGTGGTGCACATTTCGGGGTTGGCGTCCCTATTTGCCCTGTTACGTCTGGACTTGTCGATCTACTCCTCACTTGCCCACATGCGGCACAGGTCCCTCCAAGCGTTTTTGAAGTTGTCAAACCAGTCTGGACGGTACTCCATGTACTCGTCTGCCGTGAGGTACTGCTGAGCTACCTCTATCCTCGATATCCCCCCGCCGAAGTGCTTGATCACGCATCCACACGGGATAGCCTGATGGCGTCCCTCACTTTCTTAGTCGCCATGAGGTCGAGCGTGCGGCGGCAAGCCTCGTAGTCCTCGTGGGTTGCACCATGTGGAAGCCGATACCTTGCCTAAAACAGCAGATATGAATAGTATTAAATAATACATGCATTTAGAAAAGAAGAAATGAAGAGGAAATAAAATTTGCAGAGTTACCCAGAACTCTTCGTTGACGGCATCAGCGATAGTTCCTCCCTCCTCGTCACCGACGAGCCAGTAGTCGCTCCAGTTCATGGCAGGGCATCGCTCACCTCGCCTTCCCACTCGCCCGGGGTAGAAGTGCTTGAGGAGCATCCCCAGCAAGTTTCCCGGCTCCTGTTGGCCCCTGACCTTGTTGATGCAGGCCATGCCACTGCACGTATAATTCAGATATTAACCAGTTTTATCATGTTTGTTACTAGAAAGAAATAATAACCAATTGAAAACAGGAGATTAGAACATACTTCTCCCCTGGCGCAACCTGTATCACTATCCTATCGGATGGATCTGGAGGGGCGGCCCGCAACTTGTTCCTTCCACGACGCTTAATCTTGGAGCTCGCGGACTCGGCTCCGGAGGACGAGTGCCCTGGCTCCCACTCCTCGTCCCCCTCCACCTCCAACTGGCCGGGACCGGGAGTACAACAATCTCCTCCAGTCCACATCCTCGACGACCTCATCCCCTTCCTCATAATCCTCGTCGCTCACCTCTACCTCAAACTCCTCCTCATATCCCTCCTGCACACCAGCAGTGGGGTGCAGGTCCTCCCCCTCCTCCACAATCTCCTTCCCCCTCCTCCTACTAGGTTGGCCCTCAACCTCCTCTTTGTTCTCCAAAGCTACTTGCACGCCGTGGTCCACAGCGGCGGCCCCCAGATCCTCGTCCTCCCCCAACTGGGTGTCGGAGACCGCTAGCTCCTCGTCGTCAGGTACCTCGGGGGTCTGAGACTGCCAGCTCCTTGTCCTCCCCCAACTGCTGATCGGCGTCCTCGTCCACCTCGTTCCTGCTGCCCCCCTTCCCAAAGAGCTTCCGACGAGTCTTCTGCGCCAACTTTTTCAGAGATCCTGTCATCCTGCACAAATAAAAGCAAATGTCGAAATATGATTGATATGAATTAAATGAAGGTAAATAACGCAAAATATAAAAATGACAACAAATTTAGATGACTTAGAAATCTTCGACTTCCTCCTCTTCGACCTCATCCTCCTCTTCATCATCCTCCCCTTGCTCGTCTTCTTCCTCACCACGTTCATATTCCTCTTCGCCTTCCTCCATGTGGTCCTCTCCATTTTCATCTTCCTCTTGCTCTTCCTCTGACACAATACCAATGTCGATGTGAAGCTCTCCTGTTAAATCTTGTTTTTGGAATGGAGGCATGACCTGGCAAGGTTCGTAATCTTGTTCTGTGAGGTCGGGCAATCCACCTGTCAGATGACATTTATGAACGATCCACCAATTTTTGTAATTCGGATGGGCGTATGGTAGATAGCACACCAGCTCGACTTATTCGGGGAGAATAAACACGTCGGGCTTTTGATATAGCTTCTTATGGTTGATTTCAACTAGTCCTAATTAGGGAGTGCGCCTGACCGCACTTTGTGGATCAAACCATCTGCACCGAAATAAGACGAGGGAGAGCTCTTTATTGCCTTCATAAGATATTTCTATAATCTCCTCAATGACCTCGTAGTACTCTATGTCTTGATCACCAAGCGGATTTGCGACATAACTCACAACTCCGCTATTCACGGTAGTTGCATTGGGGCGTGCGGACTTAGCCGCGTCAGATCGAAATCGATATCCATGGCGATCGTAGCATCCATGGACCTGGATTCTACGGCTGCATCCACGTGACATTTGTCGGAGGTCATTATGCACGCTTGAATGTCGTTGACATTGTAGAAACATGCACATCAACTTAGGCGTATAGGGAACTTAACCGGTAATGTAATTTATTTATAAGAGAAAGGAACTTACGTGGTAATGGAACCAGGTTAAAAAGTTTGGATGGTTTTGTCCACGCCCTCGTCGTTTTAGGTTGTTAAGTTGTGCATCCGAGGGAATACCAAGCCTTCCCCACTCTTCTTGAATAAATTGACTACAAGATTTGATGTCTCTTACAATTATTTACAGCATTACTATGTATTTACAAATGAATTGAGTCAGGCATATATTTTGCTTACTCGATGTACACTTTCATTTCATCCATGTTGTCGTAGACGTACAGCTGAACCGTTATTTTGCCGCTTCATCTAAGTAACGTGTTGTGCTTTTCCCAATATTACATCCAGCTTGATCATGGAACACCTCAAGGTCAGAACTATTTATACGACGTGCCTTCTTATATCTCGGTTGTGACACATGAACCTTGTTTCTTTGTGCGAAGTATTTATCCGTGAAGTAGACAATCTCTTGCGTTAGCCAAGCTTCGGCTACGCTTCCTTCTACTCATGCTTTGTTCTTCACCTTCGCTCTAATACTTTTCATCATGCGTTCAACTGGATACATCCATCTAAACTGTGCCGGCCTCTCAACTTTGGCTTCATATGGCAGATGCACTAGTAGATGTTGCATGCAGTTAAAAAATCCAGGAACATAAATTTTCTCAAGCTTTGTCACAAGCACCACAATCTTCTTCTCCAGTTCCTCCATCCTCGATGCGGAAATTTCTTTTGCGCAGATCTCTCGATAGAAAAAGCTAAGCTCTGACAATGTCCTCCAAATAGAATCGTTAACATATCCATGCCACACTGCTGCAAAGAGACGTTCCATAAAAACTTTGTAGTCATGGGTCTTCATTCCATTTAACTTGCATTGCTCTCTGCTAACTGCATGATGAAGGCTCGTCGCATAACCATCCGGGAATTTCACCTTCTCCTTCATCCAAGTAAGAATTTGTCTTATTTCTCCACGCGTAAGGCAGTACTCCGCCCTAGGTTTCATCCCATTCTCGTCGAGATTCATCTCTGGTCGAGCACAAATCAATTCACAGTCCTTTCGAGCATTATTGTTATCTTTAGTCTTCTGTGGAATGTCTTAGTTTGTGTTCACAACTGCTTCACACACATTTTTCTCCTGGTCTTGCGTAAGGAAGATTGTAGATGCCGCACTTATGTGTCCAATGATGCTCCTTACCATAGTCCTCCTCGTACCCCTTCTCCATCAAATCATCCTGCCAATCGATGATATCCTGCACAGCAAACCGTTGTGGTGGTCCCTGCTTCGTCACAACCTTGCCTTTACGGAAAGTATTCCTCTGCTTCCTAAACGGATGATTCATCCCTAGGAAACAACGGACAAGTGGCTGGGCAAGTGGCTCGGACTCTTCCTCGGGAGAGAGATCGTACGCTCGAGCCACAACATCCGTGAGCTCCTCCATTCTGTTGACTTCGACTTCATCGTAACCCTCCTCAAAATCCAAAGGGCTATACAGCGGCACCAGACGCTTCTTCTCGCCATGATAAACCCAGACAAAGTAGTTTGACTTGAAGCCTTGCTTACCGAGGTGCTCGCTAAGATTCCTCTTGGTCCTCTTCTCTCTGTTCGAGCATGTCGCACAAGGACATGGCACGACCGCTGTCTTATTGTTGGGGAACCTACGGAAAGCATATTCCACGATAGCTTCGGTTTTATCGAACCACTCGGTCGTGTGCCGCCCAGACTTCCTCCATCCATCGTACATCCACCATCGATCTTCCATCCTCAATATCCCAGATTATAATATTAATAGAAACCTTTTACACAATGTATCTTCCTAGTGAGATCAGACCAAAAGCCCAGTTTAGTTTTACACGTTAAATCTCCAACTACATAGGAGGGCTAACCCACCCACGGATGTTCGTTTTTTGGATATGGCGGTCATGGCCACGGGGGTGTACAGATCGGAATTCCGGCAGCATAACCCCGCAGTCCCCCCAATGCAACGACGGGTACGGCGTACCGCTTGTGTTATGCACTAGGAGAACGACAAGGTTATGTCATCCGTATTCCAACCCGTACACCCTGTGGTCATGACCGACGTATCCAAACGAACATCCGTGGGCTGTCCAAAATGTGGACAGCTCGGAAGCGCGACATCTTTCGTAATGGAACACAACGAATCACCGTCCGAGTTCCTTACGAAATTGTGTCGCACCTTCGAACGGGTTTTGACTTTGGCTTCGTTCACGTTTTGAAAGACAAATTATAGGTACCACATATAAAAGAAGGTACCTAGCGAAAGAGAATTACCTCCGGTGACGACGACGGCACAACGGAAGAAGCGGCGGCTCTGACTAGGTAGCAGTGATGACGGCGGCTCGAGGGCAGGGGCGACGGCTTGGTGGCAGCGCTGGTCCGAACGAAGCCCTTCGCTAGCTCGGTGGCGGAGGGAAGTCGACCCACGGCCCCGAGGCGGCGTGGAGAGGGGAGCGCGGTGGCGCTCGAGAGGAGGGGCGTGGGGACAAGAGAAGGGGGCGCAGCGCTGGAGATGGGTGAGCGCTGGCGGTGGCTGCGCTGCCATGGCGGCGCTGGAGGAGGGGGCGCGGAGGTGGCGGCCGGGGCGGGAGGGGCGGGCGGCGGCGGCAGAGGACGGCGGGCACGGTGGTCACGACGAGGACTGTGGGCGCAGCGGTGGCGGCGGAGGAGGATGGGCGCAAGGAGAAGGGGCGGCGAAGGAGGAGGAGGCGCGGGAGGAGGCGGCGGCGAGGAGGAGGGGCGCGGGCGGAGGAGGCGGCGCGGGCGGAGGAGGCGGCGGTGCAGGGAGGAGGACGGCAGGCGGCGAGGAGAGGGGGCCCGCGGTGTATAGGGGGCAGCAGGCGGAGGAGGGCAGGGGACGGTGGCGGCGCCTACGGAGGGGCCAGGGCGGCGGCGGTGGCGGCATCACAGCAGAGGGCCGCAAAAGAACGGAACAGGGCTGTCGGCGGTGTGGGTGGCAGCGGGAAAGAGGACGGAGGCCCGTGTGCTAGGTCTGAGGACTTAGCGCACGGGCCCCTTTTTTAAAAAAATATGATCTGCGCCGACATAGATCAATAGTCTGACAACACAATAAACGAAGGCGGCAGAAAGAAACTGCATGGGCCACATGTCAGCGAAACAACTTTTGTCGGCGGTTAAATTCAAACCGACGACATAGACTTATCTATGTCGGCGGCATAGTCAAAACCGCCGACACTGATGCTAGCACGTCATACAGACTGGTTGGTTCTGCGAATCAGTATCGGCGGCATATCTTATACCGGCGACAAAAGTTTCTCTGTGTCGGTAGTATAAGGAAAGGCCGCCGACATTGACACCTCCCACCCACATGACGCCGCCTTATTTGTCGACCCACGACCCACGATCAACATCCATTGTGCAATGTGAGCATATAGGGCATGCACTAGACATATGTACTCGTTCCACCCGGGATTTTCGACCTTGATCGCAACTCTACTCCATGTTTCTTTAAAAACTAACGTCGATGCAGCCCGAAGAGAATACGACGTTACGTTTTCAATGGAACTTGTGCTATACTTCACACCGAGGTCGAGAATACCATGTGCAACGAGTCCATATGCCTACTGCACACCCTGTTAATCTCAATTTGCAAAGAGCATATTGCCGGTGGGCCATGGGCGGACCAGAAGCTAGGCGGTGTTGCTGTGGGGGGGGGGGATGGTCAGTGTCGGCGGTAAAATGTTATGCCGCCGACAAATATTGTCCGAGGCCCACACGTCAGCCAAACAACATTTGTCGGCGGTAATTTTATGGCCGCCGACACAGACGTCTGTGTCAGCGATATCAACTTATACGGCCGACATTGATACCTCTCTCCCTCGGCGCCGACGCCTTATTGGTCCTCCCACGGCCCACGATCAATATCCTTTGTGCAATATAAGCATATAGGGCATGCACTAGACATATGTATTCATTCCACTCGGGAGTATCGACCTTGCTCGCAACTCTAGTCAAATGTTCTTCTGAAAACTAACGTCGTTGCGGCCCGAAGAGAATAAGACGTTACGTTTTCAATGGAACTTGCTCTAGACGTCACACCGAGGTCGAGACTACCACGTGCAACGAGTCCATATGTCTAGTGCACACCCTGTAGAGCTCAATTTGCAAAAAGTATATTTCCGGCGGGCCGTGGGAGGACCAGAGAGACGGTACCGGGGGGGGGGAGGCATCAGTGTCGGCGGCAGATAGTTATATTAGCCGACACTGATGTGGAGATCACCACTATTCTTCATGGGCCCACACGTCATCCGCACAACTTTTGTCAGCGGGATACGAATAACCGCCGACCAAGATGAATCTATGTCGGCGGTAACAAGATATACCACCAACATTGACCCCTCCCCCCACCTATTGGCCACTAGAGCCAAGCATGGCCGCCTCTCTGGTCCCACACGTCAGAACCTAACCTATGTCCGCGGCTTTAGTTTGAGCCGCCGACATTGATGGACCTAGGAGCATGCAAATGTGCGCAATAGAACCTTTGTCGGCAATCTGTATTATACCGCCGACACAGATGGGCGCCCGTGCGCCGATTAAATTTTCTTCATTTGGCGGTACACGTTAGTGGGCTCGAAAATTTGACTTTCAAACGGCCCTCGGTGGAATAAGCATACTTGTGTCGGCGGTATAATATTAACCGCCGACGTACATGGTAGTACTTCAGATTTTTAATTCGCACGCGGGAGGATTATCTAAGTTTTGTCGGTGGTTTTAGTTTTGCCGCCGAAGATAATAAACTTTGTCGGCGTGTTTTTTTCTACCGCTGACATTATCTTGTCGTCGGTTTCTTTGCCGCCGATACAGAATAATCGGCCGCCGACAAAGAGGAAGATTCCTGTAGTGTGAGCTTCGGCGAGATGGGAGAAAGCTCGGGGTGGTTCGAGTACGGATCGGGGCGGCTCCAGATGGTGCGGCGATGTGGAGGTGGCTCGGGTAGTGGGGAATCGCGGCGGCGGCGAGCTCCGGTGGAAGGCTACCGCAGAGGAGCTCGGGGAGGCGTCGGGAAATTGAGGGAGCAGGAGTGGGGCGCTGTTGACAGTCAATTTTGATAACAATTAACATGATTCCAACCATCAACATTTGGTGAAATAAATGGAACCGGAACTAAATTATGCAAATTTACAAAGTTCCACGAGTTTTGGTGTGAATTTGCGTGCAGGGACCCACTGAGCGAAATTGGGATCGAACCGGGCAAAAGAGTGGGTCGGCCGACCCACCCTGGGCCGACCGACCCAACTCCCTCGCCCAGTCAGGTCTGGGTTGCACCGGGACTTCTACAAGAGATCCTAGAGCACATCCAAGCCGTCGATTTCAGTCGGTTTCATCCAGAAAGAGGAGTAATCCTCAAGTTAAGCATAGGATTCTAAAAGAACCCAATGCTACCGGTCTCCAACTGCCAAACCGACTTTGGGAGAAGATCTACACTGCACAAGAGGTATCCTAGCCAAATTGGAGGGCCGGGATCAGCAGAAGGCAGGTCGGCCGACCCCCCTAGGCCGGCCGACCCACCTCCTGGCTCCATTGTATCCCCCATTCGGCAGGGAGCTTGTGACATCTGTCCCTAGTCGTGTCAACACCCCATTGGTCACGGTGGACTGTAAAAGGAGGTGATCTCCTTCATTTGAAGATGAACAACAAAGAGCAACACAAGTGAGAGTGAAGTAGTGTTGTGCTACTCTCAAGTAGAGTAGGAGAGAGAGGAGAGTTAGTGTAGGGGAGGAGCCGGAGTGTCGGTATCCCTCACTAGAGCTCCGGAGCTGGACTCGGATGCGGGTTCTGCTTCCGTCTTCTGTCGGTAACACCCAGTCTTGCCTTATTTATTTATCAAGTTCAATCTATTTATTTTATCTCTGTTGGTACTAGACCCGTACTATTCTTGAGTGCTAAGATCTTTGTGCTTAATTGTTCACCTAGAGATTAGTATAAGAGGTAGTAAGGGTGCGTACTGAAGTTACGTCCTTGGTACGTATTACTACTAGGTATAGACGTGGTGTCTGGACTAGTTAGTAGCCGGTAGGCACCTGCTTCAACGGACGTGTGATAGGTAATTGGTGGTGGCAGCCCTATTATCCGGCTTAGACCTTCTGAAATCCACCCCGTTAGTTGTAGACCAGTTGAGCCAAATCAGAACGATCATAACCATTCGGGATTCCAATTCAGGATAGCGGGTGGTTGTGAGTACTTGAGCTCCTATTCGGAGTCGCAAATTAAATACGAGTAGAACTTGAACCTTTATGACTAGTGTCCGAAGAACCTCTTGATCCGAAATACATTTATCCATTTGTTGATTCTATATCACCATTCTCATATCCATCCGGGTGAATAAGTGTAGAAAATAGAAACTTCTCTTTCCTCGTGGGAAATCGATACCTTAGGAATACTCTGGGTGAAAGCTACTGCGATATTCGTGCGCTTGCGGATTAAAACTCTAATAGGCATAAGAATCGCCAACAAGCTTTCTGGCGCCGTTGCCGGGGACCGGTAGCTTTTCTATTTTCGAACCCTATCCATCCGCGTACCTCCATATGGATGGCATGTCCATCTATAAGCTTTCGGCTCTGAAGGCCAAGTACCTAGAGCCTTCACCATCATCTCATCTTGTTTACACGCCAAGCTTTGAGTTCCGGCCAGGACTCATAGCTATGGTTTGGGAGAAACCCTTTTCCGGAGCCAAAGGAGAAAACCCTTATAGTCATCTCCGTGAATTTGAGCTGTTATGCTCTACTCGAGAAATTCAAGGAATGACTCAACAAACGCTGAAATGGAAATTGTTTCCATTCTCTCTTATGGGATCAGCGAAGTTGTGGTTTAAAATGACCGTAGGAACATTCAACGGTAGTTGGGAGATTCTGCAGGGAAAGTTCTGCCTCATGTATTTTCCTCTCACAAAAGTTGTGACGTTACGGAAGGAAGTTCTGACCTTCCGTCAACATGAGAGTGAGAATATAGGAGCAGCTTGGGTAAGATTTACCCAGTTGATCAAATTAGGTCCTGACTTGTGTATACCTGAACCCATGCTCATGCAACACTTTGTCGATGGATTGACCACGGAGAGTGTCCAACTTTTGAACATAACTTCCGGAGGATCTTTTATCCACAATACTGTCGAACAAGGGAAGGAAATCCTGAGCAGATTGCAAGGAAATACTCCCTATATCGACGCTTTTGATGAACCATCGGACCTAGAGTTCCAACCTGAGAACAACCCAACACCTGTAGAACAACCTATTGGATCGAACCTTCTGGCCCAAACCAAATCCTTCCAATTAACGGAAACTCCCACAGCCATCCTTTCCGGCGACGAAGACTCTGAATCTGAGGATGCATTCATCCCGATTCTATCCTCTCATGCCTTTGATGAGGAATGCCATGACTATGGAAATGCTACTGTGCTACCAATAGTCGCCAGGCAGCCTCAAGACCTCGAGCCACAAACCATCGATAGAGGAGCAGTCTTAGCACGAAAGGATAATCTTCTGAGTCTCACTGCCATTTTGAGTAGGGAAATGACGGATGCAGTAGAAAATTCTGAGGAGATAATCACACTATCTCCTCTCAAAAAATTCTGCTCTGTGCAAACCCAAGGTTGGGATTTTAGCAAAGTTCCCTATGACCCTAGTCTTGGGATAAACTGTATCTCAAGAGCGTTAGCATCCGTGACCCCATCGGATCATACCCCATTCCCCTCTCGAAAGAAAGTTAGATGGCAACCTGGCCAAATTTTTCAATCTGAGGGGATCCTCAGAAATATCGAGGTGACTTTGAATGACCATTGTGTCACTCTAGACTTTCATGTCTTCAATGTCCCCGACCCATTCCACACTCGTCTCCTGATCGGACAACCCGTAAGGGAATTGGTCCGAAATGTGGAAAGAGGAGAATTTGTTGGCTTGACAACAAAAACAAACCTTTTCGATGAGCTTTGCGCTCCATTAACTTCCCAATGGAGGCCGAGCCACTCCCCGACCACCGGAGGGGGTAAGAGTTGCCTCTCTCCTCGAGGTAATCAAACCTCCGGGCTTGGAAGATGATGTTCCACACTTTGTTTCCGAGGAGGAACCAAATGGTTTCGACAAGTTCGATGAAGAAGAAGAACTTCCACCCTCATTTGTTGAACTTAAACCCCTTCCTCCTGGTCTCAAGCACGTCTTCCTTCACGACAATTGTAACAAGCTGGCCATCATCAGCGATTCGCTGAGTGAAGATGAGACCAGCCATCTTGTTGCCACGCTCGAAGCCTACAGCTCAGTCTTAGGCTACTCGCTAAAAGACCTTAAAGGGATTAGCCCGAGCTTTTGTACTCATCGTATCCCAATGGAAACTGACCATAAGACCACGCAGGAACACCAGCGAAGGCTTAATAATGCGATGAGAGAAGTGGTCCAGAAAGAAGTTTTGAAACTCTTTCAGGCCGGGATCATTTACCCGGTATCTAACAGTGAGTGGGTGAGCCCAGTCCAAGTAGTACCAAAGAAAGGAGGCATGAAGGTAGTACAAAATGAAAGGAATGAACTTATTCCTCAACGCACTATCACGGGTTGGCGGATGTGCGTAGACTATCGTAAGCTGAATCAAGCCACTAGGAAAGATCATTTCCCCCTGCCTTTCATCGATGCGATGCTTGAGCGATTGGCAAATCACTCATTCTTCTATTACTTGATAGCTACTCTTGTTATCATCAAATTCCCATCCATCCTGATGACCAAAGTAAGACCACGTTCACCTGTCCGTATGGCACTTTAGCCTACCGACGCATATCATTTGGGCTCTGCAATGCCCCTACATCTTTCCAAAGGTGTATGATGGCAATCTTATCTGACATGATCGAAAAGATCATGGAAGTCTTCATGGACGACTTTTCCGTCTATGGGGTCTCTTTTGATGATTGCTTGGCAAATCTAGAAAAGGTCCTTAAAAGGTGCCAAGAGGTGGATTTAGTCCTGAATTGGGAGAAATGCCACTTTATGGTAAGAGAAGGGATCGTCCTAGGCCATCTAGTATCAAATAGAGGCATAGAAGTGGATAGAGCTAAGGTTGAAGTGATAGAGCGGTTGCCGCCACCAATAAACGTTAAAGGAGTCCGTAGCTTTTTGGGACATGCTGGATTCTACAGACGATTCATAAAGGATTTTTCCCAAATCGCTAGACCTTTGACTAATTTGCTGGCAAAAGAAGCCAAGTTCGTCTTTGACGAAGACTGTCTCGTAGCTTTCAGAACCCTTAAGCAGGCTCTAATCTCTGCGCCTATAATTCAACCACCCGATTGGAATTTGCCCTTTGAAATCATGTGCGACGCTAGCGATTTTGCCGTTAGGGCAGTGTTAGGCCAATGCAAGGATAGAAAGCATTATGCCATTGCATATGCGAGTAAAACCTTGACAGGCCCGCAACTCAATTATGCTACCACAGAGAAAGAACTCCTAGCCATAGTCTTCGCAATAGAGAAGTTCCGATCTTACTTGGTAGGGTCGAAAGTAATTGTCTACACAGACCACGCGGCCCTCAAATACCTCTTTACCAAGAAAGACGCAAAACCTCGGCTCATCCGTTGGATCCTTCTGCTCCAAGAATTTGACTTAGAAATTAAGGACAAGAAGGGAGTAGAAAACTCTGTGGCCGACCACCTTTCACGAATGCAAGTTGAGGAAAAGTCCAATGTCCCCATAGATGATTATCTACGAGACAACACCCTACTGGCAGTCTCGACTGCCGACCCCTGGTATGCTAACATAGTAAATTACTTGGTAGCTGGGTACATACCACCAGGGGAGGATAAGAATAAGTTGATCCGCGATAGTAGGTCCCATCTTTGGGATGAGCCCTATGACTAGTGTCCGAAGAACCTCTTGATCCGAAATACATTTATCCATTTGTTGATTCTATATCACCATTCTCATATCCATCCGGGTGAATAAGTGTAGAAAATAGAAACTTCTCGTTCATCGTGGAAAATCGATACCTTAGGAATACTCCTGGGTGAAAGCTACTACGATATCCGTGCGCTTGCGGATTAAAACTCTAATAGGCATAAGAATCGCCAACAGGCGCTCACATCACCGTGGTGACTTATCGGTGGTGAAGACCACCGCACGGTGGCTTGGACAGTGAGGGGGAGAGCGACAGCGAGCCGCGCATTTACAGCCAATGTTTGCGGAAGAGGACAACAGCGGCGAGCTGGTGGAAGTGGGGCCCGTGGTGGTGTGGCCCAGATGACACGATGGCGAGGTACAGTGGTGGGTCCATGCATGACGATTGACGAGTGGCGCCGGAGGAAGAGGACAGAGCCGATAGGAAAAAAGAAAAGGGGAAGAAAAGAAAAGAAAGAAAAGGAAGAAAAAGAAAAAGAAAAAGAAAAAGGAAATAAAAATTTTATTTAAGAGGGAAATTTCCAAATTATTATAATTGTATTAGTTTAAAGTAATATGATTTTGGTTAAATCTAAATCAAAATATTAATTAGAAAAATATATTTGTAAGTTCTTACAAGTAGTTATTTAAAATTGAAAGTATGGTTTTTCAAAATTAGACCCAAAAATCTTTTATTCAAACCAAAAGTAAAATATTAATTACCAAAATATCCTTTTGGTTTTTGACAAAATAGTAAAAACATTTTAAAATTTAGATTTAAATTAATTATATTTTATTTAACCCAAATCAAAATATTAATTGTCAAATATAGATTTTCATTTTTGCAAAATTCATTTTGATATTCAAAATGTTGAACGTAGTTTTTAAAATGTAACATGCACAGTTTCAAACTAAAATATTTCAAAGAAATTTTCATTTTACTTGAAATAGTGATGCATGATTTTTAGTGTTTTGAAAATGGGGATGTTACATAAGAGTATCCGCAAGGCAGGTCTTTCCATTAGCTCCCAATTTTTATAGATTTTACCAAAACTGCTAATTTGCATAGCCGTCCGATAATTTACTCTACATGAACATACTTGCATATTACCTTCCCGATAATGTGCAACCACAATCAAACTTCACCATTAGGTATACTATTATTGTATGCCAAAATGTTTTAGGGCTTAGCTACTTAGACCTGCTGGTTATGGAAAAACGTGTCTATGGCTACTGGTATCATCGCCAAGACTGGTAAGTGGTACCCTAGTGGTTCGGGTGTGTGTGATCACCCTTAATTAAAATTTGACCAACTAATAGCTGGGATCGGGAGTGGCTAGTTGTATGGCGGGTGCCCTCATATATCTGATTTGGGTTTGTGTTTGTTCCACCGCTCCGAGACTTAAGGACTGATACCCTGTGATGACACAACCGAGTACTTACCGTACTACCATACATGGGTATGGGACTACTTGGATAATCTTATATGTCCGCTAGTTTCTTTGGGTGCTAGTGGAGCTCCGATTTGCTAGTGCTTTGTGTGGGGGGAGTATGCTGCGGCGTCTTTAGTTGGGGTCATGAGTGCCGGTTAGAAGACCATGGACAACACCCACAACAACGGTTAACTCCTTCAGACCACAACACCAAGGAATATTTTGGTTGCTTTTGGTGCCGCTCTTTTTGAATGGAGGACTAGAGGTAGTAAAGTTGTGAGTGCAAAGTACGAGAACGAAGCGCGCCAGCCAGGGATTATTGAACGTAAATCTGTGCACGAACCCATGCAAACAGGCTTAAAAGCTATAGATAGTGGAAGGTTGGGCTAAAGTTGCCCTGGAACCCAACGGTGTGTATATCTAAGAAATCTCGGAATGGCTTGCTGTGTCGTGTGGGTGGTGCTAGTGGAGCTCCGATTTGCTGGTCTTTGTGTGGGGGAGTATGCTGTGGCGTCTTCCGTTGGGGTCATGAGTGCCGGTTAGAGGATCATGGACAACACCCACAACAACGGTTAACTCCTTCGGACCACAGCACTGCACGTGGAAGGTTGGGCTAAAGTTACCGTGGAACCCAACGGGCTAGTGTCTATATTTGAAAAGTCTCAGAATGGCTTGCTGTGTTGTGTGGGTAAAGCATACACCTCTGCGGAGTAAAACCATTTGGGAATGGACTTGCCCAAGGTTAAGGGTGGACAAGGGGGTTTTCATAGTGTAGAATTCACCTTAATTAATTTGACTAGATAAGGTTAGTTCCGGCTTGATGCCTGGTGCAGTTTGTTGTTCCGATTTGTATGCCGTGAGGTTGGTTCCAGCTTGATGCCATGTTGTTTTGTTTCGGCGTGGATGCCGATTTTGCTTATTTTTAAGCTGTTGGTGAAACCCTAGCATGGGTGTTGATCAGTATTGTTATGTTATTCAAGTTCTGTTGATTACTGTTATTTATTTATTATTGTATGTTTTCCTAAATGCATTTCTACTATTAAACAAAATGCCTTTTATGCAAAGAAACCCTAAAATTTGTACGATAAGCCCAAACCTGGCTCTACCTATAAAAGACTTATAAGTACTTGCATGGTGTACTCACATCGGTTTAACCAGGGCTGCTCATTCCAAGAGCAGGTCAGGAGCTTGAAGATCCTCAAGACGGTTTTGCCGACTTTCCAGAAGACGCTCAGGACTACTAGCGATTTATCCTAGATCGGCGTGTTCCCAAGGTGTTAGTGGGACATGACCGCATTTGGTTTGCTATCTTTTGCTTTACATTAGTCAGGACTTATAATCTGATCTAACATAATATGTTGTTTCTCTACACTCTGATGGAACTTATTAATTAGCTAATGCCGCTTTGAACTGTTATCATTGTTCTGTTTTACTGTGGATATGCGAACTGATATTCTTGGAACGCGTATTGTTAACATAGAGGGGTTCGGTTTGGTAAAATCGGGTCCGGACACTACTAATAATTATTTGGAATATATCGGAAAAAAAAGGTGGGAACAAGAGGCAATGGAGATGCTACTAGCCGTAAACTCAGTTCTCTCGCAGCATTGTTTAATCATATTTTAGATGCCCTGTGCCTACCGGCAGCATCGCCCCTAAGGCTGACACCAAACCGTAAACAAGGATGCTTTCGTCAGTGTAAAGTTTTCCAAGAAAAATAAAATGAGGAAAGTATGAGGCATGAATTATTGCGAAAAATAGGAAGGATTACTTTTGTCTTGTGCCTCTCGTTTCGAATAAGTCATGATACACATGCATGCCATCAACTAATCAGCTCCCTCGAAAAATCAATTATGGCATCAAGCATTTGGTACTAATAAGCACTTTGCATCAAGTACTTTGAGTAAATTAGTTAAGGGAGCTTAAAGATAAACTAAGCTTCCATGCACTATATGTACCCCAGAATACTGAAAAAGGAGTACTCTGCACTGCCGGCTTCAACCTCTGGCACAAGATACTGATGGAAGTGATCTCCTAATAAGCAAAGACTAGAGACCTCTAGCCGCCTGTGATTAATATTAAAGGTGCGTGCACATATGTTTTTATATGTGTATAAACTATACTTTCTGCACGGCTTTCTCAGATTTCATAACTTCGCCGCCATCCAATACCCTCCTGCAGCATCTCCAGAAAGTGTGTTATTTTTTAGTCATGTAATAAAAGAAATGAAATTTAACTTGCCCTAATACCATGACGATCAAGCGTGCTTTGGCAGTACAATAAGCTCGCAGTGTCTAATTAGTTCTCATCCCATCCCACAGGGGCAAGTCTACAGTGTTAGCATCGGGTCAAGCTACCCCGATGCCTTTTGGACAAATTTTTTTTGTTTATTATTACCCTATTATTATATATACATATAAACCTATAATTTAAAGTTTAAACATAGTGGTTTAGTGTTAAAATGACCACGACGACCCCAGCGACCCGTTTTCCTAGATCCGCCCCTGCCATCCCATGGTGTTCGATTTTATCAAATATTGCTGTTGCATTTGAGCTCACACACGCTCAAGGATCAGCTCAACAGTTTCTTTGCTCTCACAATTCATAGACACAGCAACAATTGGGCTAACTCAGAAAGAAAGATGAACCACGTACAGAAACATGTGGTGCTGAGAGCATCGTCTACCCAAACTTAGTTTATATCAATTCAAATTTTTCAACCGATATTCATCTATGTTTTTATTTTTTTTTTCTATTTGCCACAGTATTAGAACGACCTAAATCCTAAATTATGTTTTAATTAGTTATACCCTGACAACATTAACCTTTTCCAGTGCATCTCACTCACTTGGGGGCGTTTGGATCTAGAGGTTCGGTACCGACAAGAAAAATCATGGTCAGAAAGATAGGTGTGTTTGGTACTTAAATAAATAGCTTTAGTGAGTGGCTTAAATTAATGCATGCAAGAACGCACACCACCAGCCAACCATCCGCGCGCATCACTTGGAACACGAGCTTTTTCTAAAATTGACACAGATGGTTCTATATGTTTTTAGTTGTTTTTTGAGGGGTAACTTTACAATCGAGCTGTTGAGTCGAGCCGAGCCGAGCCGAGCCCAAGTGTATTTGAAGTTTGTCCAAAATCGACTAATCTACATGTTTGAACAATTTAGAATTGAATCGGATGTAATTCAAAACGAGCCTAAAATTCAGAAAACGAGCTTTTTGTCAAGTTGCAACTGACCTGCCTACCTATGTCTTGCGACCACCCCTCCACCGCAACATGCAGGTAGTTCATGCCTTGGTGGCAACTAACTACTACATGCAAGTATTCTATGCCTGAAGCACCTAGTGCACGTCCAAGACAACCTAGGACATGCCCTACGACATAGCCAAACACTTGGGCAGTAAAACATGCATAGCAAACTCCATTGACACATGGAATCATCGTCGAACGGGTCATGGGTCGTCGATCCGCTCACTTCTACCTATCTGGCCACTATGCTATATGGCTATGCATCATGTATTTTCCAAACTTGTATCAGAGTGCATGCATGCTAGACCGGCCGACTCATGAACGCAACCTTAGTAAAATGTAAATAACAAGATTAATCTAACAAATATTTCGACACCCCGCTAGCTAGATATCTCACTTGATAATTGATTTCTGGTTCCTATGGTTACCTGTTCTCAATGTTATCTCAAACATTCTTTAGTAAAGGGCAGCAAATCTTACAATATTATTTGTACAAGTTTGTTTATATAAAACATAAAAAATTCTATATTCTTGCATATATCCTTGGGCACAATTTCCCAAACCATCATCCACATCATTGAATCACCCTTCGGACCTTCCCCTGCTCTGGGTGAAAATCCCTAATGGTTTTACAACAGCGGCGGGTCCTCTTGTCACTACCTTGTTGGAGGTGTTGTGGTCGTCGTTCTTTCACTTTGGGTTTTCGCTGGATCTGTTGCTCCAAGAGTCACTCGTCGATGTGTGAGTGTTGGTGACGTTTCCCCTTCTCCCTTCCATGTCTCTCTCTCTTGCTCCTGTCCGGCCTTTGGCCTAGGTAGCAGCGGCACCCCTCTTTCTCCTCTGTGGGTGGTGTTTCTGGTGGTGACCGGGGGTGTGTCTGGCTTTGACCATGGTTGCAGCAGAGCGTTGTAGTTGTACTCGTGCTTGCACGGGCTTTTTATTGTTATTTTCTCCTACTAATCAATGAAATTGGACAACAGTTCTCCTACTCCAATTTCAAAAAAAAATCACTTTATTATATTAGCCAATTAGTCTGTCGGCATAATATGTGGCCTATATATGATGGAAAAGCATATATAGTCGATTAGATGTAAACATGACACCTCTATGTCAAAACCATTTAGATGACGTGAGGACATCTTCAATGTACTTTTCTTTTAAAAGTTACCAAAATAAGGACATCATATTGGACTATATGAATAGTATTGAGGTAAAAAAAATATCAAAGTGAGTACACCATTAAAGATGTCCTAACAACGGTAGTCCAAAACTAACTGTATGCTATGGATGTGCTAGCTTGCCCCTTGCAATATTGGGCTGGGGGTTTGGGCTCTATGTGAAGTTTGGGCCATGCTATTACAACGATGAATGCTCATGTAAAAACACCAAATTGTTTGATGTATAAGTACTATTTCACCTAAAAAAAGAGAAAATAGTGCCACTGAAGCCTCACAATTAAAAGGGAAAAAAATCTATTTTACACTTCAAACAATTGCGCGTCGTCAACATAACCCCCAGAGTTATAAACCAAGTATTCTAGCTCAAGACAATGTCAAACCTAAGAACGGTTTTGCACGTGGTTTCGCCACCATGGCATACATGGAGACAACTTTCTGTTATATATAAATACTGGTTCAGCTTTGGTGGATAAGATGAGATCAAAATGCTATAAATTTGATGGATGGATCGTCCAATAGAAATAAACTCCAAATTCTTGTACAGGTTTATGAAGCGTGGAAGACCCCTGCAGATGGGCCTCTCTGCTGGTGCAACCTTGCGCGTGCTCCCACTTGTGCTGCTGTGGACACAAATGGTGTGGCAGGCGTCCAGCGCCCTCGACACCAGCTGCCCTACAAAATGTGGCGACCTAAGCTTCGAATACCCCTTCGGCGTCGGTAGCTCTCGCTGCTACCGCGACCCCAACTTCAAGCTTATTTGCAACGACACCAGCCAGCCTCCTACGCTCTTCCTAAATGATGGCATTACCCAGATTATAGATAACATCACCACCAGTGATACCCAAACCATAAGCATATACCAAAACACGAAGATTAGCATCAACCTGACCAAAATCATCCCCATCATGAAATCCGGCGTCCATGGTTACAATGTCCCCTGGTCCTGGACAGTACCAGGCAGTGCTTTCTTCCTCGACTACGTTGACCTAAACATCACCGGCTGCAACTTCGACGCGTACCTGCTCGACAGTGACCCGGCAGCTCCACCCATGAAGCACTGCTCATCTTCTTGCAGCGGCACCCGTGTCTCGGAGACGGTAGCTCGCAAGGACTGCAGCGGTAATGGGTGTTGCAGCATCGCTGCGAATACTGATTGCCACTCCCTGCATCTCCGCTTTGTCCCCAACAGCAATGGTAGCTCCCGGCGGGATGAGATCACTATTGCAACTAACGATGCAGTGCTCAGATGGATTATCAGGGATCAGCCCGATTGCCCTAGTACAGTTAGAAATAAGACGGGCTATGCCTGTGTCAGCAAAAATAGCGTTTGCACGGATACGGACGAGGACGACTTGGGGTACCACTGCAGGTGCCGGACAAACTATGCAGGGAATCCGTATGTTCGAGACGGATGCAAACGTGAAAAAGGTAACGACTAACGACTCAATTCCAAATGGCTAAATAAAAATAGAGTGGATATTAGTTTTCCTTCTCCAGAAATTTCTACCATGTTCAACTTTAAGAGTTTCTGAGTTTTTTTTTTTAGCGTTTGCATATATTACTGAAATTTCCCAAATCAATTCAGTGGGTAGCACTGTTTAGCTGCACGACTTCGCAATGAGCTTATCATTTGCAAGGGTCATACATTTTTAGTGGGACATGTATACTGTTTCCCTTTTGTAAAATAAAAAAGGAATACATTTTTATTTATTTGGTTAAAGCAGGGTATAATCCGATTCAAGTAAGACGTGATTGTACCAGAAACTGTGGACATGTCTACATTTCCTTTCCATTTGGCTTGGAAGAAGGTTGTTTCGCAGACGTTGCATTTCAACTCAACTGCACAGGCACAACCTCATCGCCTTCCCTCCAACTCGACAGTGAAGACACCATTGTGACTGAAATCAATGTTGCCGAAGGGTTTATCGAAATAAAGGATATTACTATTGACGACGATGGATATGACACGCCAAAAGGAGAAGGTCTTTATGCTATTAATGGATCATCATATATTTTGGAGTGGGCTGTTGGCAACTTAACCTGTCAGGAGGCACAACGGAAAAACTCTACATACGCCTGTGTTAGCCCCCACAGCATGTGTCAACAATTCCGTAGTCCAGAGGAAGGGTATATTGGCTACCGATGCAAATGCATGGCTGGCTTCGACGGAAATCCATATGGAGTGGTAGATGGATGCAAAGGTTCCATCCCAAACACAAGTCTTAATTTTGCTGGACAAAATTCTTCCAGAGATTGATTTAATATTTGTTAATTTGCAGATAATCGAAGGTGCCATAATATCAGAGGACTGAGTTGTGCTACTCAAAGACTACTATTTGGTATTCCTATCCTCCTGGCATATCTGTGATAAACATAAAAAAAAACGGTTATTACTAGAGGAGTGGGTTTTACTATTGGCATATCTCGAACCGTTATTCACAAACCGGTAGTGCAACCCATATGAACCATGAATTGATAGTGATATCGAGGCATCACTACTGGTTGGATCCAAAAACCAACAGTCATGCCTCGAAAAACTGTCATTATTGCTTTGGACCACGGACCTTTAGTGATGTCTTGTGAAAAGCAAAAGTTAAAGGGGCTGCATATCCTATCTACAAGGGTGAGGCTAGATCAGTCATGAGATCTTAGGTTCAAGTTGTGGTTCTCCCACTCTATTCCCAGCAAATTTTTAAACATTGATAGTACTATCACTAACATTGCTATTACTATCACTATCGGTTTCACAACTCGGCTCCCATGCATACCTCTCCCCGTTAGCTGGTACTGATTTTTGGTTTTATTATTAAACATTGGCTCCCATACAACTATCAAATAGCTACTAGTACCAGGGATTTGAATTTCGGTATTGAAAAATTTCGGTGGCTGGCGAAATATCCGAAATTCCTGAAATTTAAAGGGAATTTAAATTTTTCAAAAAAAAGAGTTGAACCTAGGATTTGAACCATGCACCTTTTTCTTGTTTCAATAAGCACCACCTACTAGGCAACAAGAGGGTCTTGTAAAGAAATAAGTTATGCCTTCTTTTTATGCGCAAGTCTCAAATCTGATCAAATCTTTTGAATTCAAAATTTTTGTTTTCGTTTCGGTTACTGGCGACAAATCTGAAATTCCTAAAATTTCGCCGAAATTTCTTCAGAAAAAATACGCCTCCCGGTTAGACTACTAGTTTTATTTTTATACATTGGCAGTATTATCACTACCGTTTGGTCCATTCTCCTAGAGTGACAGAGCTTATAACGATTGCAGGTCTTATCATCGGCGCTGTCAGTGGTGGTTTCTTAATTTTACTGTTTACCTTCAGCCTGTTGTTTCTCCTTCGCAGAAGGAAAATATTTCTCCAAAAACAAGCAAGAAAGAAGTACTTCCAGCAAAACCATGGCCTTCTCCTACAGCAGCTACTATCGTATGACCCAAACGCAAGCGAGAACACAAAGATTTTTTCAATAGAAGAGCTAGAAAAGGCAACAAATTACTTTGATGACACACGCATCCTAGGGCATGGAGGGCAAGGCACGGTATACAAGGGGATTTTATCCGACCAACGAGTAGTTGCCATAAAAAAACCCAAATTATTCACTGAGGATGATAGCATCAGTGAGAGCAGACAATTCATTAACGAGGTTGTAATTCTCTCTCAGATCAATCATCGGAATATCGTGAAGCTATTTGGATGTTGCCTTGAAACTGAGGTCCCATTGTTAGTCTACGATTTTGTCCCCAACGGCTCATTATTTCAAGCTCTTCACGATGATTCAAATAGTGGATTCTCTTTGACATGGAACGATTGCCTGAGGATTGCTACTGAAACTGCAAGTGCTCTCCAATACCTCCATTCTGCAGCTTCAATATCGGTATTCCATCGTGACGTGAAGTCCTCTAATATACTGTTAGATGGTAAATACACCGCTAAAGTTGCAGATTTTGGTTCTTCAAGACAGCTTCCTATCGAAGAAACTCATGTTGTTACAAATGTACAAGGCACATTCGGGTATTTAGATCCCGAGTATTATTATACTAAGCAGCTGAATAAGAAGAGTGATGTCTACAGCTTCAGTGTGGTGCTGCTGGAGTTGCTCCTCAGAAAGAAGCCTATTTTTACCACCGAGTCAGGTTCAACACAAAATTTGTGCAATTACTTCCTCTCGGAGATAAAAACGAGGCCAATCAATGAGATAGTTTCTGCTAGAAATCTTGAAGACGCTCCAGAGGGAGAGATCGAGGGAGTTGCATCTCTTGCAGTGACGTGCTTAAGCCTTCGGGGTGAAGATAGACCAACGATGCAAGTAGTGGAGATGACATTGCAGTCCTTGAGAATGAAGAGATCCGACTCTCACTCACACGACCCCGCTCCGGGAAGAAGCAAGGGGAAGCAAACTGAGCCACAGATGTCGACGGGTGCTATTGAAATTTGTCATTCGTTGGCTTTTGATTCAAGTGATCAAGCTGCTTCAACATGTCAAGAGAGCCATAACAGCGACAGTATTGGGCAAGACTACATGTCAACTGTTGGTCTACCACGCTAGTCAGTTGCTTCGTATGCTATATATATTGGATATAATTTTGTTGACGAGCAGTTTTTTCAACTATAGTCTTAATTAGCACGAGCTAGTGAACACATTGGTATATGCATTTTACCTGAGTAGTGCATGTGTGTAAGTAAATGTGTTTGGTGTCAGCTTGGACATAAGAGTTTGTTTAGTATTTCTCGAGGGAAAAATGCATGAAGCTAATGCATGTTAAATTGTTAAGTCTGTACTCTGTGTATGTATTTGCTAGCCTGTCGAGGCTGTGCTGCTCATTGAGTCAGTTATAGTTTCGCATGGGATGCTTGAGTTGAGCATTTCAGCATTTGCCGTGGGCATTTGATGCATGTTGTATCATGATCAATAAATAAGACTTGCACTGCTTCCGGTTGATCTCCACCACGGTACCCCTGCAAAAGAAAGAAATCAAACCCCCAAAAAAATTGCCATTGCCATTGCCATGATCAACAATCTCTCAGGTATCTGGTAAGTTTTCGCTGGGTTTTCCTAGCTGGATTTCATTCACAGGGGTTTTCCTCCACGTGATGCAGTCGGATATTTTTGGGTTAGTGAGGTTTGAGTGCCCTATTCGGCCCAGTGCTACAGTTTTGGGCATGGTTTTGGATTTCATACAGCCTAGGGGCGCTTGGTAATTGTGCAAGGAGAGCGGACCGGGGTGACGTTATTATCAACGATGAGAGGTTCATTTTGGGGAATATTAGAAGCGATTTTCACCTGCTTTTACGGTTTTGCCGTGGTGGCAACATAAGGGGTTTCCATCTGAAGATAAGAGGTGGAGCTCAAATATTTCAGGTGATACTCGATCTTTTGTTCAAGTTCTTGCTGGTTTGTGCTCTTCGATGGATCAATTCCAAGGACGGGAACGAGGTTTTTGTCGCCGAGGTAGAGGTCGTGATTTTTGTGGCGATGGGAGCGGATTTGGGGGCAGAAATAGGTCTAACGCATGGGAAATGAGGGGAAGTATTGCTGGATCATCGGTGATGAGTTCGTTTGGGGATCCTAAGGGGAAGAATCCGATTCCGCCTCAGGCCTCAGCCAGACCCGATCAATGCACCAGGCAAGGCTCGGCTCTCGATTTGAAGCCCAGCCACCGGGCGAGGCTTGAGCCTGAATTTGAGGCTCGGCGCACCGGGCCTAGATATTGTGGGGGAAGAAAGTCATGTGGCTATGAAACGAAACAACAGAAAACCATGGGAATTCAATGTTTATATGTGTGCTTTTCGCAGTGACATGCAGGGACTTTATGGGTGTGTTTGGTTGAGTGATGAGCTCAGCCTGGCCAAGTGCAGCCTGGGTGAGACCAAGCATGCTCCGTGCATGCAGGCATTGAGATGGTGTTTAGTTCAACGCCTAGGAGCAAAAAAATTGAATTTTAAATATTTGAAATTTATATAACAAGTGTGGTCTAATTTTGTTCAAAAAATGCTAGGAATATATTTTTGAAAACAGTTCGGTAATTAGATGTGTTAATCAAAAGATAAATGAAAAAAGAAAAAGAAAAAGACCTACCTGCCACCTCCCCCAACGAGCGCTGCCTGGAGCCACGGAAGCATGTCACTGGAAGTGGGCCAGCCGGGGGGAACATGATGCATGTTTAGCCTCACATATCATGTATCACTTGGAACAGGCTGAGATAAAAACAGGCAACCAAACACATCCTATGTTTGTGTTTAGATTCCTACTGTTAATATGAAAAGATATAGAGCTAGTACTGATGTCGTTCATGTGAAGAATGAGCATTTTATCGCTAAAGACATAGAATGATAATTTAGGCCTTGTTCTTTTCGGCGTATCGTTGTGTTGGCGTATTACCGTAGCGAATTTAAGAGCCCTCGAAAAGATGTCTAAATATTATTAAAAAATAATTAAAAATAGTTTTAGAATCTTTGAAAGGACTATTAAAAGTCACAAAAAAATTGTTACAAATTATCACTACATATAGGATATATAAAAATAACAAAATTTGATACAGTAATATGCAATGGTACGTAGCGCCGAAAAGAACAAGGCCTCAATGTCATTTTTTGGTCCTTTCCTAGCTGGGCCTGTACTACTAGGCCTTATGGTAGTAATACTTTTCTGATGAGGTTTCCAAATGCTATAAAAGTAAAAGAAATGGTGGTTCTTTCTCCTAAGAGGGTGCTGTGCTACGATGATTTTATGAAAATTTCTAAATGGAAGCCTGAGTTTGGAGTTAAATAAATTTTGCATAATGTTTGAAAAAGGATTATAAACATTACTCTGGAGGCAAGGATTCCTGTTAGAGTTTTCAAGGTGGCTTCTTTGGCTGGGGTTCCACAAGAGCTAGCTGTGAGCACTCTGCATAAGCGTGACTTTGTTAGGATGAGAGTTTACTTCAAAGATTTGAATAAGATTTCTGATGTGGTTAGGGGTGCTAGACTGCTAGTATCAGGTGGAGTTCCGTGAGTTTGATGATGAGGACTTTGGTCTTTCAGTGGGAGAGGCCAACGAGGATTATATGGAAGATGATGGTAGGCAAGCAGTAATGAAACAGAAGAGGGAGGGGGTGATAAGGGTCGTAAAAAGGGGGTTCAGTTTATTTTCGATTTTATGCTATCTATATCTAAGTTTTCTCAAATGATTTTATACTTAAGTAAATTGCTATTCTTCAAATGGACCCTCAGCTTTTCTAGGATAAGCCTCAGCCTGACCCTTCCAAAAAAAAGACTTGCCAGCAGTCATATGCTAACCTCGCCTTTTATGCGGGGCTATTGATTCCAACAAATAGGTCAGGACTACATAGATGTGCGGACAATGCTGAGTTCTTCCAGGAGGATATTCCGAACATATAGTTATTTCTCGAATAATGGTGCATGTGGTCGTAATGGGACGTTACTTTTGATATTGTGTCTTTTGTTTTGATTTTGGGCCAGTAGCATGAATTATTGTAGCATTAAGCTCCGCCGCACTCTATAATATCTTTTTATCTAAATGCAGTACTAGCTTGATACTATCACTACTAGAAAATTATGTATCAATAATGGCTCATCACTACCGGTTTGATTGGAACCTATATTAATAGTGGCATTAGTACCGGTTCATTGAAAACAGGGTCGTTGTGGGTTTTTAGTCCCGGTTCCTATCATGAACCGGTACATATGCCCTCGCATTAGTACTGGTTTATGATACATACCGGTCCTAAAGGCAAGGGGAGTACTTTGGTACCGGATGAATGGACATTAGTACCGGTTGGAGCCACGAACCAAAACTGTTACTTTATTTCTTGAAAGGTTAAAAGAAATGCATATCCTTGCTATATCAATGTGAGATGGTGGGTGGGTTGGCTAGAAGCATATGGTGTGAAGCAATAGGTCTTGGGTTCAAGTCCCGCCACTCCCAATAAATAACTCGCTTATTTTTCACCTTTTTTAGTACTATCAGTGTCGGTTCATGCAACTGGTACAGTTAAACTTGGAGCATTAGTACTGGTGGTACTCATATAGGAGTTTAGAGCCGATATTGATAGCGACTTCTCCAGTAGTGTATATCTATGTTTTACTGTGGCTGCGTGTACTAATAAACATATACTGTTAACATACAGGGGTTCGGTTGGGTCCTTGACATGGAGTTACATTTTTACGTGCCAATGAATATTTGTGAAGTTTTTGTTGAGTTGAAGGGGTATGGATATTTTACTTTTGCTTCCCTCTGCTGCACTTTGCTCCGACCGTTCAATTCTGAACAAATTCTTATTTAGACAAGAAATGGGGACAAATCCTGTAGCAGTTTTTTGAGAGGGTACAAAAAAAAGGCGCACACAACTCACTCCTTGACTCGTAACCCCTAAACTAACACACGCGTGTGCAAACGCTAGAAATAGTGACTACCACAAGTGACAACAATTAGGCATCAATACACACGCGTGTGCATACCCCTACAACTCTAGAAAAATCCAAGAAAAATGTGGCACACGGACAAAACTAGGGTTTGAACTCTAGTGGATAGTGCTGCTACTGCAGTCTCTATCACTAGACAAAATCCTCGTCCACATCCTTTAGCAGTTCCTCCCGTAAATTTAGTCTTCCTTTGGGTTCAAGTCCCGCTACTCCCAATAAATAACTCGCTTATTTTTCATCTTTTTTAGTACTATCAGTGTCGGTTCATGCAATTGGTACTGTTAAACTTGGAGCATTAGTACTGGTGGTACTCATATAGGAGTTTAGAGCCGATACTGATAGCGACTTCTCCAGTAGTGTATATCTATGTTTTACTGTGGCTGCGTGTACTAATAAACATATATTGTTAACATACAGGGTTCGGTTATGTTCTTGACATGGAGTTACATTTTTTCGTGCCAATGAATATTTGTGAAGTTTCTGTTGAGCCGAAGGGCTAAGAATATTTTACTTCTGCTTCCCTCAGCTGCACTTTCCTCCGATCGTTCATTTCTGAACAAATTCTTATTTAGGCAAGAAATGGGGACAAATCCTGTAACTCACTCCCTGACTCATAACCCCTAAACTAACACACGCACGTGTACACACGCTAGAAACAGCGACTATCACAAGTGACAACAATTAGGTATCAATACACACGCGTGTGCATACACCAACAACTCTAGGAAAATCATAGAAAAATGCAACACACGGACAAAACTGAGGTTTGAACTCTAGCGGGTAGTGCTGCTACAGCAGTCTCTACCACTAGACAAAAGCCTCGTCCACATCCTGTGGAAGTTCCTCCCGTAAATTTAGTCTTCCTTTGGAAATAGAAGGACGAAACAAAGTGTTTCTGGTATATTGGATTGTATATATTTTGGTTTTTACAGAAAGGATATCCCGGCCAGTTGTATCCTGCACTCTTGCTTGCTTTATGGTGAATTGTTAATGTGTAGAGCTCAGCTCGTTCCGCAGTCGGTCCACGCTACGAGAATAAATAGGAGACAACAGAGCATACGCATTAGAAGTCTAGAATGAACAAAAGGAGATGGATAGTGGACCAGATACGAGACCAATGACCCCCCGTCGTCTCGCTGAGGCGACCCAGGGAACAACGCCACCGCCGTCAGCAAACCCTTGCCATCCTTCTTCCTCGCTCTTCCTATTTCCCCCTTAGTCTCCTTCCTTCTCTCTCTTCATCCCTCCGTCTCCTCGGATCTAAAGGCGGCGAGTGGTAGTGTGTTCGCGGCAGGCGGCTCTGGTGGCTCAGTTCTCCCCCTCCTACGACGCGGGATGGGCCGGCATCACCTCCTCTCCTCTCCTCCATGCCATCCTCCCCCCGGTCTGGCCTGGCGGCGGCGCCGGCTCCTCCCCAGCCCGGCTGAGGCGGCACCCCGACCTTCACCTTGGTACGGCATAGTGGTGGCGTCCACCACCTTCCTCGGTGCGGCGTGGGCAGTGGTGTCAGTGGCCGGCGAGCCTCGGCTTCCTCGACTCCAGATCTGAGCTCGGGTCGTGCTCCCTCCCTCCGGTACTTAGTTGCTGCTTCGGTGCGAGGCCGACGGCGCCGGGTGGCTCGGCCCTCCGACCCCCATCCCCTGTTGTGCCCTCGGCGGTGGCGGCGGTAGTGTCGCCGGCCAGTCCTAGGCACTCTGGTCGCCAGTGCCACCTCCACCGAGGTAGTGGTGGAGAGGTGGCCCCGCGGCTGCAGGTATTGCTGGCGGCGGTGGCTCCGACTCCAGATCTGGCTGAGGGGGTTGCCGCGGGCTTTCCTGACTAGAGACGGATTCCGGCGGCGCGGGTTTGGCAGCCTCCATTGCCGCCCCATCTTCGGGGCCTTCTAGGCGTGGTGGCGGCCTGCGGTCGACAAGGTGGCTGGCGGTTTGCCGCTTCCTCTTTTCCACCCGTCGTGCGGTGACCAAGCATTACGTGCGGCTTCCCTTCTTTGTTTCTGCGTTCGTGTGTCGTAGTGGAGCTTGTCACTGGTTTTCCCTCTTCTTTCTTCCTCTTCCCCTCCTCCTGGCCCTATCTTAGGTGACCGTCTAGGGGAGCCGCTTCGTTGGTGGTCGGCTCCACGAGCGGGAGACCCGGATCTGGCGATGTTGGCCAGAGCGATTGGAGCGGGTGTTCTCCAGGGTCGTGTGTTCAGTGGCCTTGTAACCCAACTGAGCTCGACACCGGCTTCTCCTCCCTCTTCCCCCTCCACCTGAGCCTGTCTCAGTGGTGGCTGCTTGGGGGGTTCTCTTCGATAAGTGGTCGGAGCGGACGGAGCAAGTGGGCTGCAGGGGCGTGTGTCCAGTGACTCCTAGCCTCTTCCTATGGTGGCGTGGTGGGCCATCTCCCGTCTTTCGGCAGCGTGGCAACACATGTCTCTAGCCTAGTTCTGTCCTCGCTCCCTTTCCCTCCCCTTCCTACGAGGTGCTCTGTGGTGTAGGTTTGGCGTTTTTCGGGTTAGTGGCGGGGTTAGGCCTGTGTTGCCTGGGTGGCATGGCATTTGGCCTCCTTTGCTTCCCGTGCATAGGATACCAGGTGTGGTGGCCCCTCTCTGGCGGTGTTGGCTAGCGACCATTCTCCTGCAGTGTCCCCGTTCACTGCATTTTCGCTCGGTCCCGTCCCCGCCATTGTGACCCTCCTTTCTCCGAGGTGTCGAGTGGCGTGGGCCGATTCTTCCGCGTCAGGTGGTGGCGTTCGTGCATGCTCTCCAACTCCGCGTCTTTGGCCGACGGCTCGGTTCTTTTTGTGCTATCGACCATTGGCGGCCCTTGCCTTATGCGCTAGTAGGGCATGTCTTGGGCAAAAGCCTTGCAATTTTAGGCTGTGTTGGCGTCACCTTTGATGTTATTCCCTCATTAAAGGCATCACATTTCGTACCTTCCCCTGCTTTAGGGGTTTTGCGATGACGGCGGGTTCTCATCATCGCTACCTTGTTAGAAGCGTCGTGGTCACTGTCTTGCGCTAAGGGTTTCCGCTGGGTCTGCTGCTCTACACTACCGTGAACTGCATAAGTGTTGTCGGTCGATACCAATGACAAGAGTACCCAAACCGAGGACACAGACCCTATATCATCGGTCTACCAACGACATAGCTCTGTCGACACAGCTCGGACGACACAATACAATTATGTCGTCGGGCAATATTATGTGTGGACTACAGATAGCCGTGGCTGACCAGGCACCCAGAATCATCCTGTGTCATCGGTTTTACCTGGGCAACGACATGTAGAGTAGGCTACCTATAGTTTTCCGTCCAACCTGCCCTGGCATGTGGGGCCCACATCGTGTAGTTATGTCGTTGGTCTAGGCTAACCCGCCAATATACATTTTTGTTGGGTCCCACCTGGCAGGCTAGCGGAGGTCGGTTACAATGTCATCGGTGGACAGGAGCCTGATGACAAAACGGTGCCGGCAGGACCCACCATGCAGGCTGCCACGTCGTGCCCTTTGCTAGTTCTCTATTTTCCTTTTTCTTTTAAAATTACCTAATAATGCTGCTCAATTTTTCTTAAATATCAAAATTTATCTAAAAATTATGTATAAATTTATAAAATATTAAAAATACTAAATAATTTAATAAAATTATTAAACCCCATTTTCATCAATTAAATAAGCTTAAATAAAATCATTTCCTCCTCTTTAACTTTAAAAATTTAGAGAAATGATTTCTAAAATATTTTAAAAATCCTAAAAATTATTATTAGCACAAATAATTTATTTAAAAAATCTTTTTATAATACTTTCTCCTTATACTCTCAACAATTTCCATGTCGGAACTTTGGCAACGTGGTTGTCGTCGACCCCGACCTCTGGAAATTTGTTGATCGACACTAAATTTATTTCATGTACACATGCATAAATCTTGCTACCCAGTGGACTCCCAATATGTTGTCCAAATAAAAACAAATCCTTCCATCTTCCAAAGTCAAACAAACCATCACCCTCTTAGCCAAGCCATATCCCCTGCATTTATATTTTATGCATTCATGTTAAAATCTTCAAATTACATATTTATTGAATTCATTTT
This sequence comes from Raddia guianensis, assembly GCA_036346415.1. Taxonomy (NCBI): domain Eukaryota; kingdom Viridiplantae; phylum Streptophyta; class Magnoliopsida; order Poales; family Poaceae; genus Raddia; species Raddia guianensis. The sequence goes on along the minus strand of CM070537.1, from coordinate 21,427,516 downwards.
TCTTTTATCTTCGTTAGATATACTGAATTAAATATTTATGGATTTCCTGAGGAAGACTATCTGGAAAACTTGTTAGAATCCGAGTCGATCCCCGAAAAAAGTAGGTTTCCCTATCCTTGATGCACTTTGAAATTTCTATCGCCAATTATTTATTTAATTATTGCATTAATTTTTATTTATTTAGTTATGCAAGTTCCCCATATTTAACCTATATAATTCTTCTTTTTATATAGAATAGTTATTCCAAAACTCCAATACCAAAAGCCCTCCGAAACTAATTATCATGTACACTACCCTAACATAAGAAAATTTAATAATATTTATGTATTTAAAAAGGTAGGATAGAAATCATTGTCCATATGATAAAATAATATTGATATGGAAGTCAAGCGTGAAGAAAAATGAAAATGTATAGGCCCAAGTCATTAACAAGGTTACCATAATGACTTGAAGAGCAAGGCATTGTTTTAGTATTTTCACAATGCTTGCGTGATTTTCCGCAATGCTTTAAGTAAGTGAGTCGCTAGCAAGGTTACCATAGTGATTGTGCGGAGCTTAGCATTGTTGAGGTTATTTTCTCATTATCTGTGCGATGTGCGGGATATTGCAAAACCTTGGGTCTTATTGAATAAAAATGACACATTAAACATCAACCATATAAGAAGTTGTTGGATGGGTAAAGTTGGAAAGGTTCTGCAGAGATGATTAACAAAAACATCGATGGACCCTACTTCGAGTATATGAAGTTGTGTCAACTGGGTGATGCATATTTTATTCATAATACTCATGATTTAAAAAAAATCTGAAAGAAGATGTGTGAAGAAATGAAGTATTTGGAGATAGTATTTATTAATGTCTTAAAATCTTTTATAAAAGAGCAATTCTGGTAAAATAATATAGAATTTGGAATTTATAAAGTATTGCATAAAACACCTTGAATAAAGCCAATACTATTATTTGTTAATCCCTTCATATAATTACTATTTAATTCCTATTGGAACCTGCAAGTTTATATTTACCGTATAATCAGGAGTTCTTAATTTTAAATGAACAGATCCATTTTCCATTACAGATTTTAAAATAAGCAAAGAAGAAATGGATCTTTTCGGCCAGGATTTCTAAGTCTTTCCTACACTCCATGTTAGAAGTTAGGATTGTATATTATACCTCTTTTGGTATTGTAACCCTATCTGCAAAATACCATAAAAATAAATTAAGTGTGGCTATGCAAACAATTTTGTAAGCTTCTTATTATTTTCGAGAAAAAATTTTTAATATTTAATTTTGAAAATTGGGTCCCCACATGTAACATTGTAACCCAAAATGGCAACATAGGTTTATGTGGTTTTTAACATTTCCTGTTCGTGGTGACCGATGTCGTGTGAGCCAAGGTAGGTGATGCGGATTTCAGGATTCAAAGCCCTGTTTTCCCTGGCCTGTTCGAAGGTACCTACTCATTGATCTGAAGCTCACTTCTTACAAATCATCTTCCAAACATCTGGACACATGTCCATCTAATCAGGACACCAACGGTAGTACTCTTTTGTTCGTAGGTACTCCTGGCTAGCGTTTTTTCTGAGCATCTTTATTCCTAACCTGTTGTAGTGTTTCACAACTGCAGAGAGACGCTCAAGTCTGATGGCGTCCCTCCATGACTTTGCAAACATGGCATCGAGTACCTCTCTTGACTCCTGGAATTCTTGGGGAGTCGGATTGCCATTTAGTCCATACCTAGCCTGAAATTATACACGATAATGCAAAGTTAGCATGTAAAGGCATCAAGATCATTACGTAGATATGTGTAGTTTGAAATTGCCCAGAATGCATCCATGCATCGCTCTGCAGCAACTTCTCCTTCATCCAGCTGCAGCACGCTCGTCGGGTGCTACCATCCTTCACTACACTAGGGTAGAACTGATTCCCAAGCGGTTGGTAAGCCCCCTACAAGCGGTTTTAAAACCGCTTGTAAGCAACCGCGACTGATGTCTCGCGGAGCATCACAAGCGGTTCGTCGGGTGCTACCATCCTTCACTACACTAGGGTAGAACTGATTCAGGCACTACCAGGGAAAAAGGCTTCCCAAGCGGTTGGTAAGCCTTTAACCGCTTGTAACCGCTTGTAAGCAACCGCGACTGATGTCTCGCGAAGCATACTGATTCAGGCACTACCAGGGAAAAAGGCTTCCCAAGCGGTTGGTAAGCCTTTAACCGCTTGTAAGCAACCGCGACTGATGTCTCGCGAAGCATCACACCTCTGAACCGCTTGTGATAGAGTGTAAAAAGGCAAATAAATATTGGGGGAGGTGGGATTTGAACCCAGGACCTCTTGACTCACACCTCACCCAGCTAGCCAACCCACCCACGCTGTTATCTCGACAGAATGGGGAGCTTTCCTTTATCTATTCAAAAATGGGTCTCTAGAAGCGGTTGGGGCTATTAAACCGCTTGTAAAGCCAAGCATCCTAAGCGGTTCGTGTTCCCAACCGCTTGTAGAGGTATAGCAGCGGTTGGGGACACAAACCGCTTAGGATTTTAGGTGTTTAGAAGCGGATCGTGCCCCCAACCGCTTCTAGAGGTCATTTTTTGGCTTGAGACTGTTTTGAGGCATTAAACCGCTTGTAGAAGTTTGATCCTTTTTTTGAACCGCTTGAGAAAGCTTGTTCCCCAGTAGTGAGGAGTACTCCAACCAGTTTGCTTGGCTCTTGACCGCCCTTGTTCAAACAAATCATTGTCCTTCACGAACAAGTTTTAAAAAGGAGTTTGTTAGCCAATAATAGAAACCATTTTCAAACAATTTCAAACAAACCATTTTTGAAAAGGTAAAGAACTTACAGTTTTCCCCTGACGATAACGACCGGGATTCTACTAGCTGGAGTAGTCGATAGGCCAACTTATTCGCCCCCGTACTTTCTTGTGTGGTGTCTTCGAGCTCGAGGCTCCATCCCCGCCCCTCTCCTCCTCCTCTCCCTCTCCCTCCCACTTCTCCTCCTCCTACAAAGATCGAAAATAATTTAAAACTTACGTATTTCGATATGAGTTTAATATATATGAATTGGGTAAGACGGGACATACGCGATGTACACGTCCATTTCTTCCGTATTGCCGTACACGTACAACTGTAATAGGATTTTTTTCATCTTGATTCCACTCGCATGTCGTGCTTTTGTCTACATGAGGGCAGCCTACTTGATTATGAAATACGGAGATGTTGGAAGTATCTCTGCGGTGAGACTTCTTATACCGTGGTATGTGCGATTTTAAATTGCTTGTCAGTGCAAAATATTTACTCGTTAAGTACGAGACCTCCTGACATAGCCAATCTTCGACAATACTTCCTTCAACACGTGCTTTGTTCTTTATCTTGGCTCTTATACTTTTCATCACGCGTTTACACAGGTGTCGGCGTATTTCAGCTGACACGTTGTCCGGGACCTAATCCGGTAGCTCGGCTGTAGGGGTGAGCGCGATCAAAGCACCCCTCTCCTCCTGCGAGCGGTCTTTGGCTCAAGAACAGGCACTCAGAGTTTACTTTTGATGTAGTGCCTATGCAAGCTAGTTCACTTTTATTAGGCCGATCTTGGGAATGTGATACTAATGCCGCTCATTATGGTAGGGATAATACTTACACTCTGATGCACAAAGGGAAGAAAATCACTTTGCTTCCCATGACCCCTTCTGAAATTGTACAATTTCATAGGGAGAGATTAGAAAGTGAAAAGAAAGACAATACCCTTGAATCTGAAAATCAGCAAGTAGCTAAAACCATTTTTCCACAAAAGAAAGACAAGGACAAACTTGCTGTTAAGACCGAGGGCATTAAATTGAAGGGTGGTGTTTTGCTTGCCACAAAGTCAGATCTTGCTGATCCATCATGCCTTGCTTTGATATGTAAAGAGACCTTATTCTCATTTGATGAAATACCCGTCTCTTTTCCGCATGCTGTTACTAATGTTTTTGCAGGAGTATGATGATGTGTTTCCTGCTGAGGTGTCCCGGGACTACCCCCTGTTCGAGGGATTGAGCATCAAATCGACTTGGTCCGGGGAGCGATATTGCCAAACCGTGCTGCATATAGGACCAATCCGGAGGAGACTAAAGAAATTGAACAACAAGTCCAAGAACTTTTGGACCGTGGGTACGTGCGACCAAGCCTTAGCCCCTGTGCTGTTCCTGTTCTGTTGGTACCTAAGAAAGACGGTAGCTGACGCATGTGCGTGGATTGTAGAGCCATTAATGATAACACAATAAGGTATCGTCATCCTATTCCTAGGTTAGACGACATGCTTGATGAATTAAGTGGTTCTACTGTTTTCTCTGAAGTTGACTTGCGTAGTGGGTACCACCAAATCAGAATTAAATTGGGAGATGAATGGAAGACTGCTTTTAAGACTAAGTTGGGTTATATGAGTGGTTAGTCATGTCTTTTGGATTGACTAATGCACCTAGTACTTTCATGCGATTAATAAACGAGGTCTTATGTCCTTTCATTGGTAAATTTGTGGTGGTATATTTTAATGATATCTTGATATATAGCAAGTCACTTTCTGAACATCTCGAGCATCGACTTGCTGTTTTTAATGCTTTGAGAGAGGCACGTTTGTTTGGTAACATCGAGAAGTGCACCTTTTGCACCGATCGAGTCTCGTTTCTTGGCTATGTTGTGACTCTGCAGGGAATTGAGGTCGATGAAGCCAAGATTGAGGCGATCAAGAGTTGGCCGACTCCTAAAATGGTCACACAAGTGCGAAGTTTCCATGAACTTGCCGGCTTCTACCGCCGCTTTGTGAAGGATTTCAGCACCATTGCCTCGCCATTGAATGAACTAACAAAGAAGGGTGTTGCATTCCATTGGGAACAATCGCAAGAGGACACCTTCAATTTGTTGAAGAGGAAGTTAACAACAACACATTTACTCCAACTCCTAGATTTTGGTAAGACTTTTGAACTTGAATGTGATGCTAGTGGGATTGGGATTGGCGGCGTCCTTATGCAAGAAGGTAAACCAGTTGCTTATTTCAGCGAGAAATTGAGTGGGCCTGCTTTAAATTATTCCACGTATGATAAAGAGATGTATGCTCTTGTGCGTACTTTAGAGACGTGGCAACATTATTTATGGCCTAAAGAATTTGTTATTCACTCTGATCATGAAGCGCTGAAATATATTCGCAGTCAAAACAAACTGAACCGTAGACATGCCAAGTGGGTAGAGTTTATTGAATCTTTTCCTTACATCATTAAACACAAGAAAGGGAAAATAATGTAATTGCTGATGCTTTGTCTCGGAGATATGTTATGTTGTCCCAACTTGACTGTCGAATTTTTGGACTTGATACAATTAAAGAACTATATGCTCAAGATGTTGATTTTAAAGATGCTTTGATTAATTGCAACGACGGGAGGGCTTGGAATAGAATTGTACTCAACGATGGGTTTTTGTGTAGAGCTAACCGCCTATGCATTCCAGTTGGATCCGTCCGTCTTTTGTTGTTGCAGGAGGCTCATGGAGGAGGCCTGATGGGACACTTCGGTGTAAAGAAGACGGAGGATGTTCTGGCCACCTACTTCTATTGGCCGAAGATGAGGCGTGATGTTGAACGCTTTGTGGCACGCTGCTCTACATGTCAAAAGGCTAAGTCGCGTTTAAATCCACATGGTTTATATATGCCTCTCCCCACTCCCAGTGTTCCTTAGGAGGATATTTCGATGGATTTTGTTCTAGATTTGCCTAGGACAAAACGGGGGAGGGATAGTATCTTTGTTGTTGTGGATCATTTCTCAAAGATGGCACATTTCATACCATGCCATAAAAGTGATGATGCCACTCATATTGCGGATTTATTTTTCAAATATATTGTTCGTTTGCATGGTATGCCTTCCACTATTGTTTCAAATCGCGACATAAAATTTCTGAGTCATTTTTGGAGGACATTGTGGAATAAATTGGGGACAAAGCTGTTGTTTTCTACTACTTGTCATCCCAAACTGATGGTCAAACGGAGGTAGTCAATCGTACCTTATCCACTATGCTGCGAGCTGTTCTAAAGAAGAACTTAAAGTTATGGGAGAAGTGCCTTCCTCAAGTGGAGTTTGCTTATAACCGTGTGCTACATTCAACTACAAAGGTAAGTCCTTTTCAGGTAGTGTATGGTTTCAACCCTCGTGCTCCCATTGACCTATTGCCTTTACCATCATCTGAAAAGGTCAATCTTGATGCTAAGAAACGTGCTAAATTTATTTTGAAACTGCAAGAGACCACGAAAAAAAATATTGAACACATGAATGACAAATATCGCATTGCTGGTAGTAATGGTAGGAAGGAATTGCTTTTTGCTCCTGGAGATCTTGTTTGGTTACACTTGCGCAATGAGCGTTTTCCTGAGTTAAGAAAATCTAAATTGATGCCCCATGCAGATGGTCCATTTCGGGTGCTAGAGAGAATAAATGATAATGCCTATAAACTTGAGTTGCCTGCAGATTTCGGGGTTAGCCCCACTTTTAACATTTCTGATTTGCGGCCTTATTTGGGAGAAGAAGATGAGCTTGAGTCGAGGACGAAAGTCAAGAGAGGGAGGATGATGAGGACATCACCCCTACCGATGAGTCCACTACTCTACCACCACCTACGGTGCAAGGACCAATAACAAGGGCACGTGCGGGACAACTAAATCACCAGGTAAGCTCGTTCCTTACCACACAAGATAATACCCATAAGTGCGAGTTACTACCTAATAATGTTGTGTTTGTACTTAGAAATTATGGTGTTCATCAGCGAGGATGGAACGCTACGCCAAGACAAGTTGAAAACCAAGTCTACCACGAGTTGGAGTCCGGTTCGGTTACGGCGGAGCAGTCTGTCTTCAAACGGGTGTAGCAGATGCATATCAACTCCGTTTGGGGCATTCAAGTACATTACAGATAAGCCCTCGACGAGACCTTTCCAATGGATCCAGTCGGACGTCCAAATTCCTTCTAAGTCGATCAAAATCGTCGAAACAAGAGGCATCCGGATTCTGTTGGGCTGCCCAGTGTTGTGTCACTTTGTTTTTGGGCTTTGGCCCGTGTATCCTGTCCAAGGGGGAGGCGCCCCAAACCCTTGCCGCCACCTTTCTCCCTAATAAGACTTCGTAGCCATCATTGTTAGAGTTGGGTTTTGCTTAGATAATTTTCTGCCATTGTAGTATCACCGATCATCGGTTTGTGGAACCCCAAAATCGTGATCTTAATACATATTCGCAATTTCAGATTGTTTCTTCTTCGTTCTTGCTTGTGTTCTCGATTCGCTAGCAGGAACTAGCATTCGTGGTGAGGTCGACCGTGCGCTTGCGTGGTTGATAACGAACGGAGACGGTGGTGTAGCGATTGCAGGCCTAGATCGGTGCTGATCAAGGTCGGATCGTCAACGTCGAGTTCTCCACCAAATCGACTTATCCATACATGTCGGAAGATCGGGACCTCGTTCCCCTCAGCTGGTCTTTACAAAATAGGAGTTACACTTTCAGTGATAAAATTGGACAACTCACGCCCATCTTCCATGGCCAACCAAACCGACCCTGGTCGAGATACTGAGACCACCTTAAAGGGCCTTCCCACAGGGGAGACAGCTTGTTGCGACCCGCCTGCACCTGAACTTTTCGGACGACTAGGTCGCCTGCCACTAGTGTCCTCTCTTGGATCCGGGCGGCGTGATACTTTCTGAGACTTTGCTGGTATCGGGCTGCGCGCAGAGCCGCGCGGTCACGTACTTCCTCCAGAAAGTTTACTTCCTCGAGCATCTGGGCTTCCTGATCCTTCTCCTCGAACGTGGCTGTGCGCGGTGATCCCAATGACAATTCAGACGGGAGAACTGCCTCTGTTCCATACACCAAGAAGAAAGGTGCTTCTCCGGTCACACGACTAGATGTGGTACGGAGCGACCGTAGCACCGACGGGACCTCCTTCGCCCAGCGTTTCCCACGTTTACGCAACCAATCAAAGGCCCTTGACTTGAGACCCCTCAGCACATGGGCATTGGCGCGCTCCACCTGACCGTTGTTCCGAGGGTGAGCTACTGATGCGAAGCACACCTTTGTGCCCATGTCCTCATAGAAATCCTAGAACGTAGCGTTGGCAAACTATGTGTCGTTGTCGGTTATGATCCGACTCGCGACTCCAAAGCCCACGAAAACCCCGCGCATGAACTTGATGGCGGCCGAAGCGGTGACCGCCCTGACAGCCTCAGCTTCAATCCAATTGGTAAATTTATCGATGGCAACAAATAGGTAAGTATATCCCCCTATGGCCCGTGGAAACGGACCCAGAATATCCAGCCCCCAGACCGCGAACGGCCAAGAGAGCAGAATGGTTTGCAGAGGTTGGGCTGGTCTATGGGTCTGGCTGGCAAAAACTGGCATGCCTCGCATCTCCTCACTAGCTCGCAAGCATCCTGGTGGGCCATGGGCCAATAAAATCATTGGCGGTAAGCCTTACCAACCATGGTCCAACTGGACATATAGCTACCGCACTCGCCTCCATGGATATCGGAGAGCAGGCTGCTCCCATCTTCCCGAGTGACGCACTTCAGAAGAATTCCGTTTCCACCCTGGCGATACGGGTCCCCACCTACCAGGGTGTAGCGCTTGGCCTTCCGCGCGATCTTCTCGGCTGACGCATCATCGTCAGGGACCACTAGGTCTAGCAGGAAGGCTAGGATCGGATCCATCCACTGCCCCTCCCGACCAAGTGTGGTGACCACTGGGTGTTCGCCCAGGTACTCCGCCTGGCCCGGCGTTTCCTCCAACGCTCCCTCAGAAGCGGCGCTGCTCTCCTCCCTCAAAATGGAGCCGAAGCGGACGCTCCGCCGTCCCCACCCACATTGGGGGGCCTCGATGGATGGTCGCGGATGCCTTTCTTCAAAGACCCCGATCGGAGCCGGTGCCCGCGATGAGTCGAGCTGTGACAACCCATCTGCCATATGGTTGTCCCGCCTCGGAATGTGTATGTACTCCAATCCGTCAAAGCTATGTTCCAATTTCCTGACTTCAGCAACATATGCAGCCATCACAGGATCGGTGCATTCAAACTCCTTCCGGGCTTGATTAACGACCTGGAGGGAGTCATCCTTGATATAAAGACGCCGAAAGCCCAACGAGGCGGCGGCGCGCAGCCCCGCGAGCAAACCTTCATACTCTGTGCTATTGTTAGTAGCTTTAAAATCAAGAACGACCATGTACTAGAGGATGTCCCTAGCCAGAGAGACCAGGACCGCTCCAACTCCAGCTCCTCTGAGCCTGAAAGATCCATCGACAAACAACGTCCATACTGGTGGGTCCGGTCTAGGCTCCGCTTCCGGAGGCTCCGGAGACCACGCGGCGATGAAATCCGCCAGCGCTTGGCTTTTGACGGTGGTCCGGGGAACAGACTGCAGACTGAACTCTCCCAGTTCTACAGCCCATTTTGCATTTCGACCCTGCGCCTCCCGATTATGGAGAATCTCCCGGAGGGGGAACGAGGTAACCATCATGATTCCCCTCATCTAGAAATAATGACGCAGGTTGCACGAAGCCACGAGCACCGCGTACAACATCTTTTGGGCATGCGGATACCTGGTCTCCGCGTCCTGCAACACCTTGCTGACGTAGTAGATCGGGCGCTGAATGGCCTCCCGCTCCTCCACTTGTACCGCACTGACCACCGACGGCGTGGCCGCAACATACAGAAGGAGCGGCTGGCCGCGCTTAGGGGCGACTAAGAACGGAGGAGAGAATAAATACTTCTTCAGCTCTTCCAGAGCCTGCTGCGCTTCATTAGTCCACTCGAAAGTGTTGATCTTCTTTAACAACTTAAACAGCGGAAGACTCTTTTCTCCCAGACGGGCTATGAACCTCCCGAGGGAAGCCAAGCAACCCGCCATGCACTGAACATGTTTCAGACGGGTGGGCGGCTGCGTGCGCTCGATAGCCGCTATCTTATCGGGATTAGCCTCAATGCCTCGGCTGGAGACGAGAAATCCCAGCAGCTTCCCCGACGGCACGCCGAACACGCACTTCTCAGGATTGAGCTTCAGGCTATACTTACGGAGGTTAGAAAAGGTCTCCTTCAGATCATATAATAGCCGATCACCCTTGCTGGTCTTCAACACCAGATTGTCGACGTACACCTTCAAATTCTTCCCAACCAGAGGTCGGAAGGCGTTGTGCATGGCCCGCTGGTGAGTCGGACCAGCGTTCTTCAACCCAAAAGCCATCCTGTTATAACAGTGCACGCCCATGGGCGTTACAAAAACAGTTTTTTCCTCATCCTCCTACACCATGCTAATCTGGTGATACCAAGAATACGCATCGAGGAAACTCAAGAGCTCGCACCCTACGGTGGAGTCTACAAGCAAGTCTATGCGTGGCAGAGGATATGGATCCTTTGGGCAAGCTTTGTTGACGTCGGTGAAGTTGACACACATCCGCCACTTCCCACTGGATTTCTTCACGAGGACAGGATTGGCGAGCCACTCGGGATGAGTAACCTCCCTCACAATCAAGGCCTCAAGCAGTTTGTCCACCTCTTCTCGGATGGTCTCCTGGCGCTCTGGTGCCTGCACCTGGACCTTCTGCCGAACTGGGCGCACTTCGGGGAGCATCGCCAACCAATGCTCGATCACCTCCTTGGGGACCCCGGTCATGTCGGACGTCTGCCATGCAAACACGTCCGAGTTTTCACGGAGGAAGGCGACGAGCGCTCTTTCCTATTTGGCGCCGAGCCCGGTGCCCACCTTGACAGCCATGGTGGGGACGTCTTCACTCAGGGAGACCATCTTTACCTCGCCGGACAAGCCAGGCGTGGTTTGGGTCTTCGCCTGGCGAGCCCCACGATCGGTGGTGCCGGACGGCTGCACGGAGACGGCCCCGGCTAAATCCAGGGCCATTGTCGGGGATAAAAATACGGCCCATTGCCATGGCCCACTCCCTGACGGCCCGATCAAACAGCTTGCCAGGGGCCAGCTCCCTGGAAGGTTTTATCTGGCTCATATGCATCCTGCCGAACAGCCTCCTAGCTGGCACGGTGCGTAACGGCCAAGGAATCGTGTTTGAGTCCATCTCGAACAGGAGTTGTGCACGGCTACGTGAAGACCCGGACGTTGGTTTCCCGGATTGGATTAGGAGTCGTGATCCCCAAGATTAGGAGATTACCTTATCTACCGTAGGTCATATTTGGCATGTATGAGTTTGTTACGATCTCGTAGTTAGCCCGGCCCGATATTTCTCGGTAGGTCGGTTTGCTCCGTACTATATAAACAGGGCCCCTACAGCGTTTAGAGGGACCACGCCAACAGATTTTAAGATACTACTCGCCGAGACTCTGCTTGATCTCGCCGAGTTCCACCTTGTAATCCTCTTTGATATAAAGAAAGGCCGGACGAGGGCTATTATCTCTCCGAGAGGCTGAACCAGGATAAAACCGCCGCTCCTGCTCGTTCGTTCGTGGTTGTTCGGCGTGTCTCCTATCTCCTCCTTGAAGAACCTTGGTTGACTTGGGTCAATATCCCAACCGTCGACAGCTGGCGCCATTCATGGGGACACGCAGATCGAGCATGTCGAACTCAGTCAGTGATACAGAGATACTTCCTGAGGGCTACGACTCAGAAGGACAGGATGTTTCATCCTCGCCGCTTCAGACGATCTGCTCGGTCTCGAACACTTTCCGTATCTGGGACGAGGTCTCTGCCTATATGGCAGAGATAGCCGCAGATCGCACTCCCGTCATTGACGATGACTACGGAACCGATGATCTTTACGATGGTTTAGATCTGTCGGATTCCAAGGCTATGTCGGTAGATTCTACCGTGGAGACACAAACGATGACACCGCCTAGCATACCTTCGCATGGCCCCGCAGATTAACATGGCCGATGTAGGAACCTCCGAGAATCTCGCACGGGTCGTGGCGGCGGGCGAGGCGGCGGTTTAACTCTACTCGGCATCAAGACGAGGTCGCGGCGCTATCATGAGCAAGAAGTCATTCGCCGCAACCTCGACGATTCCATCAATCGACCGCGGCACGCTCGCGATCGGTGCAGCGACCGGTCGCGACCCACCTCGCGTGCCCTCGCCAAGTCTCCCGCAAGTTTCTCCCGTCCGGGTTAGTTCCCGTAACCGGACTCGGTCAGGCGAGCGCGGATGCCTCGGGGTCCCGAACCCTAGAGCAGTAGTCGGAACGACTCGCGCCATGGCTTCGTGATTAGATCCACCAACCAGCCGACCTCGCCAGTATATGGCGATCTTGTTGCTTCTAACCTAGAGCGATTGGTCAAGGCCTAAAGTCTCTAGGAGAAGTCAACAACTCCTCCAAGCAACAGCAGCCAAAGCCGTCGGAATGATTCGGACAGCTCCGATCGATCGCGTGACCCAAGTCACCATCGGCGAGGATCGCCCATGAGCGAAGCTACCCGTGGTCGCCGTCGCCGCCGAAATCCTCGTAGTCATCGCGACCGCAGAGGCAGCGCGCGATGATCACGGACGGTCCCTCGTGAGGAGCGCGTCGTCGCGACCACGAGGAAGGAGCGTGGTGGGTTGTCTCGAGAGAGTTTCTCCAGCCGAATCATCCAGCTTCAGCAGAGTTCCTCCGCGCCGCGTGACCAACGCCTTCTCAAGACTAGGTTCTCTGCGGGGAAGGTGGCCGGTCATATGCTTTGGGCTGCGGGGCTTTCTCGACGAAGCTTGAGGCGTCCGTTGGCCCTCAAAATTCAAGCCCGGCCACATGGAGAGGTACAATGGGACTCAGAACCCAGAGGAATTCCTTTCCATCTACGCTACGACCATCATGGTGGCCGGGGGGTGACGAGCTCGTTATGGCTAATTACCTCCCGACTGTCCTTGAGGGTGCTGCTCGGACATGGCTGTTCAATCAGCAAGAGGGTTCCATCAGCTCATGGAACCAGCTTTGTGATGCTCTGATCTCTAATTTTCAGAGCTGTTACGTGCGTCTGGGCAAGGAGGATGATCTGCACCAGATGATCCAGATGAACGGGGAGACCCTCCGCAACTTCGTGAAGCGTTTCATTAAGATCCGCAACACGATCCCGAACATCTCGGACGAATCTGTTGTCCGCGCCTTCAAAAACGGAGTCCGCGACGAGCGGCTCACCCAGGATCTTGAGATCAATGAGACCTGGACCGCCAACGACCTGTTCAAGGCGGCTGATCGCTATGCCAATGCGGCAGAGCGCGTTCAGTACAAAAAGGCGTTTGACAAGGGCATACTGCCCGCCCAACCTGGTGTCGATGAAAAGAAGAAGAGCAGCAGCAATGTTCCTGGTGACAAGAAGTCCCAGAAGAAGAAGAATAAAGGTGATGCGAACAATACCGTTGTAGGTATGGATCGCGCACCTCCTCCCAAGGATGGGCAGAAGAAGCCCAACAATAACTACAAGGGCAAGAAGCCTGCTCAGGGAGGCGGACAAGGCAAGAAAGGTCCAAGCGACCGATTTTGCAAGTTCCACCAGCACTACGGGCACGATATACGCCATTGCAGAACTTGGGCCGCAAAGCTCGAAGATTTCTACAACGGCAAGGACCCAATGCCCACCCTGCCCGAGCAAGATGATGCCAGTAAGGCCAAGCGCCAAACCAACGATGGTGATCAGGAGGATGATGATGAATATCAAGAGCCCGTAAACCATATCGCCGTCATCTTCGGCGGCTCCTCGGCTTACACCTCTCGACATAGCCTCAAGGAAGCTGCTCGGGAGGTCCACAACGTTGAAAAGGCAAAACCTCAGCCTGAGTCGATGAAGTGGACCGAAGTCCCCATCTCGTTCTCTCAGGAGGATTGCCCCACCGATGACCAAGCCTCGGGCCCCATCGCTGGTCGCCCGACCATCGAAGAACGCAAGAGTTGGCCGTGTTTTAGTAGACGGCGGGAGCGCTTTGGACTTGCTTTCTGCTAAGGTCTTGGACGAGATGCAGATTCCTCGTTCTAAGCTGAAGGAAGTCGCAATGCCCTTCTACGGATTGTTCCGGAGAAGCCGCAAGCCGTTAGGCGTGTTGTCCCGCCAGCTACCTTCGGCAATCCAAGCAACTTCCGGACAGAGTTGATCACTTTCGACGTGGTCGACTTCCCATCCGCGTATAGCGCTATCTTGGGCAGTCCATCTCTTGGTAAGTTCATGGCCGTAACCCACCACGCTTACCATTGCGTGAAGATACCGGGCCCTAACGGTGTAATCACGGTCAAGGGCAATTACAAAGTTGCTCGATTGCGACGAGCGATCCCTCGCCTGTCGACCAGCTTCCGCCATGTCTCAAGTTCCGCAGACCAAGTCTCAGACGCCTAGGGTCTCCCTTCACCGGGGAGAAACCAAGGAAGTTCCATTGCCTCTTGATGATACTTCCAAGATAGCTCACTTGGGGCCAACTGACCCCAAATAGGAAAGCGAGCTCATTGCCTTCCTCCGAGCTAATGCGGATGTGTTTGCTCGGGAGCCATCCGACATACCCGAGTCCCAAGGGAGGTCATCGAGCATTAAACCGGTCAGTCGTGGGACAAAAAGCCTGCTCGCCAAGCTTCGTCGCTTTTACGAATTCAAACAGGGATCATCAAATATCGCCAGCAAACCGCCACGCCGGGTTCATCCGCGAGGTTGATCACACCGAGTGGTTAGCCAACCCCGTCATTGTAAAGAAGAAAGGCGGCAAGTGGAGGATATGTGTCGATCACACGATCTGAACGCCGCTTGTCCTAAGGACAATTTCCGCGCCAGATTGACCACCGGTCGATGCGATCATGACGCCCAGCTCTTGAGCTTTTTAGATGCTTACTCGTTATCACCAAATAAGCATCTCCCGACGATGAAGAGAAGATCGCTTCATCACCCCTTCGCACTTTCGCTATACGACCATGTCTTTCGGTCACAAGAATGTCGGTGCCACGCTCCAAATAGCTTAATGGAGAAGACCTTCCCAAAACAAAGGTGGAAAAACTCGGAGGTCTATGTCGACGACATAGTTGTAAAGAGCAAGTTTGTTCTCGATCATGTAAAAGACCTGGCCGAGACTTTTCGTAACCTCACCAGCATCGAATAAAATTAAATCCAGAGAAGTGTACCTTTGGTGTTCGATCTGGAATGTTGCTCGGTTATGTTATTGGTTCGCAAGGTATTTCTGCCAACCCTGAAAAAATCGAGGCCATTGAAAATATGCAGGCTCCAACTACCGTAAAGGAGGTACAGAGTCTCACGGGCGGATGGTCGCTCTCTAGCGATTTATTTCCGTCAAGGCGAACGCGGGCTGCCCTTCTTTAAGGCCCTGCGCAAGCACAATGGTTTCGAGTGGACAGAAGAAGCCGATAGATCCTTCCAAGATCTGAAGCGATACCTGTCCAATCCTCCCGTCTTGACTACCCCGCGGCATGGCGAGCAGCTCCTGTTGTACCTAGGTTGCACGCCACAAGCGGTGAGCGCGGTCTTGACGGTCGAAAGGGAAGGCATACAGCGACCAATCTATTACGTGAGCGAGGTACTTCACGGATCAAAGGAGCGCACCACGAGGTCGAAGGTGCTCGCACGCCTTGCTCATGTCCTCCGTGAAGCTTCGCCACTATTTCCAGCACATCAAATCTGGTCCCGAGCATCGCCCTCCGGGAGAAATCCTACGAACAAGGAATCCAACGGACGATAGCTAAGTGGGCAATGGAACTAGCGAGTTTGATCATCTTTTCACGCCCGAATCGCTAGTAAGTCACGGTGTCCTAGCCGACTTTGTCGCTGAATGGACTTGCCGCCCAAATCCCGTGAAGCTCCCGAGCAACCCGAGGAACCCCTTGACCATGTTTTTTGATGGCTCGTGCACTGGAAACTCGGGGGCTGGTTTTGTTCTCATCTTCCCACAAGGAGAGCAACTCCAGTATTCTATACAATTACACTTTGCGGCGACCAACAACGCTGCAGAGTACGAGGCCCTCCTCGCGGGACTAAGAGCGTGCAAGTCGCTCCGTGTCCAACGATCGATCCGTGAAGGAGATTCACACCGGTCATCAACCGGTGAACAAGGAGTATCAGTGCTGCGATGACTCAATGACGCGATACCTGGTTGAAGTGAGGAAGTTGGAGGGGCACTTTCGATTTTTCGAGGTGCTCTTCGTGCCTAGGAAGGACAACTTTCTGGCCGACCAGCTATCCAAGTATGGATCCTCACGAGAATTTGCTCCGGCAGGGGTGCTCGTCGAGCACCTTCACAAGCCCTCAATCACGTCTCCGGACGAGGCAACAGAGACAGTGGTGCCGCTCCGCTATCGAAAGCAGCGCAGACCGACAACGCCATTTGTCCCAGACTCGCAGATGGGACCACGCCTGACGACGGCCGAAGCGTTCCGCTTATAAGGCATGCTGCTCCATACAAGCTTGTGGACGGCATCCTTTACCGTCGAGGTGCTATAGGAGTTCTCTCCAAGTGCATCTCGCAGCAGGAGGGTGTGTTCCTTCTTAGGGACATACACGAGGGTGCTCGTGGCAACCACGCCTCTTCGTAACTCGTCGGAAAGCGCTTAGCATGGGCTATTATTGGCCCATCGTTACAAGATGCCCGGATATCGTGACTAAGTGCAAGGCTTGCCAATTTCACGCCGGAAGGCACACAAGCCCGCCTAAGAGCTCCAAACAATCCCCATCTTGGCCTTTTTCCACATGGGTCCGGATCTGCTTCGGCCCATTCCCTAAGGGGTACAAGGGCTATACACACCGCTGTCGCCATAGACACTTTTACAAAGTGGATTGAGGCGAGCTCGTGTCGCCTCTTCACGCCAAAACGGTTGTTCGCTTTTCAAAAGCAACGTGGTCACGCTTTGGTATTCCCCACAAGTTGATCACGGATAACGGTACCCGCCTGAAGCGAGCTATTCCGTGAATATCGCGAATAACCGGGCACCAAGGTTCTGTTCGCCTCGTGGCACATCCACGAGCAACGGAGCAATGAGCGAGCTAACGGACGATAGTCCAGGTATTAAACGGCGGGTATTTGCTGCTCTCGGCGAGCACAACAAGGTCCAGGTTGACGGTTCCTTCCGTCCTCCGGGCGATTCGACTACGGCCACCAGCGACCGGGAAACTCCTTTCCAATTGGTCTATGGTGCAGAAGCCATCCCGCCGCCGGTTGTACTCGGTTCGCCTCGCACGAGCTCGGTCAACCTAGATGACGATGAGCAAGAGCGCCTCCTCGATCTCGATCTCCTCAAGGCACACGCGACCGGGCACAAGTCGTAATGACGCTACCAAAGAAGATCTTCGCCGACGCCGCCAAGTCGGGCTCGACCAATGGTTTTGAAGGCGGGCGACCTCGCTCGCCGTGTCCAGAACTTGTCCAATGCCAACAAGTTAACTCCTCGTTGGGAGGCCTGCTCACTGGTCGCTTTACTTGCCGCCCGGGCTGTTCACCTGCTATGGAGGACGGAGAGAGCCGACCAAAGACTTGGAACATCGACCACCGTAAGTTCTTTGTGTAGGTCTTCGTTTGTTTACTTAGCCTCGCATTTTTTTTGTCAAACTTCGCGCCTTAGTTCGTCCAAGTCTCTCGGGCACCATGTAAAATTCAATCCAATTCTTAAGTGAATTCTCGCGGCCTCTACACCTTTTTCACTTCATGTCTTTTGAAGACTACCTCTTTCTCTCTGGTAACACTTGATGGCTGCCCGGTCTTGCGAACTCTTGGCCCCGCACTCTTAAGGATTGTTCCCTACCCGTATCTAGTTTCGATAAGTTCCTAAACTCAGGGTTGCGTAACACGGCCTTTCCACCTTGCGGCTAAGTCTGCTCTCGTAAGCCCTCCACGGCAGAGGCACTTACTGCTTGGCGCGACCACTTGGCAAAGCCTGCTCTCGTAAGCCCCCCGCAGCAGAGGCACTTTCCTTGTTCGGATACTCTCGAATCGCTTAACTTACGCCAACGAAAGCGCACTATGGAATACATCGAACAAGGCACGGTGTCGCTTTTTCTCTCTCTACGCGTGCTCGAGTTCGCAAGCTTAGGTTCTCGAGCATCGCCTGCATCGGGGCTAGGGTGTCGCTCTTTCTCTTGTGCACTGCTCGGTTCGCAAACTTAGGTTCTCGAGCAACTGCACAACGGGGCCGGAGTAAGGCAAAGCGCCACTACGTTTTCTTAAACTTCCTAGCTACTGCTCGCTTTTCTCTTAGTTTCGCTCGTTCTGTCTTTTCTTTGCTCTTTTTACGTAAAAAAAAAAGGTAAGTACTTTATTTGCGTTAATCATAAGTTTCAGGTACAAGGCCCTTTCGGGTTACAGCCGCGGTGCTACTTAGGAGCAAGCTGCTCCTTTAGCTCCTCAACTTCTAACTTGAGGCGCACGACTTCACCCTGAGCCTTGATTCCTTCCCGAGCTTCAGCTCGGAGGCGTTCGATCTCCTCCTTGCTCCGCTTGGCTTGTGCCGCAGCCTTTTCCCGGATGGCCTCGACCTCTTCGGTCTTGGCGCCCAGCTGGTCGGTCAGAGCCTCGCTCTGACCAACTCGCTGCTCGATAGTCTTAAGCTGTTCTTCCAGCTCCTTGACTCTTCTCTCTGCGACGATCGCTCAAGATCGTCATCCCAAGACATCTCCTCGATCTCTTCCCGTGAAGCCCACGTGGTCGAGATTTTGCTTGAGATCCGCGGAAGTTTGCTCTTCCTTGGCGGCCGGGCCTTAAGCTCCTTGGCTTCCGCCACAGCTGGTCCCGCCATGGGACACGCCGGCGAAGCCGCTTCTTGAGCCACTTCGTTCGCCCGGCTTCTCCTCGCGGTGCTCGCCTTTGATGGCTTGCTCATGAGCTCCTCGGCCTCCTCTAGGAGAGCCTCGCAGAACGCCTTCGATCAACGGCCTTCGAGCTTCTTCACCTCTTCCTCCACCGGCTCCGGCCGGCCGGTGTAGAGGGTTCCGCCGCCCCTTCGCTCAAGATGCTCCCGCAGGACGCCAAGACGGCGCCCGCCGATGGTAACCCCATCTTCGAGCTCGCCATGGTGTCCTTGAAGACCGAGGAGAAGATCATGTTAACCGCTGCGATAACATTGCTCACCGAACCAGTTTGGTCTTGAGCTTACCTTACCAAGCCGACACTTCATCCATGGCAAGCAGCGGTCCTCGAGGCCATGTGTCACGGCCCGCTTCGTCGCGGGATGAGACGGTGCGTTGTTCCGTCGCCGCTTTGTTCGCTCCTTCTTCTTGCAGAGCGCGTCGCCCGGGAGCAGGGCAGCAGGCGGCGCTTTCGTCTCGCGCTCTCTCTCTTCTTCCACTTTCTCTCCGCTGAACGTCTTGGGCGAGGCCGAGCTACCTCGCTGGTGGCGCCATTGTTTCCGGGCAGACGACTTGCGCGACCGCCGGGGCTTTTCTTGCTCCTCGGCGGCTGGGATTTCACCGCCGCCAGAGAATCCGTCGCCTCGGGGTGAGCTGCCCTCGCGACGGTGCTCGGCAGACCGGCTGCTCGGTCCAGATACAGGCGCTTCCGAGCCATCGTCTTGGCCTCATTGTCCGTGGCGCCAAGCGCCGCTTCTGCCTCCAACCAACCACCCACGCTTTTAAGCGCGCCGAGCTGCTTCGCCGAGTTCGGCGAGAGCAGTTCTCCATGCCGCCAGGCTTGTCCTTGAGGCTTGCCGGCATCGCGCCGCGATGCACCGTAGGTGCTCGGGCGGCAATGACCGCCGAGCGCCTTCTCGACGTCGTCGTGGCGATCTTCTCTTGGGCGGCTGACGAAAAAGAGATGATCGTTAAGTCTAACGCGGTCAGAAGGTTGAAAGATCAAAAGATTGGTTCCTACGTACTTGCCGTGGAAGGCTTGATCCTGATCTTCTTCGCCGGAATTTTCCGCCTCTTCCTCGGGGGCTCCTTGGCGGCTTCTCCGCTTTGGCCCTTAGGTGTTCTCGGCGATGCGCTCGGCTCCCTAGTGAGTGAGCACTCCTCTCAGCATAACGCAAGAAGTTTCTCCTTCTTGCTGCGTGACCTCCTCTTGAGCCTCCTCTCGCCGGGCGACTGTTATGCCGCGCCTAAATGGCCCGGTGAGCTCGCGAGTAACGCCTAAGCCGAGGGTCATGTTCTTTACCTCTTCGCCGCTTTGCTCGGCGAGGAGGGAGGAGCTTGGTCTCTTCCTCATTGGGCTGACCATGAGCCCGCTTGGTTTGTTCAGGCGCCCTCCGCGCCGTGGATCGGTCTCTTTGATGTCTGGCGGCCGCCGTGTGCGGGAGCTCACAGAGGCTCGGCCGCCACCTTGGGCTTTGTGGCCGCTTGGCCTTGCCCTTCTTTGCCTTCTCCTTCTCGCACCGGAGAGTTCCTCACGATCCCCCAAAGATCACCGGTCCTCCCGCTTTTGGGAAGCGAGCATTAGCATTAAACAACATTGCAAGTCTAGCAACATAGGCTGGGAGTAAGTGATTTACCTCGTCTGTGCGGACAAGCACGCTATGCTGGCAGTGTCGCCACCTCGCCGGTGACCTCCCCGTCCTTCTTCGCCGCCTTCAGCATGGCGTCGACCCGCTCGATCACCCATGCGTCGGTTGGCCTCTCTGCCCGAGCAAAAGGGATTATTAGTTCCTGTTCGGAGGAAATAATCAACGTAAAGGTTGAGTCTTAAAGGCACTTACCCATGTTCTCTCTGGAAATGTCTTCCCATCCCTCTATCTTATAGAAGGGATAGGGCCTCCTCCGCAGCGGACAGATCCTGTTCGCTTTGAAGTCCCGAATGATCTCCTCGCCTGCGGAGCCCGAGGCTCACGAGGAGGCGATCTTCCTGTCGTACCAATCCTCGGCGGACATCTCCGCCGAGGCATTGGGGTTCCTTCGTCGGCGCCTTCCGGTGAAGACGAGTTTGTTGTCGCCGCTCCGCTTGTCAGAGAACCACCATTCCCACCACGCCCATCGAGTCGAAAGCAATGTGGGCGAGGGTACGCGCGTCATCGGCGGTGGCCGGAGCTTGAGGTAGTAGCACCCGGCGCTGAAGCGGCGGAGCTGCTCCTCACCACTGTAATAGTGGAGGAACAAATTTCACCGGTGGATCGATGCTCAGATAGCCCTCGCACAAAAAGGAAGACACCATCTGGAGAATGGAGTTCGATTGAGGTTCGCCACCTCCAATCCGCCGATGTTCAAGAAGGCTCGATGAAGTCGCCTCTGGAGACCTCAACCCAAGTGCGAGGCGAATTCAAGTCGATTAACTCTCCTCGAGCGGCTCCGAGTATCCTCCTCTCCGGCAGCCTCCAGCTACGGTGTCGATGTGGCCCTCTTCCTCCCAGACCTTGAGTCCTCCTCGGTCGAGCTAGTGCCGTGAACTTGACCATAGCGGTTCCTGTACGGACAGGCGGGGTTGGTGGTGGAGTTTGGGTGCTTGATGTCGAGCGCGTTGGAACTAGGGCTTAGAGAGGAAAGGCGTGAGAGCGTATGGCTGGCGCGGGCAGCTTGGGTACTTTTATAGTCCCGTATGGGCAGCTCGCAACGGTTTTGTCACAAACGGCTAGTTTTTACCGCAACGGCTAGGTAAAACGGTCGATGCTGCTTTCACTTCACGGGCGATAGGAAGTTACTGGTGGAGTTCCGCTAACGGCTAGTTTTTCCAAAGGTTCCAGACCGAAGGTTGAGTGCTCGCTTTCGGCGGATGCGATTCCTCGCTCGATGCAACAGAGCCGCTTCGATCTTTGGGCGGGTTTGTTCGGTCCCGAGCACGCCTTGTTCGGTTGAACCTTAACCTGTTCGGCCGATCGTTACATGTCTCTCAGAGCGGCAAAATTTCCCTCTTCGTGGTTTGAGTCTCAAGAGGAAGACCCCACTCTAGTGAGTCCTTCCACTTGAGTCTCGGGCTAGCCGTCATGATAAAAATACGCCCATTGCCATGGCTCCACTCCACGATGGCCCGATCAAGCGCCTTGCCAGGCCAGCCCTGGAAGGTTTTATCTGCTCATATGCATCTGCCGAATGCCTCTGGCCGGGCACGGTCTTGTGAACGACCAAGGAATCGTGTTTGAGTCCATCTCGAGCAGAGTTGTGCACGGCTACGTGAAGACCCTTGACGTTGGTTTCCGGATTGGATTAGGAGTCGTGATCCCCAAGATTAGAGATTACCTTATCTACCGTAGGTCATATTTGGCATGTATGAGTTCGTTATTTATCTCGTAGTTAGCCCGCCCGATATTTCTCGGTAGGTCGGTTTGTTCAGATTATATAAACAGGCCCCTACAGCCGCTTAAAGGGACCCCGCCAATAGATTTTCGTGATACTACTCGCCGAGACTCGCCGATCTCGCAGAGTTCCACCTTGTAATCCTCTTTGATATAAAGAAAGGCCGGACGAGGGCTATTATCTCTCCGAGAGGCCCGAACCAGATAAAATCCACGCCTCCTGCTCGTTGTTTGTTCGTGGTTGTTCGGCGTGTCTCCTATCTCCTCCTTGAAGAACCTTGGTTGACTTGGGTCAATATCCCAACCGTCGACAGCCATCTTATCGCAACGCAGGGACTCCAGCCTGTCCACCCTGACTGTAATGGGACCTTCCGGCCCCGGCATTTTCATCACCATGTAAGCATAGTGAGTGGGCGCCATGAACTTGGTCAATGCGTGGCAGAGGGCATTGTATGGAAGTTCGAAGTTCGCCACCTCGAAGTCCACCACCTCAGTGCAATAATTATCCTCCTCCCCGAACGTGACGGGAACGCGGATGCGTCCCAGGGGCATAGACTCCGCCCCTGGAGTGACGCCATAGAACGGGAGAGCTGGAAGGAGCTCCTGCTCCATAATCTGCAGCGCTTCGAACGCTTTGATGGACAAGAGGTTAATGGAGCTCCCCTCGTCGACCAGCACTCGCCCAAGCTTCATGTTCCTGACCGTGGGCGAAACCACGATTGGGAGGTGCCCAAGGCCAGCAATGCTCTCGGGGTGGTCAACCTGGCTGAAAGTGGTCGGTTCTCCCGACCACCTCAGCAGCCTACTCGTCCCCGGGCTCGGAGCGACGGCGCACACCTCCCTCCTCAGCAGCTTGTACTCACGGTTGGAGGTGTAGGTGGTCGATCCACCATGGATGTATGCCACTGTGTGCTCCGCCGGCTGGAAAGCCAGCCGAGGCCCCTTATCCTTGTCATCACTGGGGGACGGCGTCCTTTGAGCCGCTTTTCCGCCAGCTTCGACACGACCTGGCAA
Source organism: Raddia guianensis (assembly GCA_036346415.1). Taxonomy (NCBI): domain Eukaryota; kingdom Viridiplantae; phylum Streptophyta; class Magnoliopsida; order Poales; family Poaceae; genus Raddia; species Raddia guianensis. Next base: position 21,404,400 of record CM070537.1, on the reverse strand, counting down.
TCTGCCAAGTTATGCGTGCTAGACCGGTGGATGGGGCAATACGCCTTGCCCCGGTCCCCTCCTTGACGGTCTCCACGGCGGTCGCGAGTGTCACCACGTCGTTCGTGATAATCTAACATCCCCATTTACAAAACTCCAAAAATCATGGCATCATTATTTCATGTGCATGAGTTTTGAAAAAAAATAATTAATTTGAAAAAGTGTATGTTACCTTCTAAAGGCAAAATTCAATATTTTGAAATTTTAAATTAATTTTTGTAAATGTCATAGTAAAATTTTGGTAAGAATAAATAATTTCATTTTGAAATTTTCAAAATAAGTATTTGCAAAAACTAAAAGGATATTTTGGTGATTAATATTTTAATTTTGGTTTTATTAAAAGATTATTTGGTCTAATTTTGAAAACCATACTTTGAATTTTTAAATAACTATTTGCAAAAAATACAAGTATATTTTCTAATTAGTATTTTGATTTAATCAAAATCATATTGATTTAAACCAATATAATTATTTTAATTTGGGAATTTCTGGTTTACATAAAAATATTTAAATTTCTCCTGGCAGTGGGCCCCACGCAGCTCTTTTTCTTTTCCTTCCTTTTCCTTTCTCTTTTCCCCTTTTCTTTCTTTTCTTTTCTTCTTCTACTTTTTCTTTTTCCTGTCGGGCTTGTCATCTTCCTCCGGCTCCTCACCTCCACTCGTTGCTCACCGTGGGACCCGTCGCTGTACCTTCGTCGGCGTGGCGTCTGGACCACGCCACCCCCACTTGCTGCCATGGGCCCGCCGCCGTTGGTCTCATTCGCTGCCGTAGCCTATAAAGCCGACGCCACCCCGTCGTTGCCCTCCCGCTCCTCCTCTCTGTCCCAATGCCACCGGGCCGTCGCCGTCGCCGTCGCCACCGTGCCGTGGCCGACGTCAGAGAGACACCGCCACCAATAAGCTTGTCCGCTCCGCACCGGAGCTAACCGTCGCCCTGTCTCCCTCCCCACCGATCCACCTCAACGGCACCGCGCCTCCTCAGTCCTCCCCGACCCCAATCCGCGCCGCCATCGTCTTCTTAATTCTTGCCTCCCCGAAGAACCTCCGAGCACCTACACCCTCCCCCTCACCGCCGGTGGCCCTTCCCGCCACGGTCAGCCGCCATCTCGCCGCCGGCGATCTCCGGTGCCGTGGACATCTTCCCCGAAACTCCCCAGGCACCCTCTTGCTTTCCCCTCCTTTCCCCCAACGGAGCGCCGCCTGTCGCCGGGAACGCCGCCGCCAAGCCGTGCGTCACCGCCCCCTGTTCTGTCTCACCGCCAGGTAGGGCCATCCCGTCAGCCTCCTCCTAGCCCTGTGTCGCTGCCACCAAGGTCCTAGCCGTCAGCGCCCCCTCCTCCCCTTCGGACGGAGCCGAGCCGGGCCGCATCCCACGCGTCGCAGGCCTAGCTGGCCCAGCCATGCCCGCGCCTACCCAGTAGCACTGAGACAGGCCGCGCCTCACGCCATGCTGGCCCAGTTGTTCTCCCCGTGTGCGCCCTCGGGTTGGGCCGCAAGTAAAGAAGCTGCCCGTTGCTCTTTCATTTTTTCATTTACTGCAGAAAAATTGTTATTTTTATATCTTTTGCAAAATAGCTCCAATTTCAGTGAAATAAGTTTCTAAAAATTCATAAAAATGCAGGCTTTAATTTAAAAACATCATTTTCACCGTTGCAAGCATATTTTTGTATGTTGCATTTATTGTGTGTTTTATCTGTTGCGCTAGATCTGAACGTGGACGTTGCTGGGACCGAGGACGTGTCCAGATGCCTGGAAGACAGCATTTAAGGCAAGTCATTGTTGAATTTCCCTACAATATTTGTTGATCATATTGCTGCCTAGATTTCTAAATGATTTGCTAGATTTGCTAAGTGCGTACTATATTGAAATGTAAAAATGCTAGTTGATTAGGCTAATTAGTTAAATGCCCATTAAATTTATTATTATCGTATGAACCTGATCCTTGTCAACCCTAGGTATATATAACTTGTGTATTGCCATTTCATTGATTGGTTGATCGTTGAATACTTAGCCCTACTGTTTGTTGCTTGTAGCTGTCACTGTTATTTCATGTGAAACGCAATGTTTGAAATGCGTGATTTAAAGATAGTTAATGCTGTCATGTTTGATGAAATGGGGGGTACGATAGTTATTACTATAATGGGAAAATGATTTTTGGCAAAACCCTGGTTTGGGTGGATGGCTGTATGGATTGGTGCAGTACGCATGAGACTCGGGCCCAGTGTGGGAACCACCCAAATCCTTTAGGACCGAGTCCTTGAGGTAGACAAACTAAGTTCAACAGTGCGACCACGAGTGCTAGTATGGGCAGGCCCTGCTTGAGTACCCTACAAACTCTTTGTTCGGGCATCTCACTTGGTGGAATAGGGAGCGCGGAATCCATAGCACACGGTGTCGCGCAGAATCTGTGGTTAACGGAACTGATCCGTGGTTACCGGAACCGCTCAAAATCAAGAAGAATTTGACAGTGCCCGTAGATAACGGTGCCACATAATTGAGTGCAGAATCCGTGGATAACGGTGTCGCACAGATTTGAACCTATTGGCACAAGAGAGGGCCGCTAGCAACTGAGTACCAGCCCAGAGGTTGAATCCTTAGCGGTGATGCCTATGCTAGGAGTGAGTTGGTTAAAAACCTTGTGGTGGTTTACTATGTAAATTACCACTCGTGGGTAAAGTGTGCAACCTCTGTAGAGTGTAGAACTGTCTAGATAGCCGTGCCCACGGTCAAGGGCGGGCGACGGAGTGCTGCCTCATGGTAGTATTTCTCATTTTGTTTTCAAAATGACGCTTTAAAGTAAAAACACGGCAGGACGTCGTGAAATTTTGTTTTGGGCCTTCGCAGCAGGACGCTATGAAGTGATTGAGTTAGCATGACGGTTAGTCATGAGATTTGCATGGCGAGCCCTGAGATTATGATTTTGACATGGCTGATAGCCCTAAGATTTTTATTGATTTGGTGGTTAGCCCTGATATTGGATTTCTATGGCAGATAGCCATTTGATCATTGGATGAACATGGCAGGTAGCCATGAGTTGACCCTTGTGGGATAAAACCGGTGGGTAGCCAGAGTTTCAAAAGAAAGATATTTGTTTTAACTCTTCTTAACTCTTTGTCATATTTTCAAAGATATAGGGAAATTTATAAAGTTGGCTTTCCGCAAAACAAACGGTAATCCCTCCTTTGCTAAGCCCTCATTTGCATATGTCAATTTGGCTTGCGAGTATTTGCACATATACTCACCCTCGCGTTCACTCGCGGGGCTGCTCACTCCAACGAGCAGGTCCGGAGGTTCAGTATTACCACCCGGACAATGGTGAGCCCGAAGACGGTGACTTCACCGATGGTGTTCAGGTCATGGATTTCTCCCACACTTAGGATCGCTACTACAGTCTTGCCTGTGGGATTGTGTTGGAGTTCTCTTTTGGATTTTACTATGTACGTACCCATGCTTCCGCAGTTGTATGGCCTGCATGACAAACTTTTGTATTATGAGCCTTAATGGCTGCACTTTGATGTAATATTTAATGTTTTATGAAAATGGTTATGATTCAAGTTCTGAAAACCTGTGTGTACTAGCTATTGATCCAGGGACTAGTACAGTAAGGCACAGAAGGGACTCGACTCCATTCAGCGATAGAGTTGGTATCAGAGCCTTGGCTGTAGGACGCAACCTAGGTAGAACTGGAAACACTTTAGAAATTATTTTGCTATAAACTATATTTTTGAAAAATCTTTGAAAAACCTTCTCACCTATTTAATTCTTTGTGAAATTCTTCATTCTACCTTATCATAATTCTATTTCCTCAAATTACCTTTCAATTTTTTTCTACCATAATACGTTTTAACCAAATGTGTTTCGCATCGTCTTCCGCCTTTCAAAATAAAATGTGTTTCTGGATTCTTTTCCTGAATCAAAAGCAATAGGAACCCCTCTTTTTCACTGAGAGACCCACAGCTGTAAATGTAAGAGAAATAGAAGGAATTAGAGGCCTAAGACCATAGTACCCCATGTATGTTAAACGTATTAGACGATATTTGGATCTTCTATTTGGAAGTTTTGAGATAGTGCGCAATGACCAAGTCATGCAGCTATCGCTGGTGTGTTTTCGAAAGCGTTTTCCTATGATTGTCTAGTGTGATTGTTTGTGTGTGCATTAGATGTTATACCTCCCCATTAGCATCTCGTTCTTCTGCCCTCTCTCATCTTATTCCGACCCTCGTTCAGATGGTGGACACTCAAAGAGTTAATGTTTCTCATGGTAGAGGAAGTGGGTTGCTACCGTATGAGCCCCAGGTTCAACCTCAAGCCGATGGTTACCCTCAGAATCAACCTAATGTTGGAAATCAAACCAAGAGGATTTGCCACCACCGTCTCCTAATCCACCTTCGTTGATGGATGTGCATGACGTGTTCCACGTATCACAGTTGAGAAAAGGTTTGAGAGTATTAGAGGAACAAATGCCATTGGAACAGCTGGACCTCCAAGACATGTGACCTACAAGGAGTACCTTATCCGAATTGTGGGTGAGACTGACAATCAACGAGTAAGGTGATCAATCTTTCCAAAGTGCAATCGAGTAATCACTCGGAAGAAGAAGCAACCTGCGAACGTGAAGAAGATCTTCGAGTAGAGTTCTCCGACCTTTTCCCCAGCCTTTTCGAATCTCGGGGTCGAAATTCTTCATGGGGGAGGTTTGTAACATCCCCATTTTCAAAACTCTAAAGATCATTGCATCATTATTTCATGTGCATGAGTTTTGAAAAAAAAAATAATTTGAAAATCTGTATGTTACCTTCTAAAGGCTAAATTCAATATTTTGAAATTTTAAATTAATTATTGTAAATGTCAAAGTAAAATTTTGGTAAGAATAAATAATTTAATTTCAAAATTTTAAAAATAAGTATTTGTAAAAACCAGAAGGATATTTTGGTGATTAATATTGTAATTTTGGTTTAATAAAAGTTTATTTGGTCTAATTTTGAAAACCATACTTTGAATTTTTAAATAACTACTTGCAAAAACTTACAAACATATTTTCTAATTAGTATTTTGATTTAATCAAAATCGTATTGATTTCAACCAATATAATTATATTAATTTGAGAATTTCTATTTTAAATAAAAATATTTAAATTTCTCATGGCAGTGGACCCCAGCCGGTTCTTTTCCTTTTCCTTTCTTTTCTTCTCTTTCCCCCTTTTCTTTCTTTTCTTTTCTTCTTCTCCTTTTTCTTTTTCCTGTTGGGCTTGTCCTCTTCCTCCGGCTTCTAACCTCCACTCGTTGCTCACCATGGGACCCGTCGCCGTACCTTCGCCGGCGTGGCGTCTGGACGACGCCACCCCCACTTGCTGCTGTGGACCCCGCCGCCGTTGGTCTCATTGGCCGCCGCGGCCTATAAAGCCGACGCCACCCCGTCGCTGCCCTCCGGCTCCTCCTCTCTATCCCGTCGCCACCGTGCCGTGGCCCCCCTCCCCGCCGGTGGTCCTTCCCGCCTCGGTCCATCGCCAGCTCGCCGCCGGCAATCTCCGGTGCCGTGGACGTCTTCCCCGAAACCCCCGAGGCACCCTTTTGCTTTACCCTCCTTTTCCCCCCAACGGAGCGCCGCTAGTCGCCGGGAACGCCGCCGCCGAGCCGTGCGCCGCCGCTCTCCCGTTTTGTCTCGCCGCCAGGTGGGGCCATCCCGTCAGTCTCCTCCCCACTCTGTGCCGTTTCTACCTGGGTCCCAGCCGTCAGCGCCCCCTCCTCCCCTTCGGACGGAGCCGAGCCGGGCCGTGTCCCACGCACCGCAGGCCCCGCTGGCCTTGCCAAGCCCGCACTGACCTAGTAGCACTGAGACAGGCCACGCCTCGCGCCGTGCCTGCCCAGTTGTTCTCCTCGTGCGCGCCCTCCGGTTGGGCCGCAAGAAAAGAAGCGACCCGTTGCTCTTTTACTTATTTATTTGCCGTAGAAAAAATGTTATTTTATATCTTTTGCAAAATAGCTCCAAACTCAGTGAAATAAGTTTCTAAAAATTCATAAAAATGCAGTCTTTAATTTAAAAACATCATTTTCAGCATTGCATGCATATTTTTGTATGTTGCATTTATTGTGTGTTTTATTTGTTGCGCTAGATCCGAATGCGGACATCACTGGGACCGAGGACGTGTCCAGACGCCTGGAAGACCGCATTTACAGCAAGTCATTGTTGACATTTTCCCTACAATATTTGTTGATCATATTGCTGCCTAGATTTCTAAATGATTTGCTAGATTTGCTAAGTGCATATTATATTGAAATGTAAAAATTCTAGTTGATTAGGCTAATTAGTTAAATGCCCATTAAATTTATTATTATAGTATAAACCTGATCGTTGTCAACCCTAGGAATATATAACTTGTGTATTGCCATTTCATTGATTAGTTGATCATTGAATGCTTAGCCCTACTGTTTGTTGCATGTAGCCGTCACTGTTATTTCATGTGAAATGCAATGTTTGAAATGCGTGATTTAAAGATAGTTAATGCTGTCATGTTTGATCAAATGGGACTATTGGGGTACAATAGTTATTACTATAATGGGAAAATGATTTTTGGCAAAACCTTGGTTTGTGTGGATGGTTGTATGGATTGGTGCAGTACGCACGAGACTCGGGCCCAGTGTGGGAACCACCCAAATCCTTTAGGACCGAGTCCTTGTGGTAGACAAACTAAGTTCAACAGTGCGACCACGAGTGCTGGTATGGGCAAGCCCTGGCTGAGTACCCTTGAAACTCTTAGTTCGGGCATCTCACTTGGTGGAATAGGTAGCGCAGAATCCGTAGCACACAGTGTCGCGTAGAATCCATGGTTAACGGGACTGATCCATGGTTAACCGAACCGCTCAAAATCGAGCAGAATTTGACAGTGCTTGTAGATAACGGTGCCATAGAATTGAGTGCAGAATCCGTGGATAATGGTGTTAAATTATCAGGATCCTCTAGGATGACACACCTCGATGATTTTGACAAATAATTGTTTGGTGTGTGCTAGATAATTGTGAAGAGGTGGAACCATATGTTAAGTAAGTACTTATTTACGTATTATATAAATATTACTTTGTGGAAAAAATGTGATGGTTTATTTTTTAATTTTGCAGCATATTTTGAGAAGAGCTAAAATGAAACTGGGCAGATGATGTTGAAAAGGGGTTGAGGAAGGATTTGCGATATGGTTTAAGAACCATGTAAGGAAGAGGTCAAATGAGGTTAGTGATGATCTACACGCATTGTCATGTGGTTTTGATTTGCGAGTTAGAATATTTTCATCATGTGCTATCAACTGAATTGGTACAACACCATTCATCATGAAAAAGACATGAAGACACAAATAGTTCAGTCATGGCTGAGGGCACACATAAAGGGAATTTTATGGTTCATTGAAGGAGATCATTCAGTTTGTATATAACTCAGATCTAGAAGTTCGCCGATCGGTGATTCTATTTTGATGTGATTGGTATGATCAAGCTGGCAGAGGAAGAGACATAAAGAATGACAGATATTTCAAATCCATCAATATTGAGGGGTTGTGATACAAGACGAATACTTACATTCTGGGCCTGCCCCTCTTTATCCCCCTCTTCCCACTCCCATGCGGCCTAGCCTCACCCTCCTATCCCTCCCCCTCCCTCGAAGGTGGGCGCATCTGGTCGGGGACTCCCTGCCAGAGAGGTGGCTTTGGAGGCAGCATGGGTCATCACCGTAACCGTAGACCAGCTGCACCGCTGGTGAGTCGCCATCCCCGACCTCCCCTACCTCTTTAAATTCTCTGTTTGTCACCGAATCTGCATTTTATCATATGGCCTACGTGTTAGTCAGCATATTTTTATGAATTTAAGGCACAAAATTAGAGGGGGAACAACACCATACACAAGCCACTGGAATTTAATAGATTCTTAGATTATCAATGGGTAGAGTGAACTCTATGGCCATGTCAGAGTAGATAATCTGTGAATTTATACTTTGACCACATATCTGAATGCCTTGCATCCTGGGGTGGCAGGTTATGAACTCATTAGTATGACAATAGCAGGGAAAAAATGGACCTATTAGTTTATTTACAGTGCAAAGAGTTAGAAATTAAAGGTTACCTTTCATTTTTATTTAACATTGTGAAAGATATTGGCCTTACCAAGACAACCATCATGCATCAACTAATCATTACTGGTAAACATTAGAAGTGGTGTATACTTAACTAAAACAACAAAATAGAAATGTACCAACTATATGCATCCCCATTTTATAATATGTAAACGCAAAACAAGTAGGCGCACATTCATATATAGCTCTTGCATAAGGAAGGATTAATCAGTAATGAGACTATTAAATCAACAAAGGTGACTTAGAAGGAGCTGTAATAAAAATACAATATCATCTATCATGTATTGTGGTCGTTTCATTTCAAATAAAATACAATAAGAAATTCAGGGTATAAGTTAATATAATGCTTTAAAGTTTGCAAAATAATATTAGCATGTAAAGTTATAAAGTTAGGTTTTAATCTAAGAATTTTGTGCTCGCTACTGAATTAAAATATATGAAGGTGTTTGACTTTTTTATATTTGTGACTAGCTAGCAGAGCTTATCTCCACATAGAAACAGCCAATGGAAACTCACAACAGAGACAAAGGTTATTTTGTTGTAGTTATCCTTTTGTATAAAATTATCTTTGTGCTTTTTGTGGATATGGTGCTACACACTGCAGTGCGTGTCATAAACCCAGCTTGCATTTTAAAATCCCAACAATAATATTGCTATTTTCATAATAGAACCTGATTTCAATCCCTTGGCCTCTGAAGATTAAAATCATTAATTAAAGGAACAAGTACTCCAAATGCACCTGATGAGGCTAACTAATCAGGCTATAGAAACACAAAAGACCCTGATTACGAAATTGAAGAGAATATGCGAGATGAAAATGGCACCATCAGGGGTACAAAAAATTATATAAGAGGGTTGTACACCGGTCAAGGCGAAGGCCCCCAAGTACCAACAAGATGCCTCTAGGTGGCACAAGACCTTCTAAGAGAGTGAAAGTGTCGACGGTTGAGATATCGATCTCAAGTCGCTAAGGTTCTTGAAGATTGAGATAGGAGACACGCCAAACAACCACTTAACAACGAACGAGCAGAGATGTGGTTTTTATCCTCGGTTCAGCCTCTCGGGAGATAATAGCCCTCGTCCAAATTTTCTTATATATCGAGATGAATACAAGAGGTGGCTCGGCGAGACGAACAAGTCTCGGCGAGATTATGTGTGTAAGTTTAATATCGATGCCTATCACCGCCTCTACACGCCGTAGGGCTTTGTTTATATAGTGCAGAGCAAACCGACCTCCGAGGGAATATCGGGCGGGCTAACTACGAAGCACGTAACTAACTCAAGACATGCCAAATATATCCCGAGGCGATAAGGCATACTCCTAGTCTTGAGGATCACGGCTCCTAGTCCAATCCAGAAACCACGTCCGGGTCTTCACGTAGCCGTCTGCGTAACTCCCTGCTCGAGACGGATCGAACACGATTTCTTGGCCGTTACGCACCATGCCAGCCAGGATGCTGTTCGGCAGGATACATATGGGCCAGATAGAACCTTCCAGGGAGCTGGGCCCTGGTAGGCTGCTTGATCGGGCCGTCAGGGAGTGGGCCATAGCAATGGGCCGTAATTTTATCCCCGACAGCTAGCCCCCGAGACTCAAGTGGAAGGACTCACTAGAGTGGGGTCATCCTCTTGAGACTCCAAGTCACAAAGAGGGTATTTTTCCTGCTACAAAGTCATGCAACAGGCGACCGAACAGGTTATGGTTCAACCGAACAAGTCTTGTTCGGGACCGAGCAAACCCGCCCAGCGCCGAGCAACTCTGTCGCGTCGAACAGGGAACGACATCTGTCCGAGCAGAGTACCCAGCCCTCGATACAGAAATCGAAAGAAGTGAGGTGAATCATCTCCTTGAGGCTGAACGTCATCAAGGAGGGATTGGATTCTTGGTAGTGAAGAGCGTACCACCGCATCCGGTAAGATCAGATCTTCCAGGAGAATGAACATAGCAAGTCGCGAGACGGACTCGTGCTGCTGCATCCAGGCATTCAGATGCCTAGGAAAAGATAGGGGAATCAGCTCTCAGGCTAGAGCTTGCCCGAGGAAATAGAAATTGCGCTCTCGAGCGAATGTCGCGCTCAGGAGCGAAGGTGATGTGCCTCCAGACGTAGATCGTGTGCTAGGAGCAGACAATGCATACGAGGGGGAAGGTGACCTAGTCCCCGAGCGTAGAGCTCGTCGAAGAAACCAGGTAAAGAGATCCAGTCCCAGAGCACGGAGCTCGTTAAAGGAACCAGAAAGTGCGACCAGGCGAAGACGCATCGGTAGAGCCCGCGCCGGGCGAAGAGCCGCCGGCGCGGTGATCCAGCCCGAGCACGGAGCTCGTCGCGGGGACGGATCAAGCGCTCGGGCGAAGAGCTGCCCGGTGCGAGGTGAATCACAACCCGATGCGGTCAGAGCCGCAAGAAAACGTGTGAAATCAACGCTTTACCAATGACGTATTCCTTGCGACAGCGTAGGCGTTGTCTTGGCAAGTGCGTAACCGACGCTTGAGTGCCCGCTGCGATGAGAATCGACTTACGATGGGCATGCCCGTTATGGCGAGAATCGACTTACGGTGGGCGAGGACTTCATTGGTGGCGCACTATCTTGACTTAGCCGAACTGTGAAGGTCGAGACGGGCAAAGGCAAGAAATCATCTGCGGGCGAGTGAATCGATCCACAGGCATGTGCAGAGCAAACCCGGAAGAGAGGGATCTTGACATCGGTTTTGGTGGGGAAGCACGGAGCCTCGCCGACCATCACCGAGTCCGACGTTCCCGTTCAGATTTCTGCAAAAGACAAAAAGAAACGAGCCGCAAGGGGAAAGAGAGCAAGAACAGGCTCTAAGAAGAGCAAAGCGAAGTTTTGAAAACACGCAAAGACGACCTACCCGCACAAGACATAATTTTTTTGCACGCCCCCGATAGCGTTAGTGTCACCTCGGCGAATCGCGAACCGACGCAAGGAGTGCCCGCTATGATGAGAATCGACTTACGGTGGGCGGGACTCCGTTGGTGGTGCATTGCTCCGGATTACCGTGCAAGGAAGGACGTAGCATGGATAAAGAAGACTTGTGCGGGCAAGTGCAGCCCCGCTGTGGCTAAGACCGTTAACCAGGAAAGGCGATCGGGACCTTAGCCGCAGGCAAAACGTGCGAGGCGAAATCTTATCCGGGCTTGGACCCGTATGGCGTTGGTGTCGCCTCGGCTAGTGCGGAACCAGCGCCAGAGTGCCCGCCAGATGAGAATCGACTTACAGGGCATGCCCGTTATGATGAGAATCGACTACGGTGGCGTAACTCCATCGGTGGTGCACCGCTTGGTTAACCGGAGCCGTCATGGTCGCCGCCAGATAAAAGACACGCCAGACGCGGGAGCGCCACGGAGCGAAGACCAACGAGGTTTTGAAAACCAACGCTAAGGAAAGGAACGAAAAACTGAAAGCGATCGGGTTGTCGAAATTCAGCTCAAGTCCCACCGACCGAGGAGAGGTAGTCCTTCGAGGAGGCGGCCGAGCAACTCAAGATACCGAAAGCGGCGCTTGAATCGAGCGAGAGTCGACCGAGCAGCTTCGAGCGACTTTTCACGCAAAAAGAGCAAAGAAAAGACAAGGACGAACAGAAACCAAGAGCAAGGCGAATAGCGCTAGAAAGTTTTAAAAACCGGTAGAACGCTTAGCCTAACTCCCAGCCCGTTCTGCCAGTACTCCGAGGACCTGAGTTTGCGAACTCGAACAGTGCACAAGAGAAAGAGCGACGCCCTAGCCCCGTGCAGACGATGCATGAAGACTGAGCTTGCGACTTCAAGCACGCGCGAGAGAGTTAGAGCGACACCAGTATCTGATCGACTCGTTCGAGAACCGCCGTTAACGTAAGTTAGGCGATTCCGAAAGTAACCGAACAAGGAAAGTGCCTCTGCCGTGAAGGGCTTACGAGAGCAGGCTTTGCCAAGTGGTCGTGCCGTGAGCTGTAACTGCCTCTGCCGCATAGGGCTTACGAGAGGAGGCTTAGCCGCGAGGCTGGATGCCGTGTTACGCAACTCTGAGTTTAGGAACTTGTTGAAACCAGATACGGGCAGGGAAAACCCTTAAGATTGCGAAGCCAAGAGCTCGCAAGACCGGGCAGCCATCAAGTGTTACCAGAGAGAAAGTAGTCTGAGAAGACAAGTGGTGAGAAGGGCCGCAGGGGGCCGCGAACATTCACCGCTCAATGGGTTGAACTTTACATGGCAGCCCGAAACACTTGGACGAACTAAGGCGCGAAATTTGAGAAAAACGCGGTTAGGAAACGAAGACCTACACAAGGAACTTACGGTTGGTCGATGTTCCAAGTCTTTGTCGACTCTCTCCGCCACCCATCGCCAGCGTAACAGCCCCGGATCCTAAGGAGTCTTGATCCAGTCCCCGAGCACGGAGCTCGTCGCGGGGACCAGACGCGCGCCCCGGGCGAAGAGCTGCCCGGTGCGAAGTTGATCCAGCCCCCGAGCACGGAGCTCGAGCTTGTCGCGGGGACCAGACTTGCGCTGCGGGCGAAGAGCTGCCCGGCGCGAAGAGATCCAGCCCCCGAGCACGGAGCTCGTCGCGGGGACCAGACTTGTGCTGCGAGCGAAGAGCTGCCCGGTGCGAAGAGATCCAGTCCCCGAGCACGGAGCTGGGAACCAGATCTGGAAGCCGATCAAGATCGAAGGGATCAATCCGATCTGGCAGGGGAAGAGACATCCTACCCTTCTGAGTCGTAGTCCTCAGGGAGAATCTCCGTATCGCTGATGGAGTTCGACATGTTCGATCTGCGGGTCCCCACGGACGGCGCCAGCTGTCGACGGTTGAGATATCGATCTCAAGTCGCTAAGGTTCTTGAAGATTGAGATAGGAGACACGCCAAACAACCACGAACAGCAACGAACAGGAGATAGGGTTTTTATCCTCGTTCAGGCCTCTCGGGAGAGATAATAGCCCCACGCCCAAATTTTCTTATATATCAGAGATGAATACAAGAGGTGGCTCGGCGAGACGAACAAGTCTCGGCGAGATTATGTGTGTACAAGCGAATATCAGATGCCTATCAGTTGCCCTCTACACGCCGTAGGGGCTTTGTTTATATAGTGCAGAGCAAACCGACCTACCGAGGGAATATCGGGCCGGGCTAACTACGAGTACGTAACGAACTCAGTACATGCCAAATATATCCCGAGGCAGATAAGGCATACTCCTAGTCTTGAGGATCACGGCTCCTAGTCCAATCCGGGAAACCACGTCCGGGTCTTCACGTAGCAGTGCAGAACTCCTGTTCAAGACGGACTCAAACACGATTCCTTGGCCGTTACGCACCATGCCAGCCAGGATGCTGTTCGGCAGGATACATATGGGCCAGATAGAACCTTCCAGGGAGCTGGGCCCTGGTAGGCTGCTTGATCGGGCCGTCAGGGAGTGGGCCATAGCAATGGGCCGTAATTTTATCCCCGACAGAAAGCAACAGAAGCATGTACTGGAGTGACAACAAGGTCGGCAAAGAAAGTGGGATCAACACCGGCTAATGGAGATAGCAGCACGCGCGGCAGCATCAGACCAAGCGGTTCATGATCAATTCAGGAACAAGAACTAATCGCGGGGCCTACGAGCCTAGTTAGGGACTGGACTTATGAAGGAGAAGGTGTTGATGCGGACGAAGGTGGTGAACCTGTTGCCCCAATGAGAACAACCAGCTAGACAATGCAGGCATGTTTTTCCCTAGCTTGCTCCTTTCATGCTTTCTATAATTGTTATTCACTAACTCTTTGGATGAAAACTTTGTAGATACACTAATACCTCCTCGTAGGGGGGAGAGCCCCATACAATGGTCAAATCTCTTGACAAGATGACTAGATCTATGGGTAGAAGGATGCCCATCCAATGCACTAAAGGGATCAGAAGACCACAAAATTTAGAGCAAGCTGCTAAGTTAGATTCAGAGGTTGGCGTTCACATTAGGCAATCTGTGCCTATCCACAGACACTGGAAGGAATACAAGAACGACACTTCTCATTTGGACAATTTCATGGGAAAATCACCTGAAAGTAATTAATTCTTCCCCATTGACTTGTTTTCTTCTATCTGACTAACAACTGCTTATGCATGTTCATGTTTTCTTATTTGTACTGAATTGCTTATAACTAATTGCTTCATAGACAAGACTAGCCATGGACACTACTACAAAGGCAACCAGGGATGCATGCACTGATTTGTTCAAGAATGCTACACGCCAGGCTAGATATAGACTGAAGAAGCTATTTTTTTATGGTTTTCCTGCTAACGAAATTAGTACGTCACCTGTACCTCATATGTTCGATGAGGTCTTGAGAAAGCTAGTTGATATATGGTCTAACCACCTTCTTCTTTCAATATTCTGTTGCTGATTTTTTTGATTATATTGTTGAATCCGACTAACAAAACAGTCTTTTCTAGGAAATCTCCCAAAAGAACAAGGACAATCGTGCCAAAGTCTAGTACCATCAGGCTGCAAGATCTCATAGCTACATAGCTCACTATCATTCTCTAGTAAGTACCCATTGTCTTCTTATTATTGGTTTTCTATCCAAAACTGCTAATCTTGCTTTGATTTTTCTGTTATGGGTATTAACCATTCATTTTTTAATACCAAACTACAGAAGGAGAAGTACAAAGACCGAGAGTAAGATGTGGCGGAAATCTTCAAGGAATGCCACAACAGCAAGAAGGGATTCTCTCAACTAGTGCGACATGTAATTGTAAGTCCTGCCATTCCTATATTTTTATAATTACTATTGGCATGTTGTAATGTGATAAGAAAGAATGGCTATAATTATGTATTGAATATTTTTAAAAAATAATTGTTTACTCAAACATATGCAATATTGTATGCAATCAAGTTAAATTGCAGCATCTCTGTGAAAGTCAAATTGTAGCTTTTTGTCAAGTACATGTTTAGAAAGTAAGTTCAACTAAAGTCAGAGCTATTAGATGAACAAAAGGAAATGCTCTTGCTTGATACTTTTGATCTTGCTTTCCCCGGACTATATAGTATATGCACATTTCAGAAAATTAACTTAGTGCCAAGTATATATATATGTATAGAATACTTCACTCTTATGTTCATTTGTTTTTTTCAGTATGTACCTCCTTTCTTGTTTAAGAATAAAATTTTGTTTGATGAATCCTCGTTGGTTACTAAGAAATTGCAAATGGGTTCAATATTGTTTTGTATGTGCAATACATTATCATAGTGAGTCCAATTATTATAGTGTTCTATACAGTACCATAATTCTAGATTGGATATGAAAAAATTTGTTAAATAGTTTCTCTGTTGGCATGTTACAATACCATAATGAATCCAATTATTATGTATTTTGATTGTTTCCAACTATAATATTTGGTTTTGAGCATACACAAATATTTTTTTATGAAGTTCATATTTGCTTTTGCTCACTTTTTACCTTTTGTCTTTAGGCTTAGATGGAGCAAATGATGCAGCCTGACGAAGATGGTGAAACACCAATATCCACTACAGAGGTTGTTCTAATGTTCTCAGCCAGAACAGTACAAGAAGCACCATATTTTTGAAGAATGTGGCTTAGAGACATCATCTACAAAGACTACAAAGTCAACGATAGAAAAAGACCAGCAAGAACAATTTGAGACAAAGAGAGAGCACTCAGCTTCACTTCGCCAGCAAATTGAAGAATTGCAACAGCAGGTAGCCGAAGCAATTACAACTACCCAAAAAGAAATGGAAGAAGTCAACAGGAGGCAGGAGAAAAGTAGGAAGAGGTAGGAGTAAAGTGATGCAATTCTCCATCGTCTCATAAGCTATGCAGGTCATTCCCACTGAGCAATGACTTTATGGATATGTCAAGAGGTTCAAGTATTGACATCAAACCATATTTTGCTTTAAGCTAGAACTTATGTGTAGTCCTTATATTTTGTGATGTTGAATTTCTGTTTTGACTTGGTGACACAATGGTAATATGCATCGGTCAAACACATTTCCTTGTTTTGCTGCTATCTTACATATTATATATGTGTCAATTGGTGCTTAATGTGATTATTCGATATAGTGTGAATGGATTGAATGTAAACCTGTTTGTATGCATCAATCTATGATGCATGTAAGCCTGTCTATATGGCATCTATTCATGACGCGTGTATTTGTCACAGATCATGACTCCAAACCTGCTACCCTATCCGAAGACTTCTCATAGGCAGGTTAATTTAATGACGAAATTATGTCCACATGGCGCCTGTCCATGACGAAACCTTCCGTCACTAATCCCAGACATATGACATGGCATTGTCATTTTCATGACAAAAGTCTTTGTCACTAAACTTACCGCGTCATATGCCACGCTGGCCGGTGACATGGAACGGTAGTCTTTAATTACGAAATATTTAGACCACGTGTCAACCATATTTGACAAAGCAATTTGTCACAAATCAACTGGACAACGGCCAGTTGTGGCTGTCATCACGGTTCACAAAACCGTCGGTTAACCGTGGTTAACCTCGTCTAACCGCGCCTCCGCGGGCCCGATTAGGTAAACCGGTGTTTTAGGGTTTACGGGTTTAAGCAGAATTCGTTTAAATAAATTTTGAATGCGAAATATACATGAAAATTCCTAATAATACTATGATTCATCCTAACCATTTGGGCTTAAACAAAATTTTTTAAAAAAATTCTAATGTATATTTTAAAGAATTTTACCAATTTCACCTATTTTGTCATTTTTTCCTCAGAAACCGTGGCTAACCACAAAAAACCACCGGTTAACCGTGAAAAACCGTGGCTAACCGCGAACAAAACCAAAAAGACGGATTTTTGAATTCGCCATTGCCGGCTCGGAGAGCTCCGATGGTTTTGTGAACCTTGGCTGTGATTTGTGACAAAATGGGGCTTAGCAGTGACAAATTTTCTGCATCACGGAAGGTATCTCATCAATGATGGTAATGCCTGTCGTCGTAGATTGCTACTCATTCTGTGACGAAAATACACAATGGTACTCTGTTCTTATTCGATGATATAATCTGATACTCAACTTGATACACAACGATATCCTACAATAATTAGCTTGATACATACCCCGATACATGACACAATGATACCACCCAAAACCCTGCACTACTAGAGAATTGGGCTTTGCTACTGGCCAATCACTTCTAGTTATATGCGAACCTGTACTAGCTCAACCACTACGGGCATGTTTGGTTGAGTGACAAGCCCAACCTGGCCAAGTCTAGCCTGGCTGAGACAAGCAGGTTCAATGCATGCAGGCATATGAGATGGTGTTTGGTTGAGTTTGGCAGAGATAAAATTTGAAATCTAAATATTTGAAATTTATATAGCAAGTGTGGTCTAGTTTTGTTCGAAAAAATGTCAAGAACCCATTTTTGAAATTGGTTCGGTAATCGAAGATGTTAATCAAAAGATATTATAAAATAAAGAAAAGAGAAAAACTTGTCTGGCACATATCAGCATGCAACCACGTCACTGACATTGGACCTCTGGTGGAGAACACGAGGCTGGCTGAGTTCATACGGTCAAATTCTGCATGTGAGGAGAGCCTGGCCCTCAACAGTGTTTTTGCATGACCCCAGCCTGGCTGGTACAGTAATTTCAGGCAACCAAACATCCAAAGGCTGCATGCTTTGGACCAGGCTGGGCTATATGCAGTCAACCAAATAGCCCCTATGTCGACAGGTGACCAACTGGGGGGTACCGTCGGCAATGATTATATATGGGGCGATGCGCGCAAGATCCAAACTCGATGGTAGCACAAGACAAGGATTTATACAAGTTCAGGCCCTCATGGCGGAGGTAATACCCTACGTCCTGTGCTCTGGGATTATATGATGTATATGTGTACAAGATGATGATCAACCTGGGAGATGATCAAGCTGTAGATGTAAAGATTCTCTAGATGGAGATGCCGAACTATGGCCCCCTACCCCCTTTATATAGTGGAGGGGGTAGGGTTACAAGGAGGAGTCCTAGTCGGTTACGAGGTAGGATTCCTATTAATCAGGGATAGATTTCTATCTTCATGTCTTTTCTTGTCGAGCAAGTCTTCTAGAGTCCGTGTGGTACCCGTCATCATCCACCCGACTTGGTCCATCCCCCGTCGGGTGGTCTTTAGGCCCGCCTTGTGGATACCCGGGGTCTATGTTATCCACAGTAGCCCCCGAGTGCTTCATAGTCGAGTTGCTGCTCTTCTTTGTCGCACCTTGGTTGAGTCATGCTTCATGCCGAGTGCTTGTAGATTGTTGCTGCTCCTTCCCGACTGGATTCTGCCTGTTATCTGCAAGGAGACTGTGAAGGACTCATAGAGAGTTGTTAGTGATACCCAGCCCGGGATTGCCGGAGTTCTGGCGGTCGGCTCTTTGTAAAGCGCATCACCTTGATTTTGATGAAGTGGTACCTGTACTCGTCTTGCGATGTACAGCTAGCGACCCAACATGGGGCGTCCCATTGGTTTTGGACCGAATAATGAGTGATACCAGTATTGCCTTGCGATGTACAAATGGCGACCAACATGGGGCGTACCAACGTTTTGGTCAAGAGCTGAATGATACCGTATTGCCTTGCGATGTACAACATGGCATGACCCAACATGGGGCGTATTAATCGGTTTTAATGAAGAGCCGAGTGATACATGTACTCGTCTTGCGATGTACAGCTGGCGACCCAACATAGGGCGTACCACTGGTGTTGGCTGAAGAGCCGAGTGATACCTGTACTCATTATGCGATGTACAGCTGGCGACCCAACATGGGGCGTACCACTAGTGTTGGCTGAAGAGCCGAGTGATACCCGTACTCGTCTTGCGATGTACAGCTGGCGACCCAACATGGAGGGTACCACTGGTTTTGGCTGAAGAGCCGAGTGATACCTGTATTGCCTTTGCGATGTACAACTAGCGACCCAACATGGGCGTACCATTGGTTTTAATGAAGAGCGAATGATACTGTGATTGCCTTGCGATGTACGGTGGCGACTCCAACATGGGCGTACCAACGGTTTTGGTGAAGAGTTAATGATACTGTGATTGTCTTGCGATGTACAAATGGCGACCCAACATGGGGCGCACCATCGGTTTTGGTGAAGAGCCGAGTGATACCGTATTGCCTTGCGATGTACAAATGGCGACCAACATGGGCGCATTCACCGGTTTTGGTCAAGAGCCGAGTGATACCTGTATCGTCTTGCGATGTACAAATGGCGACCCAACATGGGCGCACTAACGGTTTTAATGAAGAGCGAGTGATACCTGTACTTGCCTTGCGATGTACAAATTGGCGACCCAACATGGGGCGTACCAATCGTGTGGGCTAAAGTCGAGTGATACCGTACTCGTTATGCGATGTACAAATAGCGACCCAACATGGGGCGTACCAATCGGTGTTGGTCAAGAGCCGAGTGATACCGTGCTGCCTCTTGCGATGTACAACATGCGACCAACATGGGGCGTATTAACGGTTTTGGTCAAGAGTCGAAGCGGTACTGCATTCTCTCCGAGTAGGATATACCGTGGCCCAAGAGGGCATACCGTATTTTTTACCATCTGGTACCTATACTCGCAGAGTAAAGCTTGGCCCAACATGGAGCATACCATCTGGATAGGGTTTTGGCCCAATGATACCTGTATCCGACTAGTGCGGTAACACAGCTAGTGTCCCAACATAGGGCATATCATTGTTGTCAGCTAAGCGGTACTTGTACCTGACCGTAGTAGGATACAGCTGAGGCCCCACCACAGGGCGTACCTTAAGGATAGAGTTTAGCCATATGGTATCCATACCCGGGTTATGTGTACAACATTGGCCCCAATTGGAGCGCACCATCAAACTCAATCCCGACATCATCGGTATCCGCCCGACATGCAAGACCAACTAGTGACCCAACATGGGGTATACCAATTGATGGGTAATTTTATAGCTCTGCCGGTAATCTGCCCAACATGGGGTGTACCGAGGCATGTGGCTTAGCCCGGCTGCGCTTGTAGCCACTGGTTGTGACGCGCAACTGGAAGGCTGTAGTTAGCGCTCAGGGCACAGGATGGCTCATGGCCAGAGGCGTAAGCGTATAGCCATACCAAAGTTGGTGTGGGCGTATAGCTGTGTCATAGATTTGAACGCTCGAGGCACGGGCGTAGGCTTGTAGCCATGCCGGGTGCTCGCCGAGCTATAAATTTGACGGCCGAGGCGCAGGCGTAAGCGTGTAGCTGTGCCTGGCGCTCGCCGAGCCGTAGTTGTTGCTCATTGCACAAGTCTTTCTTACTCGTGTACGGAGTCGCAGAAGGTATTTGATGAGGAAAAAACCCATGAACCCTGTAGCATGTACATGTAGGATTTAAGCAGTATAATAAAAGCTTTTAGATGTAAAAACAATCACTCGGATATCTGGTCCGACTGTTTTATTTTTATACTTTTGCTCCTTTTCCTTTTTGATATTAAATTCCTCCGAGTAATCTTCCTTTCGTTAAGCACTCAGCCCGACTAGTCTAGCTCCCAGGCGTCGGAAATTGGCTCATGGCTCTTTTCCCAGACACGCGTATCGAGTGACTAGAGTTCGCCGTTAGTGGGTCAGAGCTTCACTACTCGGAAAAACCACTCGGATTCATTTGCAATCATTAAGAAAAACAACAAAAGTGCACGCAAGTGCACCTATTAGGTAGCCCCGACTTCATCGCTTAGTTAGAGACCGACTAAGTAGCAAGTCAAGAAACAACTTAGATTTATATGAAAAAATTATGGTAATGAGAACTTAGCTCTGATGTAAGCGTAGGCGTGTAGCCGAGCCGTTGACTTTGCTGCTTGTGGCGCTGGCGTAGGCGTGTCGCTGAGTAGCGTGTCGCCGAGCCGTAAACTTGGGCGCTCGTGGCGCTGGCGTAGGCGTGTAGCCGAGTGGCTTATCGCCGAGCCGTAGACTTGGGCGCTCGGGGCGCTGGCGTAGGCGTGTAGCCGACTGGCTTGTCGCCGAGCCGTAAATTTGAAGCTCTAGGTATGCAGCCGTACCGGGCACTCGTGGCGCGCGATGGTGTACAGCCGAGCTGAAAACTTGGGCTCTCGTGGCGCGGGCGTAGGCGTGTCGCGGAGTAGCGTGTCGTCGTGCCGTAGACTTGGGCGCTCGTGGCGCTGGCGTAGGCGTGTAGCCGAGTGGCTTATCGCCGAGCCGTAGATTTGAAGCTGCTGGCGTGCAGCCGTACCGGGCGCACGTGGCGCGCGATGGCATACAGCCGCGTTGAATACTTAGGCGCTTGTAGCGCTGGCGTAGGCGTGTCGCTGAATAGCGTGTCGCCGAGCCGTAGACTTGGGCGTTCGTGGCGCTGGCGTAGGCGTGTAGCCGAGTGGCATGTCACCGAGCGAGATTTATAGCCGCAGCGTAGTAGCCGCACGGGCGCTGTGGACGCGATGGCGCATAACCGAAGCTGAATACTTGGCGCGCTGGGCGCTGGCGTAGGCGTGTCGCTGAGTAGCTTGTCGCCGAGCCGTAGACTTGGGCGCTCGTGGCGCTGGCTTAGGCGTGTAGCCGAGTGGCTTATCGCCGAGTTGTAGATTTGAAGCTGCTGGCGTGTAGCCGTACCGGGCGCTCGTGGCGCGTGATGGCGTACAGCCGAGCTGAATTCTTGGAGGCGTAGGCGCGTAGCCGAGTAGAGAAAGTAGTCGTTCGAATCTCGATCAACACCGAGTGGCACACGTCGTGGTCGGCGACGAACAGCATGTGTTCGCCGAGGTCTCGCCCGTGGTCGACGGAGTTGGCCGTAGTCGTAAATGATTTCCATGCGGTTGGTGTAGCTTGACGAAAGTCGATGAAAGTCCTCGCTGGTCTTCAACGTCCCACGAGATGTGGTACGATCAATCCTCACGCCATAGCCGGCACCGACGAGCTTTACGAGCTCGCCAAAATTCGAGACCTCTCTGCGCAAACAGCCTTGACAAAGGCGTCACGGTCGCATTCGAAGTCGGATTCAGGCGTTCTTGGATTCATTGGAAAGATAACGACATAAGCTTTCCAACGCATATTATATCACCCCAAAACTCCTCCTGAGTTAGCGGGAAATAGCGATACAAGTTCCGTCCAGAATCTAAACGGGAACAGATTGCATCTCGCAGTTGATGAAGCCGGCGTCGCACGATAGACGCCGTGGTCATCGAGTCCGAGTGATTTGCTGCTGATAATGGTCACCACCTGAGATTCGTTCTCCATCGGGACCTCACCGTATCCGAGTCGGGAATTAAGCCCCGGCGTACTACTCGTCGGTAGGCGGCAGCGGAGTTCCCCAACACGACCGAGAGTCCGAGTGAAGCGCTGTTGAATTCCTCCCACGGATTGGATCTTGTCCGAGCCTGAAAAAGCGTTGTTGAAGTCCTTGGTTGAGTTCTCACCGTATCCGAGTCGAGAATTTAGCCCCCGGCGCACCACTCGGGAGTAGATGGCGGCGGCGTTCCTCGACCCGAACGGGAGTCCAAACGAAGCGATGTCGATGTTCTCCTCAGACTAGATCGGATCTAAGTTTGGAAGAAGTGTTGATCGTTGATTGTCTTGAGTAGCTCCTTGCTGATTCTCGATGTCCTTGGAGGTGTGGCACGGCATACCCGCATGCCGTAGCCTCCGCAGATGAGTTTTACGAGCTCGCCGAGATTCGCGACCATCCCGCGCAGCCTGCCTTCAAACGGATGTCCCGGACGCATCCGAACTCCGTTTTGGACGTTCTTGGGCTTCACGGAAAGATGACGAAATTATCTTTCAAACGCATTCATTTTCATCCCGAAATTCCTTCTGGATCAACGGGAATTGAAGAAACAAGATGACGTCCAGAATCTGTCTTCGAGCCTTGCCGTATCCGAGTCGGGAATTGAGCCGTTGGCATACTACTCATGAGTAGATGGCCGTGGTGATCCCCAACCCGAGCGGGAGGCGCTGTTGTAGTCCTTCGCAGATTGGATCTGATCCAAATCCGAGAAGTGGAGTTTGCCGAAGTCGTCGAAGTAGCAGTCGGCTCCCGAAGCGGAGAGCTTGCCGAGGGCGGAGACGATGGCGACTCCGGTGATCGATGCCATCAAGCTTGATGAAGATGATCTTGACGCTGCCCCTACCTGGCGCGCCAACTGTCGACAGGTGACCAACTGGGGGGTACCGTCGGCAATGATTATATATGGGGCGATGCGCGCAAGATCCAAACTCGATGGTAGCACAAGATAAGGATTTATACAGGTTCAGGCCCTCATGGCGGAGGTAATACCCTACGTCCTGTGCTCTGGGATTATATAATGTATATGTGTACAAGATGATGATCAACCTGGGAGATGATCAAGCTGTAGATGTAAAGATTCTCTAGATGGAGATGCCGAACTATGGCCCCCTACCCCCTTTATATAGTGGAGGGGGTGGGGTTACAAGGAGGAGTCCTAGTCGGTTACGAGGTAGGATTCCTATTAATCAGGGATAGATTTCTATCTTCATGTCTTTTCTTGTCGAGCAAGTCTTCTAGAGTCCGTGTGGTACCCGTCATCATCCACCCGACTTAGTCCATCCCCCGTCGGGTGGTCTTTAGGCCCGCCTTGTGGATACCCGGGGTCTATGTTATCCACACCCTACAAGAACAGAGTGGGCTTCCAGTCTTCCACTATCAGTTGAGATCACAAACCGGTAGTGATTTTCAGGTGTAAAAATCATTGTCAGTTGTTAATACAAGCGGGTAATAAATATACTCAAAATAGTACTTGATCACAGTCTTCTTCCTTCCCATGCTTTCACCCCTTGGCATAGAGAGGAGCTAGCCGGTGGCGCTTAAGCACGAGGTGTTGGGGGAGGTGTTGCCCAATTGACTTAAATTTAGTGATTTTATTCCAACCCAAGTGCTTCATGGTATGTAACATCATGCTCACTTTATTTCCAGTTAGATTTAGGTGATTCTTCCCTTTAGATCGAATAGGAGAAATAATGGATTTTTCCATGACGAAGGTGCTTCTTCGCTTAAAATTTGTGAATCTAGAGCTCAACCAATTTTTTTTTTTAATGTAGATTGCAAAATAAATTGTTGGGTATGCTTGGTGATGTTTTTTAGATTAAGATATACCTTCTGTTGAAGGTTGGGATTATCTAACTAAAATTTAGGTTATGGTTAGAAGATTTTTATATGTGGTGAATAATTTAGAATTAGCTAGCTAGAGTTCCAATTGAGAATGTATAATTTACTTCGTCGAAATTAAGCACTGTGGATGCATTCCTGAGTGGCCATTTATGTATGGAAGAGAATTTCCCGTCATTGTAGACATGGGAATGAGCTAAGAAAGTTTTCAAACGCCGACGTCCGCTTCGCACTTACAGAATCACCTATGGCAACGACAATGTCCGTCAATATATCTTAGGCGGCTCTATATATTGGATGATTTGTGGTGAACAGTGTTTTGTTTGGAAAATAATTAGTCAAAACTTCAGGCTATATAGTACGCGTGGAAACTAAGGCCCAGTTCTCTCTAGCTTAATAGCTTAACAGCTTAACATAGGCTCATCTGTGTCGGCGGTATTTCCCTATACCGCCGATACTTCCCTGCCCCCAAGCCCGCCCTCTCGCCTTAGCTCCCCCGGGCCCACGAGGCCTTCGCTAGGTCCCCTAGGAGTTCCTAGGACCATGCTATGGCCATTAGGCCACATTGGACCAGGGAGCGACGTCTCGGCATGAACCCTAAGGCAACTTCCTCTTGAACGGTACCCTCGAACTAGCCCGAAACCCGATACGACGTTAGGGTCGTGAGGGAAGTTGCCTTAGGGTTCTAGCCGAGACGTCGCACCCCGATCCAATGTGGCCTAATGGTCATGGCATGGTCCTAGGAACTCTCCGGGGACCTAGTGAAGTCCTCGTGGGCCCGGGGGAGCTAAGGCGAGAGGGCGGGCTTGGGGGCTATGTAGTGTTAGCGGCCTTAAGGAATACCGCCGATACAGATTCACCATGTTGGCAGTATCACATGTAGCCGCCGACATAGCGCCATCTGTGTCGTCGGCCTTGATCAATACCGCCGACACTGACCTGCCCCCAAGCCCGCCCTCTCGCCGTACCTCCCCAGGGCCCACGAGGCCTTCGCTAGGTCCCCGAGGAATTCCTAGGACCATGCCATGGCCATTAGGCCACATTGAATCGGGGAGCGACGTCTCGGCTGGAACCCTAAGGCAACTTCCTCTTGAACGGTACCCTCGAATTAGCCCGAAACCCGATACGACGTTAGGGTTGTGAGGGAAGTTGCCTTAGGGTTCCAACCGAGACGTCGATCCCCGATCCAATGTGGCCTGATGGCCATGGCATGGTCCTTGGAAGTTTTCGGGGACCCATCGAAGTCCTCATGGGCCCGGGGGAGCTAAGGCGAGATGGCGGGCTTGGGGGCTGGGTAGTGTCGGCGGGCTTAACTGGAGCTGCCGACATAGATCGTCTGTATCGTCGACTTTCATATAGTCCACCGACACTAACCTGCTCTATGTCAGCGGCTTTTGCTCAGGTAATGCCGCCGATATTTCTCGTGCTCGAGAGGGTCACAGATCCGGCTCGTTGGACACGTGTCGGAATCTCGAGGGTGAGATGGACCCCACCAGTCTGCCGCACGGTAGCCCTCCTCTTTGTGCATCAATGTCAGGGGTGCCGCTGACATTGATTCTCTGTGTCGGCCACTCTGGGTCGGTGAGGCAGTAGCCGCCGACATAGACTAATGTCGGCGGTTTTGGAGTCTATGTCGGCGGTTTTGGTCCCCGACATAGATTGACATTCCTGTAGTGTAACAGCTTAACAACTTATCTATGTTTTAAAAACATGCACATATGATTGGAGTTTTTTGAGTCTTTTTTTGGTATTTTTAAGATGGGTCCTAACGCTTTAAAAAGCAAGTCAAACGAAATGTATCCGAATCTCTAGACTACCTACCTCGAGAAACTCTCAAAGTTCAGTTATTTCAGCCGTTCAGCCGTTTAGATCAGCTCAAAAAAAACAGACATAATATCTAACTTAAAGATTACGACCATATTATTTCATTATTTTATTTTTCTTTTTTAATTGAAGGTCTGTATAATTCACTGTTATTACATTGCATATGGCAAGTGGCCTCCAAAGTCTAAATGCCCATTGAATAATTCACTAGGTCGTTGCCTACACGGAAAAATATTTAATTAGGATACAGAATATTGCTGTGGCTGCCCCTTAATTTAATTTGCGGGGCGATAGGCGATAGCAGCTTCTCACAGCTACCGCGCCGCCTGTCATTTTTCAGTGACCGACATGTGCACTCTATATGCTGCTTACAGTCTTATTCTCTGCACATTTTTTGAACACAAGCACTGGTGATCAATGAAGCTCATGGACACCTATGTGGGCGATGCTACCCATGCAGCTTGCACGTAACGCGGGACGTGCCTCCTTTCCGATGCCCGCGCTAGCCGTTGGATCGATCCAACGGTCAGCGTTAGATCTTGAGCAAACTTTTATTATTTTTATTTCGCCATGTAAAAAAAATCAAAAAAAATCATAAATATTCTCTAATCAATGTCAGATCTCATATATATTTTATTCGAATCAGCACGACCAATATTTATTTTTATAAACGTTTTTTAAAGAATAACCTAAATATATAAATGTTTTATATCAATATAAAAATATATGTGGGACGTGAAATTTATTAGAGAATATTATGATTTGTTTGAAATTTTTGAATTTTTTTACATGGTGAAACAAAAATAACAAAAATTTGCTCAAGATCTAACGCTAACCGTTGGATCGAGATGCGATGGCCAGCGCGGGCGTCGAACGGGAGGCGAGTTCGACGGGCGTCGGACCGCTCCCGCGTTCGCTTGCACCGACGATACTTGTGCAGGGCCGCAGGCAATGGCAGGGATGGTCGTCCAGAGACGCCAGGACGGCGGCGGCAGCGGTGGCAAAGACCCGTCCGCCGCCGGCGCCTGCCCCAATAGCTGCGGCGAGCCAGCGACCTCACCTTCGACTACCCCTTCGGCATCGGCGCTGGCTGTTTCCGGCCGGGCGCCGGACTTCGAGCTCACCTGCGACAACTCCGCCGCTCGCCGCTCGCCGGCCGCCGGTGCTGCTGTTCCGTGACGGCATCACCCGTGTCACCGGCAGCATCCGCACAGCCGATATAGGGCCATACAGCGACAGCAACCACGTGTCCGTCGCGTTGCTTTCCCGTACCATTCCCATGAAGCACGACGTCGACGTTAACAACATGTCCTGGGAAGCTCCTGGTCCTGGGGCTGGGTGATCGTCTGCTCTTCAGATCGCCCTGTTCAACATCACTGGCTGCGACTTTGTTGACGCCTACTTCGCTGATCAGAGCTGCATGCCCCAGTGATGTCGACATCACAGAGACGGTGGCAAGGCAAACTGCAACCTGCAGAGTACAGGATGCCGCCCAGTCTCTTTCTTCACGAGTGCTCGAGCCTTTCAGTCCAGCTAATGTTTGTTCGCCGCTGTCAGCCCCCAATTTTATACTTTTCAGAGAGCCGCTGTTCACATGCACTAGACCCTAGATCTGTATCTAGTGCATGCAATACATAACCGAGTATCATTCAGACATACATTTCATTATTCGGAGTATTACGCACATGGTTGCATGACACAGGCTTAATATTAAATAAGCCATTCAACCATACAACTGCAGTAGGAAAAATCATCAAAGTCGGCACTCGGCAGAATATATATATAAGATCATCCAAGAAATCCTCCAATGGCTATGCATTCCTGCAGGCGACTGGAGCAAACCCTAAACTGCATCATGACCATCGTAGCCCAGATCATTTCCATGGCACTCGAACAATCCTTCTGTGTACTTTCATCTGAAAGAGTGAAAGTATGCGAGGTCAGCGTCATCCAAACGCTGGCTAGTTAACACTCCCCTTAATGCACTTAGTGATATGAGGTTTTGAGTGGGGAAGAGGTTCCTTTATTTGCGAAAAGCCAATTTTTAAGATGAATTAACCTATCTAGCAGTAAGTATTAAGGTTCCTTTTACATAACAAGGAGTTTAGCACCATAACAAACTCAATCAACGCACACAACCCAAGCACCAACCGACTGACCTTGACGACAAACCGAACTTCATGTTGCCCCAATCCATAGCCCGTCATCCTTCTGGGATTGGCAATCCGTTGTGAACCACACTTACCATGGCATGCCCGCCTCGGTCTGGGAGGGTTGTCAGCCCACTCGAGCCTAGCGTCACCCTGCGGAAGTGTGGCCTCCATCACCAGCAGTGATGACCAATGCCGGTCCTTGTCGGGAGTGGTCCCAGAGGACCTCCGCAGAACGCTCGCAACTGGCAATCCAAAACCCGTACTCCGCGTGATGGCCACGCGTTGTGTTGAAACCATCCCACAGATGGCCGCGATCTCCCCGCTACGCGTGTTCTTCCGCGCTCCTTCTGAGTAAGTTCTGGCTAAACCTAGCACAAGGTATTTCATGCCTTAATCATCCCTCAGGATGCCATCCATGGGGCGACTCACCAACGAAAACATCTCTACTTCCATGGTCATCGACCTTACCATACCTGAACTATCCCGACCAACCGACCAAACCAGACCAAGACACCACATAGCTTTAATCACACACAACACCCAGCCCAACATGCATCTATTAGCCCTAACCGTCACATGTCATAACTATTTTAATAAAAGAATGAATGACAGCTGAATATCGGTTCACCGTTCCGTGGCTAATTGCTAGAAGATTTGTTTAATCCTAAGCAAGTCTAAACAGGTTTTACCCAATAGGTAGGGTTAAAGTTGTTACCAAACTATTCTTAGGCGAACAAGGATTATGACGAGCAAGGCGGTCATAAAGGCCAATATAATCCAAGGACAGGCATGTATAAATATTAACATGATTAACAATTGGGCAGGTTAATAAGCATGCATTTTAATATTAAACAATATAGTTTGGGAAAAACTGGGTAATGAACATGATAATAGCGATGTTAATCCGCACAAGGAAAAGTCGTAATCTCTCCCTAAAACGGGTAAACATTTAAAGAGTAAATGTTAACTCGCCTTGGTCCAATGGAAGATCTTCCTCGGTATCGCCGAACCTTTCCTCAAAACCAGTTACGTCTATTACTGATAAACGTCAATAAAAAAACCAGTAGTGTAGAAAAGACATGGTGCATGAATGCAACAACGCTTTCGTTCGACGATCCTATTTCACCCTAAGGGGATCTTGTCGATAGTTCGGCGAACGGTCATGCCATGTATGATATGCAATTGTTTCTACACACTAGTTACGAGCCTACGTAGGCTACCTTAGCATCTCTTCGGTATTCCTATTTAGTACGACAATCCTATGAGTATCTATAGATAGATAGGCTTCATAGGGGGCTCAGGGACATGCTATGACATCATCGAGATTGTGCGATTTAAAGATAATAATGCGTGATATGCCTTGGGCTAAAATGTGTCATATTCTCGATTAAGTTCCCTTACCGAGATTTAATCTTGTTTTTGAAAAATAGTCATTATGCATATATTTTGAATTCAAATGAGAACTATGTCAATCCAATGTACAAGGGTTATTCTCTTTCCTTAGTTGGGATACCCAACTTAGGTAACTGGAGTGGCTTTGTGGAACTAGGCTATATATATATTGGTCAACTTATGATAGGCTGGGTGGGAAGTTAATTATATAAGTGGGTACATTTACAAAGCTAAATCAGCTTGTAAACGACATAGTGCCAAATTTATATTTATTTGGTCAAGGGTAGTCTCTCTACTCTCTCTCATAGAAGACCCACTTTTATTAATGTTTAGCGTATTGATAGATTTGTTATTTAAATCCCTAGAAAACCTTATTCGGATTATGTAAGCTCGATATTCGCCTTCATGTTAATTTGTCATGAACTATCAATGGGAAGGGTATATTGTACATTAGCTATGCTCTTATCGATGGAGAATAGCTCTGGTTACGAATGCATTTTGGGTGTATGCTATTTTATACACTGGCTAACTAACCCTGTGGGTTCTATAATTCTTCAAAGACAGATAATCACTTCAGAGGTCTTGCACTTATATCCTTAGGTCCAAGGATTTATTCTGAGTCCAAAAGGCTATTTTATATCTAAAGACGTTTCCTTAAGTCTTTAATAACCCTCACACGATCTTAATTAATGGGACTCTCGTCTAATATTAGTATACTCGGTACTGTTAATACTTTTAGTGTTTCTATCATTCCCTTTGCGTTTATAAGAGTATTTTATACTTTATATAATTGTCCCCTAAATTTTCCAACTTAGTTTTAATTTTTATTTAACAACAATTCATTTCGGATAAATTCCTATATAGGAAGATACTCTGGGAGTGTGCCTATTTACTAAGCCAGAGAAAACCTATGATCAATGCTTAGGTTAATAGTCTTATAATGTCTCTAATATTATTTAGTATTTATCATAAATTTTCTAGGAATTTAGGAGGTGCTTACAGGTTTTTAATAACTCATGAAATCCTGTTGTAAAATAAGAAAAAGATTACCATTGAGCTTATTACGATTTTATTATTCCAATTTTCCCAGTACAATATTTGTTGTGACATTTTTCCTAGGTAGTAAACCCTATTTAGTATTTGTGTACAAAATTGTAGAATTTTTGGTGGTCGTTTGCTATTTTAAATAAGTCCTACAAAGTGCTATCACACATGAAATAACAGATTTCGGGAGTTAATTGCGAATCTAGCTTTGGGCTGCTCTTTGGGCCGATTTGGACTGGACGTGGCTTGAGCCCAGGGTGCCAAGGCTTAACTGAAGGCATATTTTAGAGTTTATGTTTCCACTTATTGACAGGTGGGACCAAGGCCCACCTGTCGGCCTCCTCAGACACACCCCAGCCCGGCCCCACATGTTAGCGACTCAATCCATCATCTTCGTCTTCCTCCCGGCTGCTGCTCGACAGAGGCGGTGGCCACCATGGGACCTCCAACGAGCTCGGCTAGGCGACGGCTGGGGACATGGCGGCGAGGGAAGAGGAGTAAAATGGAATCGGGGTACCAAGCCGCACCCACTAGTGCCCACGGTTTGGCGAACGGGGCTACGGCACGGCGGCGCGGCGAGCGGCGAGCGGCGGCGGAAGTGCCAACCGGTGAGGCGGTGGTCCTAGCTACGGGCGGGATCTCTACGAATTAATGCATATAGGAGCTCCAGGGAGTTACGAAGATGCTCACTGAGCTGAGGGGAAGCGCAAGGAGGCGTGGAGGTTGCCGGCGACATAGATGGCGGCGGCGGCCAAAACGGGGGTAACGCGGAGGGGAAGCGTCAGGGTCGGCGAGCTGCAATTGACTGAGTGGAACAATTAGTGGGGTACTGGGGATGCTAAGGAGGAGAGGAATTGCCATGGAGCTCACCAAATTGAAGGATCCGAGCTCGGTATGGGTTTGGGAAATTTTTGGGGAAAAGAGTGAAATGGCGCCGGTGTGGTTCGGAATCGGTATAAGACGCTGAGGAGAGGCCAGGAGACGGAACCACGGGTGAGCATGGGCGCCGCGGAGGGGCTTAATGGCGACATGACTTCAGCAGATCAAGCGGGACAGCTGTGGCACGATGCGGCAGCGAATGGCGCGGCGTGGCGCGACGCAATGCGTGCGGCGCTGCGCGGCAGAGGCAGAGCAGAGCAGGGCAGGGCAGGGCAGGCGGCCACGTGGGAAAGGGTGAGAGATAGAGAGAGAGTTGCCTGCAAGGTGTTCGGTAGAATGCCCAAAAGAAGAGCAAGAAAGAGATATGGTTTTCCTTTGAATTTGAATTTTTATCTTTGACTTTAATTTGGTTATGATTTGTTTAAGGTTTTATCCATTGGCTTCTAACATTAAAATGGGCTGTTACAGCCACAGAGAGAAAAAAAATTTCCGGCCAAACCGCGTCCAAATCGAAGCTCTCTATGGGATAACATCAACATAACCACAGCCGCAGCTATCATGAGGTGGAGCATCGTGGATCAGCCAAGCTGCGCCAGCGCCGAGGAAAACAACACAAGCAATGCCTGCGTCAGCGAGGATAGTAGATGCATAGATGAGAATGATGTTGGATTTGATCGTGGCTAACTGCCCGAACCGGTTTTTGGGGAGCACGTCGTGCTCCCGTCGCTAACTAATCGCGCCCTAATCGGGGGCGCTTAATCGACAGTTGGTTGCGGCCCCCTGGTGCACAACGCTGGATAAATAAGAGTAGCCGACGTCTCGCAAGGCCAACGCAACGTGAGACTCCGACTCGAACACCCCTCTCGATCCCGATCGATTCGGAGCCACAGAGACCGGGAAGGTCGCCACGCGTGAGGTGACACGCCATCGCCTCCTCAAGGCCCACTACGCCTCTGCGTCGACTCAACTCCGAGCAGGCTCCTACGGCCTATATTTGAACCAACCCGATGGCGACTTCAAGCAGCAGTGAACAACCCTAATGCATCTTAGTTTTTGGTGTTTAATCTTTGGGCTAATATTCCTTATTCACACTTCCGCATTAAGATTAGAATCTAACATTTGGTATCAGAGCAGTACTTAGCC
This sequence comes from Raddia guianensis, assembly GCA_036346415.1. Taxonomy (NCBI): domain Eukaryota; kingdom Viridiplantae; phylum Streptophyta; class Magnoliopsida; order Poales; family Poaceae; genus Raddia; species Raddia guianensis. Next base: position 21,371,739 of record CM070537.1, on the reverse strand, counting down.
TGATTAAACCCTAATTACGTTTTAAGATCTTGATTAGCCATCGGATTAAAGCTTTTCACTTTCGAATTATTGTTTTCGGTCTTGGGTAAGCAATTAGAAGGAGGTGACTTCGGATTGGGTGAATGTTAATGCCAAAATCCCTAAGATTTCCCCAACCCGAAACCAAAATCCCCATGTTCTTTAGCCACCCGAAACCCTAAAACCTTAGCATCGGCTAAACCGATTGAATTTTGCTAATAATTTCGGGTGGAAGAGGATTATAAAAGGCCCAATTCCACGGGAAAAATGTCAATTTGGAAAAACCCCTAATTTTGATGAACCCTAATTTCGATTCGGACAAAATCCAAGCAAAAAATCTCACGGATTATGGGCGTACCGGCATTAGTTGCCGCCGGCGTTCTCCTGAGCGTCGTCGGCCGCCTCCGCCGCTGCCGTGTTCAGCTCCGCCTCGCCTTCCCTCCGCCACGTCTCCTCCATGCGCCGCTGCGTCTCGCATGCGGTGTCACATACATGGCTGCTTATTGGGCTGAGTGGGCTGATTATTGTGCTATTGGGCCGAACAATTGCTCCTTGGGCTAGGGCTATCCAGCACACTATAAGAAATAGGAGTTTACCAGGAGAATGGATTATCGAATACACAAGAACAGACAGCTACGGCTACCTCAACCCTTCCTCATCCTCCTGTGTGCTCCTCTCTCAAATCTAGTTGCTTCTCCTCTGATTATCTCATCCCTGTCTTGCTTTTTCCCATCTATGCTCTATTTCTTCCCGAATTGTACCCAGAACCTTGTATCTTGTGTGGATTTGGAGTGAGATTGTGTTGTACGGATTTGAATTCGAGTTCTTTGTCTGCCGGGTCGTGACAAATTGGTATCAGAGCCGTCGATCCGCGTGTATCCGAGCACTGGGTGGCCATGGGAGAGCACAGGCGACGGGAATAGCAACCAGCAGCGTGGCGGTGGCGTCTCTGGAGGAGATACCCACCACATGTTCGGTAAAATGCCAAGATGGCCGAGGAGCGACGCAGGCGCTGTCCTTCGCGTCGTCATTAGCCACACTCTCTACCAGTGACTGCAGATGTGTTGAGTCAAGTCTACGACCCATACGAAGCAGAGACGGTGCAGGTGCTCTCGACGAGTACTTGGCATGTGGAGGCTCTCGTGTGGTTCCAGTCGAGCCATGATGCAGAGAGGGCTCATTCTGCCACTCATGGGCGGAACATCTATGATTGGTGCTGCCAACTAGACATTCAGCTTGTGTGGCACTTTCTTGGTGATGGTGCTGGCACTGTGCCCATAGGGTGTTCGGCATCGGTACCAAGTCATGTAATGGCAACATCTTTGTCTGCAGTTGAAGCTCAAGATGATGAGGATGGCATGGCCAAGGCTTCAGAAAAGCCAAAGGATTTAAATGGGCAGATAAATCAGAGTGAAAACTCAGATGCCATTGAGCCCATACATTCAAACCAGATCGTGGAAGAGATTCTTGCTAAAGAGAAATCTGAAGAGCCAGCCTTTGATGGAACTGAGGTTCATATAATGGAAGAAATGAAGCGGTCTTCGGATGAGTTTGTGCAATTTGATTCAAAAGCTGAGGTGTCTATACTCAGTGAAAAGGCTACTGCAATAAAGAATTTTGTGATGGAAAAGGGAGTCATCGTGGTTTCGCCATGTATACGGCGTCTTTCTGGCAAAAAAGATGAGAATCAAGGTAATGTCAGGGAGGTGGAGCTGAAACCATGGCCTGATCAACCTTCAACTCATGGCAGCAGAGGCGTGGTGGTCAACTACTTGGGAGAACCACTGCTCATTACTTTGTTTGGGAACCAACACCAGAACCTAATGAACTTTGGGTTGGGGAAGGCACAGAGAAAGAATGGTTCAGTATATGGTGGTGCAATTTTTCTGTGCAACTACCTGACCAGGAAGGAGTTCCTTGAGAAAAAGTTTTTTGGTCTTTCTGCTTATTCTGCTGATTTTATACAGAAAGTTAAAGCTGGTGCAACTTTATTCTTGTATGACATTAGTCAGCGTACACTTCATGGGGTATTTGAAGCAACTTCAGATGGAGCATTAAAAATTATTCCTGATGCATATATCTCCTCAGGGCATTTGTATCCCTCTCGTGTACATTTCAAGAGGATCTGGTTCTGCAAGTCTTTGATGGGAAGTGAATTTCAAGGTGTAGCCCAACAATTCTTTACTCCAAGAGATGAGTATAGTCATCATCGACCTTGTGGTTTGTCACACCAACAGGTTGTAAAGCTTCTTTACTTATCTTGTTCAAGAAACAGACTACGGCCTTGTGAAAATCCAAGTCTATATGATGATCTTCCAAGAGATTCTAAAGTGTCCTCGCTAGCAAACCAAACTGATATTGAGTCCAGTCCAAACATTGATGTGTTGGTGAAGCTTCTACAGCATTGGCCATGCCCTTTCAGATGCAAAAGTACCTGCACTGAGAGGTTACCTTGGCCACCTCCCATCCATGTGGATACAAGAGGCCATCATGGACCTGTTCAGGGAATGCGTCTAGGGCCTCCATGGCCACCACCTGTGAAGCTTGAGAATTGATACAGAGGTTAGGAGTTGAGGCCATGAAACTATTTCAGTTCATGGCAAGTTCTGGCACTGGGTTTAAAAAGGGAGCTTGGGAGATATATTTGGCACCAATCACAAAGGCAAAGAAATTGATGTGTGGTGTGCTGCATGAGCTCGGGCTTTCTTCACTTGTTCTTATGCTGCTAGAAGCTCTGTTAAGTCAAGAGGATGATCAATTGCTAATCACCAAATTTATTTGGGGTGTGGTTGTCCCTCTCCTGATGCCTTGTGCTAAAGCTAACATCAAGGAACAAACTTGGAATTGTTTAGCGGCAGCTGCAGCTACACTTGGCTCTATTTTTGCTGCTCAAGAGTGGGTCAAAGCAGTTTCAGAAATAGTTAGGAAAGCCCATGCTTCCATTGGTGAATTCGAAATGGTAATTGCTACTGTGATTGAAGATCTGATTGAACCTTGCAAGGAGAGAATTACTGAGTTTATGAAGTGGAAGCACTGTCACGCAGTAATTGATGGTATAACGGTGCTTACAGATTCCTTATCTGATGGTATAAAAGCGCTTGCTATGAAGAACCTGTGGACTTCTTTTGCTGGGTATCTACAGAGTTGCACCATGAATCATGGAAATTGTGAAATAAAGGATGATAATGGCATAGACGAGAAAAGTATTACAATTATGTTCAAGTTCACCATCTCTCTTAGTGATTTGTTTAGATCTAGACATGACAGCAGCAAGGACCTCCTAACTTAGCTCATGAGTTCCAAACTAGATATTACCTCAAAACATGAGAAGTTTCTGTGCTATTGGGCTTCCCTTCTGACAATTCTTGATCATTTGAACACTCCTGAAGATGCTACTCATTTTGAATATGCTGGAACAATTCTTAATAGCAAAATATATGCTATAGGTGGAGGTGATGGAACTGAAGTCAAGAACAGACAGTCCAAGGAAGAAGTATATGCTAAGCTGCTAGCATGGGAAGTTGATAGGTCTTGGCTGCAAGGAAAGTCAGGAAAAATTAAGGATTATAAAGTGAGCAAGTCGAGGTACTTGGAATGGGAAATGTCTTATTTGAATGATGACGAACAGATTATGGAGATAAATGAGCAGCTATACAAGAAATCTTATATTGTTAAGTGGATCCAAGACACCATGAAGCTGAGCATGTTTACTCAAATCTGTTTGAGTAAATCGGATTCTTACTCAAATATGCGGTTGGTTTGGGATCTAGGCGGTGGTTTGAATCGGCTTGAGGACAAGCCGTATTTTAAGGGGGAAGGAATGTCACATACATGGCTGCTTATTGGGCTGAGTGGGCTGATTATTGTGCTATTGGGCCGAACAATTGCTCCTTGGGCTAGGGCTATCCAGCACACTATAAGAAAGAGGAGTTGACCAGGAGAATGGATTATCGAATACACAAGAACAGACAGCTACGGCTACCTCAACCCTTCCTCATCCTCCTGTGTGCTCCTCTCTCAAATCTAGTTGCTTCTCCTCTGATTATCTCATCCCTATCTTGCTTTTTCCCATCTATGCTCTATTTCTTCCCGAATTGTACCCAGAACCTTGTATCTTGTGTGGATTTGGAGTGAGATTGTGTTGTACGGATTTGAATTCGACTTCTTTGTCTGCCGGGTCGTGACATGCGGCGCCACGGAGCGGCTCGGCAGAGGCATGCGCGGCGTCGGAGCACCACGCGCTGCCGCCGGCGAGAGGCTCCGCCGCGCCGCCGTCTCGTTTTGGCGTCGCCGCTGAGTCCGCCGCCGTTTCCCCTCAGCTTCTCCGTAAATTTTGGATCGGGGCCGGTGGTTTATGGCTAGGTTTTCCCCGAGCTGGCATTTTGTTCAATGCATAACCGCAGTGTGATCTGATTCGTCCAGTGCATCTAACGGCTCAGCTTTTCTCTTAAGGGTTGTGCGCTGTGCACTAATGGGCCATGGCACTGCCCATAATTGGGTCGATCAGTGCTGTGTGCATGGTAAAGGGCCAACAGTGCGCAAGTTTTTCCTTCTGGGCCGCACGCACATGTTTATGTTTAGGCCAGCACCATTTTGTTTTTTATTTTTCTTGGCCGAAATAATAAACAGTGCTATTAGTAATTTTCAGTTATGTTTTACTTATGGTTATGTTATTTGCCATTTTATGTACTGTTCACATTTTATGTCTTGGGCCTGAGAAATACTGATGAATTATGTTATTTGCAATAAATATGGCACGATACTTTTGGAATTTTATTATATTTGTTGATATCTCTGATTAAATGGAACCATCGGGGATATTTAATTAGAGAATATCAATATTTACTAAAGATGGCTTGTTTCATGATTTCTGACCAACGTTGATTTTATGATTACATGCCATATTTTGGACAATTATTATTCTTTTCATTTATGCCCAACGGTGATATGATCTAGAATAATTTTGTCTCATAATGTTTATTATGCCTTTTAAATTCTTTACAAATTTCCTAACTGTGCTGTATTTGAAATTCAGCTGGTGACTCTTCAATAGTTGCCAACATTAGTAATATCCCTCCTCTCACGGGGAATAATTTTTCCACGTGGAAAGAGATGATAGAAATTGTATGGACTTGGACTATGCAATGCGTGTTAAGGCTTCTGTCCCTCCTGAAAAGGAAAAGGAAAAGGAAAAGGAGAAATATGATGAACTTAAAAAAGTTTATGATGAGTCAAGGATATAGGAGCGGTCCAACCGCCGCAGCTTGATGATCATGAAGGGCACTATCTCTGAGGCTATTAGGGGCGCAATGCCCGATGATAAGAATGCTGTGAGCTACCTTAAGAAAGTGGAGGAGCAGTTTAAAGGCTCCTCCAAAGCTAATGCAAGTGCCTTGATGCAGAAGCTCATCTCTACTAAGTATAAAGGTAATGGGGGCATTAGAGAGCACATTCTTAAGATGTCGGACATGTCCGCCAAAATAAAGGCTCTCAAGATGTCCATTTCTGATGAGTTTTTGGTTTATTTCATCATGACTTCACTCCCCTCTAAGTACACCTCCTTTAAGGTGAATTATAATACTCAGAAAGAAAAGTGGACAATGAATGATCTCATTGCCCACTGTGTACAAGAGGAGGAGAGGTTAAAAGCTGAGGGCTATGACTATGTCAATTATGTTGGAAACAACAATAAAAGAAAAGGGTAAGAAGAAAGAGAATGTTGGCAGCACATCAAAGACTGTTGAGGACAATGATGAGAAGAACACTACATCCTTGGAGAGTGGCCCTATATGTTACTTCTGTGAGAAAAGAGGGCACATACAAGGATTGTGTGGCGTTTCTCAAGTGGTTGTCCAAGAAGGGAATTCTCTCAAGTGGTTATCCAAGAAGGGAATTCCATACCGTGAAGATCCTCCTCATAAGAAGAAGAAGGGGAACAACAGAAGGGAGAGTGATCTCTCATAGTTATTTCCATTTAGCATGTTTTGGCACCTGTGCCATGGTGACAATTCTATTATTGGTTATGGAATTAAAACTTGTTGAATAAGTTATGATGGTCATGGAGACCATGGATGTTTTGTAATAACTCTTTAACTTTTATTCAATTATTCATGTTTGCTTTCCATATTATTTTTGTGCCGATGAAAATTATAAGATATTGTTGATGAGACTTGTTCGAAATTGTGGCATTTTGTTTTAGGCCACATTTCGAAGGGGAAGGTTTATGTCTCATTAACAATGGTCCGAATATTATTAAGAATGATAAAATCAGTGGGAGCTTATATTTTAAGAATGTTGGCTCATGATTAACGTTGTTTATAGTTATGTGTCATCCCATGAGATTATTTAATTCTCCTTTTAATTACCGAAGTTAATTAACATATTATTTTTTGGGACTATCCAATTAAGTATGTGGATTTTTGGATTTTGATGGTTCATGATTGTAATCTGGTCAAGGCTGTTTATGATTATGAGCTATTAAAATTTAATTTCCGCTATTACTGCATTGGTTTTGATGTTTCTTGTTGTAATCTAGCCATCGCTGTTTACAATAATGAATCATTGAAATTCAATTGTAACTAATATGCTTCTTAATGATGTGATTACATACTGACCAACGTTGTTTGTATTCACATATCATTACTCTTCTTCGGTGATATAATTTAGAAATATCATTATCAGTTTTTAGACCATGTTATTGGTACCTTAGTAAAGTCTATTTCATCGATTAAGTGTTTTGACTTGCCTGCTTCTAATATTAAAAGGGCAATAAGCATGGACTTTGAAATGTCCAAGGAATCATTAAGAACTGGCCAGATGATGTCGATTCCTTACGCTTCGACTACCGGAAGCATTACGTGCCCTTGTTTTATACCGGGATACTCGGCAAAATCAAGGAATTATTAATTAAGAATTACATGCTCACATGCAGTTTTAAAGGGTGTATTGATATTAAGATTTCCACATTAGATTATATCTCCACCCTTAGGGCTCGTTTGGAAGACCCTTTCCCCGCCGGGATCCCGGCCTGATCCCGGGGACGGAAGCCCGCGTGGAAAATTTTCGCGGGGACGATCGCAGGCCCATTTGGCAGCCCATTCACCCGGGGAATTTCGGCCCGTCCCCCGTCTAAACCCCGGGGAAATCGCACTCTGCCCTGGGCTCGTGGAAAATTTCCCCGTCGCCTCCGCCTCGCCCCGCGCCTCCGCCTCCCCGTCGCCTCGATGCCTCCACCTCGCCCTGCACCTAAAGCCGTCGCCTCCCATCTCCTCCGCCTTTGCCCCCAGCGGCGCCTCTAGGCCCCTTCGCCTCCTCCTCCGCAACCCTAGGCGCACCCTCTTGTCCCCTCCGCCTTAGCCGGTCGCCGTCGCATGGTCGCCGATACTACCGCCACTTCCTCTTCCGGTTCCCGCATAGTATCTGGTACGTTCTCTGATTCCTGTCCGCCTCCAGCTTGCTCCCGCACTCACCCTAGAACTGGTCATCGGCAGGAGGTCGATTTCTTGGACTTAGCGGCAACCGGCGTTGAAGGAGTTGGTGAACAACATCCGATCTGAAGATCCCCGACCTTCCAGATACGATGTATTGCATTTTTGTGGAGTTTGCGTGAAGTGGGGAAAAGGTTATTCTTGATTCTTTTAATTTGAGTTGCAAGTAGTATTCTTGATTTGGGACTTTGGAACCATGCTTTGCAATTTAGGTTTTTTTGCCTGCCACTGTGTTGATTTGAGTTGCAAGTAGTTTTCCTTGTTAATGTACTTTAGTTTGCATTTTACAAGTTTAGTTATGATTTGCCCAAATTCAGAGATGGCTAATTAATTAGTTTAAACTTTGATCAATTTAAACTATTGTTAAACTGAACTTTGGGCATTATAGATTAGTGGCTGTTAGATTAAAATTTTTGGATGGATTAAACTTTCAGAGCGGCTGAAAAGAATTTTATAATCTAAAAAAACATATCCTGAATTCTTGGCAAAGAGTGGTTGTGTGAAGCAATGCAATAATTGCAGTTCCAATAAATTATCTACAAGATGGAGAGACCAAAAATCTAGAGCAAGCGAGCAGTCAAGCTCAAGCATGGGCCAGCTATTTAAAGCACAGATGCTGCAATGAAAGGATGTGTGTTTAACCAATGTGAAAGGATGTGTGTGTGATTAAGTGAGATGTCACAATGATTTCTCAGCCTTTCAAACCAAACCAAAGAACTGCATATACACTCTACTGTTTGTTCATTTGATAAACACTCTACTCGATAGGTTCAGATTCTGTATAATACAACTGCTGAGAAGAGCATGTGTTGCTGAGACTATCCCCATGTTTAATCATCTGGATTAGTGGTTGTTAGAATCTAATACTTGGCTTGGTTGCTTAAGTAATTCTTTGATCAGTAAATTCCAATGTCAGTGGGGCTATTATGGTGTTGAGTAAATACTATATCCCATATTGACATTTGGAAATTTTTCCATAAGATCATTCTAGAAATTTTTCAATTTGAGGCTAATGTTATGCTCATTCTAGAAACTAGGTTCAGCCGCCATACTAAAACTATGGTTGATGTTAATGGTGATGTTTGCCTTTTTCTATTTGCAGGTTGATGACATTATTTGAGCAACAAATGCCAGGTTACAAATCAATACAAATGACACTAATTATCTAAGTAATTGAACTCCTCTGTTTCCAAATATTCTCCTTTCTAGTTTATGTAATTAGAAGAGATGCTATATAACTTAACAATATGTACTAACCTGTAAGCTTGTTTGTGGCGAGCAAGAAGATGGACAACAGTGAGCCGATGCGTCTAGTGAGCAAATGAGCAGCAACTAGCTCTTTTTTTGTGGCACTATTTGAATATATTAATGTGTAGTTGACATTATAGTTTTTTTGCAGCATTGACTTAAGTTTCTTTTTTTTTGAGTGCTCGTTTAACATGTCATGTACATGTGAAGTGCTTAGTTAACTGTTCGAAGTGCTACTTGTAATACGATTTCTAATTTTGGTCTTTTTGATGTACATCATTGGATCAGTGATATGCCTAAGTATGGTGCCTTTTTATGTACTATTTTGATAAATGAATGTTGTACTTTTGTTGTAGCTTATTAGCAGTATTGATCGGCACATTATTTTTTTTTCTGAATTTTTTGGATGCTAAATCCATTAGTCCTCAATATATCACCTTGGCTTCATGCTGTGTTCCTACTAGCTTATTCTCCGATTCCCCAGCCAGACGCTGCTCCCTTGGGCTGCCCAACTCTCGGGTTTGTGAGGCGCGCGTGGGATTCTTTCCCAGGGTTTCATATGGGCCCATAAATTCCCCTCGGGGAATATTTGTCCTAGGGAGAATCTCCCACGGCTCCCAAATGAGCCCTTAGGGCTCGTTTGGCAGCCCAATACCCCGCCGGGATCCCGGCCAATTCCCGGGGGTCACAGCCCGCGTGGAAATATTCCCGTGGGGTATTTGATGTTGCATTTGGGAGCCCATCAACCCAGGTTTTTCCGGCCCATTCCCCTCGCGAACCCCGGGGAATTCTCCTCCCTCTCCACACTCGTGGATTTTTCTCCCGACTCTCTCGCGACTCTCTCTAACGAGCGGCGACTCACCTCTACAACCCTAGCTCCGCCTCCACCCTGGGCCACCTCCAATCCACCTGCCTCCGTTCCCTGCTGCCGCCTCCTAGCGTCATCTTCGCGCATTCCTTCACGCCCTGCATGAGCTGCATGCCCCTGAGGGTGTCGAGCACCTCCCAGATCGGCGGCCGCATCTCGCCGTTGTGCTGCAGGCACCGGAACACTAGCTCGTCGTCCTCGTCGCCGGCAAACCTGAGTCCGACGTCCACCAACTGCTCCACCTCCCCCCTCTGGATCTTGCGCACGGCCATGTTCAAAACATGTTTTCATATCCACGATGATTTGATATCTATTTCAATTTGATTTGTGGTCTTTTCCGATGCTTTTCTTGATTAGGGAAAGGCTATGTGAAATACGGGTGTATATTTGATGTTTCAGATTTTGATTATAGATTGATATGTTTCAGCTTCTGATTCTAGGTTGATATGTTTCAGCTTCTGAATTTTTTCTCCTTTTCATTATGCAGTGTGCAATATCTGAAGAATGTGCATCTCTACAGTTTGCATGTGTTTGCAGTTTGATGAATGTACAACATATTCTTGTCGAAATTTGAAAATCACTAGCATAATTAACCTGAAACCATTGGTAACCATGCTGTGAAAAAAATATTTAGCTCATCATCAGTGTAGCTAATGCATTACTAGGGGGAACATAATTTGCGGAAACATGATACAGGGGAGATATCTCTAGTCAAATTCATGGTTTTTAGTTTTTTTTTGCTCCATTTGCTATTACTTTCCAGATGATTCAACTTGTTATTTTCATGCTCTCTGAACCTAGAAATAGAGGTGATTTATTTCAACCAGTGATTTATTGTTCTTTTACTTTTCACATGGATTTGATCTAGCAAATTGGAACAATTTAAACATAGACAGAGATGATGGCATTATTTGAGCGAAATTATTAGGAGTTGAAATAACAATTTTTGTACTAGTAATAGTTCAACATTGATATAATTGTATATCTTTCTGCTAAGTGCGCATGCAAGTGTGCATCTAGTTATATTTGTCACCGAACATGTTCTGAACCCCTTCGAGTATGCCAGTGAATTCTTTTCATGTTCACATGCTTCATGGCAATTCTCGTGGCACATATCTAAATCTGGTGTTATATATTGGTGTCGAAAATTTAGAGCGCGACCGTTTTAGCAGTTTTATCAGCCTAGAGTAAATATATGCATTTTGCAAACCATCATAACAAATTTTGGTTGTAATATATGCAGGGAGAAAGAAGATGTTGAATTGTCCTCTTGAAGCTGTTGAAACCGGGGCATATATTCATGCCTGTAAAAATCAATTGCCCTACAAGTGATTAAGACCAAGTGTCAATATGCTTAGAACAGAGGAGATTTAGTAAGAGCCACCATAACTTATGCACCTTTTGCTTGCACATTCTGGACACGACAGTGACTCAGAAATGATAGGCAATGAAGATCATACTAATTCGGATGATTCTGCAAGCCTTGTGTTCGCCATTGTCAATGGGAAGCAGGAGCTTTTTAAAAGTGACCTGTCAGGGTTCCCTAACCCCCAAAGTCTGAAAATTTACTCGCTGCATATGTTTGAAAAGGAAGCTCTTTACATTCATCTTATTTGATGCAGGGTTTCAAGCTCTCGTCCTTTTCATGTAGTATTTATGGACCTCTCATTAGTGTTCTAGTTTTCAACATTGGATCAGTGATATGTTCAACTGCCGTGCTTTTTTATGTACTATTTTGGTGAATAAGTATTTAGATTGAATCAGTGATACTGCCACTATAGCTTGTTAGCAGTATTGATCAGCGCATTGTTTTTTCTAAATTTTTTAGATGTTAAAATCCATTAGCTTTCAATTTTTTGGTGATATATCACCCTGTCTTGCTACTGAATTTGACGCCTTGTCTTGCTGCTGCGCACATGTTCCTAGTCACAAACTGTGCAAATGTTCTGCACAAATAGCTGCTGCATACCTGGCTAGCTCAGTAGCATACGTGGAACCTGTGACCGGGGAGCATTCCCTAGCAGTCAATTTGGCAGACCCTGCCACCGGGGAGGCGGGGCGGTAAATCCCTGGATTCTATGGATCCAATAAAATCCACGTGAGGGAAATTTGTCCCGTGGTTTTCTCCCCCCAGCTCCCAAACGAACCCTTATAGTGGGAGCTATCATGTGGAAAAGCTTCAACTATGGTATTTATTCGTTGTGAGACATGTTATAAGGCTAATGGGCAGGCTATGTCATCTAAGATTTTTCCCGGAATCATAATGGTAGAAAATAAGTCATATTGTGATAATAAATTAGGTCAAGTGTTTTTTGCCGAACACATTGACATTAAGAGTTATGTTAGAATCCAGAATCAAATTATAAGGTGTAAGCATGTAAGTGTTAAGTCTATGCTTGCGGATCCGCTCATTAAAGGCTTACCACCCATTTATGTGGTTATGTTGCCGGCATGGGTTATATGGAAGCCTCTGATTCTAGTTGTGAGGGCCAATATGCAAACCATCTCCCGTAAGAATAAAAGTTTTTACCGATCGAGATAGAATGATGCAGTATGAGTATTGTTATTTCATTGGCTGACAAGATAGCTTTTGCCATGCATGCTCTATTGTATTATTTTATTAAGAGAGGACTTATGATGTTAGCCTGTACGATCAAGTGGGAGAATGTTGGATTTGATCGTGGCTAACTGCCCGATCAGGGTTTTGGGGAGCACGTCGTGCTCCCGTCCCTAACTAATCGCGCCCTAATCGGGGGCGCTCAACCGACAGTTGGTTGTGGCCCCCTGGTGCACAGCACTAGATAAATAAGAGTAGCCGACGTCTCGCGAGGCCAACGCAACGTGAGACTCCCGACTCCCGAACACCCCTCTCGGTCCGATCCGATTCGGAGCGCCAGAAGACTTTGGGAAGGTCGCCGCGGTGAGTGACACACGCCCTCCTGCGTCCACTATGCCTCTCTGCGTCGACTCAACTCCGAGCAGGCTCTTACGGCCTATATTTGAACCAACCCGATGGCGACTTCAAGCAGCAGTGAGCAACCCTAATGCATCTTAGTTTTTGGTGTTTAATCTTTGGGCTAATGTTCCTTATTCACGCTTCCGCATTAAGATTAGAATCTAACAAATGATTCGATACGCTTCGTGTATTACTGCAGGTGCAACGCCGGCTACTTGGACAACCCATACCTTAACTCGATTGGCTGCTCGCGCGACCAAGGTATATCAACTCATGATCAGCTGAAAGATAATTAATATATATGCATGCTCGCAAATTGATATTTGTTCGCGCTAGGACATTGCTCAGGAAATAACATTAATTTTCATTTTTTGAGGTCAATATTTAAGTATCCTTTAGTTTCTATCAACTATCCCTTGATCCCTTATAACTCATCGTACAACGTCCTATACAAATTATTATTATTTTGGACGAAGGACATGTACGTAGAGACCACTAGTGTCAATAATACAATCAATCAACTATAGACAACAACATGTACAATGGTGTATACATATTTGTATATTTTTACGGACAGCTTTCTTACACAATTTTTTTTTTGTTTTTCTTGTAGTGTAAATTAACTTTTAAACTGGAGACAGCCAAATTTCATGCTAAATAAAAGATGCACTGAGAAGTTAAATATATGCAGTTATATTGACGTAATTAAATTCTTGTTTCTAGCTCCAGCTTGTTCCGTTTAATTGTTTCAAATCTAGTAAAATAAACTGTGATAAAAATATCAAGCCAACGCGTTGTCTGAAAATTAGAATTTATTCACTTATTGCTGTAATCATGATTTTGAGCTGTGACTACTTTTCCATTGGAATCAGGTTATAATCCATCTTTGCAAAGTAATAAGTGCAGCCATTTGTGTGGGAACAACACTGTCCCCTTTCCATTTTTGGCTTGGAAGATGGCTGTTTCGCAAGAAAAGAATTTTATCTCAACTGCACAGACACGACGACGTCCACTGTTTTACTGGCCAACTCTTACATGGTGACAGACATTGACCTTGACGATGGCCTCACCAAATACACAAAACCGGATAAATACCAGGCCAGGAATAGTGGACCCATCAATTTCTAATGTTGGTCCTGGTCTTTTTGTAAATTCACAGCAGTCTGTCGCCTTAACATGGCTGTTGCCAATCTGTCATGTCGAGAAGCACAACGAAATAGACTTCGATATGCTTGTGTTAGTACCAATAGCAAATGCATGGAAGTCAATTCTTTGCATGCCTATGTTGGTTACCGATGCAAATGCTTGCCCGGTTTTGAAGGGAATCCTTATGTCAAGGATGGTTGTCAGGAGAAATTGGTTTCACTGCTAGGGAAAAGGACTTTCCAAGCGGTTGGTAAGCCCCCTACAAGCGGTTTTAAAACCACTTGTAATAGAGTGTAAAAAGGCAAATAAATATTGGGGGAGGTGGGATTTGAACCCTTGACCTCTTGCCTCACACCTCACCCAGCTAGCCAACTCACCCATGCGCGTTATCTAATGGCTTTCCACCACGCCGGGTGGCGGAAGCCGCCCAGGCTCGCCACGTGTCGCGCGCCCGCGCCCGCGGCCGACCATGGGATTCCCCCTACGCATTGGAATGCATGCCTACGCATTGAAGTGGGTGCCTGAATAAATGGCGAGCAGCTGCACGCTAGAAACGACGAAACTTTTGCAGGTGAGTGGTCATTTCATGCCTGCCACCGACGTTTTAAGCCTGCATGTAATGACTAAGTAGTTAATTAGTGACTAATAAACTGCATACTTATGATAATTCAATCCATATACATTCGGCTATATAAAGACGAGTGGTGCTCGATCCTCATAAACCATGTCTCTGCTGCTGCGGTGCTCGACTTTGCGCTCGTTGCTCGACATCCTGCTTTGCTCGGTGCTAAGCTTCTTTGCTTTCGTGGTCATCTTCTTTGCTCGGTGCTCGACTTGTTGCTTGATACTCACATACGTTTGTGCTGGTAGCGTTTTCTCATTGTTTTCATCAAGGTGATCTTTTTTTTTTACTTTGTACCAGTCCGAAGGTAATGTAATATATAGATGAAGACATAGTTTGAAAACTTTCATTCATTATTTCATATATTTGAATGCGCAGGTGTTGGTACCTTGTGAGCAGACAGTTTATTCGACATATTATTACTAGGTATGCATTTCAATAAACTCTCGTTCGTGGACTTGTATCACACAGTAGAATCAAATATAGATTAATGTAGATTTTATAAGCAATAAAATGTAGCATTATGTCGTAGATGTTATGACTATAGTACTGACTAATTTATAACGGTGGTAAGAAAACATTAACGCAGACTGTGCATGTAACATTTAAAGTAAGTTAAATTTAATATAAATAAAATATTTGCGGTGCTAAGAAAACGTTAATGCAGACTGTGAATGTAACATTTAAAGTTAGTTGAATTTGAAATAAATATAATTATTTTACAACATTTATATGTTCATAATTATTAATCTATATAAAACCTACTCGTTCAAACGCATGAAATGAAGAGCAAAAACATAAACAACCTGATGCGTCGACAAGGATAGTGAGGCCTTGAATTGAGCTGAGGCCTTAGTGAGCACGGATCACGGGGAGAACCGGAGTGAGCACCAGAGGCAACGAGAACCGTAGTGAGCACCTGAGACAGTCAAAATGGTGCAGCGGATTGAGTGCGACCCTTCTTTTTAGAGCCGAAGTCATTGATTAAATTTTTTCGTTAACATGTCATCCATTACACTAACTAAACATGGTCTGAACACTTCTATCTTTGTTTTGATAGAAGTGTTGAGACTATGTTTGAATTAATAATGCTATAAATATGATAACTAAGGCCTCATTGATTTTGCTTTTCACTATCCTTGTCGATGTAATATATTTTATATAGATTAATAATTTTATATAGATTAATAACTACATATGGAATAATTTATAATAGTGCTACAAAGAAATGACCAGACATGTAAATATAGAATAATCACTAACTATATACTAATTTATATTAGAGATAAGACAGTGTTAAGGCGAAAGGTACACATGTGATATGAAATGGTAACATGAATATTTGTTACGTTGCATGAATACGTAATTAAAAAAGTAAGTCAATTAATTTGTTATCATTAATAAATTGTTATTTAATTATTTAGTTCGCTAAAGTTAGTTAGTAAATAACGGTACTTATGGCATTTTATAAATAAACATTATTTTAGTCTTTAAGGCGATGTTTTAGCGTATAAATATAAAAAAAATTGATATATTGAATTAAAAATCCTAAAAATTATAGAAAGTCTGCAAAACAATTCTAGACCGGTGGAATAAAACGAACAAATATTGTCGAAGGTGTCTGCATGTGTCTGTTTGTGTGAAAATATTAAAATTTGTAGTACTGAATGCGAGCTTACATATATAGACGAGTGACAATTTTTTTTAATGACACATGGACAGATCTTTATGGCAACAACGTTGCATATTTTCTATGGGGATGCTCCAACAGAAGTGCAGGGTGCTTTTGTTAGCATGCACAGTTGCATGCATACACAAGCCGCAATAGATCTTTCTATAGGACCTAAAGACTTAATAGGGGTGGTTGCCAGAACACTTGGTATAGATCGGCAAAACTTTAAAGTGCGCCTACAGGCGGTTCGTCCCCGTTACGTCCCGAACACTTCGCATGTAATATGCAACCTATGGGAGTTTCGGAACCGAGGTTCCTGGGACTTGTATGTTGCAAAGTCTGTTGAGGAAACGTTCGAGATGGGTGTGTACGCTGTAGTGGTACCACGAGAGGAGGGTGGCACAAGTGAATCATCAATGGCTGTAGAGTCTGCTACATGTGTTCCCAGTAACACGGTAGAGATTGGGGGCTCTTCACGAGGTCGAATCGCGGAAGTAGAGGAGATGGTTGGAGGACATGATAGGGTTGTCGTAGCGGAGGAGATTGATGTGGCCGTCATGGAAGATGATGAGATCGACGTGACGGGAGAAGGTGAGGATGATGGTGAGGATGATGCAGGGACTGTGGTTGCGTACTTTCGCGAAATACAAGCACCGAACTGCGTTATGCCTGATTTCTCCCAGATATCTGGCTGGGGATATTAGCATAACGATATACAAGTAGGACAAAGTTTTGGGAGTAAGCAAAGACAATTATGTCTTGACCCACAATATGAGGTGAACCCCCCATGCACCAATTTTACATGTCTTTGTGGATGTCACTATCCCGACAGTCCGAACGAACTAGAGCGCTACAGACGAAAGAAATTTCGGAGGGAGTACGGGCACCTCGAAGACCCAGACTTCGTACAAAACCATTCATGCAGTACTCGATGATGCATTTGTCAATGTCATTTTCCAGATCAATTGCCTTAAAGTCTCAAAAAACGGAGGGTCATTTCACCTTCTGCTATCATGTCCGGTTGTCACCGTCAATTTTTATAGTTTTCGAAACCAGTGATTACATAATAAAATATTATGATTAACATGAAACAAGTCATGGCACGTATTATGCATGAATCATACGTCACAATGCAGATGAAAGCGATGGGATATGACCAATCGCTGGTAAAGTGTCTTACTCTGTGTACGACGTGACCGATCACTGCGAATCTCTGAACAATAATAACTCAGCTACGAGCCATTCCCGTGACCCATCACTGACATACATGTCGACACATCACTGCCATGGACATGTCGACCCATCACTGCCATTTATGTCGGACGTGACTAGATTGTTGAAGTGACATATCACTGCAAAGGTCTGCAGTGACACATTAAATCATCTCGAACTGTGTGGTCCAGCGGTCCCTGTTGAAGTGACCTATCACTACAAAGGTCTGCAGTGACATATTAAATCATCTCGAACTGTGCGGTCCAAAGGTCCCTGTTGAAGTGACCTATCGCTGCAAAGATCTGCAGAGATATGTTAAATCATCTCGAACTGTGCGTTGCGTATGTCTTATTCAATTTCGAGCATGTTGCCCAAAATCACCTATTTAATCCCACGCTGTCTCACTCCAAACAACATAACCAACAAGAGCATTCTAAGCACTTCACTTCGCAAACCTCTCAGCATTAAGACAGTCATATGGAGTTCCCATCGCCACCAAGGGAGTCTCTCCACGAATCTGTCCCAGAAGGTGTTCAGCGGCCCATGTGTCTATGCGGCAGTCTTTGCGTTTTGAGGAAATCCCAAGACTTTTCCTATACGTACGGGAGAAGGTATTGGAAGTGCGCGAACTATGCGTACGATCGAACAGTCGACATGGAGAGGAGGGCAAAGCACCCTGTAAGTCACTTCTTACTTATTTCTTCCTTAACGAACATATACATGCAGATGCTAACCTCGATCTTTTTAACCTCCATTATGCGAGTTTGTTCAATATCAATACTTGGACACCGAGCAAACTCCCGATATGGAGTGGCAGATGCACCGGGAAGGGGTGGAGCGCAGGGCCAGGGCCGAGGAACGGTGGCAAGACACCCTCAGGGAAGAAAGAAACAAGCAGGCGAGAGAAGAGTTTCAAGCACAGCGCGAGGCTGACCGACAGCGGCAGTTCAATGAGCGTGAGGCAGACCGTGCCAGAAAACGCGAGAGGGCTGCTAGAGCCAGGGAAGCAGGACCTAGCGCGTTTGCGAAGGGGAAATACCCGCACTACACACAGTAGTATGATTACCATGTATGACAACTATGTTTTTTAATCTCCTAAGGCATGTAGGTTTAGTTATGATGTACTACTATGGTAGATTGTCTTATGCATCACGCGTGCCATTGCTTGTATCATGTATCATGTAATTCTAATTTTTATTATTTAATCTCCGTTTCTCTAAAACCATAAACCGTTTACTTGCTCCGACACGATTCAAATTTCCTCTAATTTCATCCCCATAAATACTTTTGTTTGCGTAGATGCTTCAAATAAATAAGCTTTTATTGAGTCATTTAAGTAATAGAAGAATTCCTGAACCCAAGAATTCAAAATGACAAGTTCTTCTTTACCCAGAAAAAAGAACCACTTCAAATAGCCAAATAGATTGTATTTGTCGAGAAATACAAATTGAAATAATACTAAAATTAAGATAGGGCTATACAAATTTTAAAATACATTGTTTAAGTTAATTAGAGATGTACATATAATTTAATATTTTAAAATATCAAATTGATCATATGTTTAATATTATAATGCATCTTTTTAATAATATACATAAAATAATGCATCTTTATTAACATATAATTGATCACATCTACATAAAATGATGCTCAAATTGAGTGGGAAAACAGAAAACAACGGACGCTCGTTTTCAGCGAAGATTCGGCGACGCTCGTTTTTAGCGCATTTGTCCTCGGTTTCGTGTAAATTTCAGGCCTTGGCCCAATGAGCTCGAGGGCTCTGGCCATGTGGCAGCGCCTGGTGGTTTCCGCCGTGCGGCCTGGCACGGCGGAAGCCAGCTATCCACCTCACCGAACGGCGGAAGCCGTGCCACATGGCGGAATCTGGGATCATATTGCGAATATAAATAAAATGTCGCATAGTTTTTCAATTTCCATTTATATGTATATTATTCAACCAATTTTTCCTGGTTGTCAAGGTACTCAAACTTTACATCATACATATAACTTAATTAATTTGTTTAATTTCTGATACTGTTATGTAATATATAAAATTAATATCTACATCCATCATCACATACCAAAGAAACTATCAACGGGAACCGGAATAACACCTCTTAGGTTGCAACACCCCAACCCGACTGTGTCGGGCCATTTCTTGAAACACGCGTGGCGATGGCAAAGACGTTTTAAATACATCTGTCCCGCCCTTACGTCGATCGATGTATTGAAATCTTGTCTTGCCTACCCCTCGGCTCTCTCCGCCAGTTCGAGGCTTGTATAAAAGGGGAGGAGAGAGAAGGGAGAGGGGTACGAGACATTCTGTAATCGCATTCCACACAACCACAACACGGAAAAGAGCTAAGGCTCGGCAGGAGTAGGACCCCATTACTCGCGAGGGTCGAACACAGGTAAACCACGTGAGTCGCTCCTCGTCGTGCACGACGCTCGAATCGAACTGAGCTCGAGCTGATCGGCTAGCAAGATAGAAAATCTGATAGGGGTGTGATCCGCAGTGGTTGAGCGGAGAACATGCCGTCAGTGGCGCGCCAGGTAGGGGATCGCTAGCATCTGTTCGAGTTCTTCGACCTCTCTTCAGGCGGCAATGGCGGATCAGCAGTCCGCTATGGACCAGGAAGCAGCCGCTAGAGTCGCGGCCGCGGCAATGGCGGTGGATCAGCCGGGAGGGAGCCGTCCGCCGAGGGTTGGCGCCTTGGCGGAGAGCAGCCGTCCCAGTCTGGTTAGGCGGCGCCTGGCCTTGGAGGAGTGCACTCCGGCACAAAACCTCCATGCGGCCAAGGCCCTGCTAGACAACCCGCCGGTTCCGGTAACTCCGGACTCTCCGACGGCGCCGTGGCTGGCCAGTTTGGCCCGCTCGGAGCTCTTCATCACCAGCTTCCAGGGCACGTTCGAGCAGCCCGGAGTCGAAAACGATCTCCACAATGTGGAGCAGAAGAAGGGAGTGTCGCTGCGCGACTATATCCGGCGCTTCGGTCAGGTTCGCAATACCATCCCTGACATCTCCATCGACGCCGTTGTGACGGCCATCAGGAGGGGCGCCCGAGGCCCCAAGGTCAAGGAGAAGATGGCCACCACAGCCCTAAGTCGCCCTTGAGCGGAGGCTCGCTCGCCCATTGCAAGCGCGGGGCATTGGGGGCCGAGGCGGGACCTCGAAAATCCCGCGGCAAGGACAAGAAGAAGCGCAAAGCGGCCAAGACCGGCAGGTCTGGCCGCCGAGCCGACGACAACGACGACGATGATGACGGCCGCCGCCAGCGCGTGGGCGCGGGCGGGCGTAAGAAAGGAGGAGGTCGCGGCGGCGGCAGAGCGGTCCCGCGCGCGGCGAGGCGAATCGCCATCCCGCGAGTGGGACGGAAGGACTTATTGTCCCATTCATCGCAATAATTCCCGACTTGGTGATTGCCATGTCGTCGACAAATAATTGGACAAGCGCGTCCACGACAGCAGCAAAGCGTCCGGCGGCAAGGGGGCAAGGAACCGCCGCTTGGTTTTCGGCAGTGAGCGCCGTCGCCGTTATCCACGGCGGATCGGCCACCTATCCGTCCCACGCTAGTTTCAAGCGTGCGATGGGGGAGGTGTGCGTCGCCGTGCCCGGCATGGGGTCAGCAAGGCAGCTGGTGTGGTCGGAGCAGCCGATCACATTCAGTCAGGCCGATCACCCAGCCAGTACCGCCGGCCCGGTACATCTCCCAATCGTGGTTGCGCCCACGGTCCGGAATGTCAAGCTGGGGCGGGTGCTGGTAGACGGAGGAAGCTCTCTCAACCTCCTATCCGCCCGAGCCGCCAAGGCGCTCCAGATCCAGCAGCAGGAGCTTCGACCGGCGCTCCCTTTCTTCGGCATCACGCCGGGGGCTGAGTCCGTCCCTCTGGGGCACGTCAGCCTCCCGGTAACATTTGGAGGCTCCGACAACTTCCGCACGGAGATGCTCGAGTTCGAGGTAGCTGACTTCGACTTCCCGTACAACGCCATACTGGGTCGACCGGCGCTGACAAAGTTCATGGCGGCCTGCCACTATGCGTACATGGTGGTGAAGATCCCGGGGCCAGCTGGCCCCATCATCGTGAAAGTGGATCGCCCGGAGGCGCTCCACTGTGACAGGGACGCTCTCGCTTTGGCGGGGGCAATCGGTGTCCAGAAGGCTGAAGCTTCGACTCTAGGAGCTCCTCCGGCGAAGATCCGTGCCTCCCCCGGTTCGTCCGCGGAGGTCAAGGCGATCTCCCTGAGCGAGTCAGACCCGGCGAAGACCGTTCGGGTGGGCGCCTCTCTCGGCGCCAAATAGGAAGGCGCGCTCGTCTCCTTCCTTCAGTCTAACGCTGACGTGTTTGCTTAGCAACCGTCCGACATGGCTGGGGTTCCCAGGGAGGTGATTGAGCATAAGTTGGCAACGTTCCCCGGAGAGCGACGATTATGCGAAGGTTGAGCGATCGGTGGAAGCGTCAGACCGTTATCCGCCAGGAGGTGGACAAGCTCTTAAGGGCGGGGGTTGTCCGCAGTGTCGCCCACCCCAGGTGGCTCGCGAACCCCGTCCTCGTCAAGAAATCCAACGGGGCGGCGGAGGATGTGCGTGGACTTCACCGACCTCAACCGGGCATGCCCGAAGGATCCATACCCGCTGCCCCGCATCGATCTCATCGTTGACTCCACGGCGGGTGCGGCGGTATGCTACGGATCGTACTCTGGGTACCACCAGATTAGCTTGGCTGAAGAAGATGAAGACAAGACAGCCTTTGTGACGCCCATGGGCATCTACTGCTACATGAGGATGGCGTTTGGATTGAAGAATGCAGGCCCAAACTACCAGAGGGCCATCCACATCACTCACCGCCCCCAGATAGGGCGGAACTTGGAGGTGTACGTCGACGACCTGGTGGTGAAGTCCAAGAAGGCGGAGGAGTTGATCGGCGACCTAGAAGAAACCTTCGCCAACTTGAGGAAGTACTGCATCAAGCTCAACCCCGAGAAATGTGTGTTCGCCGTCCCGTCGGGCAAGCTGTTGGGCTTCCTTGTCTCCTAGAGGGGAATTGAAGCGAACCCTGACAAAATCACGGCAATTGAGAACATGAGGCCCCCGACGCGACTTCGACAGATGCAATGCTTGGTGGGCTGCCTGACTTCCCTGGGCCGCTTTATAGCTTACCTAGGGGATAAGAGTCTCCCTCTACTCAGGCTCCTGAAGAAGACCAACCAATTCTAATGGACCACGGAGGCGCAGGAGGCGTTCGACGGGCTGAAGAAGTACCTCACTTCCCGCCCATCTTTGGTCGCCCGGACCAGGCGAGCCACGATCCTTTATGTCGCGGCGAACCCCAGTGGTCAGCAGCGGTCTTTGTGGCGGAAGAGAAGGAGTTCGATGTCCCATCTACTACATCGACAAAGTCCTCCACGACGCCAAACAAGGTATTCACAACACGAAAAATGCTTCTCGCCAGGCCGACGGCGTGGCGTCCGGTCTGCGTCACTACTTCCAGGGGCGAGAAATCACAGTGTTGACCAAATACCCCTTGTGCGAGATCCTCTTCAACCGCGAGGCGACAGGTCGCATCGCCAAATGGGCCATGGAGCTGGCAGAGTTTGACCTCAAGTTTGCCCCCCAAACGGCCATCAAAGGGCAAGCTCTGGCAGAGTTCGTCAGCGAGTGGACTCCGACAGACGCAGAAGTTGAAGGCACCCCAGCACCCTCGTCGTGGACTCTCTTCTTCGACGGCTCGTTCCGCCGGAGAAATTTGAAATTTGTGTCGTCTGGTGTCTTCCACCGGCGACATCGTCCGGCATCTGGTGGTGCTGGAGTTCCGCGCTACCAACAACGTCGCGGCATACGAAGGGCTACTCGCCGGGCTCAGGGTGGCTTCGATCCTGGGCATCCGGCGGCTGCAAGTAAAAGGAGACTCTCTCCTGGTCATCAACCAGGCGAGGAAGGATTTCGCCTGCTCGGATCCCGTCATGGCGGCCTACCTGGCGGAGGTGCGCCGTTTGGAGCGGCACTTCGATGGTTTGGGCTTCGCGCACGTCCCTCGCCTCGACAACTTTATGGCGGCTGAACTGTCCCAGATTGCCTCATCAAGGGCACCCGTTCCGGCTGGGGTTTTTGAAGAAAGACTCACGCGGCCGTCTGTCGCAGCCCTCGATTCTGGTGGGGACGGCATGATGCTCGATGCAGCTCCCACACCTGGAGGAGACGTCGATGTCCCCGCAGCAGCTCCCCGGTCGGAGGGAGGATGCGGAAGAACTGCCGAGGCGGTTGAGGCGGAAATGCCAGGCCAGGCAGAGTACGTCGGCGACAATGCTAACGTCGTCACGCTCGTCCGGGAAGGTCAGTGGATGGACCCTATCCTAGCCAACCTGCGGCACGGAGTGATCCCCGACGATGACGCGTCGGCTGAGAAGATAGCGCGCAAGGCCAAGCGCTACGCCCTGGTAGGTGGGGACCTGTATCGCTAGGGCGCAAACGGAGTTCGACTGAGGTGCGTCACTCGGGAAGCGGGGAGTGAGATCCTCTCTGAGATCCATGGAGGCATGTGCGGGAGCCATTCAGGGAGCCGGGCGTTGGTTGGAAAGGTCTTCCGCCACGGCTTCTACTGGCCTACTGCCCTCCAGGATGTCTTCGAGCTGGTGAGGAGATGCGAAGCGTGCCAGTTTCATGCTAAGCAGATCCACCGACCGGCCCGGGCGCTGCAAACTATTCCGCTCTCCTGGCCGTTCGCGGTCTAGGGGCTGGACATCATGGGCCTGTTCCCGAGGGCCACCGGGGGCTACACGCATCTGTTCGTCGCCGTCGACAAGTTCACCAAGTGGGTTGAGGCCTCGCCAGTCCCAGCGATCACGTCTGTTGCAGCCATTAAGTTCATGAGAAGCATCTTCGTCCGGTTCGGCGTCGCCAGCAGAATCATCACCGACAACGGCGCTTAGTTCAAAAGTGCCGACTTTCAAGATTGGTGTGAGGAGCTGGGCACTAAGCTATGCTTCGCTTCCGTCGCGCATCCGAAGAGCAATGGGCAAGTGGAGCGGGCAAACGCGGAAGTACTCAAAGGACTCAAGACAAGGGCGTTCGACCGCCTGGAGAAGCGCAGCAAGCATTGGGCGGAGGAAGTTCCCACTGTGCACTGGGCGCTGCAGACAACTCCCAACAGAGCCACCGGCGAGACCCCTTTCTTCCTGGTGTATGGCTCTGAAGCGGTGCTCCTATCGGAGCTCACCTTCGGATCCCCAAGGGTGGCGGCGTTCAGCGAAGACGGTGACCCTGACCGGCGTCAGGATGAAGTAAACCTCCTGGAGGAGATCAGAGACAGGGCGGCTATCCGGGCCGCTAGGTATCAGCAGGCTCTGCGCCGCTATCAAGCAAGGCAGGTGTGTGAGAGAACATCGGCGATGGCGACCTTGTTCTGCAGAGTTCAGCGCAGCGAGCCGCAACAAACTGTATCTCCCGTGGGAGGCCCTTCAAGGTGGTCTCGATCTCCGCCCAGCTCGGTCAGCTCGCGATTCGAGGATGGTCGCGAATTGGCGAACACTTGGAACGTCGAGCAGCTGAGGAAGTTCTACCCGTAGGTAGCTGTCCTAGGAGCTTTTTGGGCCTTCTTTCGGAGCCGAGCGGCGAGGTTTTCCTCCTTCCCCGCTCGCCTCGGGGGCTGCCATGTACAAAGCCATCTGCAATATAAAGATAAGTTCTGTCTCTCTGTGGGCATCTGTTCTTTTCGCCTCAAAAAGTCTGTTAGAAAACATTCTGTTGAAAGCTGGTATCGAAAAAGTACTTAAGACTGATGGCCCTTAGTTGCAAAAGCAAACGCTTAAGCTTGCGGCTGGGCGAGGCGAGGCGGATGGAAGGCGGGTTCTAGCCTGGTGTGTCTGCTCGGTTTGGGCACTGCGCCAACGACGGCACCAGCGTCTAGACCACTTCCAGAAGCTAAGCTCTCGCCACGTAACGTTTAAGGTCGGTTCGCCGAGAGGCCATAAGGGTTGAAGTAACCAGATGCCTAAGGAAAAAGTGCTCACTTTCAGCAGAACGTTCTGTCTAAAACTTTTGGCGGTCAGTTGCTTAGCCTTGAAAAGTCTGTTACAAAACATTCTGTCGAAAGCTGGTAGCGAAAAAGTACTTAAGGCTAATGGCCCCTTAGTTGCAAAAGCAAACGCTTAAGCTTGCGGCTGGGCGAGGCGAGGCGAGGTGGACGGAAGACGGGTTCTAGCCTGGTGTGTCTGCTCGTCCGGCATCAAGGCCAACGACGCAGCAACCTTGGCGTCTAGACCACTTTCGGAGGCTAAGCTCTCGCCACATAACGCTTAAGGTCGGTTTGCGAGAGGCCATAAGGGTTGAAGTAACCAGATGCCTAAGGAAAAAGTGCTCACTTTCAGCAGAACGTTCTGTCTAAAGCTTTTGGCGGTCAGTTGCTTAGCCTTGAAAAGTCTGCTAGAAAACATTCTGTCGAAAGCTGGTAGCGAAAAAGTACTTAAGGCTAATGGCCCCTTAGTTGCAAAAGCAAACGCTTAACCTTGCAGCTGGGCGAGGCGAGGTGGACGGAAGGCGGGTTCTAGCCTGGTGTGTCTGTTCGGTCTGGGCACTGCGCCAACGACGGCACCGGCGTCTAGACCACTTTCGGAGGCTAAGCTCTCGCCACGTAACGCTTAAGGTCGGTTTGCGAGAGGCCATAAGGGTTGAAGTAACCAGATGCCTAAGGAAAAAGCGCTCACTTTCAACAGAACGTTCTGTCTAAAACTTTTGGCGGTCAGGTGCCTCAGTTCTTCTTTTCGCAAGTAAAAATTTGCGTGAAGTTTGATCGAGACTTTTGGGAAAAAAAAGCAAAAGTTTGCATTGACAGGTTCTGTGTACAAGACGAAACAAACAAGGGAGTCCAGCTACTCCTCGTCGTCATCGTCTTCTGCCGGAGCAACACCGCCCATCATGGATACGCGGCCGGCGGTGACCTCGACCCGAGATTGCTCGCCTTGGCCCAGCTGGCGCGAAGGTTCCCCGGTGGCGGCGTCGAGGTCGAACACGGCGTTTTGGGCAAGGCAGTTGCCCAAGACGAACCGCGCTGCTTCAAAAGCGCCGTGGCGACCATCTTCGATCGCCCGCGCCCGCATCACCACCGGCAGATCGCGCAGGGCCTTGGCAGCGCGCCCCACCGCGCCAAAGATCTTGCGCGCGCCGTCTCCTCAATGGGCGTCTGAGGTAACCCGAAGTGGGGGGCGTCCGGAAGTCGCGTAGGCGGTCCGCAAGATGTCGCAAGCGACTCGGGGCGCCGAGAGCACCGCGCGAAGGTCCGCAGCGTCTTTGGTGGCCGAGGCGGCAGCGGCTTGCGCCGCCACAGCCTCGCGGGTCGCCACTTCCCTCGCAGCGATCTCGGTCGAGGCCCGCCGCAGCTTCGTCGGCGGCGCTCCCGCCGAGCTGGCGCGCCCTCGCGCCACCAGTGTGGCGGGGCGCTGCACTCAAAGGCGCCCGACATCGGCGGCGATGGCGAAGATGGCGTCGGCGTCGGTGGCAATGGCCGGAAGGTCCTCGGCCTCGGCGCGCGCCTCTCCCAGTGAGGCGCCGTCTCCGTCGAAGGGGCCGCGGGCAAGCTGGGGGCTGGCAGATCGCGCGGGACGGAGCTCGAAGCTCCAGCGTCCACTCTATCCCGCGAAGAAAAGCCAAAAGGGTTCAGGTATGTGAAAAACGTCCAGCATGCTAACCCTAACGCAAAATATACATGAACGCAGAGAAAGTTACCTGAAGCGACGCCCCCCAAAAGCGAAGGAAGAGGGGGGCAGAGTCAGGCCGCTCGGCCGCGAAGCGGGCGCCGCCCCCCTCCTCCCATCGTAGGAAGAAGAGGGGGCAGCGGAGTCACCGCGGCCGGCGCCGTCGAAGCAAGCGCCGGCACGGGAGGTGCCGACGCAAGAGGAGCCGGCGCGACGGCAAGTACCGGCATAGGAGGTGCCGTCACGAAAGAAACCGGCGCAGGAGGCGCCGACTCAGCAAGAGTCGCCGCGCTCTCGCCAAGCGGCGGAGCGGCGGCGTCAGCAACAGGGCCCCCGCTGGAGGGGGCCGGAGGAGGAGGAAGCGGCTCAGGACTCGAAGGGCGAGCCCTCTTCGGGCTCGTCTCTCCCTCCTCGTCATCATCGTCTTGGGGGAGGATGAGGCGGCGCTTCCCGAGAGCGCGGTCGGAGTCGGCCGCCACCGCAGGAGGAGGGGCCGCCGCAGGAGCTTCGGCGGTCATCGGCGGAGGATCGCGGATTTGCAGGGTTCCCCGGGACACTTGGACTGCGGGACCGGAAACCTCCATGGGAGGCAGCGCCCGCAAGTACGGGTTGCGCTCCCGTGGGTCCCAGTCGCAGAGGGGGAGGATGTTCGTAGGAGGAGAGGTGTCGCTGGTTGGCACGGACAGAAGTCCCACCAGCCATTGCCGGAGCACATCCTCCGGCACGTTCCCTGCGGCTGGGGGCACAAAAAGAAGAAGCTGCAAGTTGGCGAGCGACCAAAAAGAGGAAAGGACGCGCCACAAAGTCGCAAGACCCAGAAGAATGCAAGAGTACTCACCTCCAGGGGCAACACGGGTCCCATCGTCGTCGCCATAATGCTGCCAGGCGGGGCGCGCCCTCATGCGAAGCGGGCAGAGGCGGCGCCGCAAAAAGTCCGCCGCCACATGGGTTCCGGTGAGCCCGTTGCGGCTGAGCTCAGCAATGCGCGCCAGCATTGCCTCCGTCTCCGCAGAATCATCTGGCTGGTGCCCCCAACTGGCAAGGGGCTCTGCAGGACCCTCGGGAAGGGCAAGATCATCGCAGCCGCTGGAATCCTCCATGTACAGCCACTGCCGGTGCCAGTCCTTCCAGTTGGACTTGAGCGCGACCGGGATGAAGGCGGCGGCATCGCGAAGTGAGAAGTAGCAGCTCCCGACCCCGCTCGGGCGCGAGCTCGGGTGCAGGACGACTGGACGAAGAGTCGGCGCCAGAGCGGGAGGCTCGGCATCGTCCCCACGAACATTTCGCAGAGGTGGGCGAAGATGACCAGCATGATGATGGAGTTGGGGGGAGGTGTGTCGCCTGGATCTCGTAAAAGGCAAGCACCCCCAAGAAGAACTCCGAGTATGGCGGAACAAGGCCCGCCAGCACCGCCCAAGTGAAGGTGATGATCTCCCCCTCGCGGGGACCTAGCGCCATGGTGCTGGCGCGGAACCGAGCGGAGGACGGCGGCACGAACACTTGGAGCCGCGCCACCGTGTCCTCGTCGGCAGCGGAGGCAGGCAAAGCTGAACCAGATGGCGGCGCGGCCAGAGCGGCGTCCCCGCGGCGACCCTTGCTGCGTTTCGGCGCCATGGGAAGATGGGAAGGCGTTGGCGAAAAAGCTCTGTGGCGGCGGCAAAGAAGGCGGATGGCAGTTTGAAGACTTGGCGTAAAAAAGAACTCATCGCAGCGCAGAGAAGAGAAGCTTTTATAGAAGGTGGAAGCGAGTGCGACGGTTTGTATTCCGTCCCCACTCCTGCGTGTGGCGCCATTATGCCCCGCGCGTTTTGGTTTCCTGCGAAAAGCGACGTAATTCCCCAAGGAAGATCGTGCGCAGGTGGAGAATCAAGCGTACGGCCGCTGCAGGGGGGTGGGCCCCCACGATTCGTCTCCCATCGTGCGAGAGAAAACGAGTTAACGGCGCGACGGTTCGCGTATCATGGTGGTCCCGAGAGCTACTGTCGGTATAATAAATACCGAGGTATGAAGAGTCCTGGAGAAGACAGGGCGAGGGCCCCACACGTCAGGCGGACGACCAGGCCCCAGCGTGTGGGCGAGCCCCTCAGAGCGACGGGCGAGGGCCCCACACGTCAGGCGAGCGACCAGGCCCCAGCGTGTGGGCGAGCCCCTCGGCGCGCGCAGGGCCCCTCTCTGGCAGGTGGGGCCCACGTGGCAGCGGGCGTCCCGAAAGGAGTCTTCTGGACGAAGGCTCCCCCTGCTGCGAAGGACAGGCGCATTCAATGCGACATTACGCGCGGATAGACAGATGAAGAGATGATTACCGCCACAGTGACCTCTGCAGGTCTGATCAGCTGTCACTGTGGCGCCGCGGAGTTGACCGGCAGAGAGAGAGTTTGCCATCATCAAGCTGGCCGCCCGCGTTAGAAGGAGCAAGCTAGGCCCCGCCCGCAATCTCACTGGCGTGTTCACCCGGGTCAGAAGCCACTTGCGAAGCACGCGTGGGCAGTAGCAGCACGTTTTCGTCTCTCCTGTCCTGTCCCTTACGTCTAATCAGTGTACTGAGAGTACTGTACTGCCTACCCCCTCGGCTCTCTCCGCCAGTTCGTGGCTTGTATAAAAGGGGAGGAGAGAGAAGGGAGAGGGGTACGAGACATTCTGTAATCGCATTCCACACAACCACAACACGGAAAAGAGCTAAGGCTCGGCAGGAGTAGGACTGTTACCCGCGAGGGGGTCCGAACCTGGGTAAACCCTGTGAGTCGCTCCTCGTCGTGCACGACGCTCGAATCGAACTGAGCTCGAGCTGATCGGCTAGCAAGATAGAAAATCTGATAGGGGTGTGATCCGCAGTGGTTGAGCGGAGAACACGCCGTCAACTCCCATAAAATTTACTAATCCATACACAACAGTTTAACAAATAGACGCATAAATATAATCAACCATCATCATCCAGTGGTCAAGGAAAAGAACCCCGACATCAACAATAAACCCAAAACCCACTCATGAGTCCATCAATCATCATTACCAAGAAGGCCACCCCTTATTTAACATAAATGATGGATGATAACATGATTTATATCAAATGCATTGAAAATTTAGGAGTAAGTGCCCGTTACTGCCCAGAGACCAGTTCATTCAACAATGAAAACCTCTTTTCCATGTCAGCAGACTCCTCATCCTCTCCGGTCTTTTACTCCTCATGGCATCTTGCTTTGACTCCTCCTCACTAGCTGGCTCTTCTTCGTTGCTATCCTTTGGTGCCTCCTTGTTACAGGCATCTTTCTTAGACAACTCATCATCACCTCGTAGTGATCATGGTTGAGACGAGGGCGCGCATCGATTATGACTGGGTTGGAGACATTGGTGATCATGGTGATCTTGCCCATTATCAATCTCCAACTTCTTGATTAGTGCCCATTCACTAGCTATAGTCATTGTTAGACTACAATGTTGTCTTAGTATTCCGCATCGCCATGGTTGCGATTACCTATCTCCTATGCCCCAAAATCTACACGCATTGCCATGGCCTCCATCTCCACCTTGCTCTCCATGATCACCATTGTCTCCACCCAAATCATAATAGATGCCTTAGTCTCAACCATGATCCTTGTGAGGTGAGGAGTTGTCTAAACAAGATGCCAATAAGGAGGAGGCACCGAAGGAGGGCAACAAAAAAGAGCAAGCTAGTGAGGAGGAGCCAAAGCAAGATGCCATGAGGAGTAAGAGATCAGAGAGGATGAGGAGTTTGCTATCGAGGAAGAGCGACAAAAAACTCATGAACGACTTCACCCCGCTCAAATACTCCACATAAGTATTGGTTTCAATGTGCATCCAATTTCTATCGGTCATCTGCAATGCATAAATAAAAATTTCCATTAACTAAAAGCACGGTATTCTACTCAAAAGGAGAATTGCATATGTAACTAATCTACCGAAATGAAACAAAAGGAGCTAAAGCAGTGCAACAAATTATGGAGGGATTGAGTGGGGTGCAAACCTTCAATAACCTCTTCAAATTCACAACAAATGAGGGAAGAGTAGGAGGAAAGGATGGATCTTAGTAAAATCGCATTGCCGCCGTCTCATGGTACTAGGAACCCTATAAGGAGATACTGTGTCGGGCTCACACTTACCTGGGAACATAAGTGACGGACGTAATAGGACCCGTCACTAATGGTTATTTTAGTGATGGGTGCAGACTACCCGTCACCTATGTTGTGTCTCCTTTGTGTAGTTTTGACGTAGTGTAGGCTGACTCTTAACTAAGAGGTAGTCTCACCACCACCTAGGTAAAAAAAGTTGAGTTGGTGTTCTTATAGCCGAGTAATTTGGCATCACTGGATCTCATGCTTAGTGCTTCTATGGCTCCACCTCCCTTCGAGCAAGATGGATACTACTCAAGGACCAGGACCAAGGCGCTAGATGCTCAAGACAGGCTTCCACATTGGCTAGAGACTACAAGGAGGGCATGGTTGACCGCACACGGAGGCCTTGAGCCCTCGATACAGACAAGGGTTTACTCTTATCTCAACATGGGGCAGCATCAAATATTGCGCCTCATGTGAATTAGAAGATCTTGAAATGAGAAAAGAAATCATCTGGCTGTAGTTGTTTCGCTTCGAGGCGATATATGGAGGTCTTGGTTTTGGCCAGGGTTCTCGCACAACTTGTAATGACGTACTGCAAGCAGCTCCTCATCTCCTGCTTTTAGTATCAGTCCCACATGGATGACACAGATGTTGTCGGGTCATCCCTAGAAAACTTATTTGGAGACACCCCATGGGCTCCCATGAGGAGGTTAGGAGATGAATAGGGAGTCCAATGTAGTGGAGACTATGATGAAGAGAAGCAAAGAGTTGTTGTGGTGGTCTGTCAAATGAATGATTGTGAATAATTATTGGAGGGAGATTCCTTTACAAGATCCCTTGGGCTATTTATATGCGGGCAAGATGGAGGTGTCCCTTTCCATCTTGCCCCTAAACCTTGGCTAGCTATGAGAGCGGTTTTTTAGAACATTTGTTTGGGATGACAAGCCCTAGTCTCATATTTACATCTTACAATCCTTGACACCGCTAAGGGTCCCCACTAGTTACTTCTAGAACATCCACATAGCTAGCTACGATTGTCATCATTATTCATATTCTTCTTGAAATTTGTGATCTATTTGACTTTTTTCTATGTTCTTGCCATGCTACTGTTGCATCACATTAGTGCTAGACTGTCCCTTGGCTCCTTTCGTAGGTTCTTGTTTAGCTTAAACTTTCTCCTCAACATTAAGAGATAATCAAACTTTCAACCAATATTTCATGTCTCTTATGTTTTAGGGCAATGGCAAAATTCTACATGAGGCGATAATTTGGCAATAATGCACTAGCCATTAACTTATCGGGTAAGACACTTATGGAGTTTGATTTCTTTTACAATGCACAACATTTAATCAGCATGCTCGATTACAGTTATCAACTATCTTTTAGTGATGATACTACTCCATGACATACAATTCTGTGCTAGCATCTCATTGAATTCATTACCCATGAAATATAGATATTTGTTAATGCAGGATGGCCAGATAAAAGAAGGCATCTATTGTGTCTCTCTACGCGATGTCTCTTCATCCGTCATGAGGTGTAGGTGCCCGTTACAGCCCAGAGACCGGCTCCTTCAACAATGAAAACCTCTCTTCCTAGTCAGTAGACGCCTCATCCTCTCTGGTCTCTTACTCATGGCATCTTGCTTTGACTCCTCTCTAGCGGGCACTTCTTTGCTACTCTCCTATTGTGCCTCCTCTTTACTAGCATCTTGCTTAGACAACTCATCCTCACCTCGCATGGATCAAGGATGAGACGAGGCCATCGATTTTGATTGGGGTAGAGACTGCGGTGATCATGAAGAGCAAGGTGGAGATGGAGTGTCCATTCACTAGCTCCTGTCATTGTTAAATTACAATGTCATCCTAGTCATATTTCTAGTATTATGCATCACCATGGTTGCGATTACCTATCTCTTGTGCCCCAAAATCTACACGCATTGCCATGGCCTCCATCTCCACCTTGCTCTCCATGATCACCATTGTCTCCACCCCAATCATAATCGATGCCCTAGTCTCGACCATGATCCCTGTGAGGGTAGGAGTTGTCTAAACAAGATGCCAGTAAGGAGGAGGCACCGAAGGAGAGCAACAAAGAAGAGCCAGAGCTAGTGAGGAGAGTCAAAGCAAGATGCCATGAGGAGTAAGAGACCGGAGAGGATGAGGAGTATGCTGCCAAGGAACAGTGGCTGTCATTGTTGAAGGAACTCACGACCAAGCATTGGTGCTAATAGGCCCCGACGTCATTGGCATGAGAAACTTTAGTGTATGGCCACACCACCATCAAAGATGTGGAATCTACCAAGAAGGAGGAGTGGGAGTCACATGATGACGAAGAATCCACCATTGATGACAATGAGGGTAATGAGTTAGAGCAGCAGCATAGACGGATTCAATGGTTCGACAAAGATGACACCACTCCAATGTCATTAAAGAGTTCAATCTTGACTCAAACTCGTTTGATTAAGACTCTTCCTCCTTTGACGCCTTTTTAAGCCATAAATCGGCATATATGATTTGGTTGTTTGTGTCGTTTTAAATATGACACAAAGGACTGTACACATCTATTCATGTTACATTCTATCCCGTTCATAAAATGACACTAATTATCAGTTTAGGACCCTCATAGATTTGTATATATTTCTACGGTAGATATAGTGATATGTTGCCCTTATTCTTTAGAATTGGAATGTGACATTGAAATTAACAGATATTCAGTGGATGTGTATATAGAATAAGGTATTCAGCCCAATTAAACTAAAATTATCTTCTTATTTTTTATTCATATTTCCTTAACGGTAGAATTAAGAGGTAATATTTATTTGGCACTGAAATAAAATTCAATAATTAGTTTTGTTTCTATACATATCGGGATCCCTGGTTAACTATTTTTATGTATTAAAGTGCATTAAATATAATATACGTTATATGGAACGTATGTGATGAAATGTCAGGGGAGTAAAAACATTAACTTAAGTTGTAATTAATACATAGAAGTTATTTGATGGAACATAACCTTCAAGCAATCTGAATATTTAAACTAGGAGCATTGGGAATGTGAGTTCCTTCATAGATTTTTTGTATGAGGAACCAACTCTTGTTACACGACACAGTATTGTCATATATATAATTAATATTTTATTAATCAAAGAGGGTCTATAGATAGCATAAGACGCAGAAAATTTATTTGCAACGTCCAATTATGATCCAAGGTCTGATTTTCCAAATAAAGTGAACTTTTTAATCACAATCATAGTATAGAGTTTAATAGCAGAAAAAAGTACTTTTAGATTCATCTGGTCGAAAATAAAATCAACATCATATCGTTCTCATCAAATACAGTTGGTAGAGCTAGACTAGAATCAGTCCTCCACGGAGGCATTAACTGGATTAATCATCTCCATTTGCGAAGATCTGCATAAGAATAGTTAATAATTTAAATATTAAGATATTTTTATATATTTATGTTAAAATCTGGAATTTTGTACAATGATAGTTGCAACCTGTTGCAAGCTTGAACAAGGCGGTAAGTTAGTTATAAGCATATTCCATTGTATCCTACAAAATAATGATAATTTATATATTAGTTAAACATAGTTTTAATCATAATATTTTTTGCTGTAGGAAAAAATGTAACAATTTTGTACTTGTTGTTTTTGTCCATGATTCCCAAATGTTGGCTTCATCTCATGCTCATGTACGTAGAACATTGTCTGAAGGTGATGATTGCAAATCTTGACCATTACAAAATAGTTTGCAATGTAGAAAATATTGGTAAGCTATTCCCCTCAATCCATTAATATATATCTTTATTTGTAAGAAAAAATACAATAGTTTTGTACCCTTTCTTTTTGTTTTCGTAGAACTTTCACGACCCTAGTTGGACTTTTGTCAGGGGTATGCAGCCCACATTTTGAAGATGTTGATCGTAATTTCCGACCTTTTGCTCGAGCCTTATTGCATGTAACAATTACATTTTGTTTACCAACATTATTACAAAAATAAATAAATTCACATAGCATATAATATATAAAAGGTAAGCAATGAATTAAAAGAACCTAATTTACTAACTATTTACTCACCGGGTTTTGTGAGAGTTTATTATCCCACTTGCCCATTTTCCCAAGCTTTGCTCCTGGGATATTGCAGATGCTCATAGGTGCAAATGGTTGCTTTCCATTCTCTTTTTGTGGAACAACATCCGGTGCTTCATATCAAATGATAGAAAAAATAAGTGATATTTTTGTAGTGTTTGTGTGTGTCATTTGAATAAGCTAGTACACGAGTGTGTGCGCGTCATATTGAATAAGCTAGCATGCGAGTGTGTGTGTGTGTCATATTGAATAAGCGTGTGTGTGTGTGTGTGTGTGTGACGTCATTGAGTAAGCTAGTACGCGATTAAAACAACTATAATAGTGATCGTATGCTTGGGCGCCTTCTTTGATCCACTAGGTTGGCACGAAGCTAATTTCTTAGTATCCTACAAAATAGTGCCAATATAAATATTTGTAACATGCCGTAGTCGCGAATGCCAATCCTCAACTTCTATTTTGTAGGATAAAATGTTAAAACAGATATATATACCCTTTGTTGTTTTTGTACAACCTTCCTGACCCGATTCAGATTAATTGCATGTGTATGCAGCTCATTTTCTAAAGAAGATGATTGTGCTGACTGATCATTTGCTCCAGTATTATCTTATAAATTTTAGCAATTCACACCAACATTGGATTAAGAAAACAGGAATAACCATATACTATTTAGTTGTAAGCAATAATTAAAAGAACATGCATTAAATTGCCAACTATTTGCCTTACCGGTTTATGTGCAAGTTTGTTTTCTCCTTTGCGTATATTCTTAAGCATTTCTCCTGAGATATTGCGAATGCTCAAATCAACAAATGGTGGCATTCTAGTCCCTTCGTGTGAAACAACCGCGGGGGCCATGATAGCATGGTTGAGATCCTAGCTTAATCATATATCAAACAAAAATGATTACATAATTAAATAATTATCACCTTCCTCATAATTGGGTATGTAATGGGAGTGAGTAAATGATGGCAAAGCTAGTTCCTTAAAATCCCACAAAATGAATTAGAATATACATATGTTAAGCTATAGTCCCCAATCACCATAACATATATGGTTAATGAGCACAAAAGAAGCTTAGAACAGTTCTATACCGCTTGTTTTTGGGAAACCACTCCTACGATAGTAGGGTTCATCTCATGCATGTGCAGATCATCATTAGAAGAAAAAGATTATGATTCATGACCAGATGGAAAATCCTTATCCTAAAAATGATAATAAATAAATAACACAATTGTAGAGTAAAGAACAATAAATAAACTGAAAGAAACTTTTCAATCACAAATTTTTTGGGACAATACATTATCTCTTGTGCCAGTATTGGGGTTCGTTGCTCCAGAGATATTGCTGATAGCCACAGGATCAAATGATGGCGCTGCATTCTCTTTATGTGAAACAAAAATTAATCAGCGCTCTAAAGGCAAGATGATAAAAAGTGTATGTGATATTTAAAAATTATACAATAGATCATCACTCCGGTACACGACTGGTTAGTAATTATCACCTCTCTCACACTTGGGATTGTTGTAGCCGGTAAGTGAGAACAAAACTAATTCCTCAGCGTCCTACGACATGAAGCAATATGCATGTTTCATCAAGTTAATCCCCATACTCACCATCATAGTATGTCTGTTTGTAATAATAGAACTTAATTAATTACAACAGTTCTATACCCCTATTTGTTTCTGAACCTCCTCTCCTACAGTACCTGGGTTGATCTCATGCATGTACAGGTCGTTCCTCGATCGAGGAAGATTGTAATTGCTGGCCATTTCCTACAAGCATGTCCTACAAAATTACATAAGTTTACCGGAGTTAAGAAATTTTGAAAATAAGCATGTACTAAAAATAAGCATAATGCAATATATCCTAAGAGGATAGTATGGGAACTATTCAATCACCGATTTATCAAATAATTTGTCATCTCCGGTCCTGATATTTTGAATCTTTGCTTCTGAAATAGTTATGAACAAAAATCAAATGGCGGCGTTCCACTATCTTTAAGTAAAACAAATTCAAGAGCTATAAATAAGAAAAAAAGGTGGAAAGACTTATTCATATTTTAAACTAATATACTTAATCACTCTGAATTTGCACTTGATAAAATAATTATTACCTGCCAAATGCCTAGGCATATTGGGCCCGGTATGTGAACTCAAAGCTAATTCCTTAGCCAATATATAAATTTGTTAGAGATAATTCCTAGCTAATCCCCATCTTGATATTTATTTTTGGAAAACAAAGAAACAAACTTACTGCTATTCAATACATACAACATACCCCTTTGTCCTCTTCAACAATTTGTAAGACCTCTATTACGTTCATCTCATGGTTATTATTAGGAGAAGATGATTGCAATGGATCACCATTTGAGACAACCATATCCTATCAATTTGAACAGTTCGACAACATTAGGTAAATAAAAAATGCATAACCATATGGTGAACAATAAGTCATCAATCTTAATTCGAAAGAGCGTAGTTTGCCAGCTTTGCTCCTGCGATATTGCAGATACTCATAGGTGCAAATGGTCGCTTCCATTCTCTTTATGTGGAACAACATCCGGTGCGTCCAGATCAAATGATAGAAAAAATAAGTGATAATTTTATAGGGTGTATGCGCGCGCGCCACATTGAATAAGCTAGTACGCGATTAAAACAACTATAATACCGATCGGACGAGCATCTGCAATAACACTCACCAGTTTGTGTTCCAGCTCATTGTCTCCCATGCCGGTATTCGGAAGCTTTGCTCCTGAGATATTTGGGATGCTCATGGGAGGAGATGCAGCAGCACTAGCCGGTGGAAGGTTCCCTTGATCTGGCCCTACGGATGCTTGGCCTGATTTGGGAGGAAGCTGTAGCCAGCACACAAATCTTGGCTTCGAGGCTGTCGTCACCGACCTATCCTCCATTGTTTGGTGTTTGCCACGACCCCGACGACCAGGGATTACATAACCGAGCCGGTAGCAAAAACCGGTGGAGGTCCGGTTCGGCTAACCGACCGGTTTTCGCGGTTAACCGGAAATTTTCGTTGAAAAACCGGCGGATTCAAATTCATATTCAAAAAACGGCCCGGCCGGTTAACCGACCGGTTTTACCGGTTAGCTCGGTTAACCGGTCTGGTTTAGCTGAAAATAGAAAAATTAGAGAAAAAATTGAAAAATCAATTTAAAAATAGGAAAAATTATAGGGACATACAAATGTCAATTTGTCTATAATTTGGAACTAATTTGACTGTCGGAAAAATTATAGGGACATACAAATGTCAATTGAGGACTAATTTGGCACTAGGGACATACAAAAATTAAAGAAAAAAAATAGAAGAATTGCTATAATTTGTCTATAATTTGAAAAAAATCAATTTAAAAATAGGAAAAATTATATGGACATACAAATGTCAATTTGTCTATAATTTGAAACTAATTTTACTGTCGAAAAATTATAGGGACATACAAATGTCAATTTAGCACTAATTTGGCACTAGGGACATACAAAAATTATAGAAAAAATAGAAGAATTGGTATAATTTGAAAAAATTATAGAAAAAATAGAAAAAATTATAGGGACATACAAATGTCAATTTGTCTATAATTTGGGACTAATTTTACTGTCGGAAAAATTATAGGGACATACAAATATCAATTTAGCACTAATTTGGCACTAGGGACATAAGTTCTTTATTTCTACAAAATTTCGACAGCACCTCCCCTATAATTTGGTCATCCACTCAGCAAACAAAAAAACATAATTTACATATTTCATAGCATATATAATATATCCACCATCTTATTATTTCATATACAGTTCACAACTCAAGATGTCATACCGCTGAACTTTTTTATCAAAAGCTTACCTCAAGCGTATTAATCAGGAACGATGAATGGAGAGAGGCAGTGGCACGCCGACACCTACAAATGAGACATAAAAAAAATCACACATGCATGTTATAAAGGAATATATGTAACTATACAACGGGAACAGAATATTACCATTGTAAGTTGTATCTAATATCTATAATATTGAAGTCCAGAGTTAGGGTATGCCTTGCAGTACTCCTCTGTAGACATGACTATTAGACCATGGTTGTTCAGTAAGTCTATTCTAAAATCTTCCCAACTTATTCCTGTGGTCCAGGCAGTGGCTTGCCAACTTTGATATAGAGATGCATAATAATCTGGCATTTCCCATTCATATACTTTCCTCGTATGTGGATTAATTGGTTGAGGATATGGGGGAGGACAAAAATTATAACCCGTATAAGTACCACTCGTAGAGCTTGAGCTCTCCTGGTCTTGCGGGTTGTCTTGCTTGTCCCTTCTAGACGTGGATGGCCTGGGCCTAGGGGCTTCCTGCGAGATAGGGTGTAAACCTTGTGGGTAGAATTTGGTCACAGGTTGCAAGCCACCCCCACCCTCGTCATCACCCCCGTCATCAGCGCCACCCCCACCCTCACCATCACCGCCATCCCCGTCATCATCCCCATCATCATCCTCCCCATCATATGAGGATGAACTGTCATTTGATTCTTGGTACGTGGGACTTTTTGCAATTTCTTCCTCGCTTGCATCACTATCCTCTTCATAATCATCTTTCGTGGACAGCCTCTTCCCCTTCGTCCTCTTCGATAAACGCTTGATAGGAGTAGGCAAGCGAGTCTTTCTCTTACCAATGTGAGTCTCTCCCACATTCTGTTCAGCCCACTCGTCCACACTTCTGCCCTTGGTCTTTTCTTGGATAGTGCCGGGGTCTTCTAGGTTAACAACAAATGTTGATGGCAGTGGGTTGTCAGTGTCAGTGCTGTCCTCATCTAAAACTGGAGTGGAATTTGACCTACAACAAAAATAACAAACATACCATGCAAATTAGATTTTTATGACCTATGCTAGAATTGGGCTGAACAAAAATAACAAACATACATTTCATTCTCCAACCAATCGAACATTGGGCTGTTCGTGCCTGTAATTGAAAGATGTAAGAGTTGGTCTGCAGGGTCATATTCTACATCCCTCGTCTGAGTTTTGACCCGCTCAAGACGAAGTCTTGAGTTGTAACAAACAAAAACAAGCTTGTGCAGCTTGTTATATCCAAGTTTGTTACGGGGCCTCGTGTGAATGAAGGCGAAGGTGCTCCAATTTCTCTCACATCCACTAGAGGCCGCGCACTGGCTCATAATCTTTTTGACAAGCATTTGAAGCGTTGGCGTGTCCGTGCCAAACATGCTCCACCATTGACCTATACGTAACAACATACATTGATAAACAGTCTGCTCCACCACTATTGTATCATGGTAGATCGCAAATCATAATTACCTGGGTTAATTTTTTCATGTATTGCCATCGATATGCGATCGCCTCAAATGAAGAACCACCCTTTCTCCTCCACACATCTGCTTCCACCAATGCTTGGGCAGTGGTAACACTGTCTGTCATTCTATCAAATGCCCATCGCAGATCTGCAAGCATGGTGTCAGTAG
Source organism: Raddia guianensis (assembly GCA_036346415.1). Classification (NCBI taxonomy): domain Eukaryota; kingdom Viridiplantae; phylum Streptophyta; class Magnoliopsida; order Poales; family Poaceae; genus Raddia; species Raddia guianensis. The sequence continues at coordinate 21,331,190 of CM070537.1, read as the reverse complement.
TGCCTCTACTATAGTGGAGGGATGGGCTCAAAGCCGCAGTTGCATAGAAAAAATACACAATTCAATAAAAACAATTTAATAAAACAAATCAATAAAAACAATTCAGTACTAACATGCTCCAATAAAAGTGTCATACGCCACATCTTTAAACCTGGTATCAAGAACCGTTAAGTAGTGCGTACGATCGGGCTCTTGGATGTCTGAACATCCATCCACGGACATCATGCTACATTGGTAGCACGTTGCATATAGTTGAAATCTTGTCTTGGTCGGCCATACGAAGAAAAGTATACAAGTATTCCACTGAATCACAGCACTCTTTAACTCTAGCCCACCAACGTAGATCCGATAAATTTTGATGTGTATATTGTCCGTCTGCAGATCGGGGTGAAGAGGTAGCTTGGAACTCTGCATTTGCCATCCACCTCATGAAGGCACTCTTATGCTTTAAAAAGCTCGCTAAGAAAGTGTAGTTGGTGCCAAATCTAGTTGCGTTCCACTTCGCTAACTCTGCGCCAATGGCTTGTTTCATCATAGCATGAAGCTTTCTAGAGTTATACAGCCATCGGCATATCCTCTTTGCACTATCAATGATTGCTTTATTTTTTGGGAATTCTCCAATATCCTTCAGCATCAGATTGATAGTGTGAGCCAAACAGGGCTGTCAAACGATTGACATGTATTTCTTACTTAGTTTCAAACACGCTGCCTTATAGTTGGCACTGTTGTCCGTGACAATCTGGACAACATTCTTCACCCCTACCTCTTTCACCACCTTATGTATTGTCTGCATGAAAAACAACAACAGCTGGTTCGTAAAACAACAACAAATAGACGGTAATAAAACGTAAAACAACAACAAATAAGATGAAGTATACCTCGACGAGGAATTTAGTGTCCTGCGTCTGGTTCGTTGCATCTACTGATTTGAAGAAGTAAGTTGTACTTTAAATTTTTAACCTAATCTTTGTGTCTCCCTTACGGCAGCGACAAAGTAAGGATTATCGGCTTTCCTCCCAAGAATGCCGGACGCGTGAAACCAGCTGGCCCACCCCATGCCAAGCAGACGTTTCGCCTTTTTGCCTTCCTGTGAAACAGGGAACCTGCCTCTGTCAATTCTTGGCTGAACCGTGGGACCGGCATCGATAGGTCGAGCTTCCCTTTGTGAGCTCGATCGCGATAACATTCGCTGCAGAATCCCTTGTCTAGGCTCAGGTTCAGGACCACCACCCCCGCTTCCACCGCCATGCTCATACCTCTCTCCTGCTCGCGTCCTAAACTCTGACTCCATCCTCGACGCAGCCATGGCCTGCTCATATTGCTCTCGCTCGTTGTAACCCCCCGTGTACTGCTGCACCACTCCCCCCGTAGTGCTGCCCCTGCTCTTGCCAACCGCCTGCACCACTACCATAACCCCCCATGTGGTGCCCCTGCTCCTGCCAAGCCCCTCCAACTCTCCCTGCCGATGCTGCGGCGTCTTCCAATCTAAGCCGCTCTCTAATTTTCTCGGTCTTTTTTTCGACGGTTCTATCCAGGTACCGTCGAAAGAAGTCCCTCACCTCAGGAGGGACTGATTTACAAGATTTAACATTACTGCCATGATCGGCCAAGTGGTGCTTAAATCTGCTTGCGCCACCTCCCGCTTTGGTTTCTTTACAGAAATTACATTTGAATCCCGCTTTCACTTTCAGACCATACTCCCAAACCGGATCGCTAGATTCATCCGCCATTCGTTCAACGCCTTACTGCATGCCAACACAAAATCTCTTCGTAATAAAGCATACACATATTTATCAAATAAAGCATACAAGTATTTATCAAATAAAGCATACAAGTATTTATCAAATAAAGCCAAACCGGATCGCTAATCTTTACCTAATCCATACAAGCCTAATCGTAATCTTTACCTAACCCATACAAACATTCAAGCAATTATCAAATAAATCATACGAGCATTTATAAAATAAAAGATAAAAGAGGGGGGTGCCACGGCCACGGCCAGAGCCACAAAAACGGCTAGCCGACCGGCTAGCTCGGCTAGCCGCTGGCCGTCGCTAGCGAGCAGCTGGCGCCTCGCCGCCACCATGCCCAGCCAGCCCGACGCCGTCGCTTACCTCGGCTAACCGCACAAGACGCCCAGTTAACCGCCCAGATCTTCCGGCTAGCCGCTGTAGGAGGTCGATTCGCGCCGACTAGCCACAGATCCGTTGGCTAGCCGCTCGGTTTCACCGGTTAGCCGGACGAATTCGCCGATTAGCCGTCTTGGCCGACGCCGGGGAGATGAGGAGAAGAGCGGCTACTGGGAAAGTGGGAGGCGAGGCGCTCGATCTGGGAGTGTCGGCACGGGTAGGAGTCCGAAGGAGGCATATATGGGGGCATATTGGCATATTCTCCATTTATTTGTTTAATTATTTTTATTCATATCAAACGAAAAACGCATAAATATTTTAAATTTTCAAATTCTGTTTCAGCCAATACTCATATAATAACGTTTACTATTTTATGGAATTTTTTCAGATTTTTTCACCGATTTTCAAATTTGAACCAAATTTGATTTAAATTCAAACCTAACCGGCCGGTTTTCCATAAACCGTCCCCCACCGGTTCATCGGTTAACCGCGGTTTTCGACCGGTTAACCGCGGTTTGGTAATCCCTGCCGACGACCACGACCACGACCTGACCGTGGGGAATTGGCACCACCCCTCGTTTTTTCTCCATTCCCCTGCAAACCAGTCCTTACTTTGAAGGTCTTGTGAGTTGGCTGCAGATCCAGAGAGTCCAGCTCCACTCGTTTGTTCACTGTGGCTGTTGCATTTCTTGCTCTCAGCTCGGACTGCATAGCGAATATTGAACGAGGCCTTCCTTGGGGAAGCGGCATGGAATCACGAAGCCTCTTGCGAGGCATGGTGATTCCCTCGTCGTCGTCCACGCTCGCCTTTCTCTTGCGAGGATCACCCGGACCTTCCGCGCCTGTCCCCTGGACGCCATTCTCGTCGGCGACGTCACCCGACACCGCCGGAAAAGAAGGGACCACGGAAGAAGCCAACTGCAGAAGCAGAAGCGCCGTCTCCTCGGCCTTGCCGTCCGGCGCCGCCGCCACCGCCGCTGGGGTGGTGATCTGGAGATTAGGTGCCGCCTCCAGCTCGCCGATCTGGGGAATCGCAACCTCCTCCAGAGCGTCCGGAGTAGTGCTCCGCAGGATCGGCGCCCCGTCGGCGGCCTGATCCGGTGTGTCCTGGAGGTGCGCGTCGTGCTTCTTCACGAGCTTATCGATCTCGGCCATGGCCGCCTTCAGGTGAGCCCTGGCGGCAATCAGCCGGAGACGCGCGGCCTCCTCACCGCCGTCCCACCGCTCCTCCGCGCGCTCGTCTTCCTTCTTCTCGACGGCGTCGATGCTGGCCGCCGCCTCCCTGCGCTCGCGCTCGGTGAGCACGCGCTCCACCGCCTGGTAGTCGATGGCCCGGCAGGAGGTGCGGAGGACGCGCACGAGCTCCGCGCCGGAGAGGTGGGCGAGCTGGGCCGCGCGGGCGTCGACGGCGTCGGAGCTGGAGGCCATCTTCTGGCGGCGGCGCTGGCTCTTGGCGTAGCAATTAAAATGGTGGAGAGACAGAACCCCTAACCCTAGCACAGACACACTACAACCGAGGGTATACCATTTTGGGGAATTGGGCTGGTCCGGACTGCGGGGCCTTGCACTGCACACAGGTGTGTCCATTCAGGCATTCACATGTACTGCATGAGAGACTGCAGTGTGAACGGACGTGCATGACGTGGCTTTCCAGTTGGGCGAGCGGGACCGAGATGTGGGTTTTTTAGAAAAATATATATAATGGCGAGCGCCAGTGTCCGAACGCCCGCGCGCCGGATCAACCACGCCCATTGGATTGCTGGCTACCGCGCCAATCCAACGCCCCTGAGCGCCCGCGTCCCAGCCTTCCTAGCCCGGGCCAACCGCGTGCGTCGGATCGCCGGCTACCGCGCCAATCCAACGCCACTGAGTGCGCCCGCGTCCGTGTGCCCAGCGACTAGCTAGCAAGCAGTCGGTTGATTTTTTTTCAATTAAACTTCCGATTTTGTAGAAAATTCAAACAGTGTTCAAAATGCGTGGAATAAATTTCATAATTCTTATAAAATCGAGAACAACCCATTTTAAATACTTTTTAAATTTTTGAATTTTTTCACTGTTTCAAATTTTTTTAATGTGAACTAGGAGAAGGCACTTATGAAACTTACATCCATACTAGCGAAACTTGGCCGTGTGTGGATGAAACTTGGCCGTGTGCTGATCAAACCTGATGAACTTGAATGAAACCTGTTGAAACTTGATCGAATTGACCTGATGAAACTTAAAGAAACTTATATGAGACCTGTTGAAACTTGATGAAACTTGCATTAAACCTGATGAAACTTGACAGTTCGGCAAGTTTAACGAATATGAAAGCCAAGTTTCGGTAGGTGAAACCCAAGTTTCACCAGATAAGTTTGAGTAGTTATATGGCAACTTATATCTTGTTTTGTTCGTAAAAATACGAGGAACACGTTGGTGCAAACGGTTTGTGGATTGGAGCATCCAATCAAAAATTATGGCCATTCAAAAAAATTGTTGTGGGGCCCACTGCATGCCGGCACAGTGCGTTGCCCTGCGCCTTTCGCACGCGCGCGCGGGAGTTCGGATGCGCCGGACTCCCGGCTCAAAGTCTTTTCCAAATATAATTAAGATTAAATTGAGGAACACTTAGGAAAAATATATATCATGGGTTGTGGGACCCACACATGGGCGCTCGGGTGCTCAGTTCACTCCGGTAGAGACTTGTCTAACTTCCCGACCACCAGATATACTTAGCACCACCGATTTCATTTCTATCTATTTTAAAACGTGTAGTGACACTCTTTTGGTTCGCCTAACTGGTACCGATGGCCTCAATATATTGGGGAACATCGCAATTGTCTCCAACAGATAATGATGCTCCTGTTATTTGTAACAGCATGACATCATTATCACATGCACACATCTAGCTAGATCACAATCACGATTAAGTGATAAATCATAGGATATTACTAACTAAAAACTTCATTATAGATATAATTACAACTTCATTCATTGTAAACACCATTTTCATAATACTCCCTCCATACCAAAAAATAAGGCGTGCATTAATTTCAAAACATGAACAATTGTAACTTTTGACTAATAATTAAGCTAAAAACTTGTACCTTCCGTGTTATGCATGTAATATGGTTTGATTGGTATTTGAAAGTTTTTTCATATGATTTTAATTTTGTGTTTATTAATAGTATATTATGAAAAAATTAATGGCCAAAGTTCTGCTTTGAAGACCGTGACAAAAATTTATATGCCTTATATTTTGGGATGGAAAGAATATATTAATTAATAATTATAACGTACACATGCATGCATAATCGATTTTAGGAGCGTTAATTATTTAAGGTTTACAACTCAAATAACAATTAATTATTTCACGTTTTCTATTCGTAGACGTAGATGAACCTATTAGTTCACTACATTTTATTGAAGGTATGATTGGCAATCTTGCTCACAACCTAGCGGCTGAAGTAAAATTGAAAAGAGACGGTCTAACATCAGGAAGGATACAACAACAACAACAGGGCTGCTACCAAGCTCAAGCAACATGGGCCATGCCCCACGTCCCAATCTGGTCATCAATAGAGTCGGCAATGAGATCCATGATTTGCACAGTCGGCCCGTCCATGCCACACAAGGCTCGAACAGCCGCAACGACCTCCAAGGAGATTGGCTGGGAGAACAGGTCACAGAGGCAGGCACGAATATCATCAGAGTGGGCCTATGGAGGCTTGAGACCAAGCCTTTCAGCCAGTAGCTTCTGCGCCCAACAAGCAACCGATAAAGGGCTGGCCTTGCGCGGCAGGCGGTCACTGCGCCGAGGCGTGGTTTGGGCCGGTTTGGAGGCCATGCGGCGCGTGGCCTTGGCCAGCTGTGGCAGATGAATCAGCAACGGAAGCTGTGGCAGGACGGAGAGCTGGGAGAGCTCATGAGTGCGGCCATGGGCGGATCCTCACGCCCTGGCTGCACTAAGAGCAAAGGGGGCAGAGAGGAAGCTACGCCCTCCTAGCTTTGAGAGGAATGCGAAGGAGAGCCATGGTCACATCTGGTGAGGCTGGCCTTAACCCACATGGGATCGAAGAACAGCAGGGGTGCTGCTGTGGCATCCATCGTGAGGTAGTGGATGGAAATGGGGTCTTGCTCCAACCCGGTAATAGCCGTTTGAACAGCTCGCTTGCAGCTCTGTAGTTCAGCAACTCGGAGGCCGAGAGGCCAGCAGCAACTGCTTTTCCAGCACAGCTTGCACGGATACGACCACGCCAGAGAGGAGGACGGAGTCACAAGACTTGCTGCGCAGCCCCGCGTGCCTTCGGCAGTAGCCGAAAGGACCAGCGCCACAATTGCCAGTGGAGCCGCCACTGCGTGAGCCCAGGTTGTGCTGGTACAATGTGCGGTGGTAATTAATGCGCCAGGAGACGTCTGTCGGCCTCGCCTAGGCCGCCATCATCGTCGTCATCGTCGTCTTCACGAACGCAAGCATAGCCAAGCCACTAGAAGAGCGCATCACAGCGTCTTTGGGATGCAGGCCCACGTGTCTAAGGGCGATGCGTGTCCACAACACCAGGGCTCCACAGGAGGTAGTCATACGAAGGTTCTGCAACATGCAAGTAACAAGCCGTGGACGTGAAGTCCTCAATGGTGTTCATGTGGACGAGAATGCGAAAGGTGTACGTGCGCGGTGGCCTAGTCCTTGGTGCTGCCAAGAGGAGCAGCCAAAATCCAAGGTTTGGCTTTAGCCCGCCGCCGCGGAGACTTGGAGGGGCCACCATCATCATCACAACCTTCAACGGGATAGAGCTTGGGTTGATGGTCCAGGCCCATAGACGGTAAATGGAGCAATCTAGGCGGAGCCTGGAGTCATCATCGATAAGGTCGACATGGCCACAGGAGTCGAGAAGCTTGTTAACCCCTTCCGGTGACCAAGCTGGAAAGGTAGCCCCTCAAGGATGAGTTACACATGGTAGCACATGGAGCTCCCATGGGCATCAGCATGGTAGTGTTGGATGTGATTGTGGCTAACCGCCAGATCCGTTTTAGGGGAGCCCGAGCTCCAACCACCCAGCGCCCTAATCGGGGGCGCACAACCAACTAATGGTTGCGGCCCCTGGTGCACAGCGCAATATTAATAGGGGGGAGCCGGCACCTCGTACTGGCCAACGCAACTACGAGAAGCGACTCCCCGATACTCTCTCTCTCAGTCCCAATCCGATTCTCTGGGAGCGCTGAAGCACTGGGAAGGCTCGCCGCCGGGGACGTCACTGCTACCGTCTCCCTACGACCGCTACGGCTTCTCTGCATGGGCTCTCCACCACGCAGGCTTCTACGGCCTAATTTTGATCCTACCCGATGGCGTCGTCAAGCAATAGTGAGAATTCCTAATCTCGGTGTTTAATTCTTGGGCTAAGATCTTGTTTATGTGCTTCCGCATTACGTTCAAGTTCTAACATTTGGTATCAGAGCAGTATTAGCCCTTAATTAAACCCTAATAATGTCTTAGCTCACTGCTTAGCCGTCGGGTTAATAACCTTGTTTTCGGATTAATGTTCCTTGGTCTCGGGTAAGCATTTAGAAGGAGGGGAAAATGAATCAGAGGCAAATTCTTTAAAATCGGGTGAAAATTCCTATTTTCCCTCTAACCCGAAACCCTAAAAGCTTATTATCGGCCATGGCGAATGACTTTTGCAAATAATTTCGGATGGAAGAGGATTAGAAAAGGCCCAATTTCACGAGAAAAATACCGGATTGGAAAACCCCCAAAATTTTATGAACCCTAATTTTTCGATTCGGGCAAAATTCAAGCAAATCTCATGGTATATTTGGGCGTACCGCTGTTAGTTGCCGCCGGCGTCCTCCTGGGCGTCGCCGGCCGCCTCCGCCGACGCCGTGGGCTGCTCCGTCTCGCCTTCCCTCCGCCGCGTCACCTCCACGCGCCGCTGCATCTCGCACGCGGCGCCACGGAGCGGCTCGGCAGAGGCATGCGCGGCGCCGGAGCACCACGCGCTGCCGCCGGCGAGGGGCTCCGCCGCGCCGCCGTCTTGGTTTCGGTGTCGCTGCTCAGGCCGCCGCCGTCGCCGTTCTCTCAGCTCCCGTGAAAAATGGATCGGGGCGGTGGCATCTGAGTTGTGTTTTCCTCGAGCTAGCACCAAGTTCAGCCGCTGTGCAATCCCGCGCGTCCAATGTTTTGGATGGTTCGGATTCATTCTGTTTCTGTCCATGCGCTGCAAACTCTAATGGCCCGCACGTATGTGGCAACTGTGTGCATGAAATTTGAACGGGCCGACAGTGTGCTAGTTACGGCCAAATTTCAAACAGTGCATCTGTTTTGTTTTTAGTTATGTTTCTCTATTGATTATGTTAATTGCCAACTTATGCACTGTTCAATCTTGTTTTTCGGCCTGTTAAATGCTAATGAGTTATAAATATGGCACAGTTTTTCCTAGAATATTATTGTATACTTTGATGATATCTCTGATTAAATGGAACCAACGAGAAATTTAATTAGAGAATATTAATTATTATTTTGGATGGCTTGTTTCATGATTTCTGACCAACGTTGATTTTATGATTACATGCCATATTTTTTAGACAATTATTATTCTTTTCATTTCTACCCAACGGTGATATGATCTTGAATAATTTTTTGTCTCATAATGTTTATTATGTCTTTAAATTCTTTATAAATTTCCTAACTGTGCTGTATTTGAAATTCAATTCAGCTGGTGACTTTTCAATTGCTGCCAACATCAGCAATATCCCTCCTCTCACGGGGAATAATTTTTCCACGTGGAAGGAGCGGATAGAAATAGTATTAGGTTGCATGGACTTGGACTATGCAATGCGAGTTAATGCTCATGTCCCTCCTGAAAAGGAAAAGGCAAAGGAGAAATATGATGAACTTAAGAAAGCCTATGATGAAGAGTCAAAAATATGGGAGCGGTCCAACCGCCTCAGCCTGATGATCATGAAGGGCACTATCTCTGATGCAATTAGGGGCGCAATGCCCGATGATAAAGATGCTAAGAGCTATCTAAAGAAAGTGGAGGAACAGTTTAAAGGTTCCTCCAAAGCTAATGCAAGTGCCTTGATCCAGAAGCTCATCTCTACTAAGTACAATGGTAATGGGGGCATTAGAGAGCACATTCTTAAGATGTCGGACATGTCCGCCAAACTAAAGACTCTCGAGATGTCCATTTCTGATGAGTTTTTGGTTCATTTCATCATGACTTCACTCCCCTCTGAGTACACCTCCTTTAAGGTGAATTATAATACTCAGAAAGAAAAGTGGACAATGAATGATCTCATTGCTCACTGTGTACAAGAGGAGGAGAGGTTAAAAGCTGAGGGCCGTGATTATGTCAATCATGTTGGAAACAACAATAAGAGAAAGGCCCACGGTGATAACTCTAAGGGAAAGAAGAAAGCTAATGTTGGTAGCCCGTCGAAGGGCCATAATAATGGCCCCAAACAACAAAAGTCTACACCTCCCACTAATGAGCGCAAGGTCGTTAGTCCAACTGCCTGCAAATTCTGTGAGGAGGAAGGACATTTTCAGAAGGATTGTGTTGAGTTCTTGAAGTGGCTCTCCAAGAAGGGTAATGATTCCATTACTTTTATAGATGAGTCACTTTATGTTAGTTTTCCTTCTAATGCGTGGTGGATTGACTCTGGTGCAACTGTGCACATTTGTAATTCACTACAGGGATTCCATACCGTGAGAACCCTAAAAGGCGGTGAGAGAAATATCAAGGTTGCTGATGGGAAGAATGCAGAAGTCAAGGCCATTGGAACTTTAAAGTTGAATTTAGACGGTGGCTTTGTACTTTATTTAAATAATGTCGTTTATGTTCCTTCTATTAGGAGAAACTTGATTTCTGTTTCATTATTGGATGATGAGGGTTTCCAGTTCATTTTTGGAAACAATAAATGTACGCTTACGTTTGATTCTATTAATGTTGGTCATGCCATCCGGCAAGACAAGCTTTATTTGTTATCTCTCGCTGATTCATGTATGGATGTATGCAATGATGTTGATGATAATGTGATCAATGAGACCTCATCGAAGTTGTGGCACTGTCGTTTGGGCCACATTTCGAGGGGGAGAATCGAGCGTCTCATAAAGGACAATATCTTACACTCTTTAGATTTCTCCGACACAGATCATTGCATAGCCTGTATTAAGGGGAAATACGTTAAGAAAATCAAGAAAGGTGCTACACGAAGCTCTGGGCTTTTAGAATTAATTCACACTGACATTTGTGGCCCTTTTCCTGTAACATCTATTGATGGATTTGAGTCTTTTATTACGTTCACTGATGATTATTCTCGTTATGGGTACATTTTCCCCATTCGTGATAGATCTGAATCATTAGACAAATTTAAGATATTCAAGGCTGAAGTAGAAAATCAGCTCAATTTAAAAATAAAGGTAGTAAGATCTGATCGAGGGGGAGAGTACTATGGGAGACATGCTCCTCTGGGGCAAATCCCTGGTCCCTTCGCTAAATTTCTTCAAGAAAATGGAATTGTAGCCCAATATTCCATGCCTGGTGAACCTCAGCAAAATGGTGTGGCTGAAAGAAGGAATCGTACTCTTATGGACATGGTACGTAGTATGATCAGCCATTCCAGTTTACCAGTCACTTTGTGGATGGAAGCCGTTCATATACTTAATCGGGTCCCCAGTAAATCAGTCCAAAAAACTCCTTATGAATTATGGACTAGGAGACGACCGAGCTTAAACTATTTACGGGTTTGGGGCTGTCCTGCTGAGGCTAAGATATTCAATCCACAAATTGGAAAATTAGACCCTAAAACTATTAGTTGCCATTTTGTGGGATATCCCGATAGGTCTAAGGGACATCGTTTTTATTGTCGAGATCGTACCACTAAGTTTGTGGAGACGACACATGCTGTGTTCTTAGAAAATGGCCAAATCAGTGGGAGCTCGGAGTCGAGGAAAATAGACCTTGAGGAGGTGCGGGATTTCTCTTCCACACCGATGATTTATGAGCCTATTTTTCCATCGATCCAGGTGACTGCGGCTCCAGTCGAAAACACTGCGGTTGTACCACCTGTTGAGGATTTAGATGTTCATTATGATGAACCTCAACAGCTTCCTATAGCTAATGTTGAACACTTAAGAAGATCACAGCGAGACAGAAGATCTGCCATTAGTGGTGACTATGTCGTCTATATGGTAGATGATCCCACCTCCTATAAGGAGGCAATGATGAGTGAACATTCATCTAAGTGGCTTGATGCCATGAAGGATGAATTAAAATCAATGAGCACAAATGATGTATGGGACTTAGTAGAGATTCCTGACAGGGTCAAAACAGTAGGCTGTAAATGGGTCTACAAGATCAAACATGACTCCAAGGGAAATATCGAAAGGTTCAAAGCTAGGCTCGTTGCTAAGGGCTTCTCACAAAGAGAGGGCATTGACTATAATGATACTTTTTCGCCTGTCTCAACTAAAGATTCTTTTAGAATTGTCATGGCGCTTGTAGCTCATTATGATTTAGAATTGCATCAAATGGATGTTAAAACTGCATTCCTAAATGGTGACTTGCAAGAGAATGTTTACATGGCTCAACCGGAAGGTTTTGTCGTGGAAGGCAAGGAACATATGGGGTGCAAACTTAAGAAATCAATTTATGGTTTAAAGCAAGCGTCAAGGCAATGGTATCTAAAGTTTGATGAAATTATTAGAAAATTTGGCTTTAAGGAAAACGAAGTGGACAACTGTATTTACATTAAGTTTAAGGGAAGTAAATACACCATCTTGGTGCTTTATGTGGATGATATCTTATTGGCTAGCAGCGATAAGGATATGCTGTTTGAGACCAAAAGATTTTTATCCTCAAATTTTGATATGAAGGATCTTGGTGAAGCAAGTTATGTTTTGGGCATTGAGATTTACCGAGATCGGTCCAAAGGAAAGTTAGGCCTATCACAAAAGGCATATATAGACAGAGTACTAAAAAGGTATAATATGGAGAAGTGCTCTGCTTCGCCTGCTCCTATAGTCAAGGGTGATAAGTTTGGGACATTCCAATGTCCGAAAAATCAATATGAAATTGATCAAATGAAGTCGACACCATTCGCTTCAGCTGTCGGAAGCATTATGTATGCACAAGTATGTACTCGCCCTGACTTAGCTTTTGTTACCGGGATGCTTGGCAGATATCAGTCAAATCTAGGTTTGGACCACTGGAAGGCCGTTAAGAAAGTCTTGCGTTATATGCAAGGTACTAAGGATTACATGCTTACATATGAAAGGTCTGAGAGCCTCGAAGTTGTGGGCTATTCGGACGCTGACTTTGCGGGGTGTGTAGATACTAAGAAATCCACGTCAGGTTATATCTTTACCCTCGCTGGAGGAGCTATATCGTGGAAAAGCTTTAAACAATCACTTACGACATCTTCAACGATGCAAGCTGAGTTCGTAGCATGTTATGAGGCCACCGGGCAGGCTGTATGGTTAAAGAATTTTATTCCCGGTCTTAGGTGGTAGACAACATTTCTAAGCCACTCACATTATACTGCGATAATCAGCCCGCAGTTTTCTATTCGAGTAACAACAAGTCTAGTGGTGCTGCCAAACACATAGACATTAAGTACCACGTTGTGAAAGATAGAATCCAGGATCAAACTATTAATGTTAAGCATATTAGCACTGAATCTATGTTAGCGGATCCACTCACCAAAGGCTTACCACCCAGCGTTTTTCGTAATCATGTTGCCGGCATGGGTATTTTTGGTAGCCTATGATTCTGGATATTTGAGGGCCAATATGCAAACCATCTCCCGTAAGAATAAAGTTTTTCCCGATCAAAATAGAATGGTGCAGTATGAGTATTGTTGTTTCATTAGCTGGAAAAAATAGCTTTTGCGACGCATGCTCTATTGTATTTATTTTATTAAGAGAGGACTTATGATGTTAGCATGTACGATCAAGTGGGAGAATGTTGGATGTGATTGTGGCTAACCGCCAGATCCGTTTTAGGGGAGCCCGAGCTCCAACCACCCAGCGCCCTAATCGGGGGCGCACAACCAACTAATGGTTGCGGCCCCGGTGCAATAAATATTAATAGGGGAGCCGGCACCTCGATTGCTAACGCAACTACGAAGCGACTCCCGATACTCTCTCTCTCGTCCCAATCCGATTCTCGAGCGCTGAAGCACTGGAAGGCTCGCCGCCGGGGCGCCATCTGCTACCGTCTCCCTGCGACCGCTCGGCTTCTCTGCATCGGCTCTCCACCACGCAGGCTTCTACGGCCTAATTTTGATCCTACCCGATGGCGTCGTCAAGCAATAGTGAGAATTCCTAATCTCGGTGTTTAATTCTTGGGCTAAGATCTTGTTTATGTGCTTCCGCATTACGTTCAAGTTCTAACAGGTAGTTGTCATGCACTGCGGAAAGTGAGGACTCAAACTGCTCAGCGTTGAAGGAAATGGAGCGCTGGTCATCCGTCTGGAACTTGGCCGGGTAAGCATCCTGGTGGTGGCACTGGCCGGAGAAGGAGACCTTGATCTCATTCGTCAGGATCCCAAGGTGACTCTCGATGGTAGAGGCAACGGTGAGCGGGGGAGGCAGGCCACCGAGTACATTCACTAGTGTGAACTTGGTGAAAGGAGGAATAGGGAGTCGAACGTATCGCAGTTCGGCATGACCACAGTGTGTGCGAACGGCGGACGGTCTGCAGGGTCACAAGACTCGACGTTATTGCTTGCGCACAGGCAGGTGGGGAGACGTGATACGGGGAGGAGCACCCTCAGGCACAGTAAGGCAAAGTGGTGGTGGGAGAGGTGGATCAGTAGTCGGCGAACGGTTATGCGAAGGAAAGCGGCTGTGACGGCAGAGGGCGAGACGGCGGCGAGGTGGTAATGGGTGGAGGTGCTGGTCGTGGGGCGCACGACGCGAAGGAGAGGAGGATTGGCAGTGCTCTGGGCGGGAGGTGTACGGAGGTTTTGTAGACGCCCTCTTAGAGGTGCAGGCCTTAGCGATATGGCCATTACCATTGCAGCGCAAGCACTTGAGCGGATCACGGCATTGCTCTGCACGATGATCCGTGCCCAGGCAGTTAAAGCACCTGCCATGAAGAGCCTTGGGTACGGGCTTCTTGGTTGTGTAGTCAGTTCCTGGCTTGCAATGGGTACACCGGCCAAGGGATGATAGGTAGGCTTCTTCCGTCTCCACCAAGACTTGCGTCAGATTAGCAATCATCGAAGGTCATCAGGGGTTAGCTATCATCGAAGGTCATCAGGGGTTAGCTCGTAGGGGCTGCTGGCTTCGTTGCCGCCATGGAAGGGCAGCCATGAAGGTTGACGGAGCGGGAGCGCACGCCACCTACAGCAACAGGAATCGGGGCGCGGGTGCCATCAATGACTAAAGGCCCAGGCGAAGGACCAAGAAAGCTAACGGCTCCATGAAGGCGGGGTAGGCTGGAGCGTCAATGTTCCTGGCGCTTCAGCATGGCGGAGGCATCACTTTCGTTGTCTTCGGAGTAGGGGCTGAGAGAAAGGCAGGGTACTGGTGAGCCGGTGGAAACATGGTGCACTGGTGATGGAGAGGCTGCTACAGATGGCGAGGGCGGTAGAGGAAGTTCGTGGATGGTAGAAACGGTGGCTGCTGGCGCCAGAGTGGCGGTGAGCAGGGGTGCGGTGTCTCGGCTGGAGCCGGAGTGGCGACAAGCAGGGACATGGTCAAATCGATGTGGAAATATATGCTTTCTTTCTTATTCAAGTTCACGCCATTCAATCAGTCTCTAGTTGCTAGTTGCTAGGTTGCTATTTAATCGGCTATTTACATATCTAAGATTTCATTTTTATTCCCGGGTAGTTGCTAAGTGCTATTTCGTGTTTTCTAATTACATATGTAATATTGTCTCTGTAGACTGTCCACATGCATTTTTTTAAAAAAATTATTTTAGAAAATATTTGTACCAACGAAGTTATAGAAACGAATAGGGCCATTTGTTTTTACAAATAATGTAGAGTATTCTATAAATTCAAAGACTTTCAACATATTTTGTGTCGAAGAACCATACGATGACATATTGTGATGCGCACAAGGTCGGCCCGATCTTCTGGAGAGAACGATACGTCGATTTGCGAGATGAAGATGTTGTGATATCCGGCTACCAACCATCGAGGGCAAGAAACTGGCAATCGCAATACCACCAACTCGAATGTTATCAACCGTGACCAACACAATCGATCTTAATCCCTGCGAGCAATCGAGAAACTTGCAAGAATCAAGTAGATAGCAATTGAAATAAATCAATCTCTCAAACCAAAGGTGAGGTTCTGTTTTCCGTATCGGGCGGTCTAGTCGACACGCGCAATCTCGGGGAGGGACACACAAAGGGGTCTACCAAACACAACAAAACCTAAAAGACGACATATGACAGCGGATACCATATATAGAACGGCAACCAGCAAGGCGCCGTCCACCACTCTAGGGGCGGCCACCACCAAAACCCTAGGATACATGGGCCATAGGCCCAAAAATAAGGTGATGCAACACCCTAAAATTGTGGCCCATCACTTTCTTCTGTGTTTTCCCGAAGTTGTTGGACGAATTCAGATGTGGGGCTGGATCCATTGGAAAGCTTATCTCCAAAGCTTTCCAACAAGTGGTCGCATGCCGAAATTGGAGTTCGGGAACCCGAGTTACGCCCGTTTGGAGTCGACGTGCTGCTGGATGGCCGAACCAGATTTTCTAGTATCTTGGGCTTCCATATGGGCGTTCCTTGGTGCGTGGTCCTTCCTCGGGGTGCACACTTGATGCGCTAATCCTTTGTCTTGGGCTTGAAAGGCTGAGCTCCTGGATTTAGGCCCCTAGGTGATGACGGAGTCGTAGCGTCGAGTGTGGGCGAAGTAGACGGTGCTGTCGGAGAGGAAGTAGATGAAGTAGATGCAGCGGTCATATCCTTCATGTTGATGTCCTCATCATATTGATAACTTTATTTTTTCAAAAAAACATTAGATAGTTCATAAAATATAGATAATTTAAGTAGGATGATATACTAGTTTGACATCATTATATACTTTTTTTGGATGGTTAATTATAGTGCCACAACTTTTATTTTGCCCCGGGCCTCAAAACACTAGGAATGGCCCTAGCTAAACTTGATGACGTCGACGACTCTAGCTAAACTTGATGACGTTGACTCCTAGTTATGCTACTACTACTCACAGGGACGTTAGGGAATCAAACAAGG
The DNA here is from genome assembly GCA_036346415.1 of Raddia guianensis. NCBI lineage: Eukaryota > Viridiplantae > Streptophyta > Magnoliopsida > Poales > Poaceae > Raddia > Raddia guianensis. The sequence goes on along the minus strand of CM070537.1, from coordinate 21,314,857 downwards.
AGCGAGTATGCTACGACCTCAATGAATCGGTGGCGACGAACCACAGAGCATGACGAGGTGATCGATGTGGTAGACAACGCAACTTCGGCAAATAACGAGCACAAAAATGGACTTCCCTAAAACTAGTGATGCTATGGGTATATAGAGGAAGGGGTATACCTAATGGCAACGACAAATCGACGTTGAACAACAAAAATTATTTTGAAAATTATTTAAAAGGCTCATAATCTTTTCTAAATTAAAAATATTTAATTCTTTTATGATATGCAATGCATATGTTTTTTGAATTTCAAAGGATGTGACACTTGGACGATAACTTCACTCATAGGGATGTAGATCTTGTAATTAAGAAGTTTACCTTCTTAAAATCCCTTAGACCTGATGGTTCCGATAAAAATTTTCTAAAAAATTGTGATATTGTAAAAAATATCCTAAACTCAATGATTTTAAGAAATCCATTTAGGGACTAACCCGAGAGCATTTTTCTCATGGAAGTCTAGACATTGAAAGTTTCAACCTACATTATTCTCATTTGTAAGAACCAGCAAGCCTCCTCGGCATGACTGCTGACCAATCTCTCTGCTCATCAGTTCTTTAAAATTGCTAACAATGATTATGGTTAATAGGCTACTATAATATGCCCTCCTTTATTCATGCCAACCAATTTGGCTTTATAAAAAAAGGATGATCCAAGATTGTGTGGCTATGATCACACAACTTATTACTCATTACGCCTCTCATTCTTGTGATGTGATTATGAATAGATAGGATTTCTCGAAGGTCTTTGATGTAATATCTCACTAGTCCATCCTTGATGTTCTTTGGAAAAGGGTCTTTTGCCCTAAATGGATTTCTTGGATACAATCTATTATGACTTTAGCCAACATGTTGGTCTTACATAATAGAGTCAGTAGCAATCACATAATATGCAAGTGTATAGTTCGACAATAGGATCCATTGTATCCACTTCTATTTGCCATCACAGCGGATATCTTTCAAGACCTTGTCAATGATGCTAATTTCAAAAGGCCCCTGCACCCCCGTATGCTAATGCCACCGGGTGTGGACTTTCTAATGTTCTAATATTCCAATACACCATTGGGTGTGAACTCTTATTTTTATTAAGACATCTCATCTCAGCGTGGTCTTTTTAAAGTCTATGCTGCATACTTTTGGAGAGTTCTCTGGTCCACAAGTTAATTACAACAAATTAGTAATGGTGCCTATTTATGCAATTGCCGAATTAACTTTGCCATATGGCAAGTAACCTTGGTTTCAAGGTTGAATCCTTCCCTATCCAACATTTAGGACTTCATCTCTTTACTTATCGCCTATGAAGAGATGATTTTGCCTATTTTGGGACACATAGATCGGAGATTAGCGGGTTGGCAAGCTTGCTATTAGAGTTGCGGTCAGATTGATACTTCTCAATGCAGTTCTACCCTCTTTTCCGAGCTTCAACCTCTAGTTTCTTAAATCACAAAAGAGTGTGATTAAGGAAATTGATAAGCTCATATGCCAAGATGCAGCTTGTTATGGCACGATAAAGGATCTTTTTAGCCTAGTAGCAATCTTATTGCTTGGAAGATACATGGATCCATCTCTTCATTTAATACCCAACTATAAAAGATACATGCATCCTTTGAAGTTTACAATTCCGGTAATAACAACTTGTTATCATTAGAGTTCTCCTCAGAGCTAACCCTAGAGTCTGACCATTCTTAAAGGAGTTATTTTTCCTTGTTTGTTAGTATATTTGGTTGCAGCGAAATGATAAGATTTTTCACTCAATTTTGCAACATGCTCACCACTAGCTTCTAACATTTGCTCGTCAATGTACCTACTTTGTGTAAGAGGAAGTGAATCTTTTGGAAGTCATTACTCAATTGCTCTGAATGCTGGAACCTAATTAATTTTTTTCTTTCTTGTATTTTTATTTTCTTTCTAATCTGATTTATACTACTAGTAAGTTTACTAAAAAAAGAAGCAGGTTATTCACTTTTGATGACCATTGGATCAAAATCTAAGGGCTTGACCTCTTCTCTCTCTCTCCTCCACTTTTCCCTCCCCACCCAAGCCCCGGCAGATATAAGCATCGAGACAAGAGAGCCTCGGTCTGAGCGTCTCATCCTCCAACCCTACCGCCATACGCGCCTGTTGACACCAAATTTGTCAAGATGAAATAATAAGCATAAAGACGGCTAAATTCCCTCTGTAGAATATTGTTGTGAGATTTCAAAGTGATAAATAAAAATTATTATGCCAAACAAAAAGATAAAGAAAGCTTACCATTTATTTGGTAGCTAATTAGTTCGTCGGCTAATGAGCAAACGAATAAAAAAACATAAATAGCTAGCCACGTCTATACCATGCATGTGCTCGTATACAAACGATTACGTATGCATGGATTGGATTTCTAGGCCAAATGAAAAAATTAGTTAAACTCTAATCGTGAGTATTAGCTAGCCCAAAGTTTGTTAGCCCATTGGCTGATTCGTGCAGACTGACGAAGGCCAGCCCATTTCACGCCCATGCATTGCCATGTACGCGGGTAGATGCAGAGTTGATCGGGTGGTAGTGGTAATTAGCGTAAGAGGCGGGAACGGTTTTGAAGAAAAAAAAAAATTGAAACGAAGGCGCGTGTTCAGTTGCGGAGAGACTGGCAATGCGCGGTCAATTTGAAGAAGCACACGCAACCACGACGCTCCTCCACGTTCTGGCGTGAGCGGGTTGCTGCGACGAACTGCTCGTTTGGCCCTATAAATAGCAAATGAGTTCAGACGCAGAGGGGTCGGAGGCCGGAAGAAACACCAGAACTCTACCGAGGCGCTTCAAAGCTTCTCGGAGAGGAGAGTGCAAACACCGCGAGAGAAAGAGAGGAGGTTCCGGCGAGAGAGCAACAAAGGAGCAGCGGGGAAGTTAAGAGTACCCACGCCGAACACTGCCAAGGAGAGGCGCTGCCGCAGTTAGTCTTTGTGGTGCTGCTGCTGCTATTGCGTCCAGGAGGAAAGAAGGTGAGAAGGTTTGATTCATCTTTCCCACTCCGTCAAGCTTCCATGGCCCCTCCTCCATTCTCATTTGCATAATCTCCATCTCTTCTATGCTTGATCTGCCTGCGTGGTTCAGATCAAGGGCCATGGGAGGATTAAATTCATAAGCAAATCATCATCAAAGGCCATAAAAAGGGTAAATCCCTATAAAAGCCTTATTAAATTCATGTTGCATATGAGTCATCTGAGAATGAATCGTGCATCGCATAAGCTCATTGTGCTAAAAAAAAAAATCATTCACACGTATGATCTAACCATGCTTGACTAGTTAAGCAACGCGTGTATGACCAAGAAGCAGGCTGCACGACCAGCGTATATACATCCGCATGCATTCGGCTAGGTGCTCATGCGTCATATACTGTCTTGCATGGCTACCTATCTCGGCTATGATATGTGCAAAAGTGGCATAGTGCATGCTGGTTAATTAGCATTCGGCCGTAGCTTAGTTGCATCCTGTAATCATCCATAAATACATGAATGAGATGTGTTGCATATACTACACACGCAGCTAGGTTATGCGTTGCTTATACATTCATAAAAAAATAGTAAATAAAATAAAGATGGTGTAAAGTCATATAAAAGAAATTTGACTGATCCTCTCACCATGATTGCAGAAAAATCAAATGATATATACATGTGCATACATGCTCATCTGGCTATGAAAACAAGTCATATGTGTGTATGCTGCATCGTCCAAATTGGTCCATCAAAAGAAGTTTGCATGTGACATGTGTACGTTCATTTGCTGATATGCATATGGGTACTTATATCCAGAGCTTGCGCGAAAGAATACAAATACGCGTGTAGCTATGGGTTGTTTCTGCATTTTTGGGTTCTCTCAAAATAGATGCCCATGCATTTCATATGAAAAATATCTACACTTAATTAATCTGGATCGCATGCACTCGCATATTGTTAATCACGTTGATGATTAATTAAAAGATATTTGCGATTAACTGCCTTTGCATCATGATGCCAGCCATATATACGTACATGCTGTGGTATAATCGTCCTACTAGAAAGGTCATACACATATGGCTGCATAGCTAAGACGTAAATGTCCAAGATAAAGGCATCAGTCAAAGGTAGTTAACATCTATGCGTGTAAAAAAAAAAAAAGGCTAAAAGCAGTCCATGAATATGGGCTAGGGCCGTATAAAAAGATATGTATGCTTCTAGTTGATCTTCAAATTAACTGAGGTCAACATCAATAAATGTAGGCCCAACGAAAGAAATTTGCATGAGCTAAAATTTGACGCTTGGTTCAAGGAAAGTAGCATAGCCTAAAATTTGGTTAATGTTAATGGTCATCAAAAACGGCCAAACCATCAAATTTGCGCATATGCAATGATAATAAATTAAATCATTGTCATTTTTGGCGCATGATATCACTCAAACGACTAAAAAATAAGTAGTAGTATATGTATACATTTGCATGGTCAAAATAAATTTTCATGCGCACCTCCACATATAGAGTATACATATGCATGATCTAAAATAAATTCGGTTGCATACATAGCTCCTTATATAGAGCATATACGTGCATGTCCAAATTAAATTTCTATGCGTAGCACCATACATAGAGTGCATAACGCATGGCCAAAATATATTTTCATCATGAAAAATAAATAAGGTCACATCCCGACCAAAAAGAAAAGGTCAAATCATATATGTCTATATGCATGTGCATAGGCTAGCATATACATGCCTAAAATATGCGCGCATAAAAAATGTTGCCTAACGCAACAATATAAAATTTGCCATTATATTACCATGGGAAAATTGTTATAAATATCAAATTAGGATGCACTCATAAAAGCATTCCAAATATTTGCCTCATATAGTGTGCTAATCAAAGTAGCATAAAATTCAAATTGTGATGCCCCCGTACAAGCATCCAAGTTACTAGTCATTCATGACGCTAGTAAAACAAAATCAAATTGAAAAGTCTCCGACAAAGCATCCGCCATCGACGCCCCGAAGACACGAAGACCATTTTTTTTTCTTTTTGTCTTTTGTAATTTTCTTTATGTTGCAATTTCATGTAATATTCATGTTGGAATTCTTAATCAGGGGTATTCTCCGTGTGAGATGTAATTAACAGAATTTATATGGAAATGTATGAATTCTGAAAGTTTTGTACTGGCAATCTCTTGAATTTACATAATCATTTTAAAATAATAAATTTGTATCTAATGACGTGGAGTTGGGATAAATCCTATTAAATTCAAAAACCGCTTTTAAAATAAAACAAAGCGGAAGCGCGTTTTCCCCGTCGTTCAGCGCCCGACGCCGTTGTCGCTACCTCGCCGCTCCGCCTCCCCAACCACCTTTCGTCGGAGCTCACCTGCCCATCCTAACACAACTGCCCCGAAGGAGATCCACCATTCTTCATTGGCCGGCCGCCTTCAATCCTTTCCCGCAACTCCGGCGCCTCATTGCCCTCTCACTCAACCAATCCCCACCGCCAGTCCATCGCCCCATCCGGCCTCCTTTTAAGCCCAGGGGCATGGAGAACCCCACCCCAAACCCTAACCCTAACCCGAACGACGACGATGGAAGAGGAGGTTGCCGGATGTAACATCCTCATTCTTTTGCGAAAAATAAAAACAACATGCATGGAATTTGCATAAATAAAAAATTTGCGTGTTAAATTTTAAAACATAAAAATGAGAATGTTACTTAAAAAATGAAAGATAATTTAACTCTGATTTTTGAACAAAGACCTTTGTATTTGTAAAAAATAATAAAATTAATAATTGGATGATTTTCTAAAAAAATTTCATAATTAAATAATTTATTTTGATAAGTATTTTACTACATCTGTGCAGCTCTAGATTATGGTTATTAAAATTCAAAAATCAAATAAATGTTTGAAAGCCTTTCCAAAAATAAAGTTTATATTTTATCTCCCATAATTTTATTTGATAGATTATTTAGGAAAGAAAGATAAATATATTTTTTTATTATATTTGATTGGATTTGATCGAAAAAAATTCTCTCTCTCTCTCTCTCCCCTATGCGCAGCAGCCACTCACCATCCTGTTTCCCTGTGCCTGCACACTATCCCCCTGATTTCTTTGCACCGCCACCAAATTGAAGAGGAAGAGCCCCAAAATTGTTCATCTCCCTTTATTGGTTATCAATGGCGATATTTTCATCAGTTATCAAATGCCATTAACCTGTACACTAATCAACCCCTCACCTCCCTGTTTGTCACTATAAAATCTCCAACCCAAGCTCTACCCTTTTCGTTTGGTCTTCTCTCAATTCAGCTCAGGTAAGCCACCTATGGCCAAATTCCTTCGAGGAAAATGTTCGTCTACACCCTACTGACCCATGTTTGGCATCGCTTTGGAAGGTCATTCGCGGAGGCGCGCCGCCGCGTGCACGTCGTCTTCCCCAACGCCGGTGAGCATGCCGCCGCCGCCTTGGCCTATCTATCCGCCACCCAAGAGTCTCGTGCACGCCTCCATCAACCCCACCTCGTCGCCGTTTGCCGGATCGGCGTAGCGCCGCCGGCGCCATCGTAGAACACGTCGCCGCCGCACATGTGCATCAAATCGATAAATTGGTGTGGTGAGCCCTCGATTTGTCGCCTCCTCTACCTCCCCTATGTGTTCCTCTACCTTCCTCAGGTGCTGGACGCTCCCCCTGCCTCACCGGAGTGCTGCCGCGCCGTCATCTAGCCACTGGAAGCCGCTGCCGTCGCCGTTGTGCATGCCCCGACTGCTGCCAGCTGAACCGACCTGACCATCGTGATTCCTTTGCTGCTTTTAACCCGCCTCGGTCACTTTTCCAGCTAGACACGCGGCCATTCGCCGGCAAGGCTGTAGTGCAGTGGCGCCGTCATGGCCGCCTTGTTGTTGTCCTGCTCGCGAGTTGTGATTAGCTTCCTTTTCTTTTTCGCTGTTTCAATGCCCTGCGGGACCCTATTGTCATCCAAGCAAAGCTAGTAGTGCTGAACTGCTGATGGTTCAGTGCTGCTGATAGTTCGGCTAGTAGTTCTGATTCACTCCAGTTCAAGTTGTTGTGCAGTTCATTTCCCATCTTCCCAAGGCCACCAAGAAATTATCTGATTCTCAATTCATCTGAAACAAATTTCTGTGATCTATTTAGACCTAAGTCTTCCTCCCAGCAAATTTTCATAATTTTCTGAATTAATTTGATTTTCGACCATTTTCGTGTAGTAGCTAATCTTTATATTTTCATACCTCTAATTCTATAGATTTAAAAATTATGAAACCAATTTTAAAACGTTAATAAATTTGAGACCTACTATTCTGTAACTTTTCATGAGCATTTGCATTAATGTAAATTTTTGTTATTTCGCGCATTGTATTTATTGGTGGTTTTTCATATGCTAGATACGAATTTCGTTGGCATCGCAGATCCAGCAAAAGCCAGTGTTGATTTTCGAAACCAAGGCAAGTTATATAGATCCCGTGGATGTCACATCCACTACATGTTGCTACCTAGATTTCAAATTGTTAACTATAACTTTATTGTTGCATGTGTACATATCTGGGCTACGTGTATTTGGATAATTCTAGTCATATTCTTGTTATATATTATCGATCTCATTATATGACAGTGCTTGATTATAATATTAAAACCGAACCTTGTAGCCATTTGTAATATATCTTGCTTAAAGCCAATTCCTTGATTATAGAAGGGTAGTTGCTTAGTTGCTTGGGAATTGGGACATATGATCATCATCATCATTCAAAAATGTTATCCGTGAGTTTGGATTAGCTATTGGTATTTGAAATAAAACAATTAAAATCTATGTGGACCCAGGGTGATGTGATTGGTAGCGTGATGTCCTGGACCCCCGCTGCAGGCATGCACGTGGTGAGGCATGTCACGGACTCGTGTGTATTTGAGTATGTGGTGTATACCTGCCTCGACAATAGGGGTGACTATGACTTGTGAGGATTTCAAGGCCGGTAGACCACTCCTGTTGGGCGACTTGCGAGTGTGGCGTAATGCTATTGGGTGCATACATATGCCTCAACGATAAGGGTGGCTATGACTTGTGAGGATTCAGGATTCCAAGGTCGGTGGAGCACTCTTATTAGACAATGTGTGCGTGGGACGACAGTGAAGGAAGCATTGCGTGTGTAGTAATTGCCATGAGTCCCCCTAATGACCGACTCATTGTGACTATATCACCCTCGCCATACAGTACAACTCTGGATGAAGATAATGGTAACACCCTAGTTTGTTGCTCGGAGAAACTGGTTTGGGATTGTCTTCCAACATAAGGGGTGATTCACGTCTCGTGAGGTGAATCCGATGTCGGTGGGTCACTCTGAGTGTGTGGTCTCTAATTTGTGGATCCGGGTAGTGGCTTTGTTATATTCACCAGTTTATTGGGAATACGGTTCCAGGGGTAAAGTGTACACACTCTGCAGAGTTTTAGCCAAACTATCATGACAGCCGTGCTCACGGTCACGAGCGGCAAGGTGGATTTCACACTAGTAGTCCCACTGTCTTTTTAATTAAAACGAGTTGCTGAGAACTGGTGTGGTTTTGTGATACCCGAGTGGTGAAGTTCGGTGGGGGTTTTTGGAGTGTTCCAAGTGGTGAAGCTCGGTGTGGTTTTAGTTATTCCTAGCGGTGAAGCTCGTGGCATGAAAATACGTTCTTGATTAGATGAATCTCATGCGTTAACTAATTTATGAATCTGCTTTGTTATAAACTTTTAAAAACTGATAAGTTAAGAATTTATGCTGGGCAAAAATAATCACCCCTGCCTCATAGTTCCTGAATTACATTTTAAGTACGATAGCTTGTTGAGTATTTACATACTCACCCCACCTTTCATGTGGGCTGCTTATTCCAATGAGCAGGTTGCAGCTAGAATAATCTTTATTCAGACAGAGAGTTTGAGAAGATAAGTTTTCAAGAGAGCGATTTTAGCTTTAGAGTTCAAGATGAATGCTATCCTGACGTCTTGGAGTGCGCCTCTATAGTTTTGCCTGTGGAATTTATTTGGATATTCATTGTTTATTAGTTGTACTTTGTTTATATACAAAGTCTTCCACTTTTGTAAGGCTGTTGAGCCAAAACTATTGTAATGTTTGCCATGTTTGCAAGCACTCTGATGCAATAAAGTTTATTCGTTGGATGGTTATGATCCAAGAGTTGTATATCTGTATGTTCTAACTACTTGATTCAGGGACTAGAACAGGTAAATGGTGCTAGTTTCATGTCTGGTGTTGCTAGAGGGGATAAGCCAGTTGGGGCAGGGCGGATCCAGCACCCAGGCAGGCCAGGCAACTGCCTAGGCTGGTCTGGCCCATTCCTAAGGCCCAACCTGCTAAATCCAAGGTCCAAAGGCCCAAAAATAGTGAGGGCTTGAACGACTGTCTGGACTGCTTAGTTGGGCTAGATCCGCCACTGAGCGGGGGAGTGTTTTTGCTATTGTAAGATAGGGGTCATCTAGTTTCCATTGTCCTGCCATATTCATTCATGGATATTGCGGCCGGGTAAGAAGGTCATGTGGCTATAAGATGCAACAACAGAAAACCGTGGGAATTCAATGCATATATGTGTGATTTTCACAATGAGAGGCAGCGAATTTATGTTTGTGCTGAGATTCCTACCGATAATATGAATAGAGATAGAGTTAGCATTGATATCGTTCATGCGAAGGATGAGCATGTTACTGCTAAAGACATAGAATAGGAGCCGCTTTGGGTGATTCCGCAATATATTCCAGCAGTACATGAACCGGAATGATTTGCTGTCCTTGTCTCTAGCCTTAAACAAACTCATTGCTTGAACAAGCTGCACATATTAATCAAGACAACCTTAGTCACTACAAGTTTTCATTCATCATTAAGACGTTAGCAGAAAAGCAAAAACTATGAACAAATACCTTGTCTTGAAAAGTAACCCCACTTTGCCTTCTATCCTCAATATCGGACATACATCCACAAAACTTGTTCACATTCTCCAGAATAGCTCCCCAACGATGCGAAATCGAACTCTGGGATCGCTCTGATCGAAAATTCTTGTTGGAGTTGTAGAACTCCATAACTCTCTTCCAAAAGGTACCACGAGTCTGATTAGTGTCGTACACTGGATCCATACTAACGTTCAGCCACGCCGACACAACCAACTTATCCTCCTGTTCACTGAAATTTTTTGATCTTTTCTGGTTGGGTCTTACTGAGTGAGTACTGTCAACAACAGGTGATGGCTGCTCCTCAGGCGGGCTGGTAAAGTCATCGAAAGACAGTACGGTGCTGTTCTGACTCATCAAGTTAGAATAGTATCCTCCTTGCATTGTGACCTTGCAGATGAGAAAAAAATTCCATGAGCTTACTAGACAAAATAATTCTGCCATGTAATAGACAAAATAAGAAGCCAAGCACACCACTAGTTTACTAGACCATGAGTTTACTGAAGCCTTTGTACATATCATGTAATAGACAATTTTTCTTTGACTAACACAGCAGGGGACTTGCATTAGCTATCATTTTGCTTTCATGTATCTATAATTCCTCAAGATTGTCACAACTGATAGCACCATTTCAAGAATAAGTGTTCATAGTCCTCTATTAAACAAAGACATCTCCATTACTAATACAGATGCAAGCAAGAAGAAATCAAATCACATGTAATAGAAAATCAGCAAACCTCGTCTGGATCTCCCGCAACCATCTCTCCTGGCGTCTGCGTCATACTTGCCCAAGGTCCCTATGCTGCAGCCTCAGCGCGGCTGGAGTGCAGCGAGGCTAGCAGGCGGAACGCCGACCTACCGGTGGCCGGTGGTCCCATACGCCGGGGACAAGAACACAAACAAGCCAGGCAGGGCGCACACGGCACACAGCAGGCGGAGGTCCGGCGATGGACGCACACAGGCGGCGAAGGGCAGCAGTGCTAGTCGGAAAGGGCGCTGGGTCACGGCGGACGGCTCCGGCGCAGGCGAGATGGCGCGAAATTGATGCTGCAGGCGCGGGAAAGTTGAAAAACGGAGGGATTGGGAGGAAGAGCGCTGGCCAATATTTGCGCCCCGGAGGGAGGTCTTTTTCACCTGCGAGAAGATTGGGAGCGCACATTGGGTGCTGTTGGAGACCTTTTTTTTATTTTGTTCCCAAAATATAGTTTTGGGTAGGTGTATTTAGGAGCTGCTGGAGATGCTCTTATGGTAGTAACTAGATAAGATCGCGCGCTGCATGGCCGCTGCTGATCCGCATCTGTGGTAGCCTGACGGCGAGGGACGCAAGTACGCATATCTAGTCTTAGTAAATATTGCATTACTATTTCATTATCTGAAAAGTAGCATTGTTATATAATTAGTTTTTTTTTTGAGGAGATAACATATAAGGTAAAAAAAAAAGAATGACTAGTAAAAACAAGTGACGAACACAAAAACATCCAGATTAAGAATTTAGGACACGGAAGTATGAATGTTTTTTTTTTGCAACCATGGCTAAATTTTTTGTAAGCTTCTATTTTTCGGAATGTTTTGCGGTCTAACAAAAATAAAATCCTCAGTTCGAAGCCTTCATTATGTAAACTCTTAACCGCTGAAAACTTTTAATTTTGGATGTCCTTTGTGCAAACATGATTTAAAAAAATTTCAATTTTTTTCGACCTATTGTAAATTAAATTGAAAAGCAGGAAATCAAGAAAAATTATGTCCTTAATAAGAAAGAGCAAACTATTTCTAAATCTCGATTTCAAAATAATTTAAGTAATAACATCAAACTTTTTTATACAAGTTCTTTATGCAACCATGGTTTAATTTTGTGGGAACTTTCTATTTTCATAAATGTTTAGAGACCTTAAAAAATTCTTAGTTCTAAACCCTTATTATGAAAACTTTTAATTTTGAATGTTCTTTATGCAAACATCGTTAAAAAACTTTTTTTTTATTTTTTGGCGACCTGCCATAAATAAAACCTAAAAGTAGGAATCAATAAAAAATATGCCCTTAATAAGAAAGAGTAAACTATTTTTAAATTTGGACGTAAAAAACTGTCTATGGATGTTCTCTAATCAGTCATGGTTTCATTTTGGAGAACCTTTCGAATTTTTTTGTGTTTCCAAAAAAGTAGACAACTTCCTTTTTTTTTGGCTGCCATGGTTTCATTTTGGAGACTTTTTGAATTTTTTTTATTCCAAAAAAGCAGAGAACTATCTGTTTTGTTTGGCTCCAAAAAATGTTTACCCGAGCGCTGGAGGTGCTGTTTTGTTTGGCTCCAAAAAATTGTTACTGGAGGTACGGAGGATCGAACCCTGGTATCTTGGGTAATAGCTGAAGGACCTAGCCATCCGAGCAAGGCAACCATTCGGTACTCCCATGAAGGTGAAAATTTTTATAGGAAATAAGCGGGCGGTGGAAAAATAAGAGGCAAACAGCAATTAAATCGGGCGCAGGCAGGAATCGATCCCTGGTCTTCGGACCGAGATCTACCTATCCTAGCCAACCGGGCAAGGCGCTCGCCTTTCTGAGAACTGCGCCAAAAAAATCCTTTTATATGTATGAAATGAATGGACGGTCGGATGTCGCTAGCGCACAGAATCGGACGGCTGCCATTTCCGACGACTTGGCGAGTGGAGGAGATACAATGCTAGCGCATTGTATTATAGATAGGTACTTTCCTGATGAGGTTTCCGAATGCTAGAAAAGTAAAAGAAACGATGGGTCTTCCTCCTATGAGGATGAAGTCATATGAAGCTTTTGTGAAAATCTCTAAATATAATCTTGATTTCGGAGTTAATCAAATTCTCGACGCTGTTGCCGCCTCGGCACTTCTCCTCTCCCTTTCTCTCTGTTCCCCTCTACCTAGGCCGCATGGGCCTCCTTGGCCGGCCCATGCTAGCAGCGCTGGCCTACGCTGCCTTCCTCCACATGGGCCGGTTTAGCCGGTCTAGCTCCGCCTCGCGCTAGCCCTCGGCTGGTCCGCTCTAGCCGGCCCATTGAAGCCTGGCACTATGCAACCCATTGCACAGTGTCATCTTTTATTTTTCAGCAGCACAATTCCTTCTCATTTTTGCTGTGATTTCGTCCGATCTCTGAATCCGGCGATTCCAGTACCTAAAAATTCCTAAAATTCCCATCTTCTTCCATTATTTTTTATATAATTATTTACCACATATATTATTATATTTATTTTCTTGTATTTATTGTGGGTTCCTCATTTTGCGTGCGCTAGATTTTGTGGAAATTGAAGGAGTGTACCCCGACGCCACCGATGCCCAACAAGACCAAGGGTACCCGCAAGGCAAGTCTTTCCAGTAGCTCCCAGTTTTTATAGATTTTACCAAAACTGCTAATTTGCATAGCCGTCTGATAATTTACTCTAGATGAACCAACTTTCATGTTACCTTCCCGATAGTGTGCAACCACGATCAAACTTCACGACTAGTTATACTATTATTGTATGCCAAAATGTTTTAGGGTTTATCTACTTAGACCTGCTAGTTATGGAAATATGTGTCACTATGGCTACTGTTATCATCGCCAAGATTGGTAAGTGGTACCTAGTGGTTCATAGCTAGGATCGAGAGCGGCTGGTTGTATGGCGGGTGCCCTCGTGTACGTGATTTGGGTTTGTGTTTGTTTCGACGCTCCGGGACTTAAGGACTAATACTTGTGATGACACTACAGAGTACTTACCTGGTATGGACCACTTGGCTAATCTTATATGTCCGCAAGTTTTGTTGGGTGCCAGTGGAGCTCCGATTTGCTGGTGCTTTGTGTGGGAGGAGTATGCTGCAACGTCTTCTGTTGGGGTCCATGAGTGCTGGTTAGATGACCATAGACAGCACCCACAACAATGGTTAACTCCTTAGGACGACAACATAGCACGTGGAAGGTTGGGCTAAAGTTACCTGAGAAGTCTCAGCATGGCTTGCTATATCGTATGGGTAAAGCGTACACCTCTGCAGAGTAAAACCATTCAGAATGGCCTTGCCCATGGTTAAGGGCAGACATGGGGGTTTTCACGGTATAGAATTCAACTTAATTAATTTGACTAAATGAGGTTAATTCTAGCTGGATGCCGTGGTGTATTTTGTCGTTCCGGCTTTGATGCCGTGAGGTTGGTTCCGGCTTGATGTCGTGTTGTTTTGTTCTGGCGTGGATTCCGATTTTGATTACTGTTAAGCTGTTGGTGAAACCCTAGCATGGGTGTTGATCAGTATTGTTATCTTATTAAAGTTCTGTTGAAAATTGTTATTTATTTATTATTGTATGTTCTCCTAAATGCATTTCTATTATTAAGCAAAATGCCTTTTAATGCAAAGAAACCCTAAAATTCCTAGGATAAGCCCAAACCTGGCTCTACTTAGGAAAGACTTGTAAGTACTTGCACGGTGTACTGATCTCGGTTCAACCAGGGCTGCTCATTCCAAGAGCTAGCAAGTCAGGAATTTGAGGATCCTCAAGACGGTGTTGCCGACTTCTAGAAGACGCTCAGTACTACTAGCGATTTATCCTACATCGGCGTGTTCCTGTGGTGTTAGTGGGACACCACTTTTGGTTTGCTATCTTTTGCTTTACATTAGCCACTACTAGGGAATTGACTTTTCTAAGCGGTTGGAAAAAAAGGAGCGGATTTTTACAAGCGGTTTAATAGCCCCAAACCAGCCCCAAGCCAGGAGTGGACCTCTATAAGCGGTTGGGGGCATGAACCCCTTCTAAAGACCAAAAATCTTAAACGGTTCATGTCCCCAACCGTTGCTAGAGCTCTAGAAGCGGTTGGGCACACAAACCGCTTAGGATGCTTGCCTTTATAAGCGGTTTAATAGCCCCAACCGCTTCTACTAGATCCTTTTTCGAATAGATAAAAGGAAAGCTCCCCCTATCTCATCGGATATCACGCGTGGGTGGGTTGGCTAGCTGGGTGAGGTGTGAGTCATGAGGTGCTGGGTTCAAATCCCACCTCCCCCAATATTATTTGCCTTTTTAGACACCATTACAAGTGGTTCGCCAGGCATCAGTCACGGTTTCTTACAAAACCGCTTGTAAAGGCATTACCAACCGCTTGTACAGCTCCTTTCCCTGGTAGTTTCCAATTTTATGGTGGGTTTGATAAGAACCCTTTTTGCTTTATTAATAAATAATCGAAAAAAGAGTTTTTTCTTTTTTATATACCCCGTTTGTTTTATTATAACAAGTCCTGTATGGAAATGCCCGCCGAAGAGAAAATCTATCTGATAGTTTCTCAGCCAATATCGAATTTTAGAAAGAAAAAACAAGAATTTTATTTTTTTTTATTAACATTAAGAAAAAAGAATAGAACTAAAATGGAGTTGGCAATATAATTTTTATGGACTTTTGAAAGAAAAAGGAAGGATTTTTTAGAATCGTTATTTCTTGCCTCGATTCGCCAGGCATCAGTCACGGTTTCTTACAAAACCAGGCATCAGTCACGGTTTCTTACAAAACCGCTTGTAAAGGCATTACCAACCGCTTGTACAGCTCCTTTCCCTGGTAGTTTAGAACTTATAATCTAAACTAATGTAATATGTTGCTTCTCTGCACTCTGATGTAACTTATTAGCTAATGTCGCTCTGGACTGGTATCATTGTTCTATTTTACTATGGATATGCGAACTGATTTTTGGGACGCGTATTGTTAACAAAGAGGGGTTTGATTTGGTAAAACCGGGTCGTGACACTAATAATTTTCAAGAGATTTGGTTATTTGCCACTTTCAACAAGCGGCTTCACAAAAATGCTACTCTACCCACTATCATAGACACACATGGTCCCACATGTTATACACACAAGTGGCATACTTAGCAAACTACACATGTTGAGAGTGGCAAATAACCAAATTTTACAATAATTTTCAGGAATATATCACGAAAAAAACGTGTTAAATCATGTTTTAGATGCCCTGTGCCTACCGGCAGCATCACCCTTAAGGCTGACACCAAACCATAAACAAGGATGCTTTCGTCAGTGTAAAGTTTTCCGAGAAGAATAAAATTAGGAAAGTATGAGGCATGAATTATTGCGAAGAATAGGAAGGATTACTTTTTTCTTGTGCCTGTCGTTTCGAATAAATCATGGTACACATGCATGGCATCAGCGAATCAGCTTCCTCGAAAAATCAATTATGGCATCAAGCATTTGGTACTGATAAGCACTTTGCATCAAGTATTTTGAGTAAATTAGTTAAGGGAGCTTAAAGATAAAGCTTCCATGCACTATATGTACCCCAGAATACTGAAAAACGAGTACTCTGCACTCCCGGCTTCAACCTCTGGCACAAGATACTGATCGAAGTGATCTCCTAACAAGCAAAGACTAGAGACCTCTAGCCGTCTGTGTTTAATATTAAAGGTGCGTGCACATATGTTTTTTATATATGTATAAACTATACTTTCTGCCCGGCTTTCTTAGATTTCATATCTTCGCCGCCATCCAATACCCTGCTGCAGCATCGCCAGAAAGTGTGTTTTAATTTTTCAGTCATGTAATATAAGAAATGAAATTTAACTGGCCCTAATACCATGATGATCAAGCGTACTTTGGCAGTACAATAAGCTCCTAGTGTCTAATTAATTCTCATCCCATCCCATGGTGTTCGATTTTATCAAATATTGCTGTTGGCTTTGAGCTGACACACGCTCAAGAATCACTCAGCTCAATAGTTTCTTTGCTCTCACAATTCATAGACACATCAACAATTGGGCTAATTTAGAAAGAAAGATGAACCACATACAGAAACATGTGGTTCTGGAGTACATATCCGGTGCAATCAGGCTTCCGGTGCAATCACCGTGCACCCCAACTAACAAAAGTCATGAAAAAATCCAAAAAAAATTGTAGATGTACTCTTGAACTTACTCTACCTATGTATGAAATTTCAAGGTCAAATTCATCCTATAGTAAGGTTTATAAAAAAAGATAAAATTCTATCAATTTTAAACCCTTCAAATTTGTTAGAATTTTCTTTTTTTTATAACTCTTAATATAAAATGAATTTGGTCTTGAAATTTCATACATAGGTAGACTAAACAATGAAGTACATTTACAATTTTTTTGAATTTTTTCATGACTTTTGTTAGTTGGGGTGCACGGTGATTGCACTGGAAGCCTGATTGCACCAGATATGTACTCGTGGTTCTGAGAGCATCGTCTACCCAAACTTAATTTATATCAATTCAAATTTTTCAACCGATATTCATCTATGTTTTTATTTTTTTATTCTACTTTTTTATTTTTTTTATTCTATTTGCTACAGTATTAGAATGACCTAAGTTATGTTTTCATTAGTTATACCCTGACAACATGAACCTTTTCCAGTGCATCTCACTCACTTGGGAGCGTTTGGATCTAGAGGTTCGATACCGACAAGAAAAATCATGGTCAGAAAGATAGGTGTGTTTGGTACTTAAATAAATAGCTTTAGTGAGTGACTTAAATTAATGCACGCACAACGCACACCAACAGCCTACCATCCGCGCGCGCATGACTTGCAAGTTGCAACTGACCTGCCTAGCTATGTCCTGCGACCACGCCTCCACCGCAACATGCAGGCAGTTCATGCCTTGGTGGCAACTAAACTACTACATGCAAGTATTCTATGCCTGAATCACATAGTGCACGTCCAAGACAACCTAGGACATGCCCAACGACATAGCCAAACACTTGGGCAGTAAAACATGCATAGCAAACTCCATTGACACATGGAATCATCGCTGAACGGGTCATCGATCCGTTCACTTCTACCGATCCAGCCACCAAGCTATATGGCTATGCATCATGTATTTTCCAAACTTGTATCAGAGTACTGCATGCATGCTATACCGGCCGACTCATGAACGCAACCTTAGTAAAATGTAAATAACAAGATTAATCTAACGAATATTTCGACACCCCGCTAGCTAGATATCTCACTTGATAATTGATTTCTGGTTCTTATGGTTACATGTCCTCAATGTTATCTCAAACATCTATCTATCCATTATTATATATATAAAGGAGGGTAAAAAGAAGCCACAACATTAGTCCACATCATCCAAATTATTTGAACCGTTCGATCAAAGGTGGGACCAAATTATAACGGCCTAGATTAATCAAAAAATTATCACATAAATTAAGAAAAATAAAAGATCTACGCAGGTTAGATTAAAAGAAAATATTAGAAATTCAGATTAAATACTAAAGCTGATATAATATATTAGAGATAAACTCTAAATCCGATCTAATATATTAGAGATAGATTATGAGTTATAGATAAACTCTATATGCCAAAACAAATCTAGCCGCGCAAACACGCGGGCCATCTTGCTCGTTCTTTAGTAAAGGGCATCAAATCTTACAATATTATTTCCACAAGTTTGTTTATACAAAACATAAAAAAATTATATATTCTTGCATATATCCTTGGGCACAATTTCCCAAACCATCATCCACATCATTGAATCACCCTTCAAACCTGCCCCTGCTTTGGGTGAAAATCCCTAATGGTTTTACAACAGCGGCGGGTCCTCTCGTCACTACCTTGTTGGAGGCGTTGTAGTCATCGTTCTTGCACTTTGGGTTTCCGCTGGATCTGTTGCTCCAAGAGTCACTCGACGACGTGTGAGTGTTGGTGACATTTCCCCTTCTCCCTTCCCTGTATCTCTCTCTCCTGTTCGGCCTTTGGCCTAGGTAGCAGCGGCACCGCTCTTTCTCCTCCTGTGGGTGGTGTTTCTGGTGGTGACCGGAGGTGTGTCTGACTTTGGCCATGGTTGCAGCAGAGCGTTGTAGCTGTACTCGTGCTTGCACGGGCTTTTATTGTTATTTTTCCTACTAATCAATGAAACAGGACAACAGTTCTCCTACCCCTGTTTCAAAAAAAATCATTTTATTATATCAGCCAATTAGTTTGTCGGCATAATATGTGGCCTATATATGATGGAAAAGCATATATAGTCGATTAGATGTAAACGTGATACCTCTATATCAAAACCGTTTAGATGACGTGAGGACGTCTTCAATGTACTTTTCTTTTAAAAGTTACCAAAATAAGGACATCATATTGGACTATATGAATAGTATTGGGGTAAAAAAATATCAAAGTGAGTACACCGTTAAAGATGTCCTAAGAACAGTAGTCCAAAACTAACTGGATGCTATGGATGTGCTAGCTTGCCCCTTGCAATATTGGGCTTGTGGTTTGGGCTCTATGTGAAGTTTGGGCCATGCTGTTACAACGATGAATGCTCATGTAAAAACACCAAATTGATTGATGTATAAGTACTATTTCACATAAAAAAAAGAGAAAATAGTGCAACTGAAGCCTCACAATTAAAAGGGAAAAAAAATCTATTTTACACTTCAAACAATTGCGCGTCGTCAACATAACCCCCAGAGTTATAAACCAAGTATTCTAGCTCAAGACAATGTCAAACCTAAGGATGATTTTGCACGTGGTTTCGCCACCATGGCATACATGGAGACAACTTTCTGTTATATATAAATACTGGTTCAGCTTCGGTGGATAAGATGAGATCAAAATGCTATAAATTTGATGGATGGATCGTCCAATAGAAATAAACTCCAAATTTTTGTACAGGTTTATGAAGCGTGGAAGACCCCTGCAGATGGGCCTCTCTGCTGGTGCAACCTTGCGCGTGCTCCCACTTGTGCTGCTGTGGACACAAATGGTGCGGCAGGCGTCCGGCGCCCTCGACACCAGCTGCCCTACAAAATGTGGCAACCTAAGCTTCGAATACCCCTTCGGCGTCGGTAGCTCTCGCTGCTACCGCGACCCCAACTTCAAGCTTATTTGCAACGACACCAGCCAGCCTCTTACGCTCTTCCTAAATGATGGCATTACCCAGATTATAGATAACATCACCACCAGTGATACCCAAACCTTCAGCATATACCAAAACACGAAGATTAGCATCAACCTGACCAAAACTATCCCCATCATGAAATCCAGCGTCCATGGTTACAATGTCCCCTGGTCCTGGACAGTACCAGGCAGTGCTTTCTTCCTCGACTACGTTGACCTAAACATCACCGGCTGCAACTTCGACGCGTACCTGTTCGACAACGACCCGGCAGCTACACCCATGAAGCAATGCTCATCTTCTTGCAGCGGCACCCGTGTCTCGGAGACGGTGGCTCGCAAGGACTGCAGCGGTAATGGGTGTTGCAACATCGATGCGAATACTGATAGCCACTCCCTGCATCTCCGCTTTGTCCCCAACAGCAATGGTAGTGGTAGTGGTAGCTCCCAGTGGGATGAGATCACTATTGCAACTAACAATGCAGTGCTCAGATGGATTATCAGGGATCAGCCCAATTGCCATAGTGCAGTTAGAAATAGCACGGGCTATGCCTGTGTCAGCAAAAACAGCTTTTGCTTGGATACGGGCGACTTGGGGTACCACTGCAGGTGCCAGACAAACTATGCAGGGAATCCCTATGTTCGAGACGGGTGCAAACGTGAAAAAGGTAACGAGTAACGACTCAATTCTAAATGGCTAAATAAAAATAGTGGATATTAGTTTTCCTTCTCCAGAAATTTCTACCATGTTTAACTTTAAGAGTTTCTGAGTTTTTTTTAGCGTTTGCATATACTACTAAAATTTCCCAAATCAATTCAGTGGGTAACACGGTTTAGCTACACAATTTTGCAATGAGCTTATCATTTGCAAGGGTCATACATTTTTAGTGGACCATGTATACTGTTTCCTTTTTGTAAAATAAAAAATACATTTTTATTTATTTGGTTAAAGCAGGGTATTATCCGATTCCAGTAAGACGTGAATGTACTAGAAACTGTGGAGATGTCAAAATTCCCTTTCCATTTGGCTTGGAAGAAGGTTGTTTTGCAGACGTTCTATTTCAACTCAACTGCACAGGCACAACCTCATCGCCTTCCCTCCAGCTCGACAGTAAATCCTTTGTGACTGAAATCAGTGTTGCCGAAGGGTTTATCAAAATGAAGTCGATTATTTACCGCCTTTTATATGACACGCCAAAAGGAGAAGGTCTTTATGCTGTTAATGGATTCTTAATTATTTTGGATTGGGTTGTTGACAACTTAACCTGTCAGGAGGCACAACGGAATAACTCTACATACGCCTGTGTTAGCCCCCACAGCGTGTGTCATGAATTCCATAGTCCAGAACAAGGGTATATTGGCTACCGCTGCAAATGCTTGGCTGGCTTCGCCGGAAATCCATATGGAGTCGAAGATGGCTGCAAAGGTTCCATCCCAAACACAAGTCTTACTTTTGCTGGACAAAATTCTTCCGGAGATTGATTTAATATTTGTTAATTTGCAGATACTCGAACGTGCCCTAATATCAGAGGACTGGGAAGTTTGAGTTGTGCTACTCAAAGACTACTATTTGGTATTCCTATCCTCCTGGCATATTTGTGATAAGCATCGAGAAAAAAAAAACAGTTATTACTAGAGGAGTGGGTTTTACTATTGGCATATCTCTAACGGCTATTCACAAACCGGTAGTGCAACCGATGTGAACCACAAATTGATAGTGATATCGAGGCATCGCTACTGGTTTGATCTAAAAACCAATAGTCATGCCTCAAGAAACCATCATTATTGCTTTGGACCATAGACCGTTATTGATGTCTCGTGAAAAGAAAAAGTTAAAGGGGTGCATATCCTATCTACAAGGGTGAGGCTGGATCAGTCATAAGATCTTAGGTTCGAGTTGTGGTTCTCCCACTCTATTCCTAGCAAATTTTTAAACATTGATAGTACTATCACTAACATTGCTAGTACTATCACTATCGGTTTCACAACTCGGCTCCCATGCATACCTTTCCCTGTTAGCTGGTACTGGTTTTTGGTTTTATTTTTAAACATTATACGTCTCTCTGTTAGCTCCCATACAACTCTCGGATAGCTACTAGTATACGTCTCCCGGTTAGACTACTAGTTTTATTTTTAAACATATTGGTAGTATTATCACTACCGTTTGGCCTATTCTCCTATAGTGATAGAGCTTATAACGATTGCAGGTGTTATCATCGGCGCTGTCAGTGGTGGTTTCTTAATTTTACTGTTTACCTTCAGCCTGATATTTTTCCTTCGCAGAAGGAAAATATTTCTCCAAAAACAAGCAAGAAAGAAGTACTTCCAGCAAAACCATGGCCTTCTCCTACGGCAGCTACTATCGTATGACCAAAACGCAAGCGAGAACACAAAGATTTTTTCAATAGAAGAGCTGGAAAAGGCAACAAATTACTTTGATGACACACGCATCCTAGGGCATGGAGGGCAAGGCACGGTATACAAGGGCATTTTATCCGACCAACGAGTAGTTGCCATAAAAAAGCCCAAATTATTCACTGAGGATGATAGCATCAGTGAGAGCAGACAATTCATTAACGAGGTTGTAATTCTCTCTCAGATCAATCATCGGAATATCGTGAAGCTCTATGGATGTTGCCTTGAAACTGAGGTCCCATTGTTAGTCTACGATTTTGTCCCCAACGGCTCATTATTTCAAGCTCTTCACGATGATTCAAATAGTGGATTCTCTTTGACATGGAATGATTGCCTGAGGATTGCTACTGAAACTGCAGGTGCTCTCCAATACCTCCATTCTGCAGCTTCAATATCGGTATTCCATCGTGACGTGAAGTCCTCTAATATACTGTTAGATGGTAAATACACCGCTAAAGTTGCAGATTTTGGTTCTTCAAGACAGCTTCCTATCGAAGAAACTCATGTTGTTACAAATGTACAAGGCACATTCGGGTATTTAGATCCCGAGTATTATTATACTAAGCAGCTGAATAAGAAGAGTGATGTCTACAGCTTTGGTGTGGTGCTGCTGGAGTTGCTCCTCAGAAAGAAGCCTATTTTTACCACCGAGTCAGGTTCAACACAAAATTTGTGCAATTACTTCCTCTCGGAGATAAAAACAAGGCCAATCAATGAGATAGTTTCTGCTAGAAATCTTGAAGACGCTCCAGAGGGAGAGATCGAGGGAGTTGCATCTCTTGCAGTGACGTGCTTAAGCCTTCGGGGTGAAGATAGACCAACGATGCAAGTAGTGGAGATGACATTGCAGTCCTTGAGAATGAAGAGATCCGACTCTCACTCACACGACCCCGCTCCGGGAAGAAGCAAGGGGAAGCAAACTGAGCCACAGATGTCGACGCGTGGTATTGAAATTTGTCATTCGTTGGCTTTTGATTCAAGTGATCAAGCTGCTTCAACATATCAAGGGAGCCATAACAGCGACAGTATTGGGCAAGACTACATGTCAACTGTTGGTCTACCACGTTAGTTAGTTGCTTGGT
The DNA here is from genome assembly GCA_036346415.1 of Raddia guianensis. NCBI lineage: Eukaryota > Viridiplantae > Streptophyta > Magnoliopsida > Poales > Poaceae > Raddia > Raddia guianensis. The sequence goes on along the minus strand of CM070537.1, from coordinate 21,291,551 downwards.
ATGCTATATATATTGGATATAATTTTGTTCACGGGCAGTATTTTTAACTATAGTCTTAATTTGCACGAGCTAGTGAATATATTGGTATATGCATTAGTTCCATTTACCTGAGTAGTGCGTGTGTAAGTAAATGTGTTTGGAGTCAGCTTGCACATAAGAGTTTGTTTAGTATTTAGCGAAGTGAAAAATGCATGAAGCTAATGCATGTTAAATTGTTAAGTCTGTACGCTGTGTATGTATTTGCTAGCCTGTCGAGGCTGTGCTGCTCATTGAGTCAGCTATAGTTTGGCATGGGATGCTTGAGTTGAGCATTTCAGCATTTGCCGTGGGCATTTGATATATGTTATCTCATGATCAATAATTAAGAGACTTGCACTGCTTCCGGTTGATCTCCACCGACGGTACCCCTGCAAAAGAAAGAAATCAAACCCCCAAAAAAATTGCCATTGCCATGATCAACAATCTCTCAGGTATCTGGTAAGTTTTCGCTGGGTTTTCCTCGTTGGATTTCATTCGCGGGGGTTTGCCTCGACGTGATGCAGTCGGACTTTTTGGGTTAGTGAGGTTTGAGTGCCCTATTCGGCCCAGTGCTACAGTTTTGGGCGTGGTTTTGGATAGCCTAGGGGCGCTTGGTAATTGTGCAAGGAAAGCGGACCGGGGTGATGATATTATCAACGATGAGAGGTTCATTTTGGAAAATATTAGAAGCGCTTTTCACCTGCTTTTAAGGTTTTGCCATGGAGGCAACATAAGGGGTTTCCATCTGAAGATAAGAGGTGGAGCTCAAATATTTCAGATGATACTCGATCTTTTGTTCAAGTTCTTGCTTCATTTTGATGCACGTGCGCGGAGTGCATCGAACCTTTCTTCGCCACTAGCTGAATGGCGCGTCCATCATACTCAGCGATCTCCTCGAATGCGGACTCCCTTGGCGTTCCTTCTTGGTCCACACAATGGACTACTAGCTTGCAACGGTACTGGTTCATCCTGTTGAGGAAAACCGGAGTAAGGGTACACTCAGGCCTCCTTGGGTAACCCATGTCCCTGAGCAATCCCCACAAAAGCGTAGGGAAGTCGGGGCGCTCCTCATCGGGGTGAGATGCCGACATCTAGAATTTAAAAAGGCTAAGTAGGTTAGGCCAGAAAATTTATCAAGGAGTTAAGAACAATAAAGAATTTGATATTAAAATATGGCATGGCTAAGATTTTCAAAACCCTCCAAAAGACTAGCTACGCTTTCCTAGGTTAGACTGGCTCTGATACCAACTTTTGTCACAACACCGGCTTCACCGGAATCTACCCATGATCCATTGCTAGTTCCAGCGATCAATACTAGCAACTCAAGAGCGACTTGGGTCGAGCATCACAACACAATCATCATAACTAAGAAAATATTATAACGATGCAAAAATAATTATACCACAACTACTTATTACAATAGTATTCATAAACCATATAATAATATTCAGAGTAGCGGAAATTCAAATAATATGTAAGGGAATAAACATGACGATGCTCTCTAATCCGATCCTTCGAACGATAGGTAGTCTTCGGCAAAGTCCGGCACAAAATCCTCCTGATCCTGCGGGCAAACCGAAACCCAGTCTTCTCCTGAACAAATATATCCGCAGTTTGTATAGTGAGTACACGGCTACCCAGCAAGAATCCTTATATATGAATGCACGGGTATGACAAGAACAGGGTGGTTAATTTGCATAAATATCTATTCTAGTCACAATTAATGAAGATGAATGAATTCCCCAAGGTAACAAACAGAGCTCGGCTTCGGAAGCCCCTCTGCAAAACTGTACAAGTTTCGAATACTCAAAATAAAAGCAACCCATCAAGTTATTAGATACACATGAGACTACCATGTACGACCTTCCTCCCCTCCCATAACCGTGGGAACGGCTATCATGATAGATTTAACTCTGCAGAGTGTAGCACACTTTACCCATAAGCCGAGTCGTATTTTTGCGTCTTAGCTCTTCCTTAGGAGTCTAGACCAAGTAACAATACAAAGCGATTCATTAGTTCCTTCTGTTAACAACGATACCCCCTCAAAAGTTTCGACACTACGGGTCCCCCTCTTGAGCCAACGGACCGCAGCCCGATCTTTTCAAAGTAAAGTGTGTAAACAGTTTTCCCTAACTACTAAGTCAGGACTAGCACATACACATGCTTAAGCTAGCACTTATGGTTGCGCTTGTATGGTTTGGCCGGATAAGCACACGTCAAGAGTCCTTAGACTAAGGTGACTACCTCCACCACAATCCTCATTCCACAAAACCACCCGACTTGCCACCTTAGCCAACACACGCCACGTAGGTTTTAGTTGATTAGGTTATTAAGTAACTCAACACCTCCAAATATACCAAGTCACAAGATTAATAATGATGAATAACCTAACTACTAATAACCCACGAGCACTAGCATCTATGCACAAGGATAGGCTAGGAATAACAAATAAGGCAGCAATAAATGGCTAAATTCACAGGGTCAACAACGCAGTGTGAATATAATAGGTTTCTACCCTTCCCATCATTTTATGCATGAGAAAAATAAATAAAAACAATAAACGGGTGGTTTATGCAAACTATTGTAATAAGTAGTTGTGGTACAATTACTTTTGCATCGTTATAATATTTTCTTAGTTATGATGATTGTGTTGTGATGCTCGATCCAAGTCGCTCATGAGTTGCTAGTATTGATCACTGGGACTAGCAATGGATCATGGGTAGATCTCGGTGAAGCCGGGGTTGTGACAAAAACCGGGGGAATTCAATGTTTATATGTGTGCTTTTCGCAGTGACATGTAGGGAATTTATGGGTGTGTTTGGTTGAGTGATGAGCTCAGCCTAGCCAAGTGCAGCCTGGGTGAGAGCAAGCATGCTCAGTGCATGCAGACATTGAGATGGTGTTTGGTTCAATCCTTAGGAGCAAAAAAAATTGAATTATAAATATTTGAAATTTATATAACAAGTGTGGTATAGTTTTGTTCGAAAAAATGGTAGGAATACTTTTTTTAAAACGATTTGACAATCAGATGTGTTAATCAAAAGATAAATAAAAAAAGAAAAAGACTTACCTGCCACCTCCCCCAACGAGCGCTGCCTGGAGCCACGGAAGCATGTCACTGGAAGTGGGCCAGCTGGGGAGAACACAATGCATGTTTAGCCCGCATGAGCTCGTACGCTTATTTTCTCTGTTCCCGCTGGGCCTTGGCGCTACAGGGTATTTGCACCATCCTAGCCTAGCTGGAATAGTATTTCCAGTCAACCAAACACACATATCTTGTATCACTTGGACTAGGCTGAGATAAAAACAGGCAACCAAACACACCCTATATTTGTGTTTAGATTCCTACTAATAATATGAAAAGAGATAGAGCTAGCACTGACGTCGTTCATGCGAAGAATGAGCATGTTATCGCTAAAGACATAGAACGATAATTTAGGCCTTGTTCTTTTCGGCGTATCGTTGTGTTGGTGTATTACTGTAGCTAATTTAAGAGCCCTCGAAAAGATGTCTAAATATTATTAAAGAATAATTAAAAAATAGTTTTATGTTCTTTGAAAGGACTACTAAAAGTCACGGAAAATCATTGCAAATTATCACTACATATAGGATATATAAAAATAATAAAATTTGCTACAATAATATGCAACGGTACGTAACGTTGAAAAGAGCAAGGCCTTAATGTCATTTTTAGGTCCTTTCCAAGCGGGGTCTGTACTACTAGGCCTTATGGTAGTAATACTTTTCTGATGAGGTTTCCAAATGCTAGAAAAGTAAAAGAAATGGTGGTTCTTCCTCCCAAGAGGGTGCAGTCCTATGAAGATTTTATGAAAATTTCTAAATGGAAGCCTGAGTTTGGAGTTAAACAAATTTTGCATAATGTTTGAAAAAGGATTATAAACATTACTCTGGAGGCAAGGATTCCTGTTAGAGTTTTCAAGGTGGCTTCTTTGGCTGAAGTTCCACAAGAGCTAGCTGTGAGCACTCTGCATAAGAGTGACTTTGTTAGGGTGAGAGTTTACTGCAAAGATTTGAATTAGATTTGTGATGTGGTTAGGGGTGCTAGTATCAGGTGGAGTTCCGTGAGTTTGATGATGAGGACTTTGACCTTTCGGTGGGAGAGGCTAACGGGGATCATATGGAAGATGATGGTAGTCAAGCAGTAAAGAAACAGAAGAGGGAGGGGGTGACAAGGGTCGCAAAAAGGGAAGGCACCTTGTTATGTTATGTTATGTCCAGTTCAGTTTATTTCAGATTTAATGCTATCTATATCTAAGTTTTCTTAAATGATTTTATACTCAAGTAAAATGCTATTCTTCAAATGGACCCTCAGCTTTTCTAGGATAAGCCTTAGCCTGACCCTTCCTAAAAAAGACTTGCTAGCAGTCATATGTTAACCTCGCCTTTTATGCGGTGTTGTTGATTGCAACAAATAGGTCAGTACTACACAGATGCGCGGACAATGCTAAGTTCTTCCAAGAGGATATTCCGGACATATAGTTATTTCTTGAATAGTGGTGCATGTGGTCGTGATGGGACCTTACTTTTGATATTGCGTCTTCTGTTATGATTTTGGGCCAGTAGCATGAATTATTGTAGCATTAAGCTCCGCCGCACTCTATAATATCTTGTTATCTAAATGCAGTACTAGCTCGATACTATCACTACAAGAAAATTATGTATCAATACCGACTCATCACTACCGGTTTGATTGGAACCTGTATTAATAGTGGCATCAGTACCGGTTCATTGAAAACAGGGTCGTTGTGGGCTTTCAGTACCGGTTCCTATCACGTACCGGTACAGATGCCCTGGCATTAGTATCGGTTTATGATACATACCGGTACTAAAGGCAAGGAGAGTACTTTAGTACCAGATGAATGGGCATCAGTACTGGTTGGAGCCACGAACCGATACTAATGCCTTATTTCTAGAAAGGTTAAAAGGAATGCATATCCTTTCTATATCAATGTGAGATGGTGGGTGGGTTGGCTAGAAGCATGTGGTGTGAAGTAGTAGGTCTTGGGTTCAAGTCCTGCTACTCTAAATAAATAACTTGCTTATTTTTCACCTTTTTTAGCACTATCAGTGTCGGTTCATGCAACTGGTATTGTCTGCTACTCCCAATAAATAACTTGCTTATTTTTCACCTTTTGTAGTACTATCAGTGTCGGTTCATGCAACCGGCATTGTTAGACTTGGAGCATTAGTACTGGTGGTACTCATAGGAGTTTAGAGCCGATACTGATAGCGTCTTCTCCAGTAGTGTATATCTCTGTTTTACTGTGGCTGCGTGTCCTAATGAACATTTACTGTTAAAATTTAAGGTTTCGGTTGGGTCCTTGACATGGAGTTACATTTTTACATGCCAATGAATATTTGTGAAGTTTCTGTTGAGCTGAAGGGGTATGAATATTTTACTTCTACTTCCCTCAGCTGCACTTCGCTCCGACCGTTCAATTTTGAACAAATTCTTATTTAGACAAGAAATGGGGACAAATCCTGTAGCAGTTTTTTTCGAGAGGGTACAAAAAAAGGCGCACACAACTCACTCCTCGACTCATAACCCCTAAGCTAACACGCGCGTGTACACACGCTAGAAACAGCGACTATCACAAGTGACAACAATTAGGCATCAATACACACGCATGTGCATACACCTACAACTCTAGGAAAATCCTAGAAAAATGCGACACACGAACAAAACTGGGGTTTGAACTCTAGTGGGTAGTGCTGCCACTGTAGTCTCTACCACTAGACAAAAGTCTCATCCGCATCCTGTAGCAGTTCCTCCCGTAAATTTAGTCTTCCTTTGCCAAATTCCGCCAAATACACAAATGAAACCCAACCATACATGCCCCCCTAATTAAATATTCTAAATCATCCACACTAACAATCCACCCCTCTCCACCAAAAGGGGATTTTAGTAAATAACCAAATATAACATTGGGGCTAAGGGTTAAATTAGTAATTTTTCTTACATCTCTTCCCCTAGGCCCAGGTATCATATACACCGTCAAAATAAAGAGCCTTGAGTACTAGAAGAAAAGCATCTATATAGAACGACGAAACAAAGTGTTTCTGGTATGTTGGATTGTATATATTTTGGTTTTTAGAGAAAGGATATCCCGGCCAGTTGTATCCTGCACTCTTGCTTGCTCTATGGTGAACTGTTAATGTGTAGAGCTCAGCTCGTTCCGCAGTCGGTCCACGCTACGAGAATAAATAGGAGACAACAGAGCATACGCACCAGAAGTCTAGAACGATGGCATAAAAAAAAAAAGAAGTCTAGAACGAACAAAAGTAGATGGACAGTGGACCAAATACGAGACCCGTGACCCACGCGTCGTCTCGCTGAGGCGACCCCAAGGAAGAACGCCGCCGCCGCAAGCAAACCCTACCACGCCGTCGGCTGGTGCTAGCGCTAGCCCACCTCTCTCCCTTACCATCCTTCTTCCTCACTCTTCCTCTTTCCCCCTTAACCTCCTTCCTTCTATCTCTCCAGCCCTCCGTCTCCTCAGATCTAGAGGCGGCGAGTGGTAGGGCGTTCGCGGCAGGCGGCTCTGGTGGCTCGGTCCTCCCCCTCCTGCGACGCTGGATGGGCCGGCATCGCCTCCTCTCCGCTCCTCCGTGCCATCCTCCCCCCAGTCTGGCCTGGCGGCGGCGGCGGCGCCCCGACCTCCACCTCGGCGCGGCGTAGTGGTGGTGCCCACCACCTTCCTCGGTGCGGCGTGGGCAGTGGCGTCCGTGGCCGGCGAGCCTCGGCCTCCTCGACTCCAAATCTGAGCTCGGGCCATGCTCCCTCCCCCCCAGTCCTTGCTTGCTGCTTCGGTGCAGGGCTGACGGCGCCCGGTGGCTCGGCCCTCCGTCCCCCCATCTCCTGTTGTGCCCTCGGCGGTGGCGGCGGTAGCATTGCCGGCCAGTCCTAGGCACTCCGGTCGCCAGTGCCATCTTTGAAATAAAAATTTGTTATGTTGTATAGATCAAATGATATAATAATAATTTGTAGTCATTTTTGTGGTGTTTCAAATAGTTTTTATTAGAGTTCGTGAAATAATTTTTTTTATAATTTTTGCATTCTTTAAAGCGTCTTTCAAGTGGGTTACAAATTTGCTGCAGTAAAACTCAATTAAACTTTAAGCTGAAATAAGCAAGGCATATATCCTCTCTAAAACACTATTCATGTCTCTATGAATAGTGTTTTGGATAAGAGTATGGGGAGCCTGTTGGGATGCTCTAACAGGGTAAGATGCGTCTCTCTCTCATGCTCCTTTTGGCCCATCCTCCCCCGATTAGCTTGTCCGACGAGCCAGTGGTGGGATCCAAGCGAGTATGAAGCGGTTTGAGAAAGAAGATGGCGAAGAAGAGGTGTATCATTTTTTGTTCTTGGAAACATCACACTAGCTATTATGTATGTCACATTCAAATTTGTTTATTGGAACATCATTTTTGTTCTTTTGTAGCATCTAGCTTTGTATAGGGTGGATAGATCGTGTAATAGAATGTTGTTTTTTGGCATGTTCTACCAGTTCGTTTGGCTTGTTCCAATATTTTTTTACCATGTTCAATCAGTTTATTTGACATGTTTCCTCATTTTATGCCATGTTTCAAAAGACCAATATCGTGTTCGGTATAAAAATATTCCAACAGGCATAAAAATTGTTCCAAAAAATATCCAATATGTTTTAAACTATTGAACGTCCGACTTGTAGTTGGGCCCAAAATTCAATCATTTGGTTTGTTTCTTGGTCGTCTATTGTTCTTGGTATCTTGTATAATTGGAAACGATTTCATCTTTTGGTTTGGATCATAGGATGTGTGTTTGAAGAAAGTGTTAAGATTTTGTTGAGATCCATGTGAAGGATACCTCGGTGTTGTGATGAATATGGTGACAGTTTATTACTTTGGTAAGATTTTTAAGTACTTTGGTGGAGCATTGTCGAAATGGGCGTGAAGGTGATGGACAGTGTCCGATAGATTTGTATCAGGACTGATTGTGTGACTAATTATTTTCAAATGATCTGGATGCACTTAAGTTTCAATAATGATGATATTTTGTGACGCTAACCTTGCAGGAGAAGGTAAGTGCTTCGTTTGGACTCATATGTCATCTCTATGATGCAGGTGCCCGTGGATATGTGGCTGACGCCATTCCGTGGAGGCGAACTGGAGGTTCGGGCGTCCGGCAGTGTGCACATGAGATGGCGTGGACAAGAAGCGTCGTTGCGGCAAGGATCCGAGACAGCTAAAGACTGAGCGTCGATCACTTAGCAGCGAAGCAGGACTAACTGGTGGGCCCACGCATGGGCTGGCGACCAAAATGCGGCGAGGAAGTTGCGAGGATGCTTTTGGAGGAATATGGAGTGAATATTCCTTGTCGGGAGCAAGTTAGGTGGGTGTGCGTTGTACACTGTTGATCCTCAGATCAAGGGTAGAGGCAACTCTTAGGGTTTGGGAGTCTCACCCCTAAGGCGATAAACAGAGGGGGAGGGGAGCACCTCCTCCTCACCCGTTGAGTTAGAAAATTAAGATTTGTGAGAAGGATGAATGGGAGAGAGAGGGTGGCACCTGCGAGTGCTTGTGGTTGTGAGAGTGTCTTTGTGGACTATATGGGCCCTAGGTATCCTCTAGAAGGCCTATAAAGGAGCAGATAGGGGGCGATCCAAGTTGGCCGATCGAGGATACGGACCACTCGGGATACGCGCACCTTGAGCTACAAGGAAGTTTCCGGGGATATTATCTATCTCCATGTAATTAGCAGATTAACACATACATGACATGTAACAGCATAACAGAATTAGCTAGCGTATGCCGCGTGCTATCCTGTAACTCTATCTCTCCCTACACTACATAAAGGGAGGAGGTAGAGGCCATAGGCAGAGAATACGACGAGTCATCATAGACAGCATATAGGATCATCTTGCATCCCGCATTTTGATCTACCATATAATCCCAGAACACAGAAAGTAGGGTATTACTTCCGTTGAGGGCCTGAACCTGTATAAACCCTTGTTCTTGTGTTACCATTTGACTTAGTTCTTGATTAGCGTCCCCTCGTACAAATTCATTGCCGGTGGTGACCCCCCAGCTAGTCATCAGTCGACAGTTGGCGCGCCAGGTAGGGGGCAGCGTCAAGATCATCTCTCAAGTCAGATGGTTTCTTCGAGATCGCCGTACGTCGCCATGAGGCTAGGAGAGTCTCTTCGTTTCGACACCCTGGACTTCATCGCCGACGGCATCGGCAATCTTCACCTCTCTCTCCCCCTAGAGAGATTCCTTCGCAAGAAGGCGCGCGCGATCAATGTGACCCATTGCCTTTTGGCTTGGAGAATTTAGCAAGCGCCTTCAGCAGATTGACCCCCTTGCTGTTCGCCTTCGCACGTCCTCCGGAGGAAGACAAAAAAGGACTCGACGGGCTCAGCCGCACGGGCATGGATTGTGTTCCGCCCAATAACAACATTGTGCCTTCGGCTGGATTTCCCTCCGGACTCGAGAGCTTCGCTGCGGCCTCCGCACGGATCTCATCTGAGATTTGGATGAGAGATAACCAGTCGGCGAGCACGCCAGATCCACTCGGATTAGATCTATCTATGTTCGTGGGTGTCATCAATGGTGGCCAACCCATTGGACAGAGCGAGCAAGTAAGCCTCTCCGTTTCTGACTCTGAATCTGACGGGAGTGCAAGAATTCGCAACTACAGAGAAGTTTTTGTTGCTTATGAGGAGACCGCCACGGACACTGGTGCGAACCCAGATCCTCGCCAGGCTGAGAAACAAGATCGTGTACATCAACTTCGCATCCGCGGCTGCGACATCCAGAACGAACTTCGCGCGGTGAAGCTGAGGGATTAGGAAGTCTATAACACTCGCCAGGCGAATGTCATCGCTTCGAAGACTCTCCTCTAGACCATCGCGCCGCAACTTCCAGAAGGCAGCCCGTGTGTCCAGGCCCTCGCTCGAGCGACGGCCATGGTGGAGATGGCTGCCATACAGCAAAACGAGGCAATACCGGCTCCGACCGCCTTGGCTCGCATTCGATCTACGCGCAATCGAAACCGGACTCGAGCCTCAGCAGCTGGCGATTCCCACCAATCGCCTGCCCACGATTTACGTCAAGACATTGAAGCCAAGCGGCGGGAGCGCAGTAACGGCGAGCGAAACTCTCGTGGTCATCACAGCCATCGCAACAATGACCAAGCCGAGAGCACCGCCAGTCGGTGCGACCACCGCCAGGAGCAACGTTAAGGCCCGCGGCGGGAGCATCGTAGCAGATCCCCAACGCGGAGGTGGCCACGACCATTGGAGGGGATTCGGGCCTTCACCTCGGATCTTCGCCGAGTGGTTTGGCCGGATGGTTTCAACCTCAAAGTCATCGACAAGTTCGATGGCGAGAGGGATCCGAAGAACTGGCTGCAGATCTATGCCTTAGCAGTCAGCGCGGCAGGAGGTGATCAGAACGTCATGGCAAATTACTTGCCGGTCGCTTTGACCCCAACCGCCCAGACTTGGCTAATGGACTCCCGGAGAACTCTATCGAGTCTTGGGACGACCTCCAGGAGCAGTTCATCGCCAATTTCCAAGGGACCTATGAAAGGCCCGCGGGGAGATGGGAGATTGGACAGCTACACAGGCGCAAGAACGAGACTCTTCGTGAGTTCATCAAGCGCTTTACCAAGAAGAACAAGATCCGGGACGTTTCGGAGCAGACTGTCATTGACGCCTTCTTCGCCGGATGCAAGTCCGAGGAGTTAATTAGACAGATGACACGGGACCCCCCGCGTAATCTCAAGGCTATGTTCACGATGGCGGATCAGGAGGCCGAAGCCGAGGAGGCCATCGCGAATCATCGCGGAGGTAACGACGGAGGCCCCAAGAAAAAGCCTAACGATGAGCAAGGCAAACCCAATGACAAGAAGCGAAAGGGGGACGAGATGGTCGCCAACATGGAGCGCAACCGACCAAAGCCCCCCAACGGCAACGACTACAAAAAAGTGATGGATTCGCTATGTCCCTTCCATCCTCGAGGAAAGCACTCTGCCAAAGACTGTCTTATTCTGCAGAAGTTCGCCAAGAGCTCGAACCAGTCGGCTAAGGGCGGTCAAGACAAGAAGCCCGATGGAGATTACCAGGACGCTGAGCGCGAGATCAATTACATATTCGGGGGCTCCGATGCGTATGAGTCCAAGCGAAAGCAAAAGCTTACCACTCGAGAGATCAACGCTATCATGCCCGCAACACCTAAGTACTTGCGCTGGTCCGAGGTGCCTATTACCTTCGACCGATCAGACCACCTGGATCGGATTGCCTTCCCTGGAAGGTATCCTCTGGTGTTGGACCCGGACGTGCGAGGAAGCAAGCTAAAAAGGGTTCTGGTCGATGGCGGGAGCGGGATCAACGTCCTTTTCGTCAAGACCCTGGACCAGATGAATATTCCACGTTCTGAGCTACGGCAGGGATCATCTCCTTTCCACGGGGTAATCCCCGGGACGTCCGCGATACCACTCGGACAGATCTCTATGCCGGCCACGTTCGGGACTAAGGACAGCTATCGGACCGAGAGTCTGAGTTTTGAAGTGGCTGATTTCGAGACGGCATACCATGCTCTCTTGGGAAGGCCGGGGATTGCCAAATTCATGGCTGTTCCCAACTATACTTATCTCGTCTTAAAAATGCCAGATCCCAATTGTGTAATCACCCTTCTTGGTGACGTTAAACAGTCCCTGCTCTGCGACAGCGAAAGCTGCGAGATGGCGCAGGCAATGGACTCATCTGCTGAGATGGGGAAGATCCGGTTGGAGGTCGCATCCCTTCAAGAGGAGGAGGACGTCCCGCCAAAAAGCAGGCCAAAACATCCATCCAAGCAGCCGAAGAAACCAAGAAGATTCTGTTGGACCCGTCTGATCCGACCAAGACGGCCGTGATTGGGACAGGGCTCGATAGCAAATAGGAAGACGCGCTCGTCACTTTCCTCCGGGCCAACCAGGACATGTTCACTTGGAAACCTTCGGACATGCCTGGTGTTCCGAGGGAGGTGATCGAGCACTCTCTCCACGTCGACGAAAAGGCGAAGCCAGTCAAGCAACGCCTACGAAGATTTGCCCCGGATCGGAAGGACGCCATACGGAGCGAGATCACCAAATTGTTGGCCGCTTCGGTTCATCAAAGAGGTGTATCACCACGAGTGGCTTGCCAATCCGGTCTGGTCTGTGAAGAAAACAAGACATGGCGGATGTCGTCGACTACATGCACCTTAACAAAGCGTGTCCCAAGGATCCTTTTGGGCTCCCGCATCGATCAAGTGGTGGATTCCACCGGGTCGCGAAGCTCTTGAGTTTTCGGGCGTCTACACGTGCTATCACCGATCGATCGAAGGAGGAGGATTGCATCAAGACATCGTTTATTACGCCTTTTGGTGCTTTCTGCTATATTACAATGCCATTCGGGTTGAAAAAACGCTGGCGCAACTTATCAGCGCACTATACAGCAGTTTTTCACACTCAGCTCGGACGCAACGTGGAGGCATACGTCGACGACGTCGTCATAAAGACAAAATCCAGATGGGATCTCATAACATATCTAACCGAAACATTCAAGAGCCTAAGGGCGTATCGGATGAAACTAAACCCCGAGAAATGCGTTTTTGGGGTTCCGTCTGGTAAACTACTCGGATTCATCGTTTCCAATCGCGGGATCGAAACCAATCCAGAGAAGGTCAACGCCATCATCAAGATGAAGCCCCCGACCAATCAGAAGGATGTGCAGAAGCTCACTGGATGCATTGTGGCACTCAGCCGATTCGTTTCCCGACTCGGGGAGCGAGGCATGCCTTTCTTTAGGCTCTTATGCCGACAGGACGATTTTCAGTGGACAGCGGAAGCACAGGAAGCCTTTCAAGATCTAAAGAGGTTCCTCACCATGCCACCGGTGTTGGTCCCTCCCATGCCCCAGGAGCCCTCTTACCCTACATCGGCGCAACGACTTATGCCATCAGCAGCGCGTTGGTGGTAGAGCGAGATGAGGAGGGCTCCTCCGGAAAATCAAATAGTCCGGTCTACTTAAATGGCGAGTATTGGGCGAATGTAAAACAAGGTACCCACAAGTTCAAAAGCTTCTGTATGCTGTGTTACTCACATCGCGGAAGCTCAAGCATTACTTTCAAGAGTATGAAATTTCGGTGGTCACCTCCTTTCCGCTTGGAGACATACTTCATAATCGGAAGGCCACCGGGAGGATTGTCTAGTGGGCAGTCGAGTTAGGAGCCTTTGAAATAAAGTTCAAGCGTCGATTAGCCATCAATCTCAAGCACTAGCCGATTTCGTCGCAGAGTGGACAGAGGTCCAAACCCCAGCAGCAAAGGAGAATCTCGAGTATTGGACAATGTACTTTGATGGTTCCCTCATGCTCAGCGGCGCGGGGGCTAGGATTTTACTCATATCGCCGACTGGAAAGAAGCTACGCTACGTCCTCCAGATATTGTTTTCCGTCAGCAACAATGCCACCGAGTATGAGGCACTCATCCACAGGCTACGCATCGCCATATCGTTCGGTGTCAAGCGGTTTTTGGTACGCGGGGATTCCCAACTCGTGGTCAACCAAGTCCAAAAAGAGTGGTCTTGTATTGGCGACAGCATGGCGGCCTACTGTCAGGAGGTGCGAAAGTTAGAAGACAAGTTTAACGGACTGGAGCTTACACACGTGCTCCGCCGCGACAACGAAGCAGCAGACGAGCTAGCGCGGATGGGATCCACTCGGGGCCAAGTCCCGAGTGGTGTTTTCGTCCAGGAGCTACGCGCGCCGTCTATCAAACTACCACCTGCACCGGGGGAAGATCAAGAGAAACAGCCAGATCCCGATGCAGAGGTACTATCAGTCACTCCCGGGTGGACTCAGCCTTACTTAGATTAATGAGCTGCCTGAGGATCGAAGCCTAGCCGAGTGCATTACACGCCGAAGCAAAAGCTACAAGGCAGTCGGGGACGAGCTTTTCAGAAAGAGCAGTTCCGAGGTACTAAGGCGTTGCATATCCGAGCAATAAGGCAGAGACCTACTCAATGAAATCCACTCGAGGGAATGCGGGCACCACACGGCGGCCAACACCGTGGTGGGAAAAGCCTATCGGTAAGGATTCTTCTGGCCAACCGCGGTCACAGATGCGGAAGACATAGTACGCAGATGTGACGGGTGTCAGTTCTTTGCACGGCAAGTCCACATGCCGGCCCAAGACCTACAAACGATTCCGATCTCTTGGCCCTTTGCCGTTTGGAATCTCGACATGGTGGGCCCCCTCAAGCGAGTGCAAGGTGGATTCAGTCATCTCTTCGTCGCCATCGGCAAGTTTACCAAATGGATTGAAGCCAAGCCGGTTGCTGTTATCATGGCGGCCAAAGCACGCGAGTTCTTTCGGGACATCATTGTACGTTTTGGCGTACCTAATCGCATCATCACCGACAATGGCGTTCAGTTCAAAAGCGACGAATTTCAAGATTGGGGCGAGGAGCTAGGCATCAAGATCTGCTATGCCTCGGTGGCCCACCCAAGGAGCAACGGACAGGTTGAGCGCGCCAACGGATTGGTGCTACAAGGGCTCAAAGCCCGAATCTTCGATCGCCTAAAGCCTTATGCTACGCGCTGGGTCAAGGAGTTGCCTTGATTGCCTCATGGTCATAGAACGACCCTAAGTCGAACAGCAAGGCGGAACACCCTTTTCCTAGTCTATGGCTCGGAGACGGTCCTCCCGACTGAATTGAAGTTCTGGTCCCCTCGGGTTGCCGATTACGACGATAATCAGTCGGATGAAGTAAAATATGAAGACCTCGATCGGCTCGAGAAAGCCAGAAAAGCAGCAATGATCCAGTCGGCAAAGTACCAACAGGGCCTACGTCGCTACCATCAGTGCAACGTGCGGGGCCGTGCGTTCTCCAAGGGAGATCTGGTCCTCCAAAGGAATCAGAAGCACGAGCATAAACTCTTCCCACTTTGGGAAGGCCCCTATGTGATCGCTGAGGTGACTCGCCCGAGGACTTACCGGCTACAACGTGAAGATGGATCCGAAGTGCCTAATATCTGGAACATCGAGCAGCTACGTCGTTTTTTCTCTTAAAGTTTTGTATTCAAGCAGCATGTAATTAGTTCCCTTCTTTTGACTTGCTACTTGGCCATAAACGACCAAGCAATAAGTCGGGGGCTACACTAAATAGTGTCCGGAGTCAACCGCACCCTATCTTGTTAATACAAGTTGTTTTCTCTTTACATGTGTTGATCAAATTTGAATATTATGAAATTTCTTGAGTAATGTCGCTTATATATCCCAATGACAACGTTTAGCTACTCCGTAGTAGCGTAGGGAGAAAGCTAAGAGCTGATTCCTAGCACTCGGGGGCTGAACCAGTCAACGGATGCGTTTCACGAAAAAGGATAAAGCGTACTATTCGGATAAACCAGATCACCGGTATTGAGGATCGATCAAGTGTTTCAATTATAGATACATCTACAAGTCCAAGTGATCTACAATATGGGTAGCAGTCGGGCGGACTTCTTCCAGCAGAGCACAAGCCTCCTCCTCGGTACACGCAAATCCTTCCTTCACAGCCTCAATGTCTAGGCGGGGGAAGTTAGACTTTGCGATCGCGAGACCTTGGCTGGTGCATGTTACGGCTGCCTCTCGCATAAAGACCTTGATCCGCTCGGGAACATCGCCAAGGCAGGCCACAAGGAGATCAGAATCAGTCGGCAGCTCTTCTTCAGGATAAAGGCTTTGGAGCGTCGAAACTATTCCTATTAAAGCACGGCGACGGAGCTCATGGGCAATCTTCACTTCCTCCTCGAGAACCTGGAATTGCGCCCTGGATTGCTGCCGATACTCTGCATAAACCAATGGGTTGAAACGAACCAGTCGGACTGCATGAGGCTGAGCCAGGGAGAGTCACTGGTGGAGAATTACCTTCTAGCTCTTTGGCCGATTTCTCCTCCAGGGCCTTCTGCCTCGCCTCCAGTGCTACATTCGAAGGCGAGTCTCAAGAACTATCATGCAAGGAGCGTTATTTTGGTGAAGGTTCATGGCTGTTCGGGATTTATACCTCGGATAGTGTTGGAGTCTTCTACGTGGCGGAACCGAAGTTCACTGACTTCTCGCTTGAGTTCTTCGATTCAGCCGCGATACTGCGACTTGGCGGCATCTGGTAGCGTTGTCATATTCGTCATGGGTCTTCACTCATACTTGCTTTCTCCATGCATATGGACTTTTGCCTCGACCTCTCTTTCATGCGCTGCATGGAGATGAGAGGGAGATTAGCGCGACTCCCTTATGCAAAGTGAGGATTCAAGGCATGGAAAGGTTTTACCTTGTATATCACGGCTTGAGCCGCAGCCATATTGTCCAGTACTTCCCACTCTTCGGCCTCTTGACCATCGTCAACCTCGCAACCCTCCATCTCCTTCCTCCACTTCAGTCGGAGGGGCGGAGCGTGAGTTTTGGCAAAGGGGCGAGGAATCTCCTCGATTTCTGGTTCCGAGCTCCTTGGAGCCAGAGCTGGGACTTTCTCCTTTGTCGCCGAGGATTGATGAGTGGTAGGAGATGGATCGGAGTCTTGGTGAGGTGTGCTACGCTGAGTCGAGTCCTCAGCAGATTGGTGCTTGGCTTGGCAATTGGACTTCGGAGGCACACTTGGCGGCTCGTCATCGTCAACTGGTTTTCTGAAAGCATTTGAAGATTATTCAAGATACGCATTCCTTGCGAATTATGAAGGGAAAATAGCATGAGGAAATACCTCTGTGAAGACATGAAGGATTTAAACCCAAGTCGGACGCCCGAGCCACTCGGGCCCAAACTTGGAGGTTTCCCTGCCCCCGACGCGGCCACTGGGTCTGCGGACTGGGAAGGTGGAGGGCCTTGTGGCTGCCCCGCCTAGGCTGAAGGCGACCTCATTGCTGGGCGGCAGCGGCGCACGAGCGGGATGTCGTCATCCTCATCCGAGTCCTTTGAAGCGACCCCCTTGCCTTTTTTGGCTGGAGGTGCACTAGACGAGCCCTCAGCAGGACGCTTGCGTGGTGCCTCCTTTTGGTGCGGAGCTTCTGGGACCAGATGGGTGGAGAAGAAGGCTTCACGTCCCTGCGGCGTGTCGGATTATATTAGTTCCAGTTCTATCCTAAGAAACCGTGGTCGAGTTGAGAAGGATCTTCTCCTTACCGCTGGAGGCAAATATCCCAAGTGGTACGGAGCCAGGCACTCTGCGCGAACTATTTCCGAGCCTGGAGCAAAGAGCTCGGCCACTCGGTTGATGATTTCCTTCTGCGTGAGGTTTTCATCAGATTCCCGAGTGGTATCTTGAGTCCCCGAGTACTCGAAGACGAGATGCACCCTCTCTTTGATGGGCTGGATACGGCGCTGGGTATAGTTCCAAACCACCCCAATGCCGGTCAACCCAGCAGACTTTGCTCTGTGGAGAAGAACAAGAAGTTCCTGCACTTGGCTTCCCTCGTCATCGGCGAGAAGAGAAGATCAGGAGGGATGGACTGTGGGGCACTCGCCGGAGAAGGAAGGGAGGACTAGAGGAGAGTTGGCACAGTAGAACCACTCTGATTGCCAGCCCTTGTTGGAGGTTCTCAAAGGAAGATCGAAATAAAACTTTCGGGCCCCTTCCCGCAATTGAAACCCCGCGCCGCCGCCAGCCTTGGGAGAGTTCTTGTTGGGAAAGGGTTTAAGAAGGCAGAGATATCTGAAACGGTCGAAATGAGGAGCAATCCCCAAATAGGCCACACAGACATGGATGAAAATCGCAATTTGGAAAATGGAATTGGGGTTCAAGTGCGAAACCTCGATCTGGTAAAAGTGCAACAGTCCCCAGAAGAAAGGAGAGCAAGGAAGGCCGAAGCCGCGGAGAAAGAAGGATTCGAAGACCACTACCTCGTACGGGCGAGGGGTGGGGTAGGATTAGCCTGCGGCGGCGCGCCAAGACACGAACCCTTTGGAGGGGAGCACGCCGATGGAGACCAGCTTCTGTAGCCTCCGTTCGGTCGTGATGGACTTCATCCACTCATTCCCGCTCTTGGCAGCCTTAGGGGCGGCGGGAGATGGTGGAGCCATTGCGATCGGAGATGGGTGGCGGCGGAGGTGGCGACGGAGAAGAACCCTAGCGGCGGAGTTCGCTGGGAGAAGCTAACTGACTGGCGCGAAAAGTGAGCGAGATGAGCTAATTTCGTTCCCCTGTTCCTAACTTATCGCAACGGGCAGTGTTTCGCATTCTGGGCCGGGCCCTAGTCTTGCGCTGGATGCGGCCTTTCCGCGAGGTGCCTGATAATCACTCGGCTGGTCGAGTGGTTCCCTCCGAGAGGTTTGCGTTAAGCGCCGAGTGCTGGTCTAGGAATAGACGAGCCTAACTACTTGATGAAGCGGTGTTGCGGATTCAAGATCGAATCAAGAAGAAGCGGCGTTGCAGATTCAAGATTGAAGCGAAGAAAAAGACACCTGATTACCCAAAAGATCTTCATTAAAAGGCACTTAGGCCTGATTACATATTCTCCGCGGCGCAGCACATCGAGCTAGGGCTCGTCGCTGGCTCGCGGAGGAGCAAAAGAAGAAGCCCCCCTAGTGGGAGGACCTCAGTACCCCCCGTCGGCGAGGAGGGCTGCGACCAGCGCACTTTGTGGAGTTGCGGGAATCCGCGGATCAGAACCCTAATGGATTCTTCCGCGTCGATTTCCGCCTTCATCAGAGCGAAATCCTGCCAGAGCTCGTCTTCGAAAGCTTTGGCGGCGGCTTTGGCGGCAGCTTCCGCCTCGTCCTTCGCGCGGGCCTCGGCGATCCACATCTCAATTATCTCCATGATGTTCGCCATCGCTCTTGAAAAAAGAAGAGGGTGGAGATTTCTGGCTTCACCAAGAAGATGAAGACTCGCAAACTCGAAGGCTGGTGGTGAAGTAGTACTCTGATCCTGGGATTTCTTTTATACACCGAGGAAGTTCAAAGGGCGCGCCTTGTAATCCGTTTCAGACACAGTAAAACCATCATGGCGATGGGACGGAAGTGGACACAGATACGGTTTCCGACGGAAGCGCGTGTCGTTTCGGCTGTATGAGAAAAGGGCGCGAAAACGCTTTGCCTCCCCCTAATTGGGCTTGGGTTAAAATTGCAAAGGGCTATCCCCTTAACAGGCTTTCATAACATGCCGCTAACGGTGGCAATGTGTTAAAATCGAGCCTAATTCGGCCTCGTTACACCCTGGAGGGCATATGACCGGCAGCGCCAAAATTAAAAGTATCTCATGGCATGCCCCATGTTGGGTCACTAGCCAACTTCGCATGCTTGAGGTTGGGTGTTGGTGAGATTTGGGTACAATTTCGGAGGTATGCCCTTTATAGGGTCGCTAGTTGTACACCGCTACCCGGGTACAAATGCCTCTCGGCCAAATTGCATCCAATCGGTACGCCCCGAGGGGTCTATGCTGATCCCTTCTCTGGTTGGGACAGGTACCACTCGGCTGAAAGATGCGCCCCATGCTGGGCCGAGTGCTGGTCCTTATAAGCTAAGGTTAGGCGCCTGATGTCGAAACCCTTTGCAACGTCTAATTACAGCATGCTGCACGACAGAAGTTGTAATGACGTGGCTTAAGGCATTCTCCACGATGGGCCAATCGCTGCTTTTGCATTGCAAGAGTGGATGCCAAGTAGCCGAATTCATCTGTTAAGGCGATGTGCCCAATGGGCCGAGTAAGACGGAGTTTGGTGTTGCCAATCCAGACATTGTTTTAACACAAAAACTTAAGATTTCTTGAGTTCTTTACAATCTCTTTTCAGATTACAAGGGATATTGGCGAAGCCAGTCGGCCGGACATCTAACTCGATCGTAAAGCACTCGGGGGCTACTATGGACTATATGGGCCCCGGGTATCCTCTAGAAGGCCCATAAAGGAGCAGATAGGGGGCGATCCAAGTCGGCCGATCGAGGATAAGGACCACTCGGGATACGCGCGCCTTGAGCTACAAGGAAGTTTCCGGGGATATGATCTATCTCCATGTAATTAGCAGATTAACACATGCATGACATGTAACAGCATAACAGAATTAGCTAGCGTATGCCGCGTGCTATTCTGTAACTCTATCTCCCCCATGCACTATATAAAGGGAGGGGATAGAGGCCATAGGCAGAGAATACGACGAGTCATCATAGACAGCATATAGCATCATCTTGCATCCCGCATTTTGATCTACCATATAATCCCAGAACACAGGAAGTAGGGTATTACCTCCGTTGAGGGCCTGAACCAGTATAAACCCTTGTCTTGTGTTACCATTTGGCTTAGTTCTTGATTAGCGTCCCCTCGTATAAATTCATTGCCGGTGGTGACCTCCCCGTTAGTCACCAGTCGACAGTCTTATAATCTTCAAACTATCTATGCAATTAAACCTCCGTGCTTATAGTTCATGTCTTGTTCTTTCTAGTTCATATGTCTTGATCTTGTTGCTTTGATGGTTTTTGTTCAAACTAGTCTATTTGCCTCCTTTCTTTTTTTATGTTTTTTATCCATTATGTGTTGATTGTTCTCATACGGTTTTACATTTTTTTTTTTGCACCCTAGGATTGACTAGAGATCAAATTTCCATCAAGTTGCAAATCTCTTCAGAATTTGTTCTTCCCGCAACAGTGAGTGTTTTTTAAAAAAATCTAAAAAATGCATTTTTTAGTGCTTCCATTTGGGGCAATTCTGTGGCTTTCATATGTATCGACACAAAAAATTTGAAGTCATGAAGATTCTTCGTTTGGGAATAGTGAGGTGAAAACTGAGCATCAAACTTTCTGCACGACATCTGTGACATGTTGTAGTGTTTGTTTTTTTGCTGATTTTTGGCAAGGTTTTTGTAGGAGATTTTTGTTAGAGTGATTAACGGCTCATTGATTCACAGGGAGAAAAATGTCCAAAAATTTTGCAGCACCAAAAACACACCATCTCTCTGCTTCAACTGAGAACAAATTCTGGAAAATCTGCTTTTCCTTTTCTGAAAATAGCTTTAGTGATTTGGCTTGATTTGTTTTATTAAAACAAGATTTGAATTGATTACTTTCTTTTTAAAGACCTGATAATCAGGATTGTCAGTCATTGAAAACATCCCCACACATTCTACGGCTCTAATGCTAGGGCACACATAGTTGTTGAATTTGTTTGTGTTATGAAAAGATGGTGAGTTATCCGAACAAAAATCTTCAAGTCTTCCATTCACCATCCTCTGGTCGTCGTAGCGGTTTTCAAATTCATTACGTGACTATTCAATCCAGCCCTTCTAGTCACCATACTAGCTATAGCTAGCTAGCTCTACAACTTTTACGGTTTGTTTTCCATTTTTTTAGGGGATGGGGTGGGGCGGGGATAGCTTGGGGAGCGAGCGGCAGGAATGGCGTGGGGAGGCGGGGATGGAGCTGCTTGGAGGGGCGGCGGCGATGTGGCAGGAGGGGAGGTTGGGGTGGAGAGGTAGGGGAACCGAGGAGGAGAGGAGAGAGAAAATGAGATGGAGGAGAGAGAGTGGAGAGGATATATTTATTTTAGTTTATTTTTTTTGGCTAAATTGCCACCTCATCTGTCACATTGGCAAAACCACCTAAGAAACCACCAGCAGGAGGGTTATTTGCACCTTTTCACGGCTTTAGGGGGCGGAATATCTAGTTTTATAGCTTAGGGGTTATGTAGACGAAGGGTCATAGTTCAGGGTGTATTATAAATTTTTTTCGTGTTTCTTTAAAACTTCACCGTCAAAGAACACTTGACTGATAAAGTTATATATTATGCCCAAGAAATAGAGGTGGTACTGAAATTGCTGACTGTGTCATGCACACCTCTGCATGACTTCATATTACTAGCTCACGGCTAGCTTACTAGCTACTTCTCTTTTTGAGATGTGTTGTGCGATCCTTGCATATATGCATGTTAGCGCAAGGATATGCATGGGCATTTGGCAGGAATACTCTAAATACAATTTGTAAACATGTTGCGATCTTCAAAGTCATATCGATGATGATGAGCCTACTCTCTCAATTTGATTTGCCTCCATGGTTGGAAGCCAATGCACACCCGGCCAGGCCTACGTACACCAACCACAGGTTATGCTCTGCTCGCTCGCTCAAAAGAAGCTTTGATCATGCTTTGCTAGGTTGCTCGCAAGTGCTTCCTCGTCATTGGTCGCAATGTGCATGAAAAGCTATGTGGATGCCGGCGCCAAACAAAGCATGACATGCTGACCATAGGTACCGCAGTCTGGTCGCTTAATAGTGCGTCCATACATTTTGCCGGTACGGCCGTCCGCAGTGTTCGTCTTTGAGATCATGACCACAAAAATCTTACGTGCTCCCTCCATTCTTTGTTGTTTGACGCTTTTGATTTTTGTACACCTTTGACCATTTGTCTTATTCAAAAAATTTTTTGAATAAGACGAATGGTCAAAAGCGTGCTCAAAAGTCAAAGACGTCAAACAAAAAAACGGAGGTAGCATAAATCACTCTCCATCGTGTCATGTGCATGTAGGTACAGAAATAGCTTTTTCAAGGCATTGTAGTTACACAAGCAGTTGAAGAAGAAAAAAGAACGCCATCTGTGTACGGTTAACATTAGCTACTCAGTGAAAATAAGTTGTCAAATCATTTCCCGGAAACGTAATTAAGAATACAACGTGTACACGTGATCGAGGTCGCAACATCGCAACAATTTAATCGATGCAGTTCACAATCTCGTACCAGGAAGACTGCTAATTAATCCTTTATTTCAGGACAACGGCCGGAGTAAGTGTTTGGCTGCCATTCACCCGGGGCACTGGTACTTGCTCTGGCAGCCACGGCCGGTGTACGAGCCGCCGCGCGCCGGGCACGTGCTGATGCAGGCAGGCCTGTCGGGGCGCAGCGCCCCCGGGCTTATGCTGCCGCCGGCGAGGATCCGCCGGTGCAGCTCCAGGTCCACCGTCAGCTCGGGCTCCACGCCGTCCTCCAGCTTCAGCTTCGACCTCCAGGAGATCATCTGCCGCCGCGCCGGCGCCGCGTCCATGCTGTGGCCCCCCTCGACGGCGAACGAGGCCTCCAGGTCGCCGGCCGCCGGGCCGGCGAGCCCAAGTGCAACGCCGACGAGGACAAGCAGATAGGCGTACGCCTTCCTCTCCATGCTCCTCATCTCTCTCCGTCTCTCCTGTCGACCGATGCTGGTGTTTGCAAATTGGCAGTGCTTTGCCGCTGGGGGTTGGTGCGGTGCTGCGAATAACACCGGAGCATATTAATGGAGGTTTCGTATGGGGGCAATTCCCATGGCCCCAGTCTCTTAATAAAACTTAACTCTGGACACAACGACATACAAACTGCTCAAAAAATCCACAAATCAGACTATACCTTACTCCATTGCTCTCGTCCTCGTCTAAATCCAACCTTGGAAAACAAGGAGAAGTAGAGAGAGAGAGAGGAGCCATTGCGCACGGTCGGAGTAGCTGATGCTGCTGGCCTCACCGTCACCCTGCGCATAGGACTGAAACTTTAGCTCGAAGCTCGTGAGCTGCTCGGTCTCGGCTCGGTAAAAGCTCGGCTCGTGCTCGACTCGTTTGTAAATGAGCACGAGCCGAGCCTCATTTTCAGCTCGTGGCCATTAACGAGCCAGACCAGAGGCTGGCTCGCTCGGGCTCAGCTCGTATACATGCCACTGCTATTTATTCCATCTCTTAACCATTAAATAATAACATATCCTATTGCCAAAAGGCAAATAAAATAGCCCAAAACACAGGTACGTATGCACATGTTATTTTGATACTCATATGTACAATACTAACTTACATTTTCATTATTTTGCAATGGTTAATGTCTTAAAAGGTTCGGAAACAAATATTTTCCCTGGCTCGCGAGCGCTCGCTAACAGCTCGTGAGCTTCCAATGAGCCGAGCCGAGCCCAGTTTTTAGCTCGGACACCCTGTCGGGCTCGGCTCGGTAACAAAGCGAGCAGAGCCGAGTCGGAGGCTGGCTCGCTCGAGCTCAGCTCGTTTCCACCCCTACCGGCGCATCGCCGTTGTCGGCGACGGCAATATGGTTGATCTTTTTGTTTGCATGGCCATGGCGACATCAACGAGAGAGAGACATTGTTGAGACGCATGTGAAGGGTACCCCGGTTTGATGATGTATATATATTGATAAGATAAAATTTGAAGTGTTTTGAAAAATTTTAAATGGTGCATTTATGAAAATTGTCGTGAAATTGGAATCGGACCATTGTGTTGAGCTTCGGCAAGGTAATAGTTTTGATCAGACGTGATCCGGTGGAATTTTTTAAACTGACACATGGTGTGTTAGGGCTTGCTAATTGTGAAGTCGCGAATGGATTATAATGTTGGTAATTTTCTGATGAACTAACCTTGCAGGTGAGATAAGGTGTATTGATTTCGGGTGTGTTCACCTCAGTGATGCAGGTATCGGCGAGTACGTGGCTGAAGCTTCGTGGGGACAGTTGCAGACTGGTGCGTCCGGAGGCGTGCATGTGACCGGTTTGGATAAGCTGGCGGTCACATGAGGTGGTGTAAACAAGAAGTTTAGCTATGGCAAGTAATCCGAGGCAGCTGGAAGCTGTGGCATCGGTAACCTATTGGCGGAGTTGATCTAACCGGTTGGCCTAGGCTTTGCCTGGCGACCGAGGAAGCTGCAAAGATATTTCCCGAAAAAATACGTGGAGAATATTCCCTCTCGAGAGTGTGTCTTGTAGTGTGTGAGTTATGCACCACTCATACTCAAAAGAAGGGCAAAGATATGCTCTAGGCTTTAGGGCATCTCACCCTTGAGCTATAAATAGAGACGGAGAGGAGCACCTACTCCTCATTCCCTTAAAGTTGAAATTTTCAAAAGTAGAGAGGGTGAGTTGGGTTTGTTTTGGCTGACACTTAAAGTGCTTGTGATCACATGCAGTGTGGTTTGTAATCCCCTAACTTCTATGCAATGAAATCTTTTTCTTCATGATTATCTTGTATTGATTTCCTCCTAATTTTTCTTATTTTCGTTTTCCCTTTTGGAGCTCTTGTTTTGAGATGAATTTGAATGATTTCTTACAGGTTATTGGTGACCTATGATGCCTTGAGGTTGGTAATATGATTTGATACACACTTTGCAACCATATGAGAGGCAAGAGATCAAGTTCTTACTTGTTGCTAATTTGTCCACAAACTTTCATCGCGCAATAGTCAGTAAAAGATTTTTATAAAAATCTATAAAAAATTATTTTGGGATGATTCCAGTTGAAAAAGATGTGTGACTCATATACCCATATGTAGTATAAATTTGAAGTCCACTGGTTTCACCATTTGGAAAGTATGAGGTGAAAACCGAGCCTCAAACTTTCTGCTCGAAGTTTTTAAAAATTCGTAGTGTTTGATTTTTCATATTTTCTATGTAAGTAGTTTTGAGGAGATTTTTGGCATGATGCTTTACAACTCATTTTTACATTGGGACAAAACTTTCCAAAAATCTAAGAGCATCGGAAAGCCACCATCCATCTCCTCCAAGTAGAAACAAATTCTGAAGAATCTGTTTTTGCTTTCCAGAAAGCTTCTTGTGTTGTTTTGAATTTTCATATTTTTTCTACAGAGTTTTGAGTACATTTTCAGCTTAGTTACTCATAGCTAATTATGTAATAGGGACAAAAATTTCCAAAAATTGTAGAGCATCAGAAAGTCACCATCCATCTCCTTCAAATGAGAACAAATCTGTTTTTACTTTTCTGAAAGTCACTTTGATCATCTAGCTTTATTTTTTTTCCTAAAGCAAGTTTTGAATTGATTCCTCTCTTTTGGACATTTGAAAATCAAGATTATGAATGCAAAAATTCCCACCAAACCCACTGTATTCTCCGAAGCCGATTTTTTTTATTAGAAAGCTAGGATGGAGACATATGTGATGGCTCAGGGTTACATTGTTTGACTTAAGAGTTAAGATTAAGGACTCATACGAGTTACCCGAGGAGGTGACGGACGTGAATCAAGCCGATGTGGAGCTTAATGCAAAAGCTTGAAATTTTTTGATTTAAGATCCTAGCCGAGAGGAGTACAAGCGGGAGTCGGACATCACCACAGCCAACAAAATCTAATCTAGACGACCCTCCAAGCTTACTATGAGGGAACTGCTCAGGTTAAGGTAGTGAGCCAAAACCAACACAAAAGAGAGTACAATGGTCGATCTTATCTCCCATGCCATGGACGCCGTAGCCCCTTCTCCTATGGGTCGCCCCGCGCGCCGTCTTTGAGGCCAGGGCACCCCCACACCGCCGCTCTGCTCCGTGAGCTGGGCGCCGACGCCACAGAGAACATGGCCGATGCCTCCCCTGGTCGAAGTCGTCGTCATTCTCGGAGCCAGAGCCGTTGCAGCTCGTCGCCCCACAAGGCTGGGATGCCATCGAGCGCGCCGCGTGGCCACATCGCCGAGGTGCTGCAGGGCGCCGCCGGCGCGCCACATCTGGTGCCGGTCCGCCGCCTCGTCGCAATGCGCCCTGCCGAGGAGGCCGAGTAGCTGCGCCAACGCGATGTCCTGGACACGGCTTGCCGCCGGCCCGCCGCCATGGCCCCGTGCTGCCGAGCCGTTGCCAAGCCACCACCAGCGCGCGGCCCTAGCACCACAGGGGGCCCTCGTCACGCATAGGATGTAGAGAGCTGCCACCTCTGGAGTACGACAGCGCCGCCACCTCCTCAACCTGGCGCCGCCTCCATCCATGGCCGCGGGACTACCGCCATTGCTAGCCAAGGCGGCTGCGTCCTAGCCTCCGGCGCTGCCTGCCGCATCCACACCTAAGGCCGGTGCCGTCCTTGGCCGGCCTCCCTCTCTCTCTCTCTCTCTCTCCACACTCTCTCCCCAATCTAGACTCTCACTCTCCCATGGGGTGCCCGGCGGCTGGGGGAGGAACCCTAGCCGGCTGCCCCCATCTCCCCTTTTTTTCTATTTTCCATTTCTCCAATTTCTCTTCTCAGAAGAAAATGCGAAACCAATAAATGGAGTGACATATAATATAAGGGAATTTCTGGTAATTTCCACTTTTCGCACCATGGGGAGACCCCTCTCCCCCTCTCCTCACACCTCCCACATAGGGCTACATGGTGGTAGAATGCTTACACCCTAAGTCTCCACCCCCTCTCCTTATATTTCCTATGCCCCAAGCCCTAGGGCATTCCCCTCGAATATTCCAGCATCCTGATAATATTCGGTACCAAGCCACGCAGGGCCCACACCCGGGTTTTCTCACAGAGGCTAACTCGTATCCTCTAGGGTTTTTAACCACACCAGCTAACCTAGAACCGAACCAGGGTTTTCCACCGTATCGGTGTATTCTACACCCGAGTGTGCCCCAGCTTCGCTACAAAGTGGGACCAGAGTCCAGTTAGGAAGCATTCTGTGCTTGGAAACATCGGGCCCAAACAGGTCAAGGTCTGGTTTCAGATAAAGTGAAGCTCAAGCTTTTTGTTCAAGCCAGGTGGTGTCCGGCGCGCAGGTGGGTGAGCAGGCCCCAGGCGCCAG
This sequence comes from Raddia guianensis, assembly GCA_036346415.1. Classification (NCBI taxonomy): domain Eukaryota; kingdom Viridiplantae; phylum Streptophyta; class Magnoliopsida; order Poales; family Poaceae; genus Raddia; species Raddia guianensis. Next base: position 21,264,035 of record CM070537.1, on the reverse strand, counting down.
GCAACCAGGACATTGTTAACACCCAAATTTGACAGGAAAATCGGATATTGTAAATAAGCCATTGTGATTGGAATTATTGGACTGCATCACAATGTAGGCTTAATTATCAAAAGACAGAGGCGTGTAAAGGGTAATTCCGATAATTTCGAAGACTCTGGGAGAATTACGAAGCTTCAATCGGAAGGTATCTTCGACGGTTTAATTGCGATAAATCAGGTCATGTCGGTATCGGTTTTGTAACTTTAGTATAAATGCCGACGGAGGAAGAATGCCGGCCATGGGGGAAGGAGAAGGTGCGCGACGAGGCGCGGCGATGAGGCGGCGTGGTGAAGAGCTTTTTTGAGCGCTAGGAGTAAGGAAGAAGAAGGCTGGAGCGTGAAGATGTTGGAATTGACGTGAAACGGCGAATGCACCTAAGTCCCCTCTTTTACAGGCGTGCTACGCTTAGGGACGGTTCGCTACCTACAGGGGGCGCGTGTTCTCCCACGATCTGTCGGTTCCCCTGCCTCCTCGTTTCGCGCAAACGGAGACAGCGGTTTCCAAGGCGAGCATAGTCAAGTGGGAAAAGGAGCAGCAGAAAGTGGAGGGCCCCCCACGATTTGCCTTCCGCCGATGCGGGATTTTTTCCCGCGCCGACGTTTCGCGTCTCAAAGTGGGCCCGGGAGCTACTGTCGGTACACGACGTCTTAAAGGGTACCCACGCCGAAAGCGAAGCGGGGCGCGTGGCGGCTTCGGTGAAAGCGAGTGTTCAGCCCCACGCCGGCGAAAGCAGGACATCGTGTGGCGGCTTCGGCGAAGAGCGGCGTTCGAGCCCCACGCGGCGAGCGGGGCAGCGTGGCGGCTTCGGCGAAGAGCGAGTGTTGAGCCCCCGCGAAAGCGAGCAAGACGTGTGGCGCCTCAGCCGAGAAGGAGGGCGTAGGTCCCACTTGGCAGGCACACACGCGCAGAGAGGAGGCTTCCCAACGAAGGCCTCCCTAACGTTCAGCGTATCTGTGGCATTAAATGCAAGGATTTAGGCGTACAAGACCGAGAGAGATGATTGCCTGTACTTAGCCTGTCCGGCGCACTGTAGCGGTCATTCCATCACTGAGCGGTGGCAGGGGCAAAGTGGTGCCAGTGTTAGGCGCCTCCCACGTCTTGTCCGACCCGGAGATCGGAGGAAGTCATTTGTGAAGTGGGCGTCAGTAGGAGCAAGTGGGCAGCGTGCGACCGCCAGAGCCCAATCTGTGGGCCCCCTCCGCCGCTCTCTCTCTCATCTGTCCACCCCTTCTAGTATAAAAGGGCACGGGGGCAGAGAGGGAGAGGGTTGGATCCTAAGCCATTCACACTCACACCATTGTAAGAGCTCTCGAGCTAGAGCAGTCCAGATCTCAGTCAATACCACCCTCGCAAGAGTAGGACTTTTACCCACATCGGGGGTCCGAACCTGGATAAATCGGTTGCCTCGCTGTGATTGTGAGTCGAAGCGAGCTAGTGATGAAAATCCCCCCTGACCGAACTACGATTCTCCCGCGAGGCGCAATATCTGTCTGGTATCGAACACCGACAACATATTCTACGGCTCTAATGCTAGGGGCACACATAGTTGTCGAATTTGTTTGTGTTTTGAAAAGATGGTGAGTTCAAGTAGCACCGATCCGAACAAAAATCTTCAAGTCTCCCATTCACCATCCTCTGGTCGTAGTAGTGGTTTTCAGATTCATTACGCGTCTATTCAATCCAGCCCTTCTAGTCACCATACTAGCTATAGCTAGCTAGCTCTACAACTTTTACGGTTTTTGTCCATTTTTTTAGGGGATGGGGCGGGGCGGGGATAGCTTGGGGAGCGAGCGGCGGAATGGCGCGGGAGGGGCGGGGATGGGGCTGCGCGGGGAGGGGCGGCGATGTGGCGGCGGTGGGGAGGGTCGGGGAGGTGAGGTAGGGGAACTGAGGTGGAGAGGAGAGAGAAAATGAGATGGAGGAGAGACAGTGGAGAGGATATATTTATTTTAGTTTATTTTTTGACTACATTGCCACCTCCTCTGTCACATAGGCAAAACCACCTCAGAAACCACCGTGGGGGTTATTTGCACCTTTTTCATGGCTTCAGGGGGCGGAATATCTGGTTTTATAGTTCGAAGGGTCATAGTTCATGGTGTATTATAAACTTTTTTCTTTTTTTTAAAAAAACTTCACCGTCAAAGAACACTTGACTGATAAAGTTATATATTATGCCCAAGAAATAGAGGTGGTACTGAAATTGCTGCCTGCGTCATGCACACCTCTGCATGACTTCATATTACTAGCTCACGGCTAGCTTACTAGCTACTTCTCTTTTTGAGATGTGTTGTGCGATCCTTGCATATATGCATGTTAGCGCAAGGATATGCATGGGCATTTGGCCAAAATACTCTAAATACAATTTGTAAACATGTTGCAATCTTCAAAGTCATATCGATGATGATGAGCCTACTCTCTCATTTTGATTTGCCTCCATGGTTGGAAGCCAATGCACACCCGGCCGGGCCTACGAACACCAACCACTGGTTATGCTCTTCTCGCTCGCTGAAAAGAAGCTTTGATCACGCTTTGCTTTGGCTGCTCGCAAGTGCTTCCTCGTCAATGCATTCAGGGGCGGAGCTTAGTGTTGGCCAAGGTGGGCCATGGCCCCCCTCTCATTTTTACAACCTTATATGCATAGTTAAGAAGTTAATTGGTCATACTATGTATTAAGCTCAAAAACAAGTAGTTTTGCCATCTCTATAGTCCATGGCCCCCCTAAGGCCTCGTTTGGCTGCACAGGGGTGAATTTCCTAGGGAAGCAATCCCCCAGGTGGATTTTTTTGGTCCACTGGAATCCCTGTAGGGAAGTTGAGCAACGGGGCTTCCAACCCTGGGAAGGAGGCTGCCAAATGAGATGAGGGGAAAGAGTAGTTGCTATTGCTCTGCTGTCCGTGCTGCTGCTGCTTGCTAATACACATACTGCTGCTTGCTGCTTGCTCATACCTGTGAGAAAAATTAAATACTACTGCTACTTGCTCCTAGATGGCTAGATCAGAACGTCTAAAAATTCATACATCACCAAAAAAAGATAAACAAAATTATACTGCTGCTGCTACTTGCTATGCACGGTATCTAAAAAATCAACCACCAAAACATTGTGCAGAATAATTTCATAAATATGCATCAAAATTCCAGATCATGAATCACCGTCATGAGCTAATCAAGAGATCAAACTTGGATTAAAAAAACCACAGCAAACTATGCCTATACAACCAACACACAAATAATACAAGAACTAGTGCTCCAAGACTAGTACTTTCCAAGTTCCAACTTAAAGATAACAGAACTGCTCAAAGGGTCAAGCCCTAGCATTCTCAACTTGAGCACAAGCACAACAAAAATACAAGCAAAGTTTGCATATTTTTTTTGGTTCGGATATGAAGAAACTAGTTCAATCACTTCTGCGCTGATTGAACCACCTGCTGTCCATTCAACATCACTCTATTATCCTTGATGTGAAGCCTGTATTATAATAAAACATGAAGGTGGTCACATATATACATGCTGAATCAAAAGCATATCAAAGAAAATGATTAAGTTCCGTCCATGTATATTCTATAGCTAATTGTAATTTTGATGCTGAATCAAAATTACATTATAAGTTTAACTGAAAGTTGGTCATGTCTCAACTTATCAGGAAAATCTTACTTGGTTATCTATTCGAAGTGACTCATGCAAAGAAGTTCTAGAGCTAATTGCAGTTGAAATAGAAAATACATCAGCTACTACTACTAAGCATCAGCTAACTGAAAGTTAACTGATAGTTCTAGAGCTAGATGCAAAGAAGTTCTAGAGCTAAAATATGGTATGAATTTTTAAAAGATCAATGCGCCCAAATTGACATTCCAAACAAAACCTTTGGAACCAGCTACATTCTTGTAAATTTGGAAGTATTTGGATATTTGAATTTGACCAGGCTTTATCTCAAAAAAAAAGATTAGGTTTTGTTAAATGGCCCATGGTACTGTTGTGTGGTTAAAGATCAGCTATATATGGTATGCTTCATTTTTAATAGCAAGTTAAATGGTCCATGGTACTGTTATGTGGTTCAGTAGTTGTGGGCTGACTACTGACCCATTTTGATTTGGCTCCACACACTTGGGATTTTGGATTTTCGACTACCAACCCAAGCACCTAAAAAATTCAGAAAAATTAAGGAAAAAAGTAACTTTTGCGGGCATTGTCTAGTGTGTAGGGCATTTTAGAAAATGCAAGAAAAAAGGCTATATGACCACCAGTTGGTAATTAGGCTGAAACTTAACATTAATAGCTCATCATATAACATAAAAGTTTAGCAGCATGTCAGGTTCGGCCAGCACTTTGTACGCCGTGGCCGAACCTAACAAGGTGGTTCGGCTGATATGTTTGGGGCTATTGCCTATTTCAGAGTTTCTATGTTTAGTATTAGTAGTTGCCTTAATTAGATATTTCCATACTTAGTCTCTTGTAACGTAGACTATAAAAGAGAGTTGAATAACAAAGAAAAGGGTAAGCAGCAGTTTACCTGTTGCCTTCCAATCTCTTCATGTCTTCCTCCTCCTCTCCCTCGCACGCCGGCGTTTCGCCGACGTGCGACCCCCAAATCCACGGCGCCTGTTCGCCGTGTTCCCAAGCCACGTATTCGTCGTCCTGTGCATCGCTACGATCTCCGAAGCCGAGCACATAACACAGCATTAATAGTTCATGAACATCATTAGTTCATTAATAATTATAGTGAGCTAAGGAGATGCCATTTGCCTATGAATCTCCAAGTGCAGTTCAGGTGCCTAAGGTAATTGAAAGCAAAAATGTTGCATGCACGAAGCACTCGAGCAGTTATACATACCAAATCAGCAGCTTTCTGGAAACAGTTGGTTGCTTTCTCAAAGAACTCATTGGCCTTCACAGTGTTTGGAGTGAAGAATCCATGAGAGGTGAATCCATGAGAGGTATGCGCATTACCCAAGCACGAGAGTGCATCGCCTTTGTTAGGATCAATTTTCAGTGCTTCCTCCAGCTTGGATTCCGCCTGTACAAGACTACAACATAAGGCATTATTAGGTCATCACCACTGTACTTTTGGAGACATGAGACATCTAGTAACTGATGATGTAAAATACAAAATTTCATGAAATTGGAATCAACCAGATCACAAATAATAGTAGATGATAACAAATTTCAACAAGTAGCTCCAAGATTACCATCGGGCTAGAGCAATAAGCAGTGATAGTACACATCGGGGTAGAGCACCAAGCAGTTGCAGTGACACACATCAAGCCTTTCTACAGCTAAAGAAAAAATAGGAGCAGAGGGGGCTGGCCGCAATCATACTTGGGAGATGGGGAATGGAGGCGGCAAGGAGAGTTGAGGCCGTGACCAGTCCAGATCTATGGGAATGTGGTCTAGTATTGCACTATTGCGCCGATGTCGCTCCTCAGACCCATTCCCGTGCGACGACATCATCTTAGGCGGTGACAGAGACGTCGGAGCCAGTAGGAGGCGTCGTCTCCTCCATTGAAAGATTGGACTCGCGGCGGCGGCGCCGGCGGCGCCGGGCTCCCTCCACGGACAGGAGGCTGCAACAAGGAACGAAGGAGGCAAGAGGCTGCGAGTGGATCGGTGGCGCATGGCAATGGCGAAGGCGGAGGCCGCGGGAGATCGAGCTAGGGTTGAGGCGATGCCATCGAGAGGCGCCCGGGAGATCGAGCGAGCGAGAGGCAGGGGTGCAATTCCACGAGTCCGTGGATCGGGGTGAGTTCCCCGTGGATCAGGAGGGGGAGGGGACGAACATCCCAGGGCTCGTGGTCTCCCAAACGCATCCGCCAACTCCCACGCGGAAATTTCCCACGCGGGCTGCAGCCCTGGGGAACAGGCCGAGATCCCGGCCGGGTTTTGTGCTTCCAAACGAGCCCTTAATCATGGTTGAAGCTCCGCCACTAAATGCATTGGTCGCAATGTGCACGAAAAGCTATGTGGATGCCGGCGCCAAACAAAGCATGACATGCTGACCATAAGGCACTTGCTTAGTAGTGCGTCCATACATTGCCGGTGTCCGCAGTGTTCGCCTTTGAGATCATGACCACAAAAATCTTCTGTACTCCCTCCATTCTTTTTTGTTTGACGCTTTTGACTTTTGTACATATCTTTGACCATTCGTCTTATTCAAAAAAATTAGTGCAAACATACAAAAAATAAGTCATGTTTAAAATATCTTTATTGATAAAACAAATCTTTTTTGAATAAGACGAATGGTTAAAGGCTTGCTCAAAAGTTAAAGGTGTTAAACAAAAAACGGAGGCAGTATAAATCACTCTCCATCATGTCATGTGCATGTAGGTACAGAAATAGCTTTTTCAAGGCATTGTAGTTACACAAGCAGTTGAAGAAAGAAAAAAGAACGCCATCTGTGTAGGGTTAAAATTAGCTACTCAGTGAAAATGAGTTGTCAAATCATTTCCCGGAAACGTAATTAAGAATACAACGTGTACATGTGATCGAGGTCGCAACATCGCTACAATCTAATCGACGCAGTTCACAATCTCGTACCAGGAAGACTGCTAATTAATCCTTTATTTCAGGACACCGGCCGGAGTAAGTGTTTGGCTGCCATTCACCCGTGGCACTGGTACTTGCTCTGGCAGCCACGGCCGGTGTACGAGCCGCCGGGCGCCGGGCACGTGCTGATGCAGGCAGGCCGGGGCGCAGCGCCCCCGGGCTTAGAGTATCTCCAATCAGGCCAGGTCAGCTAGCTATAAGGGTGCCACGTAGGAATTTTTGCTGAGATGGAAGAGAGAGAGAATTTCTGCTTAGCGCTAGCGCCAGCTTTAGCGTCGGTCGACAGCACACTTGCCCATGCAGAAAGAGCAATTGCAGCAATCTAGTCTAATCAGAGTGTTGCAAACGCTGTATGCTCTGCATTGCTTCGTTTAATTAGTATATATGGGATTCACGAATTTATTTTTTTTTGCTAAGGTGGATGTCCATATGGATACTATAGCTAGCAAGCAGCTGTAACCATTGGAGATGCTCTTATGCTGCCGCCGGCGAGGATCCGTCGGTGCAGCTCCAGGTCCACCGTCAGCTCGGGCTCCACGCCGTCCTCCAGCTTCAGCTTCGACGTCCAGGAGATCATCTGCCGCCGCGCCGGCGCCGCGTCCATGCTGTGGCCCCCCTGGCCGGCGAACGAGGCCTCCAGGTCGCCGGCGAGGACAAGTGCAACGCCGACGAGGACAAGCAGATAGGCGTACGCCTTCCTCTCCATGCTCCTCATCTCTCTCCGTCTCTTCGGTAGATCGATGCTGGTGTTTGGCAAATTGGCAGTGCTTTGCCGCTGGGGGTTGGTGCGGTGCTGCGAATAACACCGGAGCATATTAATGGAGGTTTGGTATGGGGGCAATTCCCATGGTCCCAGTCTCTTAATAAACTTAACTCTGGACACAACAACATACAAACTGCTCAAAAAATCCACAAATCAGACTATACCTTACTCCATTGCTCTCATCTAAATCCAACCTTGCGAAACAAGGAGAGGCAGAGAGAGAGGAGCCGTTGCGCACGGTCGGAGTAGCTGATGCTGCTGGCCTCACCGTCACCCTGTGCATTGCCATCGTCAGCGACGGCGATATGGCAGATGACCTATTTGTTTGCATGGCCATGGCGAGATCAGCGAGAGAGAGATTGTTGAGACCCATGTGAAGACCGAAGAGTACTCCGGTTTGAAAATGAATATATATTGACAAGATAAAACTTGAAGTGTTTTGAAAAATTTTAAATGGTGCATTTGTGCAAATTGCAATGGAATTGGAACCGGACCATTGTGCTGAGCTTAGACAAGATAATAATTTTGATCAAACGTGTTCCTGTAAAATTTTTTAAGCAGACACGTGGTATGTTAGGGCTTGCTAATTGTGATATCGCGAATGAATTATGATGTTAGTAATTTTGTGATGCACTAATCTTGCAAGTGAGATATTGTGTGTTGATTTCGTGTGTGTTCACCTCAGTGATGCAGGTATCGGTAGGTGCGTGACTGACGCTTCGTGGGGACAGCCGTAGGCTGGTGTGTCCGGAGGCGTGCAGGCGACCGGTTTCGATGACCTAGCGGTCACATGAGGTGGTGTATTCAAGAAGCTTAGCCATGGCGAGTAATCCGAGACAGCTGGAGGCTGCGGCGTCGGTAACCTAGTGGCGAAGTTGATATTACCAGTGGGCCCAGGCTTGGGTTGGTGACCGAGAAAGCTGCGAAGATATTTTCCAAAGAAATATGTGGAGAATATTCTCTCTCGGAAGTGTGTCTTGTAGTGTGTGAGTTATACACCACTCATTCTCCAATGAAGGGTGGAGATGGGCTCTAGGATTTAGTGCATCTCACCCTTTGGCTATAAATAGAGGGGGAAGCATCTCCTCCTCATCCCCTTAGAATTGAAAATTTCAGAAATAGAGAGAGTGAATTGAGTGTGTTTTGATGGCACTTAGAGTGTTTGTGATCACATGGAGTGTGGTCTGTAATCCCCAACTTCTATTAAATGAAATCTTTCTTCTCCATGATTATCTTGCATTGATTTGCTCCTAGATTTTCTTATTTTCATTTTCCCTTTTGGAGCTCTTGTTTTGAGATAAACTTCCATCATTTCTTGCTGGTTATTGGTGTTCTATGATGTCTTAAGGTTGCTAACATGATTTGATACACACTTTGCAACCATATGATAGGCAAGAGATCAAGTTCCTAATTTGCCCAGAAACATTCATCCGCGTTTTTCAAATTTCTTTTAAAAAATTCCGCTTAATCTGAACCTTTCGGTCCAGCGTACGATCTGCTGCTAGCAAGGCTGCACGTAGTCTTTTATGGGTTTGAAAACAAATAATTTTTAAAAACCTAACAGGTGATTCTGCAAGAATCGAGGGGATTTCTACAATTTTTAGAATTTCATAATTCTTTTCCGGCCTAAAGGCCTTCTTTTCTTTTTTTTTTATTCATTGCTGCAGCCTAAAAACCCCTTTTCTTTTCCTTTTTTTCGGCCTGCTAAAAGATGGTTCAGGGGCTCACGGACGGGCGCGGCCCTAGCCGGCCTTGTTGCTCTGGCGCTGGCCTGGCGGGTGGCTCACTCTGAGGTGCGTTTCACGCTGGGCAATGACCTGGGCGGGCATTCTTTGGGCGGCGGGCAGCAGGTGGCCCAGACAGGCGGCGGCCGGCTGGGCAACAGCCCGCTCGGCCCACAGCCCTTACAGGGGCCTGCTGACCGGGGCGTGGGCGAGGCGGCGCGGCGGCCGCGGCCTTCTAGGCGCGGACAGCGCGAGCCGGTATGGCGTGGCCGTCCACGGCCTTCTAGGGGCAGCGGCGTGGCGTGGCGGCGCGCCTTCCAGCCTTTCGGCAAGCGGCGGCATAAGCGGGCCGATGGCGCGCGACGGGCGGCGATGGTGCGGACGGTGCGCGACCCGACCATGAAGCGGCGCCGCGCGACTGCGAAGCGCCCATGTGGCGGCGTCGGAGGCGATGGCGCCCGGCGTGCAGTGTGGGCGCGAATCAATCTACTGGATTGATTGTTTACAAATCCCTCAAAATGAATCTACTAAAGAGTTCTTTGCAAAATTTTCAATCTACTAGGAAAATCTCACAACTTTTCTCGATCTGCAATTAGATTCAAGAACAGATTACGATCTACTAGGTAACCGGCGAGCCAAATTATACCTTCGTGGTAGAAGTGTATGCAGATCGTTCTTCCTCGCGGATTGATCGGCACGTCAAGGAGCGAGCGTGCTGATAACGTGTTGAGGAACCTCGCTACCGGGTGTACTCCGAGGTATAAACGTGGACAATCAATCACAGAGAAAGATCAAAATCACAGGGGACACAAAGATATAGGGTGGAGCTTCTCTTTATTATTTCTCAGATCTGTTATACAATAGGTGCTCCACCTCTTCTTTTATAGTAGTGCTTAGGATTTAGACCAGGTCCATTGTGGGTCCCACCGTGGGGGAGCCGCCGGCCGGCCCTAGCCGTGCCGTGCTGCGCGCCAGTCCAAGCCGGGCCGGGCTCCCCCTACAAGCGGTTTCCCAACATCGCCGAGCCATAAACTTATAGGCATTGACGTGTAGCCGAGTGGAGACAGACTTGAATGCGTAGGCATGTAGCCATACTCAGCGCACGTGGCACGCGATGGCGTGCAGCCGAGCTGAAAACTTAGGCGCTCATAACGCGGGAATAGGCATGTAGCCAAATAGCGTGTCGCCAAGCCGTAGACTGGTAGGCGTAGGCGTGTAGCCGAGTAGCATCTCGCCGAGCCATTGACTTGGAGGACAAGGTGTGTAGCCGTATCGGGCACTCGTGGCGCGTGACGGCGTATAGCCAAGCTGGAGACTTAAGCGCTCGTGGCGCAGGTGTAGGCATGTAGCCGAGTAGCATGTCACCGAGCTATAGACATGGAGGACTAGGCGTGTAGCCGTACCTGGCGCTAGTTGTGCGCGATGGCGTACAACCGAGCTGGAAACTTGGGCGATCATGCCATGGGCGTAGGCGTGTAGCCGAGTGGCGTGTCGCCGAGCCGAAGACTTGGAGTAGCAGGCGTGTAGCCGTACAGGGCAAAAGTGGCGCGCAATAGCGTACAGCCGATCTGAAGACTTGGACGCTTGTGGCGCGAACGTTAACGCGTAGCCGAGTAACGTGTCGCCGAGCTGTATACTTGTAGGGGTAGACGTGTAGCCGTACCGGACACTCATGACGCGCGATAGCGTACAACCGAGAGACTTGGGCGATCGTGACGCGGGCGTAGGAGCGTAGCCGTGTAGCGTGTCGCCGAACTGTAGACTTGGAGACGTAGGCGTGTAGCCATACCGGGTGCTCGTGGTGCGTGATGGCGTACGACCAAGCTGGAGACTTGGGCGTTCGTGGTTTGGGCGTAGGCGTGTAGCCGAGTAGCGTATCGCCGAACCGTAAACTTGAAGACATAGGCTAGTAACCATACCGGGCGCTCATAGCGCGTGATGGCGTACAGCCGAGCTGAAGACATAGATGCTCGTGGCGGGGGCGTAGTCGCATAGCCGAGTAGCGTATCGCCGAGCTATAAACTTGAAGTCATAGGCGTGTTGTCTTACGGGGCGCGCGATGGCGTACAACCGAGCTGAAGACTTGGTGCTCATGGCGCAGACGTAGGCGCGTAGCCGAGTAGCGTGTCACCGAGCCGTATACTTGGAGGAGTAGGTGTGTAGCCGTACCGAGTGCTCGTGGCGCGCGATGGCGTATAGCAGAGTCGTAGACTTGGACGCTCATGGCGCAGACGTAAGCGTGAAGCCAAGCAACTTGTCGCCGAGCTATAAACTTGGAGACGTACGTGCGTAACCGAACCGGGCGTTCATGGCACGCGATGGCGTACAGCCGAGGTGAAAATTTGTGCGCTCGTGGCGTGGGCGTAGCCGTGTTGACGAGTAGCGGAAGTAGTCGTACAAGTCTCGATTAACACCGAGCATCACACGCCGTGGTCGGCGTCGAACAGCACATTCTCGTCGAGGTCTGGGCCATGGTCCACAGAGTCGGCTGTAGTCGTAAATGATCTTTACGCGGTTGGTGTAGCTTGATAAAAGTCAAGTAAAGGCCTCGCTGGTCTTTAACGTCCCACGAGATGTGGCAAGACCAATCCTCACGCCATGGCTGGCACCGACGAGATTTGCGAGCTCCCCGAAATTTGTAACCTTTTTTAGGAGTCTGACTTCAAACTGGCGTCACAGTCGCTTCCGAACTCAGATTTAGACGTTTTGGACTCGTAGAAAAGATAACGAGATAATTTTTCCAACGCATCTTATATCAACCCGAACATCTTTCTAAGTCAACGGAAAATCGCGGTACAAGTTATGTCCAGATTATGAACGAGAATAGATCGCATCTTTTTTTAACGTTTGTCTCGCGTTTGATGAAGCCAGCGTCGCACGATGGACACCACAATCATCGAGTCTGAGTGATTTGCTGTTGATGACGGTCACCATCCAAGATTTGTTCTCCATTGGGACCTCGCCGTATCTGAGTCGGGAATTAAGCCTGGGCGCACTACTCGTTGGTAGGTGGCGGTGGCGTTCTCCAACACGACCGGGAGTCCGGATGAAACACTGTTTAATTCCCTCCTGGATCGGATGTTGTCCAAGTCCAAAAGAGTGTATTTTGAAGTGTTGGTGATGTCTCTCCTTGATCGGTTCCGGTCCAAGTTCCAAAGAGTAACTTGGTCGTAGCATCCGCATATTTTGTGCTGAAGGTGCCCACCGTCTTGCACCTTTTCTTGACTAGGTCCTCTTCATATCCGAATCAAGAATTAAGCCCCAGCACACTACTCGGGAGTAGGCAGCGGCTGCGTTACTCGATCCGAACGGGAGTACAGATGAAGCGATGTCGATGTTCTCTTCAAACTGGATCGGATCCAGGTCCGAAGAAGTGTTGGTCGTCGATTGTTTTGAGAAGCTCCTTACTGATTCTTGTTGTTCTTGAAGGTGTAGCATGACCAATTCACATGACATAGCCTTCGCAGATGGGCTTTACGAGCTTACTGAGATTCGCGACATTCCCATGCAGTCTACATTCAAACGGACGCCAACGCCACGAACACATACGGACTTCGTTTTGGGCATTCTTTGGCTTCACAGAAAGCCGACAAAATTATCTTTTCAACGCATCTAGTCCCGACTTCAAATTTCCTCTAAATCATCGGAAATCATCAAAACAAGACAACGTACAGAATCTGTATTCGAGCCATCGCCGTATCCGAGTCGGGAAGGAGCCCTTGTCATACTACTCATGTGTAGATGGTCGTAACATTCCCCGATCCGAGCGGAAGATGTTGTTGTAGTTCCCTACAGATTGGATCTGATCTGAATCCGAGAGGTGGAGTTCACCGAAGTCGTTGATAACAAAGTCGGCTCCCGAAGCAGTAAGGCTGGCCGGGAGCAGAGACAACGGCAACTCCGGTGATCGATGCCATCGAGTTTGCTGAGATTGATCTTTGACACTGCCTCTATCTGACGCACCAACTGTTGATGGATGGATGTTTAAATTACAACCGTGTTGGTAACTCAACACATAGTCTCCGTGCATGGTACGTATATTATATCAAACTGTACCACAAATCGAGCAACAACAAATGATCGCCTAACGTCCGTACAGTACGTACATATGTAATGTTTGGCGACAACAAGTACTATGTTATTATACCCAAGATCGTAATTAAACTACGTACGCACGTACATTAATCCAAGGTATACCCCAAAAATACACAGCATTCGATCGATCAACCTGCACATCGGTACACGTTCTTGCACCCCCGGCTGGTGTACGGCCGGCCGGCGGCGCCGCACGACCCGATGCACGCCGGCTTGTCGGGGTTGAACACCGAGTTCCTGAGGTTGGTGCTGCTGAGGACGCGGCGGTGCACCCCGACGTCCCCCGCCGGTGCGGCCTCCTCCTCCAGCTTCTTCGTCGTCGTCGGCGGCGGCGGCGGCGGCACCCCAGTGCCGTGGGCGGCGCCGGCGGCCTTCACGTCGCCGGCGAGCGCAAGCACGACGCCGACGAGCAGTGCCGCAGCTACAGCGACGCACGCCTTCCTCTCCATACTCGCGTACGTGCGTGCGTGCCCTTGACAAATGGCAATGCTTCCTTGAGCTGGCTAGCTCGAAGCTGATCACTAGGAGCAGTAGCACCAGCTGCTTATAAACAGCGTAACGTGCATCAGTGCATGGGCACACGTACGGCACTCTCCTTTTGGTATGGAAGGAGGTTCGGTGTTGGTTGGGCAGTACTAGTATTATTACTTATACCGATCGGACACTGTTCGATTATCTTGTGTAACTTTTCGTCCCAACCGATTGATCGATGGACGTACGCGCGGTACCCCCTAACCAATTTTCACTGCCATTAATCATGGAGCCGCCACACTTTTGGCTGGTTTTTTTTCCCCGGCATGACTTGAGACCATCTTCACATATGTTGATTATGCAATCCCAATTCCCAAACCAAGATCCTTTCTATCATCTCGAACAACACCTCCAACTAAGGAACTTACCGAGGATTGGGTGATGTCACTTTGGCATCATCCGATCTCACGGGCCGATGTAAATAAGCCGACGTAAATACGGCGATGTAAATAGTGGTATTTACGTCGGCCCGACGGCTGACGTAAAAAATGGTCGTCGAGTAGGTGCGTCGTCTTGCCTCGCGTATCCTGGCCGACGTAAATATCTTTTCCATAGCCTCGGCACGGCACAGTGGCTGCGCCACGTGGCTGCTCCATTATTTACGTCTGCCAGACTAGCCGACGTAAATACAGGGCCATCGGCACGGCACGTCTGTGCCACATGGCGCTTCAAGTATTTACGTGGCCAGGCTGGCCGACGTAAATACTGCAGCAATGCTGGATGCCGCCGCGCACGCGTAGCTCCAGTATTTATGTCGGTCATCCTGGCCGACATAAATACTGGAGCAAACCAGCAGCCATATTTTCAATCCAAATTGCCATTTTACGGAATATATCGAGTAGCAACAAATATAAGCAGTATTATATCAATTTCATAATCTGAATTCACAATACAAACGATAGTTCACAGCGTCAACACAAGTTCGCATCATCTTAATATTGACAAACACATACGTTCAACAAGTTCGCACAATTCAACACGTCAACACAAGTTCACACAATTCAACACGTCAACATAAGTTTGCACAAGTTCAACACGTCAACACATTTACATATATCAAAAGATAGTTCACAACATCAACTAACTTGGAGGAATATTATTAAACTGATGTTCGCTACCACCATCGCCTCTTGAGACAAGGAAGTCTCCAACGGTCGGCAGAGTCGTCGAAGAAGAAACGCATCTAACATTGGCATCTAGATGAGGCACCGAACCCTAAATTGCAATGTAATATTAGAATTTCTAAATTACACCACCATACACATACAAAAAGTCTAAATTTGATACATACCATAATAGGATATTGTTGTGTAAATATAGGTGGAGGCCGGAATGGAGGAAGACTTAATGGCATTTCAAACTGTTGTGTCATATATGTCTACAAATAATTTTGACAAATAGTGATTTGAATGTATTAGGTTAAAGTATCAAGAAATGAGTAATAATTAAACTATTTTCATGAATTGTAAGCAATAATAAATAATTAATAACAAGTTACCTAAGTTGAACATAATTTTCCAGTTTGCATAATATGGATTAAAATTTACCATTTTTCATTCATTTCAAACAGAATTGAACAAGTTTTAATTATTTCCTGTTATTAAGTTAACAATGTAAGAAATGAACAATAATTGGGCTATTTTATTAATATGAAGCGGTGATATATGGAATTCAAAACAAGGCATCAAGGCGATCATAATTTTGCAATTTTCATGAATTTGAAGTACAAATACGCAATGATATCAAATGAACAAGATTACCTGTATAGCTGTTTGTTGTTCTGTCTGTAATGAAACGAAGTATTCTTATTATTGCCTCAACTGCTCCTATAGCTAGGTCTCGCGTGCAGCTTGCTGGGCAGCTTGTTGCCTCAACTGCTCTTGTAGTAATTGGGTCTCACGAGCGCTCAACCCACTATCTTGAAAGAAGTCGAGGATCTTGCTGAACTTAACACAGCGCTACTATACAGGACGCCAATAAACATGGAGAATCTACCATGTTTCTTACCACCTCCACTACTATATAGAGTCACAGGATCGACATCTTCCCTTCTCAAGTTACACTCAAGCCCGTGAGCATCAGCCATCACTTGCCCATAAGAAGTCTGTGCAACATATTATTGCATAAGAATACAATAAAGAATTCACTTCAGTTAGAAAACAATTATACTAACCAGGCTCTGTGTTGCCTTATCGCTGCATAGCTGATATGGCTGTGTAGGATCAAAACCAAGATGGCATCTAATATAAGCTTCGACCTCAGTAGGTCGAGACCCACTTTGAGCTTCCTATATTCACTACAAGAAATTTAGCCTTCTGTGACATTGAGATTGTGACAAAATAAGGGTTTTTTTTTGTCACCGTATGCTATTCATGGCGGCCCTGTGACGAAAACCCATCTGTCACAGAAGATGCGTCTCTAAAGGCCTTATATGACAAAATAAGAGAAAACGTCACAAAATTAGTGACGAACATTACATCGTCACAAAGAATTATGACGACGTGAATCGTCACAGTTTGAGACAGAAAACGTCACGAGTGATTGGCATGCTGCCACATGGTATATGACATGTGGCATTGTATATGACGTGGCAGACGAAGTGGCAGGTGACATGCCGAAATGTTGTGACGATTTTTGTCGTCATAATTTATACCTCACAATTTGTCATCATATAAATAAATCCACACAATTTTTGCACATAAATAAATTTATTATAAATTCACCGATGACCATGTAATACAAATATTCATTAGTACATAGTACATAGCAACATAAATACAGTTAGATTTTAGTGACCAATACATAGCAGTAAATATTCCTAAGTCATTGCTTCATCCGACTTATTTGTCTTGCTTCTAATCATCAAGTTCTTCATGTTGATACCGGTATGTTGAAGTGCAACTCCTGCAAGATTACTGTATTACATTAAAAGAGCCCAAAAAGTAGGTTACAAAGTCAGAATTGGTAATGTGCATGTAGACTGTGGGCAGCAATTTAAAGATATTCACAAAATCTTATCTACTAGCACGTCTAAGATAGTACTAGCTGAATCAATAAAGCATGTGAAGCTGCAAAAACTTGTGTAGCAAACTTATAAGCTCTCTGATAATATATTCTATTGTCATTAAATACCCAAAAAAAATTTCACTTTTCAAAACAAAATAGGCAAGTTCATCGCAGATTACTTCCTCATGACAAATAGTCCTATAGGAGTATAAGTTCAGACAATATGCAGTATTGATTAATCAGTAGTTGGAATAGGCGATCTTGATTAATCTTATTATTTCTATGCAAGATTTGAATAGAACATAACTTCATGTTTCATTAGTTTCTTACAGTTCAAAACTGGTCAAAAAAATATACACAGCATAGTTCAGAACTTTACGGCTTCAAGAATTTCCCTATTCCCATGCATCAAAGCAGCACTCAAAATATGTGGTAGAAATTAGTAGACCAGGTACAATTTTTATCTAGCTAAAATATTAGGCACATAGGAAGTTCTTTTAACAAAAAAACACTCATAGGATGTTCTCAATCATACAATTTTTATCCAGCTAAAATTACACGGTTCAACCAAATACTAGTGCAACAAGAAAGAGCTAGTTTTTTTTCATCATAACACCAGGAATATATATACAAAGGCTACCATTTAGGCTTACAGAATGGTGCCATGATAAAATAATTTGATTATGAAATGTCCTGCCTTCTCATTTACCAATAGAGAATAACTAGGTAATAAGTAATTTATCTTATGCACAAAATATTAGGCTATCGCTAAAGCTGACAAATCACTCCACAAAGAAATTTTCATTATATTTAACAAAACTATGCTGCAAGCAATGAGCTACTGTTGATGTAAGTATAAGTAGCTTCCATTCAGTACATTAAAAGGAAATTTCATACTTGTCAAAAAAAACTCCAGGCACTGAACACATTAAAATTATTAGTTACCATCTGTATTCCAAACCCGGATAATCAAGGGAACTAAATCCGGATCGCTCATGCTGAAATCAATATATGAAGGCAGTACCTAGAAATACAAACACTTGAACTGTAATGTCAAATAAATTTACGTAATTGTAACCCCATTAATATCTAACTAGTACAATGCCTGTGCTTTGCACGGAACTATAAAAGAGAGGAAGAAAAACAAGAACTATAAAAGAGAGGAAGAAAACAAAATTCGGAGCAGTTTCACATATTAGCGCAGCAAACACATCCATTTCTCCATAAAAATTGAGGGCCACTTAATACAACATTTTAAGAATCATGTCTCCACAATTATATAAATCTATTTGAGCATGTTATATAAAATTGGCCCCAATCTATCAATAGAAAGACAAAACATCTCATAAATAAACTCTCTGAATCACCGTACATAAAGCTTGTCTAGGAGTCAGTGCAAAAACTTCAATAATCTGATTCTCACGTCAAACTCTAAGCATTAGTTTGTTTACCGCTTTAGCTCCCTGTCCTTGAGCTTGACATTCTGACCATGGCTGATTGGTGATTGCCATAAGGAGACAACTTGTAAAGATGAAAGAGAAAGATACCAATGCTTTGTATTTGTGGCATATAATAATAGATCTGGCAAAAATCAATAAACATTTTAACTAAGCGACAGCCTGCAAAAGTAAGAACATTATCTTTATATATTAAAGAGGAAGAAAGGAATTTTAAACAAAAAGTATCAGAGCTCTCAAGTCTCAAGTATGAGAGGGACAAACTAACTGCATCGCTTTTGAGCAGCCTACATGAGAAATTTCTCCATTCTTCCTCTCAATAATCTCGTTAAGGATGCCATTCACAACACTCAAAAGTGACTTGAGTAGGGGCATTCTGCAATATAAATTTGTCAACTGACATAAAAAAAAGTGAGGGATAAATTGTGCATTTACTCAAGCAAAGGTTAATATCTAGAACTTATTTTACTCATAAAATATCTAGAACTTACATCCAGGCTAGCGGATTTCATCATCTCTGAAATTTTAGAACATGGCAGATAAGAATAACCTCCTTGTCTCAGATGGAAAACTTCATGAAAATTGTGTCCCGGATGCCGTGATATAGAAGATAATTCAGGTCTTGACGTAGGAGATGATGGCTCTGTAATAAAAAAAAAAAAAGTTCCAGCCAAAGCTAAAAGATAAATAAGAGAGAAGTGGCCATTTCAACGGAGCAAAATAATTCCACTTCCATGTAAAGTATAATCTACAGCTACTCAGCAAGCAATTAGGTGCCTTCTTCCTTGATCAATCTACAGATCAGAAAAACTAATCAATTGCATAGCTTGGCAAGAGCTAACCTCATAGCTTGGTGGCACTAGGGAGAAGCTCGCAGTCATGGAGGAGCTCGGGGAGGGGCGCCGGCGTCCCTAAAGAGGATGAGCAGGACCATGAGAGAGAGAGGCGTATCTGGCGCTGGCAGTGCCACGGTGGGTCGTCGTGCCGTCGCCACAGAGAGGAAGTAGCCTCCGCCGTCAAGATCCAGTCGCCGCGCCAGGTCGCCGACTTGCCCCGGGAAGTGTAGAAGCCGGTGAGCCGCCGCATCCAGATCTGCTACTGCAGGAGGTTGGGGAAGAGCAGGGCCACCGCCGCCCTCCGCCTCCGCCATGGGAAGCCTGCTATTGCCGTCAAGGCGTCGCCGAGGTTGGGGACGAGCAGAGCAGGGCCTCCGCTGCCCGCCGCCTGCGCAGTCGGAGTCCGCCGCCTATCGCCTCCAGCGAGGTCTCCCTGGTAGTGGGATACGAGAGAGAGAGAGAGAGAGAGAGAGAGAGAGAGAGAGCGCTCCTGGTCTGTAGACTAGGGTTTTAGGGGAAAGGGAAGGGTCAAGGGAAGGAGAGGGGAGAGGGAGAAGGGATGGAGAAAGTCTCCCTCCAGCTCACCGCCCGTGAACTCGCCGGAGAGGGGGACGGACGAGACCGATGGAGGTGGCGGGATAGCTCGAGTCACGCAAGAGGAAGGAGACCCCGCGTGTGAATTTGGGGATTTAGTCGTCGGAAGTCTGAAAGAACCCGTGCCGCCAATTTTTTTATTGCCCACCAAATGTTATAGTACTTCGATGTATTGGTTTGTGACGTTTTTTTGCTGGCTGTTAGTGACATTATTTGTGACATTTCTTTTGTTCGTCACAAAAAAAGTAGGGTTACATTCTCCCCTTGTTTCTTATGACACTTTCTTTGAAAACCGTCATAAATCAATGACATATTACTCAAATGTCACAAAAAATACGTCGCAGAAGGCCATATTTCTTGTAGTGTGCCGCCGCAGCGGAGGAGGAGCCGCCCGAGCCACCGCAGCTAGGGTTTGGGCATCGGGAGTGGGGGAAGGAGATCGGGTGGGTTGAGACTGAGCCTAAGAGAGAGTGAGGGGAAGGGGAATGGAAATGGGCCGGTGGGCCAGTGGGGTAAATTTGTATGATCAAATTATTAATTCCCATATTACCATATGAGAAGATCAAATTTTGGAATCGAATTAAATTTGTACTATTTGTTATAATAATCAAACAACTAGTATGTTACGATTTACAATTTAATAAATTGGGATAATTGTGTTTTTGCCCCAATTATGAAACCTAATTGTGATTTTGCCCCCATTTTCTATGCTTTGTGATTTTGCCCTTGTTTTCTTAAACTGAAGTCTCTGTTTGCCCCCATTCCGTTAACACCACTTAACGGTGTTAACTTAGCTTTAAAAGACACATTTTCCCTTATAGATTTGCACATTTGCTGGGTAGAGCACCACATTCTTCATGGTTCTTTGATTCAATAGCGTTCCTTTGATTAGGGTTTTGAATTATGTTTCTCTTGCACAAAAGTAGACTTCATATAGTACTTTAGTAAGGTTGGAGCTTAGAAAATGATTGCTATCAAAATGTAATCAAAACTTTGAAATATTTTTGAATTTAGTCCAAATTTGGTCAAAATGCTATCAAAAATAAGTTTCAAATATGTTGAAATGTTTGAGTCGAAATAGGGATAAAATTATAAACTCATTAATAAAATATGACAAATCTGCAAGGGCAAATGTGTCTTCCAAAGCAAAGTTAACACCGTTTAAGCGATGTTAATGGAATGGGGGCAAAGGGAAGCTTCAATGTGAAAAAACGAGGACAAAATCACAAAATAAAAAAAAATGAGGGCAAAATCACAATTCGGCTTCAAAGTAGGGGCAAAAATGCAATTGCCCCATTTATTTGTCTAGATTTCAAATTTTAGATTTGGTCCACTTCAAATTTTTGACTCAATCGGTATTAAAAAATCAAATTTCATTTCACTTCAAATTTATCTATATTTGAATTTTTTGAATTCAATACAACAGAAATATTACATAAGTTAGATTTCCACGTTTTAGGTTCAATTGTATTTTAAATATTTGAATCAGTAAGATTTTAAACTTCAAAATTCTTATGACAAAATTATTTCGTCACAACATTTTGGTATATTGGTCCGTGACGTTTTTTCTTGCCGTTAGTGGCATTATTTGTGACGTTTTCTTTTATTCGTCACAAAAAATGTAGGATTACACCCCTTGTTATTTCTTATGACGTTTTCTTTGAAAAACGTTATAAATCAATGACATATTACTCAGTTGTCATAAAAAATACGTCACACAAGGTCATATTTCTTGTAGTGATTTAACACATAGAACAACATTAGTCAACATTTGTAAACCAAGCTAATCAAATATCGACAGTGAAACCTATAAATACCCATATGCAACCGTAAGAAACTTACCATACGCACGCAAGACGAAGATGTCCAGCGGCTCCATACCGCTGAGATACCCTCGGGCCCGCCTCCCTATTACCACCCTTCTTGTTTGAATTTTGAACAAAGTCTAGTGAAGCCCAGTATTGGATAAGGCCATGCCATGCTTCGGGGCATTTGTTGAACCAAGACAACATAGCTTCAGGCCATTGGTACTGATCTTCGCTAAGGTAGATTTTTTATGCACCAAGCTTCTTACTCATATTTTGATGTAGCACCCTCTTATAATACAAGCTCACCGCCTGAATACAAGCCTGGTACATCATCTCCTTGACCGTCCTGATCGCTGCGTTCTTAAAAACATATCTTGCCTTCTCTTGGAGAGACTACTCCTGATCACTTGGCAAACGATATCTCTCCTGCATGGGAATGGGTAAATTAGTTAGACATTAATTGTATATAACAATATTCAATGCGAACAAAAAATTTAGAGAATTATCCAAAAGTCCACCCACACTCGTTGGGCAACAGTCCCGTGCATCCCATCTGTAGCAACCTTATAATGAGCCCACTTCAGGGTTGGCAGCGTTACACCATTGATAATCACTAGGTCAGGATAATGGTAACGTAAAAGAGAACCCAGCATACCATTCACTTGTCTTAAACTGTTTGTGCCTCTCCATTCTACATCAATCCATTGCCGGCAAATAGTGTACATTATACAATTTTGAAAACTCTAGTAAATAATTGATGTCCAAACAGTAGAATGCTTACTTACCAATCACCATGTGGTAGGATAACTCTACTTGCTTAAGGAACTGCTACAGGGGGAATCTGATTAGTACCTCTATACCTGAAACAAAAGCAGAATATTAGCTGAATTAACTTTTATTATTAATATTTCCCAAATATCTATACATTCCACCTGAAGGCAGGAGCATCCAATCCCTCAGCACTAGCGTCTTCCTCATCTTTGCCCCCCTCCACACTATCCTCCTCAGCCTCGTCCCCTCCCTCAACCTCCTCCATAGCCTCCCCCATAGCCTCCCCCCTCCCACAGCCTCCCCCACAGCCTCCTCCACAAACTCCCTAGGCTCCCTGGCCTCCTGAGAATTAATTGATAAAAAATAGTACATGCATATTAAAAAATTGAAGATAGCACAATTAAAATTATTACCTTTTGAACTCCCTTCGAGTGACCTCCGCACTATCCTCCTCAGCCTCGTCCCCTCCCTCAGCCTCCTCCATAGCATCCCCCATAGCCTCCCCCCTCCCTCAGCCTCCTCCACATCCTCCCTCACCGTCTCCACAGCCTCCACAAACTCCCTAGGCGGAGCCTGGCCTCCTGATAATTAATTGATAACATGCATATTAAAAAATTGAAGATAGCACAATTAAAATTATTACCTTTCGAACTCCCGTCGAGCGACCTCCTCTAGGCACCTCCTGAGCGACCTCCTCTAGGCACCACTCGAACTGTCTCTGCATGCTTTGTTGATAACTCGATCCTCTAAAAGTGATTCTTGACGATTCGATGAAGACCCATCATTTCTTTTCGATTTTCCAGTGTGACGGAAAAATGATTTCATCATGTTTTATAAACATTATATATTAGTATATAACATATTTAAAACATTAAATATAAAGAAAATATGTGTAACATTTGTACTTTCTAGAAGTAATCAGCGTCCACAAGTTCATATACACCGGCACTACGTTGTCTCGTTTCTGGAACATCTTGAGAGGCATAAGCACGACGTCGCTTTTTTCCTTCTAACATTTTTCACAATAACATATGTTGTATCGCCCACTAATTCATGAAGTGAGGACCCAATGTCTACCTCAAATGAGGCTGGCAAACCGTCTTTTTGGTACGCTAAGTCATCCATGTTATCGAGTCCTCTTTCAATATACTCGGCATTTCCAGGAGTATACAAGCGACCAGGAGGATTAACTTTATATACAAAGGTTTTAAACTTTCCTTTCGGCATGGATATGTAAGGTAGTACACCTACTCAACATGGTGAGCAAGTACGAATGAATTGTGACCTCCAAGACGTGATCCATGTCTCACTTCTACCAACCCAAGATTTTTGTTTCGTCAAATCCCTGTTTTGTCGTTAAACCAATCACAATAGAAGAAAGCCACCTTCAAATCTTTCCGACCGCCAAACTTATTCTCCACTATGTTTCGAAGAATACCATAGTATTCTGTCTCCGACCATCTGCATCCTGTGCGGTAGTGACAACTCCACTATTAACCGTGGCACCAAAAGGACGACTCGCTTCTAATACCCTCGTACGAAAGCAAAACCATTCACATCATAACGCCCAAACTTTTTTATTGTAGTGCAACCATGTGATAGCTGTCGGAGGTCCTCATGGACAGTGGCATCATGCATACACTGTAAATATTGTAATAGTTATGATATAATAGTTGTATTTATATTATTCAAATTTTAACGTGAGAAGAAATATACATGTTGACGAAACCAAGTCACGAAATTAGGACCACCACGTAAGCCATTGCGTCTCAAATTGTCCAGTTGAGTATTTGTAGGTTGTCTCGTCGAATTCCAGTTTTGTTCATCGAACAATTTACATTTCATTTCATCAAGTTCGGAGCTAACATTAAAAACAAATTAGAAATTATTGTATTAGATACTTACGTGAAATATTGTTCCATTTCTGCAATGTTGGTATACAAATGTCAAATAGAGCAGTGCTTCGCTCCACTCTTCGCAGGACAACCCTTGAATTGAACTGGTACCGACGGTGTGTCCATATCCTCGGAATATATCAAGATCAAAGCCATGCGTGGAATCCAACGTTCGGTATCTCGGCATATGGTATAGACATTGTGCTCATTTGACAGATATGTAGCAAGGAAGTACGAAATCTATTTGAGAAAGAACGCATCAGCGATGCAACCTTCAACTTGAGCTTTGTTACCCACAGTGGACCTGATTTTTTTAAGTTTCGTTCTATTGGGTACATCCATCGGTATTGTACAAGACCACCAATCTCTGCTTCATACGGTAGATGCATCAACAAATGTTACATTACAACAAATGTTGCATTGCATTCATGAACCCTGACGAAAATATCTTCTCCATTTTGCATATTAGCACAGCTATGGCTTTTTTTTAACTTTTGCATCATTGTTTTTTAATTTCTTTCGAACAAAGTTACGGTAGATATAACTAAGCTCAGCCAAAATTGTCCACACGTCATCAAGGAAGTACCCGTGAAACATTACAGGAACTAATCATTCCATTATTACATGATAATCATGGCTTTTCAAGCCATTCAGTTTACCTGACTCAATTCTTACCGCACGTTTTAGATTCGCCGCGTAACCATCTAGAAACTTGATATTTTTCATCCATATTAGGATCTCCTTTTTTCTGAGCTCTTAAGACAGTAAGGAGCGCGTGGCTTGCCTTGTTTCCCTGTTGGATCCACTCACCTCAAGGGAGGGTCGACTGCAAATATCAGCCATGTCTCTTCGAGCCGCAACATTATCTTTGATCTTGTTTTTAAAATCAAAACACATGCTGATAATTCTTTCGACAACATTACGTTCCTGGTACAAAACATGAACATTGTGCGGTAGGATTAGAGACGTTGCATATGGCAAACACCAGATACCAGATATGTGAGTCCAGTTGTGTGACTCTTTAAACGCTTCAAAACCATCTTCTGTTAGAATTAGCTGACGATGCCAGTTTACAATTTCAGATCCTATCAAATGTTTCGGAGGGTCCTTTGTGATTACTGTTTCTTTATGAAATGTGTTTCCTCTGTATTCTAAATTTATGAGAAGGAGGCAAGAAGCGACGGTGGCAATCGAAGAAACAAAACTTGCGACCATGTTTCAAACGAAACGCATCAGTGTCATTCATACATATTGGACAAGACATTCTGCAATGCGTGCTCCATCCCGAAAACATGCCATATGCAGAAAAATCATGGATGGACTAGAAATAGACAACACGCTTGTTGAAGTTTTGTTTTGTACTCTTATCACAAGTTTGGACCCCTGTCCATAACTATACAAGCTCATCGATCAAAGGTTACATAAATATATTTAATTGCGTTTTAGGATGCTCTGGCCTCGGTATGACAAGGGATAAGAATACATACTCTTCCTTCATGCACATCGAAGGTGCAAGATTGTAAGGAATGGAGAACACAGACCAACATGAGTATGACGCAACATTGATGTTGAAAGGAGAGAACCGCTAACCCGATCCGAACATTTCTTGGATCTTGGCAA